>JALMGJ010000002.1:195225053-195825053 GCA_023362775.1 Charina bottae | reverse complement strand
TGCACAAATGTGCGGGGGGTACCTTTACCTTTTTATTCCCTGTAGTAACCTATGGCTGTGAGAGCTGGACCATAAGGAAGGCTGAGCGAAGGAAGATAGATGCTTTTGAACTGTGGTGTTGGAGGAAAATTCTGAGAGTGCCTTGGACTGCAAGAAGATCAAACCAGTCCATACTCCAGGAAATAAAGCCAGACTGCTCACTTGAGGGAATGATCTTAAAGGCAAAACTGAAGTACTTTGGCCACATAATGAGAAGACAGGATACCCTGGAGAAGAAGCTGATGCTAGGGAAAGTGGAAGGCAAAAGGAAGAGGGGCCGACCAAGGGCAAGATGGATGGATGATATTCTGGAGGTGACAGACTCAACCATGGGGGAGCTGGGGATGGTGACGGCCGACAGGAAGCTCTGGCGTGGGCTGGTCCATGAAGTCACGAAGAGTCGGAAGCGACTGAACGAATAAACAACAACAAGGCTATATCACTGGGTTGTATCTCAGCTATATCCCACTTCTGTTATTCTTGAACTTGGCTATCTACAATCAATGCTGATAATTTCCCCCTAAACAACTTTAATACAAGCACTTTCTATGTAATCTAAAATATAACTTCCTCTTATTTGAAATAATTCAAAACTGTCTCAGCTTCCTTTCGCAAAAATAATGAAATGTTGAAAGAAAGAAATTTAAACTTATTTTTTCTAAGGATTATAAACTATTTCCTGTTATTCTATGGGATATGTGATAAATATGATTTTTAAAAATAGATATTACATGGGGGGGGTCTTTCTTTGAATGTTGATGTTTCATCATTTGCAACAGAAGCATCTGGGCTATGCGATCCAGTAGATTTTGTGCTCCAGAGGACATCTATTGGGTTCTCTACACGAACAAATTAGAAGCTTTCGGCAGATCTGGGCTACCGGGCTATCTCATTGTTTTCAACATAAAATCAAATTATTAAATTTCCAAAAACAAGGATATATTGTTATATGCAATGTTCATGTAGCCTATAATATGTAGCCCGTAATAAACCTTGACTAAATTGTTTTGTTTTCCTTGCATTGTTCAAAAAAAAACATTTTAATTATTTTTATGAATGTCATATGACAATAATAAATTAAGAACAGTGATTCCTCTATCACATAGTGCTGAAAGAATATCACGGTCCATTGTTGTCTTCTGATTAAGGTTAAAAAAAAAACGAAATATATTTCATTTTCAAAACAAAACTGTATACTTTCAATAATAGACTGTAAAATAAGTTATCACAATTGCTTCTATTTTAAATGGTAACATTTTATTTTAACTGCGATTGGTAGATAAAAAAACAAGATTGGGACCATAATTCTAAGTATGTTGAACGTCTATCCCTCTTTTGGATTTTCATGGTACAAAAAATGTTCTGTTTTGGCACATTCCACTTATTCAGACATTGTGCCATGGCTTATCTGACTTATTTAAAATTAAATAACAAAACTCTCTGTGTAAATTCTCCCCATTCTTCAAAATATTATTCTAAATGGCACTATTACAATATTTACTAATGTTGCAAAACTACAACATTCATTGATAAATGAGTCCAAATTGACCAGAAAAAACATGTTTTTTTATTAGCAATCAGTTTATTTTCTTTACTGTTTAAAAATGCAATAGTATTTCATTCATTTTACAAACTTGATGTAGTTTAATATTTTATATACACTGAGCTGATTTCCAAATAGTAAACTATGGTTCACGACACTAATGTTTCTTTCTCTCCTGAAAGGAAAGAGCAGCTTTCGTTTTTATTTTCCAGCAATAGGATTACTGATTACATTTGGAATGTAGACAAACTATGATTAGTGGTAATTATCATTTAGCAAGACAAGCCAACTTCAGACTATGTTTTACAATAAGTGTTGGTCTTTGTTTGCACAAAGTGAGTGATTTTGATTAGCTGAGAAGAAAGCAGAAGCTTCTTATCTCATCCTTGCCAGCATGCTGGAGGATGGTAACTACAAGAGCACAAAGCTCATTCCAGCCTCAACTATGGATGGTATCCAATGAAATTCTGCCACTGATAGAACAACTTCCATCAGCAAAACAGATGGGATCATCCCTCTTTCCCTTACAGAGTTGAGGGCCCATCCAGAGCAGAAGGCCACACAGGGGAAAGAAGAAAGTCCCATTATGTGAGCCAATTTGTAGGTAGCGGGTAAAGACGCCAGGCTTGTGATCGGAAGATCGCAAGTTCGGAGGTTCAAATCCCTAGCCCTGCGTGATGGAGTGAGCTCCCACACTCACCCCAGCTCTTGCCAACCTAGCAATTCAAAAGCATGCAAATGCAAGTAGATGAATAGGTACCACTTCGGTGGGTAGGTAATAGCGTTCCGCGCGTGTCATGCGGCCACATGACCGTGGAAGCATCTTCGGACAACACTGGCTCTTCGGCTAACAAACGGAGATGAGCACCGGCCCCTAGAGTCGGACACGACTGCACAAATGTGCGGGGGGAACCTTTACCTTTTTACATATCAAAAGTCACGAAAAGTCGGAAGCGACTGAACGAATAAACAGCAACATATCAAAATATACAATATATCTGTATTGTTTTACTAGACTTGCCAGGAATCAAGGGTAAACTGAGATAGTAAGCATGCTGTAATTAAATTAAATTAATATCAATTTCCTATGACCATAAATAATAATAAATAATTTCTTCCATGGCCTTTTATATGAACATAAAGATAGCCAAGGGAACTGTATTACAATGATACTGTGTTTTCTTAGATAATTGCCACATAAAAGGGAAATTTAATGATTTCATTAAATGATTGAATGATTTTTTATGTACAGCTGTGTATTCTACCAAGTGCCATCAGAAGATGGCAAAATGCAGGTTGGGTTACACTACCATTACATGGATAGAGAACTGATTGAACAAATGAAGCCAACTAGTGTACATCAGTAGTTCTTTAGCAAGCTGGAAGGAAGTGTTAAATGGCATATTATCTCCATTCTGGGCCCTGTGCTGTTCCACAAATTTATAAATGACTATAACGAGGGCGGCCTGGCGTGCTATGGTCCATGAGGTCACGAAGAGTCGGACACGACTGAACGACTGAACAACAACAACAACAAAAATAACGAGGGCATAGAAAACAAGATTATAAATTTGCAGATGGCACAAAAAGACAGAAAAGAGAGCAAATACCTTGGAGAACACTGTCAAGATTCAGTAGGATCTTGTCAACCTGAATCAATGAGCAGAAACCAGCAAGTTGAATTTCAGCAGGGGCAAATGGTGAAAAATGAATTTCAGCAGTGACAAATGCTGAAAAAGTCTACATATGGGTAGGAAAAGCCAAATGCATTAACAATATCATCCTGGAATATCACTCATTTCAGCAGATCTTCTTGTACAGAAGGGATGGACAATGTTTGTCATCTAAATAATAAATTCTAATTGGTCAGTGTGGCCAATAGGGCATGATGATGAAAGCTGTAGACCAACATCATCACAAGGGCTTCATTCCCATCTCTGCTGCACGCTGTGATTAGGATGTTCGATTTTCTTTGATAAAATCCCATAATCAACTAAAAAAAGACATTCATCTCATGTTTTTTAGTTAGAAGGCCAAACATTTCTTTTAATCCTGAACTCTCTTCAAATATGGACATTTCTTACTATAATTCAAAACAAAACTGCCACCACTCTATTTACAAAAAAGATGCTGACAGCCTTCTAATTATAACAGTGTTGTCAACTTGCTGCTTACTGGAACAAGGTTTTGTTATGCCCTCTTTCTTCTCCCTCTCATCCCCCCCACCATCTTTAAATTTCAGTGCTCTGCTCCTAATTATAAATGTCAAAAGCAGAACAAAGCTTACTGACTTGAATGGCTGGTGTCTACACATATGCACACACAGAATTCATTAATGATTTCAAGGTGCATAAAAAGATAATGATCTTTAAATGGTATTACTAATAGTTACCTTTTATGTTTCTGTTAGCCTTTTTACATATTACTAGGTAATATTAAGTGCAAACTCTGTGTGATATACAAGCATGATTCATAGCCAGCTGGATAATTATGAGTTCTCTCAATCAATGTTTTACAGGAAAAAAAGAATAGCCTCTGGTTAAAGTTCTTTCTGGGCCTCTAATTCGGTGGTTCTCAAAATGTGGTCTCGGAACCCTGAGCGTTCCTTTTTTGCTCTATATAATTACAAACACAGCATCCTCTCTATTCTTTTTATTAATTTTTTATGCCGCCTTTATTATTTTTTTAAATAAGGCGGCGAACATGCCAAATACTCCTTCCTCCTCCTATTTTCCCACACAACAACCCTGTGAGGTGAGTTGGGCTGAGAGTGAGTGACTGGCCCAAGGTCACCCAGCCGGCTTTCATGCCTAAGGCGGGACTAGAACTCTCAGTCTCCTGGTTTGCTATTGGCTCCTTCCTAGGGCTGGACTTGCCCAAGGTCACCCAGCCGGCTTTCATGCCTAAGGCGGGACTAGAACTCTCAGTCTCCTGGTTTGCTATTGGCTCCTTCCTAGGGCTGGACTTGCCCAAGGTCACCCAGCCAGCTTTCATGTCTAAGGTGGGACTAGAACTCTCAGCCTCCTGGTTTCTAGCCCAGCACCAAGAAGCAGAGCAAGGCTGACTCCAATTGAAATACACTTGCTGCAACATAAGACAATGGCTTTGCTGCCACATCTAACTGAATGTAGACAAACATGGATAAGCATATTTTCTAATTCCTATTTACATCTTCACAACAAACTTTGTACTTTTTTGTACTGACTTCTTGTACTGGTGGAAGAAGCATAGTATTTGAAAGAGGAATTTAGCGTAAGAGCAGATACAGGTATTAATACTGCAAATATAATCTTTCCAACAATAACTAACATCATTTGTGACAACCATTTCATGTTATAAGACTAAAACTGTATGGCATAAAATTTATTGCCAGGCATTTTTGTAATAACATGAGGAAAATCAGATCAGCTTTGCAATTTTCATATATGCAGCCAAAGGTATTTTAACTTTTTTTTTCTTTTTTAAGCAGATTCTAAACAATGGCTTTGTCAGAAATTCCTCTTTCCCAAAAATTCCTGATCATATACCATGAAAGTGTGCAATATTATTTTATGAGAATAAGATCTGTGGAATTCATTACAAGACAGGGACCTGGATAAATCTATGGAGGAGAAGTCTATGAAGAGCTATTGGTCTTGAAGGCTCAGTGTTACTTCTGGAATGGAGGAAGTAGACCACCAAATACTAGCTACAGGGGAACAACCGAAGGAAAGCAGTATTTATTTATTCATAAAATTTATATACAGCTTTAGTCTAATAGGGCTCTATTGCTTGTGAGCACCCTAGCGTGGTTGGCCACTGTGAGAACAAAATGCTTGACTATGATGTGCTCTCATCTGATCCAGCTGATATTCCTATATTCATTTGACAAAGCTTCATTGGTTATATTAAATTAGTTACACATTGCTTTCGTTTACAAGCTTCAGTGGGCAGGAGGTCAGCTGAGATGATCTCCAAGTTCCCTTCTAACCACTACATTCATCCCTGGCTGAAATACATGCTACGTCTTTGTTTTGTTAGTGACATAGCCCGCTTTCCAAAAGTTAGATAACCCATGCTTTGCCTTGGAACTTTAAAAAACATAACTGAAGAAATCATGTGAAAGTTCTATCTAGTGCTTTACTGGTTACAGGTATTGACTCCAAAAAAATAATGCTAGAAGAATTATGGTATAAGATCAGATAGATCATATTATGTTACAATAAAAATATGCCAATACAACAGAAATGTACCCATGAGTGGATGGGTAGTATTCAACTGTTATAAATAATACTAAAGAATAAAATGCAAAGCAAACAAGCCAGGGAGAGAGAGAAAAAAACTACTTAAATTCCATCACAGTGTTAACATCCTTACTACCTACAGCAGAGCTTTCCAAACTTTTCATGTTGGTGACACACTTTTTAGACATGCATCATTTCGCGACACACTCTTACAGCAGGGCACAAGGCAGGCACTAGGACCTGCATGGAATCCTGGCAGGGCAGGTTTGGAGGCAGCACGGCACAAGGCAGGCACTAGGACCTGCATGGAATCCGGGCAGGGCAGGTTTGGAGGCCGCAAGGCACAAGGCAGGCACTAGGACCTGTGCGGAATCCTGGCAGGGCAGGTTTGGAGGCAGCACGGCACAAGGCAGGCACTAGGACCTGCATGGAATCCGGGCAGGGCAGGTTTGGAGGCAGCACGGCACAAGGCAGGCACTAGGACCTGCATGGAATCCGGGCAGGGCAGGTTTGGAGGCCGCAAGGCACAAGGCAGGCACTAGGACCTGCATGGAATCCTGGCAGGGCTCGGAGGCAGCAGCAGCCGCGACACACCCAGACACTGCAGCCGACACACTAACATGTCCCGACACACAGTTTGGAAAGCTCTGACCTACAGCATGCAGCCTGATGTTTATTCAAGTTTGGTTATTTCAGATATATAAGAGCCCAATTATTATGCTACTTTTGTAATACAAATATATGTAAATTAGTTCATTGCTTTGGAAGGAGGGTCAGACCACATATTTTAATTATCAGAAGTTAGGTTCCAAAACTATGTAAAGATATGAACATATAGGACCTACTGTATATCTCCTGTCTAAAATGTTTTCTTCTCTGAAGGTTTTTAGATGGAAACCTTTTATGCTATAGATATAAACCTTCTTCTCTAAGATAATGGCTTTGATTCCAATATCCTGCTCCATCCTCTCTACAATTAGAACTGGGCTGATTTTTTGCCATGCTGAACAATTTCTGAGAGATGGTTGAGCATGAGGAGGGCTATAATCCTTGAAAACCAGAGTATAGACATTTCTAATAATGTTGGGAAGGGAGAGATGGCTAACCCTACTTTACAGATAAAATAGCTGAGAAAAAAGTATTTTCTCCGTATGTTTTCTACTTAAAAAAAAAAGCTTCATCACCACAAGATTTTCTGTCTCTACAACATTATTCTTGCCACATATTCCTTCTGCTTGATCATGGGTGCCCAAGTCATGCAGCTCCAGACGCCTTCTAAAAGTTGTCACCAAATTGTAATTTTTAATATCAGAGAAGCTGGAGATTATAACATACATGGGGAGTTAATTAGATTAACATTTAAGTGGTTTAATTGTAATTACTTTTTCATGTAAAAATTAAATCAAATTTATCTTTTACTTGTGTGTTCCTGTGTTTTGAAGAGTGGTCCCAAAATGCCTTTCGAAGGTCAAGGGCAGCCTCTGGAAGTTGCACCTTCCTGTGCTAGATCATCATAGGAGAAGGCAATTATCTTCCAAAACGCTAACCACAGTCTCCACTAGGGAAGGACCAAAGACACAGAAAGAAACTGTCCTTGTTCGTAAGAATTCTCATGCACAAGTTAGCTCCTTGGGTCCTGGCCCCATTTCATGTAGATAGTGTACCTATGCAAGGATTTAAAACCTATTATTCTATAATCCAAACCTTTTTGGCCCTTGCCTCAGTGTTTTTTAATAAAAGTTTCACTTTAGCTACAGTAAAATAACCTGCCAATGGCCTTGAAATGGGAAATCTCTTATACTGGTGCAAATTGGAATAATTATGTCAAACTTTATTCCACATAGCAGAGCTTAATTCCTCCAGAGTTCTTTTTTTGTTCTAATTCTGCAAATTCTTCAGTTGTTAACAAAACACATGAGGTAATACTAATCCTTTCTTGCTGCAAAAATGCTAATGACTTCTGCTTTTGATGTACTGGTTAACAATGTGATAAATCTGCTTCTATTTTATTAAGTGCTAAACCACCATTGTTTCTCAAGCAGCATGTACTGTACATGATAGCCAAAGTGCTCTAAAGAAAGATACATTACAGACATACATGGAGAGGGACACTATGCACTGTGCACGCAGGATGGCAGAATTTATTTTATTTGAGCTTCAAGAGCTGAAAGCGGCACACATGGTGCTCCCTGCTCCCACTTTCCCCCACAACAACCCTGTAAGGATTTTGGGCTGAGAGGAAAGTCTGGCCCCAAAATTACCAAGTGAACTCCTGTGTCTAAGGATGGACTAAGAACCTGGGTCTCCTAGTGCTGGTCCAACACTTTAACCACTACAGCACAGCAGCTCTCCCAGATGAAAGAGTTGGAATCTTTGGTTCTAAAGCAGAGCACGGATGGAAGGGACGTTAGATAATGATCGAATGGAAAGAAAAAATGTGGTAATGTCTGTAAGAAGAGATTATAAAGTAAACTTTATGTTCATGAGTCAGATTCCTTCCCAGATATTCATGGCACAGATTCCCAAATCCTACATAATCCTCTTCACTGGTGCTCCTGGCAGGACAATCACTCTCAGTCAAAAATCACTATTTTGGGAATACAGAGCCCACACCCACATTCTCTGTCAAGTGCCTGATGAGCTCTTCCACCAGAAGACTGCTGGCAAGGTTTCATAACATGATCTGCCCTTTCCCCACTGGCTATGCAGGCACCAGTAGGTGGGACTTCAGCATTTAAATAACACGGGGTTTATTTTAATCGGGCTAAGGACTTTGCACGAAGCAAAATATTTTGAATCTGACACAACACAATAACAGCCATACTATCACAGTAAGTTCATACAAAAGCAGATAACTGCAGAGGCAGTGGAATGCAGCCCTATTTGGCTTCTAAACCGGACTGGTAAAGACAAAAGGGGAAGCCTAAAAAATGTAATCTTTCAAGAATGTCTTCAGAAAACCATCTTAGTAGGAGATCTGCTAGAATAAGAGATGGCTTCATGTGGACAAGTGGAGCAGAGGAGTTAAACACAGGGGAACACATATTTAGCAGCCTTCTGAACTAACCAGAGACCCCACAAAAAGAGCAGATTATTAAAAAACTAACTTCAAGATCATGAGATCAAGGCAAAGGGTTTGATCAGTATTTAAACACATTTTAAACAACATCCTATGGCATTTTTTCTTCCAATTTTACTAACAATCCCCTTTACACAGAAGGGGACAACTGAGGCAAGTTATATGAAGTTCATGTGTATAAGCTAAAATGAACAGCTACAGAGGGGATAGTACTCTTTTAGAGCCATATCTAGTAGAGAAGAAATTAATCCTTGCAAAAAAGGAGAAAGATAAAATTGGAGGAACTTACAGACTTAAAACCAATTAACAGATTTACTGTCTCTTTCAAACACTTTTTCCTTAAAAAAAACACCACAGATTACTTTCTTTTTATTTTATATAAATGTCCTGGAGTGACTGTTACTACCTGGAGAAGGAATATGAATTGTTGGGTGTCTAATAAACTCGGTTATCCTTTGCAATAAAGGCTTTTGACTATGGACACCTTAATGGACATCCAGGTTCCCAATGTATATTGTGGGATCTAATCATGTCTAGATACCCAAATTATATTCTAGGATCAAATCATGTTCATATCTGACCAGCAAGAAGAACAATTCCTTTTGACAATCTGCCTGTCCTACCACGTATGCTGAGTACAGGAGAACGTTCTGAGCATTTACAATGGAGTGCAGAATAAACCTGAAAAGAAGTTTAAAAAGAGGCAAGTGTAGTGCACTCTTTCTCAGAATACTAACTTAGTTAGTATTAACTTAGGAGGAGGTCTGGAAGATCTTTTTAGCACTCCAACGATTGGACATTCCAAGGATCTGCATAATCTGTCAAGTAAGATAACCAGCTAATGATTTACAGTACGTCTTTTGTGTAAATAACAATAAATAACATTTTAAAATGTTAAATAACTATTATATTATGCAAAGGCAATGGGGGGCAGAGGCTTCACAATTTGAGGGGAGAAATTATGTTTAAGCTGTTCAGCAAACACCTCTGCTAGCAGCTTGCGCACTGTTGTCTGGGGCGCTGTATCCCCTCTACTGTCGGTCATGTGCCCTATCTACCCAGAGAGACGTTCTTCAGGATCAGGTCAACACCTGTGACATTTTCAAGCAGGAGATCAGGATGCTGGCCAGTGCATTGTGTGAAAGTGAGGAAAGGAAGCGAAGCAACAGCAAGGTGAAGAAGAAGAAAAGGCGTTCCAGAGGCTGGATACACCTTTTCCGCAAAACTGTTATTGCAGTGCTGGCTGTCAACAGGCTTCAGATTTTAGGCCAGTCATGCAGCTCCCTTTTCTCCTGGGTAGATGGCGTCAGAGAGAGATTTTTCTCCTCATACAGTTCAGAGCTGACACTGATGTATATCATAGAGCTCAGTGAATAAAATTTAAATGTGAGATGAAATTCTAGGCCTCACTAACGAATTCAAAACTAACAAATCATGTATTTAGAATACAACTCCAAACTTTTTAAAAGGTGTCAGATGTGCAATTGCTGATCAAACATGTCCCTTTGATGCGACTCTGTACAGAAGAACTAGAATGTGGGCAATATAAATCAATTTTTAAAAAAAGAATCTAGAGACAATTCTTAATCCAAGTACTTAATGCATTTTGTGTAAATCGGTAGAAAATGTCCTTAAAGATAGAAATTATTGAACACACAATATCAGCTCTTGATTGAAAATAGCTTCAGCAGATAAGATAAATTATGTCATTTAGTGCATGGGCCTGAAGTTACTCATATGAGGGAGAATTCTGTGCCAGTCCCTCCCTCCCTCCCTCCCATCCATCCATCCATCCATTTTCTATCCCACCTTTATTATTTTTATAAATAACTCAAGGCGGCGAACATACCTAATACTCCCTCCTCCTATTTTCCCCACAACAACAACCCTGTGAGGTGAGTTGGGCTGAGAGAGAGTGACTGGCCCAAGGTCACCCTATGGGCTTTCATGCCCCAGGCGGGACTAGAACTCTCTGTCTCCTGGTTTCTAGCCCGTTGCATACAAGATAGCTTCTGGCCTCAACCAGCAATGGCTTTTAAAGTCAATACGATTTTAAGATTGTATAATAATAAGCAGCATATGCCTTGATGCTTATCATGCATTAAAGTCTAATTAAATAATACCTAATTAATATCTGATTAAAATGGGATGCACTTCCGAACATAGCAGTTAAAGTATTTTACATTCCATACTTGTTCAAATAACATTGTACTTAACAGTTCATTAATTGTTATTAAGAGCTATTTTGACTGGTAAAAAATGTGACATTTTAACTAGATAAATCATTGGTTTTTGAATAAATAGAATGATTTTCTTGTTGCTGTTGTTTTCTCTGTAAAGTAATGAACCTTTAAGTGAGGGCTTTCTGGCGTGTTGTCATAATGTAATTAAGGAAAAAGCATTCCTAAAATTTAATTTCCTGGTGGGGGGGGCTGCTTCCTCATTTAAACCTTAGATAAATCATTTTTATCTAAACAGTAAAGGTTACAACTTCAAAAAGATCACAACATAGTTCACCTGCAAGGGGCAAAATTCTGTCATCTTCAAAGGCACTTCCAACACTTAAAAGGGGGAAGAGGGAGAGAGGCTATTCTTCATAAAATTGAGTAACCTGATGGCCACATTATGCTTCTTAAAACACCCTCTGGCAAGCAGTGGACAGATTTGCTTTTGTGCACTCTAATAATAGTAAGCTCTGATTCTGCATTCTCTAAGACAGAAAGCTCATCACCATTTTTTAAAAAACAATCTTGGACAAAAATGAAATAATAATAATAATAATAATAATAATAATAATAATCAGGCATTGAATATTTATTTCCATTTGTCCCAAACAATAATATATTTTCTGAGCAAATCTTACTCTTGGCTTTCATTTTTTTTGTCTTGAGTATCTCAAAAGCTGTCTTTTAATAGCTGCTCAAAATAATATTTTTGAGGTAAGTCAAATATTACCAAGTACCAATATTTAGATAATTGTAACATTCTAGCCCACTCTTTAGTGTTAAAAAGTGTTCCAAAGTAATAGAGAAGGTACATAGATCATATGTATTTATTGTAACCCGCCCAGAGTCCCTTGTATGGGAGATGGGCGGGGAATAAATTAAATTAAATTAAATTAAATTAAATTAAATTAAATTAAATTAAATTAAATTAAATTAAATTAAATTAAATTAAAAAATAAAATGTACCATGCCCCTGCTCATTCCCATGGCCCCAGCTCTTACATCTCCGTAGCTGGCCCACTCAATGGGATTCTATTCCCCAGTAATGAGAATGGCCCCCTCCTTAATGGCATTCCAGAAGCACCTGATGACCATCCTTTTTTTTGTGGAACCTTTGGAGGAGAAGTTGAGGTAATAATGGCTGTCATTTTTTCTCTGGGGGGTTTATGTTTTTAACTATTATGTGAACATGTAGCCCTAATCCTAACCAGTTATACACTATAGGTACCCCTCAGGGTAGGGGAAGCAACAGAAAAGGCCCATCCCCAATGGCATTGCTGCACTGATGGGACATGGAGCATGCCAACTCTGCCAGATTTCACAAGACAAGCAGAAAGAACCAGAGAAAGATAGTCCAGCAGGTACCCATGCCTTATACAATTCAGTAGTATATTGTCATCTGAATATTTTTTCTTACTTAAAAGGAAGCACAGATGTAAGCAAACATTGCCATTAAGATCTCAGTGAACCCAATCCAGATTAATAGCTGTGTCTGGAAATTCCATATGAAAAAGCTCCCATTTAAAAATATGGGACACACACATACACACACACACACACACACACACACACACTTTTTTGATAGGACAGGTTTCAGGGACCCTTTGTATGGAAATTTAATTAATCACAGAAGTATCCTTAGAATTTAAAAAAATTGACACTTCTTTTGGTTTTGGTTTTTATCTTTCCGAAAAAGTTCTATGGCTGGAAATAAAAAGGCGAGCTCTAAATAAATTCATTCCTGATTGGAAATCTTGTCCTCCCTGACATTTTCCTTATATGGAGAAGGACATGGACAACCATCCCAAGTACAAACATTTTGCTGTATTAAGCAAAGATTAAGAATATGTCCATTTCACATTCAGAAGGTGACCAGGCCAGCAGATGAATTTTATTTCAACACTGGCAAAATGACTGCATTCTCCATGGTGCCCAAGGGCTACAGAATCAACTGGGGAGTTATGTGTTACATATACGTAGCTCTGCCTTTCAAAAACTCACCACCACTGCCTCTTCCCAACATCCACTGCTGGAGGCACTATCCGTCTGACAAATCATGAAGTTGTACTTGTGGTCTGAAGTTTTAGGGGGAAACCAATTTGATTTTGACAACATCTACTTCACTCCGAACAACTCTCTCTGTACTGACCACTTTCAGTGCAGGAATATCCAAAGTAAATATCAATCAGCAACAAACTGCCTATAAGTTTAAGAATGGCAAGTATTCCAGGCTTGGAATCAAACTCTGAAGTGTTGACACTATTCTTTTGAGCAACAATGCTGGTAGACAGCTTTTGATTAAGGAAGAGCTCTAAAGTTGTTTTGGTGACTGGACTGTAGCTCTCTCTAATTGTATGTAAATTGTGTCCAGATCTGTATAATTGTGTGTACATTCTTCATATACTGCAAGAAAACAGGAAGAAAATACATTGTGACATTTGAAATCACATAACCTTCAAACTTTTATGTGCCCTGCATTTATTTTTAACAAGGAACTCAGGACATTAACACTGCCATTTCATTTAAATAATTTTAAAATATAAAATTCAAGGATGGAAATACAGAAGATAATCCTATGAATAGAAGGATTTAATTTTTTCTCTGAACAGACAAATTGCCTTGAAATTTAAAAATGGATTGCTTGCAGAGAAAAAAAAATAAAAATAGTAGTATAGGTACCATAGTTCAGTAGCTCTGCTTGAGAACCCATCCCTTATCTTTTCTTCTATCTAAGCCAGGGCTTTCCAAAGTTTTTCCCGCAGCGACACACCAACCGGCGTTGGTGTGTCGCCGCGGGAAAACCCGGAAGTGCGGCAGCGGGCAAAAACCCGGGAGCGCTGCTGCTGCTTTCGGGTTTTGCGCGCTGCAGTTGGTGTGTCGCCACGGGAAAACCCGGAAGCGCTGATGATGATCAGCGCTTCCGGGTTGTGTGGCGACACACCAGACTGTGTGTGGCGACACACTTTTGTGTCGCCACACACAGTTTGGAAAGCTCTGATCTAAGCAATAAAATCTTATGAGGAGGAGGATTTTAAAACAATTAAAACAGCTAGAGTATGCAAACTTAAAAAGTTAGACACACTTGTTTATGCCTTAAAAATGTCAAACTAACTAAATACATTCAGGACTGGCACGTTCAATAACAAAGATTAACATTTTTATACTAACTTTGTGTGAAACCTGTACAGTATACATTATGTTAAAATTATTACAGAAGTTCCATTCTTTATCCTGGATGAAATGGATACAAGTTTTCATATAATTACATAGTTCTTTATTTATTTATTGCCTTGTATGCTGCCTTAACATGTTTGTTTGTACAGTATGTATGTGTGTATATATATGAATAGTATGTCAAATGTACATGAGAAGTATATTTTCAGTTGTTATAAATTAAATTTATTTGAATTTTTAGCTCACTTTTGGTTTTTTCTCAATAAACCTTAATCACTCTCTCCTACAAAGACACAATAACATGCTTTATATTGATTTCACCTCTTGGTATTTTACTCTAGGAAATGGCACAATCTGCAAAACTAATGTCCAAAGCTAAAATCAGACCAGATTTATTCAGTTTTGAAACTTTAAAGATTCATACTCCTGACTGAGTTTTATTGTTATTTCAGCTTTGATTCATGGTACTTTCAATTTCAAAGGTATTACTGAAATTGGCACAAACATGAGAAATTTTACAATTTATTGTATTGAACCAGTCAACTAAACAGTCTTTCCAAGTTATACAAAGAATCATGCCTGGTAACTCATTAGATTGTTCTTCACACTGAACTGCTAAAAGGACGATATATTTATAATATAAGCTTGCAATGTCATAAAACAGCTCATCAATCTATTTTAGATTTTATTTTCCACATAAGGCCACTGGGCTGTTACTGACAATAAACCTTGGGCATGATTTTGAAAAGACCTGCATTTTAGATCACGATTCATAATTTTTTCTAAGAAACCAAAGAAAAGACTAACAAGGCAAAAAGCAAGGGACATTTTTAAATCAGAGAAAATTGCATACATAAATATACCATTTATATACAGACTGCATAATGGCAATGGGAAAATGGTGTTCTTCATGCCTGCCCATCCTAATTACTAATTTCAGTTTAAAGAAATGGAGATGATCTATATTGAAAACATGGTTTATGGTAATCTATCTATCTATCTATCTATCTATCTATCTATCTATCTATCTATCTATCATCTATCTATCTATCTATCATCTGACCTCTAGTATGTGTCAGATAATAGATATGTATACATAATATACATATAAATACACACAAATCACCCGCATCCCACCTTTCTTCTTGATGAGGAGCACCTATATTATGGTCTGTCCAATGCCACATGAAGACCGTTTAAAAAAAAATAATTCCCAGGCATTTTAAGAAATGATGAGTCTTGATCTTCCTGTAGCTGCTGCTGGGATGAGACCTATTAAGTGCCAATAAGTATTTTTCTTTAACATAGTCAGTAGATGCATCACATATACATAGCTACACTTACTAATCAAATGATAATTAGACGTTTCTAATCAGTCTTCATGTGGCCAACAGTAGGATACAATACTGTAATCACACATTATAACCAACAAGGTAGCAATGTCCAAAGCACACAGCTTTGGTAAGGACCAAGGATTAAAGGTAAAGGTAAAGGTTCCCCCACACAGTCGTATCCAACTCTAGGGGCTGGTGCTCATCTCCGTTTGTTAGCCGAAGAGCCAGCGTTGTCTGAAGACACTTCCATGGTCATGTGGCCGGCATGACGCATGTGGAACGCTGTTACCATCCCACCGAAGTGGTACCTATTTATCTAGTTGCATTTGCATGCTTTCGAATTGCTAGGTTGGCAAGAGCTGGGGTGAGTGCGGGAGCTCACTCTGTCACACAGGGCTAGGGTCTCGAACCTCCAAACTTGCGATCTTCCGATTGGATTAAAAAGTATAAAATACTTTAAGTTGCATGAAAACTATTTTTAATCTGAAAAAGAATTATATATAATATTGATAATATACTCTTTTCAATCTCTCATCTCACACTACTCCATGCAATATTAAATTCCCAGCCAATAAAGCATGTTGTATCATATAGAGATGAACAGTATCTCAAATTATATCTACTTTTCTCTAAAAACTGTCCTTTTCTCTACTTTTGTTTTTCACATATCAAACACCCTGTTTGTTCTAAGAAACAGATACGATTTCATATTTTAAAATGGTGAGGGAATTGGGGAAAACCATCCTTTTTTCCTTCATCCCAGCAGCTGTTGTAGAATTCTAGGCAACATTTGAAATCCTCACAGTTTACACAGTAGAACTACCTGGATGGAAGCAGTCTTCTTCCATCTCTTAGAATCATGAGTAAAAGTAGATTCCAAAGCTTCAGGGCTACATACCTCCACTGCTATTTTAATTTAGGGTGGGGTTTGTTTTTGTTTTTTTGCTTAAACTTATATTTAGTTTAACAGAAGTATTGCTGAAATGGGGAATTTGTATTTATATGATTTGTTGAAGTGCTTGTTAAAAGGATACACTCAGCCAAGGATGTTGAACAGAGTGTATTTGGTAAGAGATAAAATAATCCTGGCAATGATATTGTGGAAATATTTAACAGAAACAAAAAATTGGGTTACAAAGATGCACTTATGCCCCAGAATACTATGCAAAAAAGGAATAGAATGAAAAAAGAAATCTCCATCATCTAGAAGCTTTCTGACTACAGAAGATCCTGTTTGCCTGTGATTCTTTTGAAAGAATCATTTAAAGTTTCTAAAACAACATTAAGAGCCAAGTTATCTACCCTGACCCTTTTACTAATCAAACAATACTTTCTATAGTTCCAATCTGAATTTATTATAAAAATATTGGGGAGGGGTTTGCTGTAGTACACTATTAATTTATAACAAATAATACCAAGCGACTGCTAGATCTCTGGAGTAGTGCCATATTATTATGGAATAATATGGCACTACTCCAGATTTCAGTAAGAGGAGATAAGCAAGATTTCAACTGATTTAAACCCTGCACAGACTTGGTTTCAATAAAAAAGAATTTATGTATAGTTTCCTACTTTAAACTATATTATAATATTTTTTGTAAAATAAAAATGTGGTATATTTGCTACAAAAGACCTGTCATGTGCCCATTTTATTTTTCTGAAGTCTTGTTTTTTTTTAAAAAAAAAAATCTTAGCAAATTGACAAGAAATACATTTCTTCTTTTAAAAAATTATATGAAAAAGGAAAATTATGCTTCTATACTACTAGCTCTCCTAAAATGGTCCCTGGGTTCACATCAGGAATGAGAATCCTCAAGTTCAGTAACAGCTTTCTCTTTACAGTACAGAATTGTCAGTGCTCTCTTGGGATTGGCTAAGCCAGATACCAATTTCCAGACTTCAGAATTGTCTCTGCCTGCTAATTAGAATATCCAAACTGCTTTTCTTTCTATAACTCCGCTCTTTCCTTCAAGATCAGCCCAGTTGCTGCATCTTTTTATTCTAACAATGATTTGTGTGCGTGTGATTGAGACTGTTGGATTCCTAACTTTGCTTGGCATTCTCCACATCTTAGCAACAAAGGGCTGTTTCCCTGGCTTTGATCTGGGTTTGAGATTATAATGTTTTTGATCTAGTAAGCATCAGCTCAGAAATGTTCCATGACAACAGCCAAATTAGTATTGTTACTTTCTACCACTCGGTATGTCCATAAATGCAAGCTTTAATATCTGAAAGCAACACTGAATTGTTTTCTTAACTCTAGGTTTTCATTTACTTTTTGTAGATCAATATCTAGTATTATATTATTCTTCATATCATCAAAATAAAAGCTTTCCCATTTATTGAAATCTACTGGGGAAGTTTTTTATCATATTCTCATTACATCTAAACTCTGATCTTCTTGGACATGGGAGAGAACATGCTTTGAAGATATGCCCAGCTAGAGAAACCTGCTGCTTACCTTGCTCCTCCTTCATCATTTGCTGCTATTTTATAAAAAACACTTCTAAAGGTTTAGACTGTTGATATGTCAATTGTTCTACAGTCTTTGGAAGATTTGGTTTTAAGGACCTAATATCTAAGGCTTGGTAGCAGATTGCAGAGCTTAGGTTTTCAAGGTGAGCAGCGGTAGATACACAACTGGAGGGAGAGGTACTCCTTAAAAATCTCTTCCTAAAAGCGACTTGGCTGTAGCAACACACATAACCAGTTAGAAAGAGACTAATACCAAGGATTGGGAGGGATCTGAAACTCTTCCCTTTTCCAACATGTTTTCAGTAGAGTGGCAAAATTATGCCATCATTTGATCTGGTAACTTTATTTCCCCTTACTGAGAGCAATAGAATGAAAATATTAACAAGGAAATGGGCATTTTTTCTTGCCTGTACAACCACTACCACCCTCCCATGGAAAAACACAGCTACATTCTACTTTTGTTCTGCTGGCAGGATCCCCACAGAAACTGGTAGCTCATCTGCCATGACTTTTCCTTCCCCTTGCTGGATTTCTCTGAAAATACACATGATGATGATTTAATCCTAATGTTTAACACGTCTGCTGTGTTTTTATTAAGCAGAAAAGCAAAATATACAATTTTAATAAATAAATTCAAGTGTTACCAAAGGTAATAAAACACCATTTTAAAATGCAGTTTAAGATGTCAATAAAATTCTTCCTTGTCTTACAGTTTTTCAGTTTATCTGCCACTGCTTCAGCTATGTTATTTCCCTTAAAACCATGGGCATCCTAAACCAATCTATTCTTTCCCATTATGCATAAGAAAGGAACCAAAAACAGGAGACGGGAGTTCTAGTCCCGCCTTAGGCCTGAAAGCCAGTTGGGTGACTTTGGGCCAGTCACCCTCTCTCAGCCCTAGGAAGGAGCCAATGAAAAACCAGGAGACTGAGAGTTCTAGTCCTGCCTTAGGCACGACAGCCGGCTGGGTGACCTTGGGCCAGTCACTCTCTCTCAGCCCAACTCACCTCACAGGGTGGTTGTGGGGAAAATAGGAGGAGGAAGGAGTATTAGGTATGCTTGCTGCCTTGATTTATTTGTAAAAAATAATAAAGGCGGGATATAAAATAAATGAAATAAAATAAACAAATATATTTGTAGTATCATTATTATTCCTATATCTAGTCCTAAATGACTCAAAAACAGGTCCCTCTCGTTTGAAAAAAGGAAATAAGTTATTGAATAATAATAGATATATAAAAAAAATTAAATGGTCATTTCAAAATAGGAAGATATAGAGAAATGACAACAAAGAATTTTGTAGCACCTTAAATATTCTTTGTAAGTATTTCCCTAGAAATACTTAAAGAGTAATTATCACATATGACTTTTCAAAACCAGCTGTAGTAAAACCAATAATTATGGATATACCATATTGGTAAAATCAAGAGAGTGGAGGACTATACATCAGGTAAAGGATGTTACAAAAAAGGTTATTATAGAAACTGTGAAAAAGCGTTGCACAAGTAAGGCAATTTTGATACAATTTTAAAGTATCACATCACTTTCACAGGGAAATATTTCCTTAATTTTTGCCAGATTGCAATAGACCATTAACTCTTGTTTATTTAAACTTTTCACTGCAATTTATAAGTTTTTTTCCCTAAAGACCAGGAAAATGAAATTTGGCAAATATGTCATGATCTACCCCATATGTGCCACTGCATGCTATAAAAAGGCAACCCAAAGTTCAGACCTTGAACACAAATATTTCCAGAAATGTGGTTGCATTTTTATGTGCACTTTTTATTAGATAACCACAAATAATTACAATCCTATTGTATTCCTGACTCCAATTAGTATGAATGGGCCTGTTTTTTATTTCCCCTTGCCAATTGCTTAAAACGGAACCAGGGGGAGAGCTGAATGGAAACACTGCCTTATCTTTGGTTTTTAAAAAAGAGGAGCATTTGAGTGTATTTTTGGTCACGTAATTTTGAGCTACTGTTTTTCTAAATTTCTCCAGAATTTTAGAGGCATGCCTGGCAGGGTGGGGGCAGAGAAGAGATTGAATTCTGTGTCACTGCATTCGGCGTTCAGCTGCTCCCCTTTGGAAGAGATAGGAGGCTTGGGTCTCTTTCTGTTTGTGTGAAACGGACACTGCATCTCTTCCCTCAACTTTTCCTGTGGGGTTCATCTAGCAGGCAGGGTGGGGAATAGTTGTCTGAGCTGTACCAAGGTCAGCCTGCAAGAGCTGACAGCTTCTGTCTCTGTACAAAGAAAAGAATCAATACTTTTGGACTACGGCTGTGCCCTCAGTGTAAAACAACAAACATGCAGCGTCTGACATGTTTCTAGGTGATTTGTGGCAGAACCTCTTGTCTGATCTGTATCCAGGAGCTGCTGTGTTACTGCTCTTTGCCTTTCCTCCTCGCCTCCCCACCCCCACCCCCCCACCCCGTTCTGTGATGTCTAATGCTTTACTCAGGTACAGAGGAGTGTATTCTACCCTACAGCTACTTGTCACTCAATAAATCACACCTACAAGCACAGTCTGCACAGAGTGATCTGGGCTTTAACAAAGGATCAGAGGGACAAAGTGCAGGCAAGATACTGTAATTATAACAAAAATAAAACATTCAGTGAGCTGTAGCAAAGACAGAGGCTCTAAGGCACTGACAGACTGTCATCAGAACCAGAGTCCTGCCTTTTGTGTCTGTCTGATGTTGTGAGGGCTTTTTATTATTATTATATTTTGCTTCCATTATTTATGAACGTTGGCACCTTAAAGTTCTTCTTTGTATGTAATAGAACTTTAATGTAATAGAAAGTTGTACCCAATAAAGTGAAGGGATGTACACAAGGGGGGACATAAATGTTTGGGCCATATTTAAGTGTTACCTTCTTTCAAAGATTTATTTATTTTATTATTATTGTTGTTGTTGTTGTTGTTATCATCATCATCATCATCATCATCATCATCATCATCTTAGGTTATTAAAGTAGGGAAATGGGCATCTGGCAAATCATAAACAACCCAGGGCAGATGAAGAAGACAAAATAGCTGTTGAGACAGATTTGATGATATGACAAATAATTTCAAGAACTGTTTGGTTGAAAGTTTTACAGTTTTCCCTGAACCAAACCAAAAAAACGTAATTCCTGTTATAATTGCATTAGCACATGTCCTAGAAGAAAAGACATTTGTATATATAGCCCAAACATCTTTACATGTGTCTGCATTTTAGGATTAACCTACATAATACATATACTAGAAATAAAGTTAAAGTATTAAAATATTGCTTGTATAGGCCCTATTAAACCCAGCCTATGTTTTATATAGCTAGCATCAATCTGTTTGAGTTTTTATTGTCTTGGTTTGTATAGAAGCCTCAGATAAACTAAATGCATACTGTAGAATTCTACATCCGTTTGAAAGACATACATTCTACTGTTCCTTCATTTGTACCCAACTCTGTGGCTGACACAATTCATCAATTCAATTCAAATCAAATCAAATCAATATATATTAATATTTATTTTACAGTTTTCATAACAACTTTAATTTTGATGCCTACGAAAGTAGCCACCAGGGACCTTTGAAAATATCTAAGTGCAACCACTGGGGTCAAATGTCAGTATAGTTTTACAATTCTTGGTTGAAGTAGAAACAGTGGCTGATGGTACTTCAGTTCTCCAGCATGTTTCCAAAATAATTGCATTTAGAGCCAATATATCCACCTGGATTTGAAGGATAGAAAGGTAACACCAAAAAAACTAATTTTTAAGTTTGGATACAACTTCAAATAATAACACAGTCTCTAATACAGTCTTCAGTTGTATTTTTATTTTGGCTGAAATCTTATATACATTTTCTGGGAAACTTCTTCATTGGACACAATAGGCATCCTTAGAAATACATGTCAAATATTTTATTTAGTAATTTTTAGCCCTCCCCATCCATATGGACTCACAGCAGTGAACAACATAATTCCAATTATACAACACAATTAAAAACGATCAGTTTTTTGGAGTTACTGCCTATGATGGACACCCAAACACAAACAACTATGGTTAGAAACAAAGTTCTGGTCTCAACATTTTAAACACATCTCCAAATTCCACAACTAAGATTTTAAAATGCAACATTTTTTTTTCTTTTACCAATCAGATCAGGTATTTGCTGAAATTCATATGAATTCAAATTGTATAGGAATATACAATTGTATAGGAATGTGGAATATGGAAGACATGAATATGGAATATAAAATTGTATAGGAATATGGAATATGGAAGACATACAAACTAGTTCAGCCTCCAATGTCTTCCACGAACACCTGCCCTATCCCTACCCACACCGGGTGCTGATTTTGCCATATTGAGCAGTAAATTCTGATTGGGTTTTTTATTTGCACTCTACTGGATGTGTATTGATCCCTAATGTCCAATCCACAATAAATTCATTTAAAAATTCTGTGTATATGTAATCTATAAATGTGAGAAGGAACAGGGAAAACTAACCAAGCTCTGCCATCTTCCATCCTCTTAAGTGTCCCTGCTTGGAAGAAAACTGCTTGAAATATGGAGCCTTGTATAATTGTATGTCTGTTGAGGCTGTTCAGTAGATTTAGGTCACTGATATTTTAAAGTTCTAAATCATAGAGAGACTCTTCATAGACAGAAGGGGCATCCCGCTCTCTATGAAGAATCAGTCACTCTCTTACATGAAGAATGAGTATGATGAAAGAATCAGCAGTGCTTATATGATTATGAGCACGGAGTGTCTGCACATACTCAGAATGCCTGAACAGGGCTACCTGACTCCCAAAATTTCAGTGAATTAGCAACCTTCCTTATGAAATTTTTGGAAAATTAATCTGTTTCCTCTATTACCGAACTCAGGAGAACTACTGTATCTTTGGGGGGTGGGGGAAAGCAAGATAAAAAGCACCTATATTTTGGGCTACAGGGAACCAAATATATTGTATCTCATACAAGAAGTGGAAGGCAAATATATTGTATCTCATACAAGTGGTGGAAGGCAAAAGGAAGAGGGGCTAAGGGCAAGATGGATGGATGATATTCTGGAGGTGACGGACTTGACCTTGGGGGAGCTGAGGGTGGCGATGGCTGACAGGAAGCTCTGGTGTGGGCTGGTCCATGAAGTCACAAAGAGTCGGAAGCGACTGAACGAATAAACAACAACAACACAAGAAGTATCTCAAAGACTCACACATTCTGTACCAATTCCTTCTATCACTAATCATAATTCCTATCTTCTTCATATCTTTCTCTGTAGGATATACTGTATATGGAGCCATACAAACCACTAATATGAAGCACAGAGATATTCTCAGACAGTTATCATAAACCTTTTTCAGCTCAGGAAACATGAAAGAACATTACCCACTTTCACTACAATTGACTATGCCTTACCTTTTAATACCATAAGGACTGCATTATTGTAAAGAACCTTACTTATTTTAGTCCTATGCTTACTCTGCATCTGCTATTTTATCTCTCTTGCTATTGGCAATAAAGCACAGAGATAGACTATATTTTTAAAATTCCTTCCCCGAGATGTTAAGTAATTGCCAATTTTTTAAAAAGACATTCTTATCTTATCTCTTCTGTTTGTAAAACTGTTCATTACATACAATTTTATTATAGTTTTCTATTTCCTGTTTTTATTGTTATAGTTCTTAACTGATATTTTCAGTTACTCCAAGAATCCTTTAACTTAAAATGGAATAAATGGAATAACAAATGTTAAAAAGAAATAGTCTGCTATAGCTTCAGGCTTTTAGGTTACGAAAAGTATAAGCAATCTGGTGACCTTCTGATGTTCTGGATGACAATTCACATCAGGTTTACAAGGTGGCCATTGAGGAAGAATAATAGGACTTGTACTCCAACTGGGATACCAGATTGTCTACCTGTGACTAACAGATGATTTCATCCTCTAAAGCAAAATCATATTTTATCTACTCAGGAGTTCTTACGTTGTGCAATTTAAACCAATGGTTCAAAAATAAATCAGGTGAACAGAAAAAGGGGCACATTAGGAAAAAGCATAGAACAAAACAGTACAAAGGTATTTAGTTTAGAGTATAACTTAATTGAAGATCATATTTACGGAAATATGATGTGTATTTTCACTTATATACCATATTTTTATTTACTTCTTATTCAATTTGTCTTTTATATTAATTTTATAGAGTTTTATTAACATTTATTGTTTAATCTTGTATTTTGATATGGCCTAAGGGCTAATCAATAAACTTTGACTGATTATTTGAAGACCGAATATATAATATTATTCAGATGTTTGTTCATGCCTAAAAGTCTAACTCTAGTTTCAACTCCCTTTTGAAAAACAATGTCCTGGCATATCTGGGAAGGAGGCAGCAACAGCAGACTATTTCACTCCTCTCTCTTGCTGTAGATCTCCTCTGATCCTTTTTTAATGTTTCCAGAAGTAGTGCTGGGTCTAATTAGGCAATTTTCCTTCCATCTCCTTTTGTTGTTTTTCCCCCCTACTGCAATCCATTGTTCACAGCCCATTACAAATTCCTTTGGATTCTTTACAAGCCATGAACAAGCCCACAATGTAGCACAAGAACTCCAACTTGGAAAGTATTTTTTAAACGTCTGGATTTACTCTCTTAAATCCAGCCTGAGCACATTTTCTTCATGAGTGTGAAGTTTAATCCAGAATGCAATAAATAAAGCAGAACAGCAATTAATTCTATAATTATTATATGATTATTGTTACTGTAATTTTAAGCATACACACTGAAAATATAATTAAAAACCGATCCTTCCTCTCTGCAAGTTTAGCATTTAGGCATTTAAACATTCTGATATTAAAATAGAACATTATTACAGCTAAACTGAAGTTTCATTGTATTTAGATTTGATTTATAGCATACGGGTGTTACTTTTTATTTCTTTTACTGCAAAAGGAAATCAATTATTTTATTTTATTTTATTGTGTTTTATAAAACCCTTTTGTCTTTTAATCCTATACCTATTCTTTTCTACAGTAATCCTCTACCACAAATTAAACATAAGAGCAATATTTACAAGGTGAATATAGTTTATTTTAAATTAATCCTATACAACCCATGTCATCTCAGATTAATTTACATTTATTAAAATACATAGAGTAAATAAATAGTTCAAATTTCTTGAAAATTCAGTGATTTATGCATGTAGATTCTACTCTGCTAATACTAAAGCTCTGATATTAAATAAATACAGTTATGTTTATTCATTCAAACCCTGCTATAAGTGAATTATATAAATTAGCATTTGAACTAAATATTTCAAAGCAAAGCTTTTATAAACTCACAGTTTTCCCAAGGTATCAGCTCAGCCAACAGCCTTTACACTGACTCCACTGGACAATCCTAATGTATATAACCTTTTAAAGAAACATTATTTTATACATGATAAGGGATTGGCAATAAGTATTAATACTGAATTGAAAAATTATGCTTGCAGGACGTTAAAAAACTGAAGTTCTGTAAATGGAAAAACATTAAAAAGTCATACTGGATCAGGTCAAAATTCTTTCACTTCCAGATTTAATTTTCGTAGTACTCTGGCAGATAGCTGTAGAAAATCCACAAGTGCACATGAACACAAAAGAAGCCCCTTATGTCCCCCCAAAACTGGTTTAGAAAGATACATTGCCTCTGATACGAAAGTAAAATACAGTCAACAGTGACAATTACTGTGGCAGTTATATATTACATTATCCTCTATATTTATGGCTTTATCCACTATAAATTTGTCCATATTCTTTCAAAGTTGGTGGCTATCATTAAAATGTAGTATATCCTACAGTTGTGCTTTCTTAAGTAGTAATTATTTTATCTGCCGCCAATTCCACCCCCCCCCTTTTTTTTTTAATGCTCATTCATCCAGTCCAGGTGTATTTCTTTTATATTTCCTTGTTGACTCTTTCTACTCTAATAACTCCAAAGAATCTTTTGTTACCAATAGTTTTGGCCATTTGTTCAGCCCAACTACAGATCATTTAGGAACAAACATCAAGTACAAAATGTTTACATTTTATGTACACATTTTCATAAGCACTTTTAAAAACAACTGAAAATTGAAATTCAAATTGAAAGATTGATGAATAGAAGAATGAGAAATTGAAATTGTTGGTTGCTAATTGCCAATTGCTAATATTTTTCTTATTTCTAGTTCCAGGGAAAGTTCTGTCTTTTGTTAAGGAGAATTGGAAGGAAAGGTCTAACAACAAGCAGCTTTAAGATTCCGTTTTGCTCAAAGGCCTGCTGAGATCTGGCCAATGGGAAAAAGAAATGTGGTGTGTCGGTCTTTGACTGTCAAAAAGCATTTTGTATAACTTCCAAATAGAAGAGACAGAATAATGTTAGATAAAACAAGCTGCAATTTATTCAATGACTTTTTCAACAAACTGTGATTGAAGCATGTAATGGCTTAGCAGTGCAGCTGCAAGAATCAACTATATTTTCCTCCAAACAGTTTGTATCCATATGAAAAATGTTTATTCCAAAAGATATCAGCACCTGTAATGGGAATGTTATACATTTTACACAGTCACACAAACTAACAGTGCATATCATTCCTCTTAGCCATGCTATGATTTTACAATGTTGAAAAGAAATGTGTTTCTAATCTTGCTTAGCTTTTAATATACATGTAACTAGATGCTCAACAATTATAACACATGGAGTGAAATCTTATGGCCCACTCAGAAGTCCTATTGGATGCAACAGTATTTATTTCTCAGGACATTGTGCATACTAACTTGGGAGTAAGAGTTGTTGAACATAATGGACTGTATCTAGATAAAAAACACAAGACTGATCTCTGAGATATTCCATAGAACAGTAGCTATACTATTTAGACAATTTAATAACCATGGAAGGAACATGGGGAATAATATGTGTTGGCACACCCTCCAACCCCCATGAAAAAAAGCCACAAGACAAAAACAGATGGCTGTACCAACACTGATGCCCCAAGTGTCAACTAGAGCACATTCTCAGACTGCAAACTTGCTTAAAAAGTGGAGTTTTTCTTTGTCTGAGAGTTCATATGAAGCATGTTCCCCCAACTGATAAATAGGAGATGAAGAGGATGGGGTCAGTCTGTACATTTCTATATCTGGTCTATACTTTTTTTATCGATAGAGCTAATTAATATATTTTCAGCACAGTTTTTTCTAGTAGTAGAAAAAATGGAATTTTAAGACACACTTCCAGTACATATATGAAAATATAGTTGTACATGAACATGAAACAGAGAAACATCAGTTTCTACTATTATGCATCACAGTCATACTTTATTCTTAAGAGGGATAAGAAAAATGAGCTTAAATACACAGTCAAGTGATCCTTTCAAATTAATTTCAAGCTACGCTCACATAGACACAAATATTCTGCTTCTGGATTGTAGAAATAATAAATACGCAAACAGATAGATGTATCCTTACCTTCATCACAAAAATTATCTAACCACTTGTACTGGGATTTTTAAAAGTTCAAGAAAACTTTACCAACAAAAGATTTGTGTTTTAAGCACTGAGTGGTTGAAAAATAGGGCTGCAAGCTTTAATTGAGCTAATGAGCAGATTAATTACCTAAAGCTTTCGTAGAAGATTAAAATTGGCTTCTCAGTTCACCTGTGGGATGCAGTGGAATGAAACTCAGAGGTGCCCGAAGCACAAACTCTACAGTTTGTTCATTCTTATGCCAAATTTTATGGCAAAGTTTATCTTGAAGGTTTCATCATAAGCTGCTTAGCATTGCGAAAACGCTTCCTTTTAATACACCAAGATAATAAAGATTTCAATTATAAACACCCCTCAGTCTTTCTGCCCTTTTTTTTCCTCTCCACACAAACACATACACACAGTTAAAGTTAAATACTATTTTTAAAAAAGATGGGGTTGAAAATGCTTTTTTGTAGATTTTCACTATTATATTCCTTCATGCTCTCACATAAAGATTCCAGGCATCTTTAGTCCATAAAAAATTAGCTATGACCTGTCAGTGATAAAAGGAGTATATTAAAACTTAAATTAGTAGAATGCACTATTCATGTGTACAATTTATCAAAATATTCAAAAGAACAAAATAAAAACACACTGCACATGTAACTGAAAATAAAGATAAAATTATTTACCTCATAATTTTACATGAGATGAGGGATGCTTTAATGTTCTGGAAAAAGATTATCAAGATTTACAGTAATCTGTCATTTATCTCTCAGCTGAATATACCACAACTAAGGAAAAACTATGCAATTGTCAGGATATGAAACACACCTCTCTCACACCCACAACTGATGATCTTCAGAAACAATGAACTATATTAGGAACAAGAATCTTTAATATGGAGAGCTTGGACTGTTCAAGGTCACTGATGAACTGGGGGACCTCAGCATGAGTTCAATATTAGTAAGAGGGTGATTTGGACAGCTGTCTTGGATTCATGATCAGGTAAAGGGCAGTAAAGGAGTACTATCATACCACCTCCATGATCACTATATAACTCTAGTTTCATGGAAGTGAGCAACTTTGTAGTACTGCAACGTGTCTTTAGACGGGGGGAAAGCAGAAAGAAATGGGAAATCACATACTTTTGTTAAACTTGTAAAGCTTAGCTTTGAAATAGCAGCCTTGGATTAATATACATTCTACATTTGAACGTGTAGTCTACACCTATAGCATGGTAACAACATGCTTTTGCATTGCCTTGGTACAATGGGAAATACCGGCTTATTCACAAGCAACCTTAGCATGTTTCCCCCCAAATTACACATCGCCTTTAGGTTCACATCCTATAGTCATCTTCCTAGGAGTAAGCCTCATTGTCTGCATGGCATTTAACTGATGGTAACTCCATTCAGATTTACAATAAATTCATTTTTAGTAACTTATCAGTATGTAAGTAAAATGAAAGAAATATGACCCACTATACTTGCACTGTTTTCTAGATAAAAGATATTTAAAAATGCTTATGGTCACTAATTTAATTAGAAATTAGACAGAGGTCCTGTTTACTTACGAGGTTATACCATAATATTTTAAAGTACTATTGATAGTTCTCTTGTTACACTATCTGTAAGTATACGGTATACATTTAAAAAATTCCAGTCTTGATAAGCATAGACTTTAATAATATACTCCATAGTATTTGAGGCAGAATAAATTGGTAACTTGCAAAGTTACTAAGTAAATGAAATGTATATTTTTCCCATAGTTATTGTACAAACTGATCATTTCTTTGTGTTGCAGGACGTAGCATTAGCCACAAAAGAACACATGGATGTGAAAAGAGACTTAGAGTAAGACAGCTACTCAAAAAGCACATTGTACATTAGGGCATAAGGTAAGTATGAAGAAGAAAATAATAATATTGTATATATTGTATATATTGATCTTCACTGATAAGAATAAATGAAAAATTATGACAGTACCAACTCATGAGACAAAGTTATTTCTGAAACCATAAAAATATTATTCTGTAAATCCAAAGAAAATAGTTATCTTCTTGTCTTGCTTTTCAGTTTGCAATTAATAAAGCCAACCCAACCCAACAGGCAATATTCCAGGGGCTCCAGGCTAAACGAGAAAATCCTCTGTGAAGAATGCACAGATCTGCCCCACCCAGCACACTTTGAGATTTGTGGGCAACTGCCCCTCTCTCTCCACACACATACACGGTTTCCTAGGCTACAGTTTCTCTTCCATCATTCCATATGAGAGAAGATACGAAAAGTCTCTTCGTCTGGTTTTGTCATTGCTTGAAACATACAAAAAGGTCTGCAATAAATATGTATATAGAAGCCTTTTAGAAGGCCACACCATCCCCATTCCTGCAAGCAACATGCTAAGTGAAAGAGAAACAAAATAGTCCAGGTTCCTACAGCTAGTTTCACACCACGAAAGAGCAGATATGAGCCTGTGTGGTACTGTGCATAGATTCTTTAGTTATGCCAAGTGAATACATTAAAGAATTTAGCTGTACATTACCTCAGGGCACTCAGCTCACAAACTTTGATGTTGTTTCATCTGCCCGTTCTATGACTGTTACCTTATACATTTTTGGCCATAGTACCAATTAAAATAGTAAGATAACCACAAACATTTCTAACATGCCTCACCCCTCTCTTTCCTTTGCAATACTTAGTTACCACCACCTTCAAAGCAAGTATTGGGAGAAATGTAACTATCTCATAGGCCTTTTGAGTTCTGAAAGTTAATAGCACCTCCTGTTAGTTGCCATAGGTTTTTTTTAAGTGTCTTGGAAAGTTCTCAGATGATTATATGTTTTCACAGCAGAGCAGCACAAAAGGAAAATAAATTCTTCATGCTATATCCCCTATGCTCATTTTCATTATAAAGGTTTCACCAAAAGTTGCAAGGCTCACCTTTCTATAGGAGGTGGGCCAGTCTTTAAATATGCTCTCCAGATAATCACTGATACAGAAGGTCCTGAAAGGATTTTTACAATATTAGATAAAGCTGCTTCTTAAGGATCCACTCCCATAAGATGTGGGGATGGTGATTAGCATAGGGGGTATTTAAGAAGAATTAGACAAATTTATGGAGCACAAATCAATCTGTATCATTAGCTAGGAACAGTAAATAGAAACTGCATGTTCAGAGGTAGCAATGCCTGATGCTGAATGCAGGGAAGGGTTATCACCTTTATGTACTGCTTGTATTCTTCCTAAAATCATTCACTTTTGGAAGCAATATCCACCATTTTTCTTTATTTCAAGCCTGCTTGGTTTCAAGAATGAAAACATAGACCAAGTCAGAAACAACAGCTGTCAGTTAAAACAAATACTGGAAGATTGTACTAACAACAGAATTAGATTCAAGAAGAAAGGTAAAATAATGACTGTGTTACAAGGCTTTCAACTTTCAAATAGTTGTGCTGATAGTTTTGCCCAATGCCTGGAGGAAAGACTCTTTCATTTTCAGGTTAAAGCACACATGCCTTAAAACACAACCTAATTTCCCATTCTTTCTACTCCCACTGTGTAACTCTTCCATTTATATCAATTTAACCTTTTAGACAGAGAAAGAGGGCAAACTAAAATCCACACTATATGTAGACAAGAAGGGACAATATTTAAGAAATTCTCCACTACTATTATATCATAAGATTACTTAGCTACTTACATAAATGAGAAGTTTCCTATTCCATTACTAGTAACTGTTAGCAGTCCAGCTCTGTAGCATAATAGTACTATAACAAAGGAGTATGTTGCTTATTGTTTTATATCCATGTGTCTACATGTACATATGATCCTCATTTTCTCTACTGTATGACTGACCTGTGAGGTGCAACACAAATCCATCCCTATTTTTCTATATACAAGATTCCATGAAGCTTTAAGCTTAGGGTTTCTGTATCCTTTCCTGCAGGAATGGCCACCAGTATTGGGTTATGTGTATGTGTCTATCTTCGTGTGTGATTAAGTAATTAGGATCATAGAAAGTGGTTTTGTTTATCATAACAACCCCCACCCCCAGCACTTTTAACATTAAAATAGACAACCCTATGACGCATTGGGTCATCCTTTGAGAGAAAGATAGTGCAGTCTGATGTGACCAAAATGAACATTTAATTTTAGGCTGACCATATTTTTTTACCCCAATGCTGGAGAGTCCTATGATCATCTAAGAAGAGTATATATCATAAATAGAAAAATAATAATTATTATTATTTTTTCATTAAAAAATAATAATAGTGGCAAATCAACTTCAATAATAAGTCAATATCAATTACCATGGGTGGGCAAAAAAGCAGTGGAAGCAGGAGTGACTTCCAACGTCCTGCTGGCTTCCTCATTGACTTTCCTTGTGACAAGCTGGCAGGGAGCATCGGAAATCACAATCCTGTGACTGCGGGGATGCTGAAACAGCCACAACTTTGCAACTAAAACTGGTGTGAACATAGTGGAAATTTTAATTCCACAGGAGTAACAGGTCCCAGATTTTTTACACTTTAAGTTGGTGGATTTTAGGTACCTTGATTCAAAAATTGTTGTGGTATAATGCACCATTTGGGCTAACTCGAGCGTTGTTTGTTGTATTGTCGAAGGCTTTCAGCCTTCGAGCGTTGTTGTTTATTCGTTCAGTTGCTTCCAACTCTTTGTGACTTCATGGACCAGCCCATGCCAGAGCTTCCTATCGGCTGTCACCACCACCAGCTCCCCCAAGGTCGAGTCTGTCACCTCCAGAATATCATCCATCCATCCATCTTGCCCTTGGTCAGCCCCTCTTCCTTTTTCCTTCCACTTTCCCTAGCATCAGCATCTTCTCCAGGGTATCCTATCTTCTCATTATGTGGCCAAAGTACTTCAGGTTTGCCTTTAATATCATTCCCTCAAGTGAGCAGTCTGGCTTTATTTCCTGGAGTATGGACTGGTTTGATCTTCTTGCAGTCCAAGGCACTCTCAGGATTTTCCTCCAACACCACAGTTCAAAAGCATCTATCTTCTTTCACTCAGCCTTCCTTATGATCATATTTAGTCTGACCTCTCTGCCATGACCTTCCCGTACTGGGTGTCCCTTCACGGTTTAGCTCATGGTATCACTGAGGTGCTCAAGCTCCAGCACCGCAACAAGGTAACTATCTCCTTTGCTGGAGAACTCAAGGGTACAAACACAATGAGAGTCTTAGTAGTATATAGAAAGATCAGAGCCCTAAAAAGCTTCTCAGACTCTGGACCCCAATTCCAGTGTATGATAAGCTATCAGCAAAGCTTTCAGCTTCCCAGATAGGGGAAGGCTGTATAAGAAATTCAATTCAGCCCTAACACACATACATACAAACTTTACTTCTTAAAAACTTTTGCTAATTGGCCTCCAACATGCTCAGTTTTCAACAGATTGCTGTTTTAATTTCTTTTGTATTCACAAATTATTTCTGAGCATGCAGAAAATCTACCTGTTCTATGTCTATGTGGCCTAGGATGGATGGATGGATGGATGGATGGATGGATATGGCCATTGACCAGACATAAAACAGCAAAGCACAAGGGGTAGACAATAGGGTAATAAGGTGATGCATAACATGACACTGGCTCACTAACTTTATCAGTGATGAGCATGGAACCTTGGAGTTCTTTACTGACTTAGATAATGATTATTTCTATGTATAACTGGATGACTAGAAGAGCTGATATGAACCCTTTCAGAGCAATCCCTTAAGATGTTCATTGCTGCTCCTTCAAAGCGTATTAATAAAGACAATGTTCTGTAATGTATTAGATGACAGAGACCCAAGTTCTAGTCAAAGGAGACTGCTGGGTGACTTTGGGCCAGACACATTCTTTTGGGCAACCTCACAGGATTGGGGGGGGGAGCAAAGGAGGGTGCTAAGTATGTCACCTTGAACTCCTATAGAGAAGTGAGATCTAAAACCAACCAATAAATACACAGAACATTTCCAGTTGGTTATATAGGGTTCTGTAGCTACAATCATTAAATGGGAACAAAGAGCAAAAGTATCTCTTTGCTGTCATCTAGTGGTCATCCAGTTTTTTGCAGCCCAGATCTGGTAGCTCTAGCTTATATGAACTGTATTTTTTTTTATTATATGGTGTTGTCCCAGATGAATGTCAATAACATCCAAAGTGCTATCTATGTATGTATGTGTTTTAATGTCCCAGCCAATGATTCTCATGATGGGTAGCTATAACAACAATCTCTTTGAACATCAAAGGAGCCCTCCTTAGTTTGCGTAAGAATTTCAGTTCATTACATTATATGGGTGGGGTTTATTTTTCTTTTCTTTTCATTTGGGACACTGCAATACACTAATACGTAGCCTAAGGACAGCACTGAGAAGCAAGAGCAACACGTTTTGTTATGTTTGGGGTATCTTGGTGCTATTTATATAATACAGTGGGTTACTTCAGCTTTTCTACTTTAATTACTTATGTCTTGTTTTGAGATACAAAATATTTTAATATAAAAGTATTACTATATTTTTCTGCTTTATTTTACAAATAATTTGTATTCCTTTATTAGTTTCCATAAAAATACGAATTAGGAGAAATTATAAAATATTATTCTTCTAATTCATTACAATAAGTAGCTAAGTATATCAGTATTATCCTTTTTATCATAATTCTATAGTATTTCTGGTCAAGCATATTAGGAAGATGTTGCAATACAAGAACAGTTCTGATCATTATTCATTATGATAAATGTACTTTGAGATAATCCCAATTTGAAAATACCAGTTAAATCTTTGAGCTGTAGGATTATTAATATTTTAGGTCATCTTGCTGCCACTTTGAATAACTGAATTTAAAAGTCTTGAATTACTATCAACACTAAAATATGTATTCAATTATTCTCAATCTACAGTACTTTTTAAAAAATAGGTAGTGTATTGTTAAGGTGGATATCAGTTGTTTACAAGAACTTTGAAATAAGGAGTTGGGATATCCCATATTAAGAGTTCAGTGGTTTAGGTTCTTAGAGAATATTAAGAATAATTAATATTAATTATCTTAAGATGATACTAATTCAACAAAATGATTTTCTCATGGTTGCTGGGCACCTGCAAAAATCAGGACAATCACTAGATGGCAGCAAAGAATACAGGAACATTTCTTTGCTATAATCCATAGTCATGTGGATTTCCGCACCTCAATTCTAGTAGCCCTAAGTAACCCCTTTGTATTAACATTATGTTTTTAGTAGTAGCATTATCATAAGCTCAACAATTCAGCCGTATACCTTTTATACTGCTGTGCAGAATAATTTGGGTCTGTCTAATGCTGTTTTCCCTCTTAATCCCTCCTACCTATCATTTGCCTCAGTTCATGGACACTTAGTGATATATGAAACGAAGATAACTACAGTTATACACTACTCTTCATCTGTAAATTATTGAGATTCTCCTCACGTTAACTCTTTATAATACAGAGAGCTAAATCCAGATCATTCTAGAATGTAAATACAACTCCAACCTGCAACATTTAACTGCAACAAAGAACACTGACTCTATTTCTGATTCATTTAGGAGCCCATGAATGAATGAAGTACACAGAATTTGTGTATCGTGAATTCCTGAACGGTAATGCTCTGTTCTCCATTACAAAGTATCCTAAAGGGGAAACGAAGGTCCTGGAGAAGCCATGGGAGGAAAGCCTGTGCTGAATTCTTTGTTTGACAGTAGCTGTCAGTTTCCCATGTCCCCACCCATGTCCTGAACACACATTTATTTTGCACACACAAAGGGCAAAATCAGAAAGAGAACACTACCTTTGCGTCTCCATATGACTGTCAGCGGCCACTTAAAAAACAGCCATTTCTGTCTCTCCCTGCTGAATCAGGTGCCCTATTCTCACTCACCTTCCTCCTCCTTGAAATCAAAAATATCAAAAAAATGAGGAAATCACAGCAAAAAGTGCTGGAAGTCACAGCTGCTACTTACTACTGGTGCAGATACTAGTTGCTTTAACAAGGGTGGCAGGCGAACTGCACCCACGTTGGGCCTTGGTTTACGTTCAGGTATTTCTATTAACTGCCCACTGTTCCTTTCCAACGAACCTGTTGCTTCCAAGGCAGAGAAGAGAGAGTCAGGAAGAAAACAAGAGGCAGAGAGGTTTAGTCCAGAAGAGAGAAAAATAATTATCAGACAGAGATAATGATCCCACCTATCTCTAATTATCCATTATAAGCATGCAGCCTGCAACTTACAGTATTAGTCCTAAATGTGGCCTTTGACCACCACTGTCCTATTTCAAATTAAGCCTATTTTTATTTAGAGTTCCAACTGAGCCCTCTTTCCATATGACCAACAATCCCAACATTAACTTCCCAATGCACTTTAAAGCTCCCAGGAGTTATTTCCATACTGGATATATTTAAAATGCTTACAGAAAGATGATTATTCCTTAGAAATAATTGGGAGAACACACAAATAGTTTTTAAATGCAATTTCTAGTAGTTGTGAAGCAGTCCCATCATTTCCAGAATTATTTTTACAAAACTATTGCTTAAGACCCCTGACAGGGATAAAGTAACAGAAAAGCAGTAGAAAAAGCTTAGGAAATCAGTGAAAAGGAAAAAGCACTGTTGCTGAATTTAGAAAGTGCAACCTTATTTAAAAGGCACAAATAGGGAAAGCTACTAAATATTTTACAAGACAAAACCACGCAGAGATGACTCAATAGAGAATTGATTATCTTTGAGAGCATCAAGCCACCAGTGTAGACTTTCAAATGTGAAATACCATGCTGATTCTATCTAGGATACATAGGAGATGCTAAGTTTGTTAAATTTGAAGTAGCAAATATTTCAGTAACAAGTAATAGAAAAGGGGGAAATTTGTTTGGAATGAGGTGTTTGACGAACTTGTATTAAAAGACAAGGGTGATGTACTCACACTTGTTCATCATTGCAACATTACATTATAGGGTTATCAGCGATCAGTCAATAAAGATGGCATTTTTATTTACTCGGTCTCAAGTGTAATACTGCTTTATGAAGGCAGCTTACAATTTCAACTACAAGTATCAAAGTCTTCTGTGATTGGGCTTCATTTATGCGTAACAGAGATGATGGTTAAGTTTTTTTCTTGGATTAGACCACTTCAGAAAACACATACGTGCATGCTAGTGAGAGGCAGGTCATATAATCTCCCCCCCCAAAAAAAAATATCCCTAGCATATGCTGGGCTAAGATAGGCTGTGAGAATGTTCTTGCTTCAGAACCATCTTTCAGATGGGCTGGATACTACCACTACTTTTAAAAATCATTGCAGATGCATCTCTTAGTTCGTATACTCTGCTGCTCTTGTCTACAATTTATCCCTGCTGCATATACACACAGTGGAACACACACATCCAACCACTTCAGCTAGATAATGTATACTTAATCTTTAACATATGATATAGCTTGATATATGGCATGCAAGCTTCTTAATACAAAACATAGCAAGAAAGGGAAAATGCTTCCTTAACACCTCGCTTTCATGCCAAAGTTTTTAGACAAAATGCCCTGCATTTTTTAACATTGATCTTGTACAATTCTGCAAGATGTTATTACACTATAAATGCATTCCATTTACTGTATCTGTTTCACTTCTGGTCACAAGCTAATAATTTTTTTCCCTCTAAAATGCACACAAGCTGCTTGGCACATGTGCACAGCAAATGGAATCTGAACTTCACTTAACAGCCTCATTTATTCCTGATGGTTTAAATTATTTCATCACAATTAATGACACCCCCTCAGCTTCCTGTGCAGTGCTGCCAGATGTTCAGAGACCACAAAGCCACTCGATTCTTTGATGGCTTGTGACAAGTTGTCCTCTGAAGGACATTCCCTAGGTGCTGGTTCCGGATGACACCCCCACTGTTTTGTATCTCTCACTAACTCCCTGAGACACAATGGCAAGAGGTGTAGGAAGGCATGTGGAACCCAGAACTGCTTTATTAAGGGCATATTGTGTGAAGTCTTTTGAATAAGAAGGAGCTTGCCTTGTGGGACAGGAGCTTCAGACATTCAGAAGAAGCACAGAGCCAACAGTTGATGTTGACCTTCAAATATTCTACTTTTCATCACAGCTTCCACTGTGTTCTTAAAAGGAAAAGTGATTTCAGAATAGATTGCTCATCCTCAAATCATAGATACCCCCACTTGAACATTTTCAATGTGCTGTGAGTTCAATAATTCACTATTCCAGCACACAAACATTGAATGACCAAGCTGTGATTTATACCCAAGGGAATTTACAGTATGTTATGTTGTTCTGAAGGGGCTACTGCTGAAAAGGAAATAGTCCCATGTGCATATCAGGATTCTTCCTGTGTTCTTGGCACTTGCACGAAACATTCTGATGTGTGAAGCAACTACTCCAAATGGCACTTTCCCGCAACAATAAAAAAATCAATTAAATAACTGCCCTAGAATACAACTCCACACCTGCTGTCTTGTCTGTCTAAAAGTGGGCCTATCCTGCAATTTTTAAGAACTATGACAAGAGTATTCTGTTGTCATCTTTACTGTCCCTTTTTATTGTTTTCCATATTTTTGTGAATTATATATTTTTAGCTATGTAAAAATAAAATAGATGTGAAGCTTAAAGACACATGAAAAAATATTTGTCAAATTGTAACCTATCAGCAGAGGAGAAAAAACAATATGCATTTATATAAAAACTAGAGAAGTATATATTACTGTAGCCTGTTCCATCAACCATAATGAGAACATATAGCAGATCCTGTAACTCTTCTCTAGGAGACAGTTTTGCTCAGCCAAATTTTAATAGAAAAAACCGGAGGCCACCCTACTGAACAGACTAAAGAGAAAATATAATTTTTAAGAAATATATTTTAAAGAAAAATTAAGAGTGGTAAAACTATCAGTATAAACAATTCCCTTGTTTCCTCCTGATTCTGTGTCTGGCCATTTATTGTTATATAAGGTTTTTAAGGGAGCACTCAGCCACTCATATTGCTAAAAATAATTATCTAGGGAATAACAACAACAACAACAAACTATTTTAAACTGAGGAAGACTTTAGTCTACTCCCCATCAATATTTAGAAATGTTTGATATCCTTTCATTTTGGATAAGCTTTTATTATGATTTGCTTAATATTTCAATAGTCATTAAAACAGTTTAGTAGATCTCACTAATAAACATGCTACATTTGAAAGAGTTAAGGGTGTCTGATAGCCATATAAACTGAGTTATGTTACATCACATTACATATTTCCACAATAACATAAAAAAGTAAAGTGAAATGAAATGAAACTCAGCTTGTTATCTAGATGCATATATTAAATTAAATTAAATTAAATTAAAATTAAATTAAATTACTTAGGTTGTTATCTAGATGCATATAATTAAAACAATTAATGTTTAACAATACTGGAGATGTACAAGGATCCATCTCCCAAAAGAGATTTACCTGTTTGGTATAGGGAGTCTGGACTGGTGGGAAGGGGTGTAGAGAAGGAGCTTGAGTAAACTTTAAACTCTGGTGTAGGGATATATTGCTTGGGTGTCCCTGGCAGATGTGGAAAGCAGATGAAATGGGCAGGGGAGAATCAAATATCCCATCACTGCAGGTTTGCTGAGGAGAGAGAGCCCTGCAAAGATCTCACATCTGGCAATCATTTGTCAATAGCTAGAAAAAAAGCGGCAGGAAACTTTTTGGCTCTTGTGGAAGATGAAAAAACAAAAACCATGCATCACCCATACATACTGCATTGATACAACGACTGCAACATTAATTGCACTCCGCCAACTATTTTTTTTTTTACAGAATACAAAATATACTCCATTTTCAGTATGGTCTATTCCTTGGTTATTGTTTTTAAATGCAGTCACTTGACTTGTTAACTTTTCAGAGTGGATATACTTGGTTTTTCTCCCTCTTTCCAAATAAACCCTAGGGCCCATGTTTGAAAATCAGAATCATTCAAGCATATAGATTGCCTGGTACTTTGGGCAGAGAATCTTGTGGTTTAATCAATAAACAGAATTAAAATGAGAAACACTGCAGTATCCAAGGCAGTAATCTTCTGAACAAGTTTCAAATTTTAAAAGAGGAGATGAAAGAGAAATGGAGATGGCAATAGCACTGACCCTCAGAGATCAGCAGTATCCAGAATCCGCTAATGCTAGGAAAAGAAATGGGTCTCTTCCCAGGAGAAATAAGAGGTCTGACAGAAATTCCAATGGGAGTGAATTTGGAAGTTCCGCTCTCAGTGGGATCTGCAGCAGTGGATCTGCAGTCTTCTTTCAGATCGTTTTTAGGACAAGGATTTTATACTAAATAAATAAAACTTTACTAGCATACTTTACTTTTTTGCCCAAGCAAAAATCCACAAAATATATTTAAATACAAAGTACATTACTGAATAGAAAGTGCATTACTGTACATTTACACATACACACACAGAGGATCATTTATTTTATTTATTTATTTATCATCATATTTATATCCTGCCTATCTCCCCCGCAAGGAGGGACCCTGGGCGGTTCACAGCATAAGTTTAAAATCAATAAAAACAGAAATACTACAAAAAAATGAATAAAATATCTAATACATTTTGATCCAAGTAATGGTAGTTCTTACTATTCCAAAAAATGATATCTATTTTTTTTTAAAAAAATTAAAAATAGGATTTGTTCATTTGTTTGACAAATCCATCAATTATGGATACAAACAGCAGTATCTATATTGAGTGTACATGCTGTCTGTGAATATTGGTGGACAGCAAAAGAGATTCAAAGATACTCTCAAAGCTAATTTAAAAAAAAATAGTATCAGCATTGAGAACTGGGAAGCCCTAACTCATGAGCGTTTCAATTGGAGGTCAGCCTTTATTAAAGGCGCTACGGACTTTGAAGAAGCACGAGTACAGGGCAAAAGGGAGAAAAGAGCTAAAAGGAAGGGACGTCAAGCAAACCCTCATCTTGACCGTCTTCCACTTGAAAGCCAATGCCCTCATTGTGGGAGGTTGTGCGGATCCAGAATTGGCCTTTACAGCCACTTACGGATCCACTGTTAAGATTTTACCCCTGGAAGACAATCTTACTCGGCTACGAGTGATCGCCAAGAAGAAGAAGATGTCTGTCTATGTATAAGCATTTATTATCAAGAATGGTTTTTAATTTTCAGAATTATAAGGCAAAATGCAGTAAGAATTTCTGTGCTTTTTTGTATGTACAAGATTTGCATATAAAAATACCTCACATTTGGTTCTCTTTTTGGTTAAGATTACCAACTGTTGAATGAAAGGACAGCAGGTTGGCAGGTCGAGACCCAGAAGCACCATGTAACGGGGTGGGCTCCTGTTCTCGCCCAGTTCCTGCCAACCTAGCAGTTTGAAAGCACGTAAAAATGCAAGTAGATAAATAGGTACCACTCCAGTAGGAAGGTAACAGCGTTCCATGTGCCTTGGCATTTATTTATGCTGGCCACATGACCACAGAAGCGTCTATGGACAACGCTGGCTCCCTCGGCCGAGAATCGGAGATGAACGCTGCCCCTCGGCCGAGAATCTGAGATGAGCGCCGCCCCCTAGAGCCGGATACGAGTGGAAGGGGAAACCTTACCTTACTATAGTTCTCTCTATACTCTTACTATAGTTCTCTCTATACTCTTGTTATAGTTCTCTCACTCTTAGCATGGAGAGTATAATAATAAATAAATAAATAAATAAAATAAACCATCAGGAATAAAAATTACATTCACTCACAATGATTACGTGGAAAGTTAAGCAATCTTAAGAGAATATGTACCTATGGTCAATTTTGTGAAAGAAATATGTTGACTGTTGAATTAGCTGGCAAACTCATAATACCTAGTTGCATTCTATTAGGGACAATATATTTTCCTTTTTTTAAAAAAGAAATTTATTAATTTTCAGAGTATAATTAAAAGACAAAATACAGAATATAAAACACAGAATACAGGACTAAAGAAAAAAGAAAAACTATAAAAGTGCAGAATAGAGAGAGAACAGAAACAGAAAGTGACTTCCGACCTTCTCCAATACAGATATGAATACATTGACAAATATAATCTCTTACCATTAGTTAAACCTTAGTAACATTATTTCCATCAAATCAATCCATTTAATCATCAAAACCCAAAATCAAAACTTCATTTTTTTCTGACACAAGCAAGTAGTCTAAAAGTGGTTGCCAAGTAGAGACAAATCCAGAAACAGTATTTTCTCTTATCAGCGCTGTTAACTTGGCCATTTGGGCCAGCTCCATCAGTTTGATCATCCAGTCCTCCACCAAAGGTATTTGTGGATCTTTCCATCTTTGTGCATATAGAATTCTTGCTGCTAGGGACAATATATTTTCCAAATAATTAATTACTATGAGAATTCCATTACAGCCAGAATAGTTAAATAATTACAGGAAGCAGCATCTCATCTAAATGTTATGGATATTTGTATTTGTACTCCAATATATCTAAGGGAGAAAAGTAAGCAATAACAGGACAGTAATTTCCTGTCTTAGAAACATCACAATATATTTCGGATAAACTGTCAGAGTATTGCTGAATCATCACTTCTTTTCAATAAGTGATCTAAACTCTCCTGTGGTGAAATCTATCAAGTTAAACTGGAATTTAATATTATTAACTAAACAAATAATGAGGATTAATTGCAAGAGACTGAATACAAGTAAGAAAGAGGAAACTACTCTATGACCAAAAATTTGTCTTAGAGCCATAGTGATGTTCTTAGATCTGAAAATGCAATATTCCCACTGATCATGCAAAATTTTAAGTATCCAAGTAAGAATATGCTTTTTGACCATTGGAACTTTAGATAACTGTAGATTATACCAGATTCCCACTTGGAATAGCTATGTTTGCCCTGACCAAATATTGACAGAACGAAAACTGATAAAAGCAGTTATATGATCAAATGGATGTACTTGGGAAGAACAAAAGATATTTATGTGTTATCTGAAATTAAATCCTGAATTTTTATCCATTATTTAAACAGCAAGTTTCAGCAACAATTAATTTTGTGTTGGTGAGCTTGCAAGATGTATCTGCTACATTCACACTTTACATTTTTGAGTGATCATTTTAAATTATTTTGTTTGTATACTTCAAAATGCATAAGTGTAGCCATGTCAATAGTGTTAAATTCTCATTGTTAAATATTAAGAAATTAATTTACTACATGTTAACTACTTCCCAACACTAACAAATTAACAACCCTAACCATAAGAAAAACTTATCAAATAGTCTTTGATTTTACAAGAAAAAATTAGAATGTCATGGCCAATCATATAATTGAATATGTTAATTAATTAAATACTGCACTCAAATTTATTTATTTATTTATTTTTTATCCTGCCTTTATTATTTTTATAAATAACTCAAGGCGGCGAACATACCTAATACTCCTTCCTCCTCCTATTTTCCCCACAACAGCAACCCTGTGAGGTGAGTTGGGCTGAGAGTGAGTGACTGGCCCAAGGTCACCCAGCCGGCTTTCCCACCTAAGGCGGGACTAGAACTCTCAGTCTCCTGGTTTCCTATTGGCTCCTTCCCGGGGCTGAGAGTGTGTGACTGGCCCAAGGTCACCCAGCCAGCTTTCAGGCCTAAGGCAGGACGAGAACTCTCAGTCTCCTGGTTTCCTATTGGCTCCTTCCCAGGGCTGAGTGTGTGTGACTGGCCCAAGGCCACCCAGCCGGCTTTCATGCCTAAGGCAGGACTAGAACTCTCAGTCTCCTGGTTTACCATTGGCTCCTTCCCAGGGCTGAGAAACAGGGACTGGCCCAAGGTCACCCAGCCGGCTTTCATGCCTAAGGCGGGACTAGAACTCAGACTCCTGGTTTCTAGCCCAGCACCTTAACCACTAGACCAAACTGGCTCTCTAATACAATGCGTTAGTCTGAAAAGTCGCTATCAGACTACTGAGTTTTGGCTACTATAGACTAACATAGCTCTCCTCATGTAAAGCCAGCACAAAAGTATATCAGATACAAGCTGAACTCAACAAATCTTTCACTTTGGTTACAAAACATTATCTAAAATTAAAATTGCATTGTTTGAGCACTATTTTGCCTGTTTATGATGTGTATTTATTTTCTGTTAATATTGTCCAAATAAATTACCGTGCATGTAGAAATTAATTCAAATAACTATGTCACAAAGCTAATATACTAACATTCAACATTCATTCATTTAACATTCATTTAATTTACTTAAATTTAGCAAGGAATTTTAGTGGTCTTCTACCATTCTAATATCATTGAAACCAAATGGCTAATAATACTTTAAATATTTTAAATATGTTTAGCTTCACTGTAAGAACCACCTGCCACTTGGATTTTATTGTATTTATATTTTTATTGTTGTTTTTATTGTATTTTAATGGTGTTGTTGTGGCTGTTAACCGCCCAGAGGGGGAGATGGGTGGTCATAGAGATTTAATTAATAAATAAATACATAATAAATAAAATACCAGTAAGCAACAGTTTTCCTGGACCACAGACACAAATGTTTATTCATACAAAGCAAAGTCTTCATTCAAACTGCTACCATATTTGTTCTGCTTTCATATAAGCATCTATTAATATAAGCAAATGATTTACCATACTGCAGTGCATACACAACTATCTAAAGCACTATGGATGATGCCATACTCTTGCTCCACTTAATTCCATGGGCGGGAAATCTTTGAGGGGTTAAGGGCCCAACTCCATTTTTAGGACAGGCTTCAGGTTGCATGCAAAAATTGATCAGGAGTAGAAGGTGTTGTTCTATGTGTGGTTATATTGTTCACTGCATCTTTCTATAACTTCTGTCTCCACTTGGATTCTGACTCCACATAATCCTCAAGCAGAATAAATGGGGATTCTGACTCAAAGTTCCTCATCTGGAAGATACCATGTTGTGGAAGATACTCGAAGATATTCCATCACTTCCTTTTGTTGCAGCTGACCATCTCTAAGATTATGTTGACTTCCTTTACAGCACAACCTGAAGTTCCAGGATCACATGTGGCATCCAGAAACCTTACTTGTTATCAAATAATCATTTTAATGTGATAAACTAGAAATCAGTACATACTAGTTAATATCATATGAACTCTCTTCAATCTTTGAATGAATGAACAGATCAGTAAAATGAAATTTAGTTTTGTCCTAGCTCTATCCATTACTTTTTGGAGTATGGATCTAGCACACCAGCCAAGTGTAGGCCTCTGCTGGGAAATGTTGTACATACATCCTGGTTTTACAGGTTGTTGCAAGAAGTATAATAAGATGGAAATGCCTACTACATGGTGACTTTGCAATGTCAACCATGTAATTAAGATACAGACACAGTTCAGGCATGCACAGTTATTCAATATTACCCACAGTTAATGTGAAAATTCTCTGTGCAATGTGTTGGGCCACACTGACGGCAACATAGCACATTACAAGTTGAACACTGAGGACATGATGAAAGCTGGTCTTAATGTTTTAAAAAATGAAAATATAATGAACTACAGAGGTTATGATGGTAATGAGATGTTAATGAATGACGAAAGTGAGAGAAAGCACAGTATCAGGACTGGCTGTTGAGATCCAGAAATCCCTGAGATCTGAACTTAGTTGCAAAGCTACAACAGATATAATTTCAAAAAGGTGGTGGAAAATAATGGTTTTGCTACTGGGTGAGATCTGTTTCTCTTCAGCCTTTGTTCCTATACACAAAATGATTGTTTTGTGCTTTGTCTTTTTGAACCTTTTATTTGCTGCATAAGAAGATGGGAATTGTAACTTCATAACTGATAAAAGGATAAGATGCCTTCTCAGTTTAATCCTGAGGAAAAAAGTGCCACATAGATTGCGGTACCAAGATGAGCTAGGCTGATCTTGAAAACCCAAGCAGGGTTGGATCTGATTAATATTTGGAAGGGAGACCACCAGGAAATAGAAGAGCTACAGGCTAGCCTGTGTTGTCAAGAAAGCATCCTGGGAGAAAGCTACTGCAAGCCACTTCATGACATGGTCAAGGAAACTATATGGAATAATCAGCTTGGCCCAAAGGAGGCTTTATTTTTAAACTTCCAATACAATAAATGTTCAGCTTTAGCCCCCTTTCCAACATTTTTCCTTAAGAGAATGAAAAAGAATTGTAATATCTAAGTGGGATAGGGCAAACCACAGCATCCATGCCCCAACTCTCCTGACTTAGTCTTTTTGTAGCTACTGCCAATTTTCTGAACACTGTGTTTCCATTAAGCCCAGTGACCACAGAAGCCAGAACAATCAGGGCTCTTACAATAAAGGGCCTTTTCAGGAAATCACTCCCACTCTACTTGCAAGTAGCCCTCACTGAACAATCTGAGCAGGAGTGGCATGGCACAGCTAACAAAAAAAAATTCCCCAGCACCCTTCCAATTTGGTAGCTGCCCTCTTAAGGCTGACCCCTTCCAATGGCAGGACTTTTAGCAAATCAAATAGTTCACTGGGAAGAGTCTAAGCACTTCCTTTTACCATCTAGCACAGGGCTTTCCAAACTGTGTGTCACGACACAATACTGTGTCGCCTGGGCCCCCCGAGTGTGTCGCGTGACAACCCGGAAGCGCTGATGAAAATGCCCTCAATTCCGGCAGGGAGGCAAATATCGCACGCGCATGCTGCCGGGCCGCTTCCCTGTTGCACAGCTGATCGCCACAGGGGGGAGGGGTGGAAATTCTCCGTGCCAATCAGCTGTGTGGCGGGAAACGGCCTGGCAGCGTGCGCGCATGCACGTGGCGAGGCTTTTCGCCTCCCTGCCGGAACCAAGGGCATTTTCAGGGTCCCTGGAGCCTGCCCTTTCGAAGGAGCATCGGCAGTGGCGGCGGGGGGCCATCAGTGCTTCTGGGTTCCAGGACACCGCTGCTGCCACGGCGCCAACCTGGAAGCGCCGCCACCGGTGCTTCCGGGGTTTTGCACACCGCATTGGCGGCGGCACTTCCGGGATTTTGCGCACCAAAATTGGTGACACACTGTTGGTGTGTCGCCAACGGCAAAAGTTTGGAAAGCCCTGATCTAGCAAGAAGTCCTCTCCCTTAATATCTGCTCTTAGGGCTGTTCAAAGCTTCCTAAAGGGGTGCTTTGCAATGCATGGTCCCATGTAAAAAACATTTATTCCCAACTTTTTAAAGCAACTGCATTCACAAGGTTCACCTTAGCTGTCCTTGGGGGTGCATGTGGAATGCACAGCCACTTCATTCTGTTGGGGACACGATGAAGCAAAATGGTTGGGAGCAACTTCTGAAGCAGCTTTGCCAAAGACGTGTGGCTACATCAATAATAATAATAATAATAATAATAATAATAATAATAATAATAATAATAATAATAGGGTTTTGAATGCTTTGTACTGTCCTACTGTTTGTGATTTCCATCTTTTTGGACAGAATCCTGCTTTGCCTCACAGAGCAACCCTAATTAAGCTTGAGAGTCATCTAAATGCATATCAAAGGCCTATAATTTAGGCAAGAACACTAGAGAAAATTAGAGAAATAAACAGAAACAAACTGTTTGAAGCACACTTTTCAGCTTTTCCATTTCCTTTATCTGACCCTGAAGATTTTTTACCTCTCGATACTAGCAACCATATTCTTATAAGAGTAAACTTTATTGCCAAACCAATAACTCCCTGTGTGGCATTCTTGCAAGAACCTGCAGATGTCTTTCCACACTAGAGGTATTTCATACCCCAGCTTTATTCAAATATATGCTGTTACTCATATCTCTCTTTCCACGACACACAGTCTTAGAGGAAATACTAAACTAATACTAAATACTAAACAATATCCACCCAAAAAGACTACACTACAGATTGCTTGAACTTTGAAGATCAGATTACCGAATTATCCATGTCACATAATTGTCACCTAAACTGTCATTAAGGGGCGTGGTGGCTCAGCGGGTAAGACACCAGGCTTGTTGATCGGAAGATCGCAAGTTCGGAGGTTCGAATCCCTAGCCCTGCGTGCGGAGTGAGCTCCCGCACTAGCTCCAGCTCTTGCCAACCTAGCAATTCGAAAGCATGCAAATGCAAGTAGATGAATAGGTACCACTTTGGTGGGTAGGTAACAATGTTCCGCGCGTGTCATGTGGCCACATGACCGTGGAAGTGTCTTCGGACAACGCTGGCTCTTCGGCTAACAAACGGAGATGAGCACCGGCCCCTAGAGTCGGACACGACTGCACAAATGTGCGGGGGGAACCTTTACCTTTTTTTAAAACTGACATTTAAATCTAAGGGTGTTTAAAAAAATGGGAAGTGTAGTTATTGAAAGGGATGTTTGTGGAAAAACCTGACCATGTGCTCATCAGTGTTACCTTCTCTGCTACTTTGGGAAGCTTCAGGGTTCTTTTCTTCATTGCCTTTGATTAATTCTGATTAGGATTCTGTTTTGATAGAGGTGTAGTGAAGAAATGTGTCAAGTGCTTGGTTGACCATAACATAAACAGCAATGTCGCAATGTGACCATTCTTTATCAGTCTCCTAGAAGCATAATTTTCTGTGGTAGCTCATCCAGAGTCTCTGGGGGCTTTCAAAGTGAAGCTAAAATTCTTTGGGGAAAGGAGTATTAGCATTTGGTGCTACCTGTCATATCAGTGCAATGTCACAGACAAATATATATTATACATATTTTTCAATCCCCCCCTTTTATCACTACATTGTAAATTTTATACTATCATACCTTATTTATCCATAAATATTCATTTATGAATATTTTAAGTTTCATATAAACGCTTAAGATTTTCAAGATTTTCAAAAACTGTGTAGATGTTGATATTTGCATTCGTTTTAATTAATGGATTCCTAATTGGCTTAATGTTGGTAATGTTCTTCTGCATGACAGCTAGAATAGCCTTATAGTCAGAACTTCTCTTTCTCTATAATGAGATATCGTTATTTTTTAAAAAAATACGATCATGGGTAGAGGCACTCTGAAGATTCATCTTTCCATGTTCAATAGATAAAAGGCAATTCATATTAAAGCTTATAATCATCCTACCATGAAAGTATATACCGAAATACAATTTGCAACCAGGTGCTTGAAATATATTGTACTATTCATTAATGTATAATGTTTACATCACACCCTGAGATTTCAAACATTTGGGCCATCTGACATACATATGTGAAGCTAAAGAATATTTTGATATGTGCTAACCAATAATATATCATATACATTAAAAACAGTATCAGGACTGACATATTTGAGCTTTAAAGACTGGATGATGTTTCTTTGATAAAGAAAATATTTGTGTTCTATCCAAGCTAAGGGAGGGAGGGAGGGAGGATTTTGAAGCAAATGGTAAGCATATTTGCAGAATTGTTAGCTCCTTAATATTTTGATTAGATTGCACAGGTTACTTACTGGCATGCTAAAATTGTTTAGGATTAAACAAGACATTATACTTGGAATCAATGAATGTCTATGCTTTTTTAATTTCAATTTTATGTTCAAGTCGTTGTAGACAATCAGACTGGAGCAAAGTAGCTTTCTTCCCTTTGATCAGGCCCATCAAACTTACCAAGAAAATATTTCAGATGATCATATACAAATATCTTGATGGAATGGAAAGAGGAGGAGGAAAGGGAGGAATCATTCCTTCTTTAAAATAAGGAGTCTATATTCAAAATGTATTTTTAATAATGACATTGAAAGACAGATATAACTGGAAGAGGCTTCAATCCTACGTAGACTTACGTGGAAATAAATTTCATTTTGAATAGCTGCACTAATGGCTGACTAAAAATGGACAGACTGAGCTGTAAGCATATTACAGGGTACACTGGCATAGCTTGGAAGAGACATACAAATATTTAACTGCCTAGTGTCATAAGATTTACAGATGGACAGCTTCATGTCTTCTGCCACTTAAAGATCAAAAGCCTAGAGAAAGCACCCAATTATCATATGTACATCAAGGAGCTCAAGTTCAATTAAACAAAGGTGCTCAAGGGTTTTTGGCAGATTTACTGCTTACATCAAAAAAAAATGCAATTGCACTTGGCAAATCTATATTTTTACACCATGAAAGAGTAATTCTTTAAAAAGTGAGCATATGAATTATTTTGCTATGCACTAAAATGTAGGAAATGCAATATTGAAGAATGAAAGCTACAGACATGTGCACAGAGACACAGCGATGGGGTTACACAAAGGATTGCCTTCAAAAAGTTTCATTTGTTCGGGAGGGAGTCTTTTGTGAAGCGACTGAGGACCAAGAAAAGAGATTTACATAAAATGTATCTGTCGTGTTTAATCAAGGAACCCCCACACCACTTTATTTGTATGTAATATATTCATTGATTTATGTATTAGGTGTGCTGTAATTCTGTTCCCATTGTTACGCTTTCTTTCTTGGTTAGCTTGGAAAATATGTGGAAGAATTGCATGCCACTAACAGTTTCTACTGGCAATCACAGGTGAAATGTGAGTGCGAGAAAGGTTTGCAATTGCTCTTAACTGACACCCATCTACACCATATTAATCAGAAATAGTACTCATGCTTATTTGGCTTTGGAAATGTTTATATTAAGTAACTGGAGGATATAGTTTCTCTCTTTGTATAAATACACAAAACTGCCATGCTAAAAAATATCCTATAAATCGAAAGAACCTTCCTTTTAAGGGCAAACCTTGGTAAGCTGGAGCATATTGTAAGACAGGAATTATCTTAGTGTCATCACAGGTAAACAACAGGATGCTGACTTTTTGTGAAAAAGTGTGAAACAGCTGTTCGAGGCAACTGGAAAAAAGTGATAAAATTGGCAGTTTTCAGATAGATAGATAGATAGATAGATAGATAGATAGATAGATAGATAGATAGATAGATAGATAGATAGATAATATATGAATGTCACAGAAATGGGTCTCTTTATTCAGGATCAACTGTATTGTTCTGTCCAATTTTTTTCTTCTCTGAACATTCTAGTACATTGTGTTCCTCATGAAATGAAAAGTAGAAAAGTAGGAACCTGAAATTTTGTACTTATGTAGCCCTGGGACTCCTCTAAAAGATTATCAACTTCGATGAAAATGGGAAAAAATATGGCTGTTTGTTTGTTTGGCTACATCCTTGAACCCAGAGGCTAGTTATTCAGGTCCTTTATAAAATTTGGGAAAAGAAAACAAACATTTACTTACACTCTTTGGAGGTTCAGGGGTCACTGTAATGTCACCCGAATGTGTTGGACTTAATTTTACAGGCTTTAAAAAAGAGTTTTCAGATGGGAATTCAGGTGTAGTCAAATCAGATTTCAGGCAGGAGACATTGTAATGTCAGACTTTCAACACTTTCCAGTGTTTTTTGCAATGTATTGGGCATATCTCACCATCACCATGGCCACTATATGATTTTGCAAAATTTTGGAAGAACTTCCATTTCTTAATCCCTGCACAGTTGAAATAGAACACTAACAAGCCATTTTTCTATTCACCAGAACTTCAGCCTTATCCTCCCCCAGCTTTGTAGTAGATTTCTTAGGCAACCTTATCAAAGAACCATCATCCTTCTAACCAGTTTCAGATTAGTTTCAAAATCCCAGTTAAAAGAAAACTGCCCTCCCTTCTAGCTAGCTAGCTATCTTGTTTGTTTGTTTGTTAATTAATACTATTTGAATGCCTCCCGAAATTAAAGGCTTAATCCTTCCAGTTACTTTCACAACCCCTGAAAAGAACTACTTGGCTTGATTTTCTCTGCCTATACTGTAGAAGCAGCCTGCGCTGAATGCTGGCCTCACTTGCCTCAGGGCTGAAGTGCACCATTTCTGTTTTCCCTCTTGCACCGAGGCTAGAAGCTGCTAAAAAGGTACCTGGCTGAAAACTGTAGTGTCATGCCATCGTAACTGCTTTCACTGGGAATTAATACACCTAAAGAATTACGTCTTTAGCTGCAGCTTTTCCCCTGTACCTATAGCCTGGATTGATTGATTGATTGATTGATTGATTGATTCATTCATTCATTCATTCATTCATTCATTCATTCATTTTGGGAAAAGGGCAGATAATGTTTACAGCATATATTGTTAATATGGGGAAACACAATTTCTGTATGAAATAGATGAAGCTTTTTTTTTAGAATTTTTATCCCGCCTTTATTATTTTTATTATTTTTTATTTTATTATTTTTATAAATAACTCAAGGCGGTGAACATACCTAATACTCCTTCCTCTTCCTATTTTCCCCACAACAAGTGCCTTAGTGCCTAAGGCAGAACGAGAACTCACGGTCTCCTGGTTTCTAGCCTGGCGCCTTAACCACTAGACCAAACTGGCTCTTTTTGTTACTCCTGAAGTTGCTGTAGCTCAGGGACAGAACAATTTTTTGCACTGTCTTATGGAATATAAGAACTTTGGCAATAGTATGTATTAGAAGGAAGGTTATGATAATAACAAAGAATCCCAGGGAATATCTTATTTTCAAATGAGACCTGTTATATAGGCAATTTATAGCAGCAAAACCCTTGTCGGTTTCCTCCCATTTTTTTCAGTGTAAAGGGACAGATAGTCACCTCTTTGTGAAGGTGGGGCAGACTGCATTTGTTCATTGGTCTGGTAACTGGAAGTCCCTTTATCAACATGAGAAATAACTCTCACAGCTATATTTGTATTTTTTAAAAAATCTGTTCAATCATGTCCGATTCTTGAAGACTGCCTGGACAAGTCCCTGCAGTTTTCCTGGCAAGGTTTTTTCAGAAGTGGTTTGCCATTGCCTCCTTCCTAGGGCTGAGAGAAAGTGACTGGCTCAAGGTCACCCAGCCGGCTTTCATGCCTAAGGCAGGACTAGAACTCACGTTCTCCCGGTTTCTATAGCCTGATGCCTTAACCACTACACCAAACTGGCTGTCATATTTGTATTTACAGTAGGGCTATAAGATCTGGACTGGAAAAAAAAAACAGACAACCACAAGATGGACGCAAAGAAATAAAGACATCTAACTCTTTGGGATAGCCTGAGCCAGTAGCCCAAGTTTTAAAATGTTGTTGTTGTAACATTTCATCAGCGGCATCTTTGTAAACTAAAGTGCTTGAATCTCTTCCTGGACGTATCCCTCCTCAGCTTAAAATTTGACCTGGAACATTAATATAAACTGTGGGTGGAGAGACCATTACTTTTAGATTCAAAATAGTGTTCAAGGCTTAGCAAAGTCTTTCCAGCTTATGCTATGCTATATTATGGTATTAAACACTTAAGATTCCTATTTGCTGCCATTTTAAAACACATGAAACTAATTTTTTAAATTATAGAATACACACAGACACGCACACATAGATATATATGTGTATGTGTGTGTGTGTATGTGTATATATACAGTATATATATATGGTAATGATAGGCAGAAACACTATATGATCAGTATAGAAAGATAATATAGTCCGCTATGAAAGTATGACTGCATTACTTCAGAGTTCTCAGGAGGCTTAAGGTGTTCTCTAACTTCCACCTCTGTTACCTTTTCCACTGTTTATGGGATTCTGTTTGCTGTCTTTCATTCTGTTAAAGTTAAAACAAAAATGTTTCTTCTATTATGACAAAAATACTAGATAGCCAATCAGATTTGGCTATGTGACAACATTACAAAGTCAGTTCAGAGCACAAGGCTTCCTTTTGTCTCTCTTAATAGGAAACCATGCAGCCAATTAATTTTGGCTACCATTTTATTAAATAATTCAGAATGTTTTCTGTCATCACACACACCTTTATCCTTATTTTCTACACCTATGAAAACTAGTCCAAAGAGGCAATTGTTTATTACAAGCATTTAAATGCCACTTATTTTAGAAAATGTCAGAGTAGGATTTATTACAATAGTTATAAAAACAGGATAAGGGCGATATCCTAGCTACTGCATTCTGTACTAGCAGTACCTTCTGGACCAGCCCACACAGCACTACAGTAATCCAGTCCTGAGATTAACAATGCCCACATGACCATGACCAAGATATCCTTATCTAGGAATGGATACAGAGGATATACTAGTTACTGTACAATGATGGACCCAGGAGCAACCTGTTCCTTCATAGGAAATGTAAGCAGGTTCTGAGGCCTCACTGAGACATGGGTTTTCTGTAAATGAGTATGATTACAATTAGCATGTTCATCTCAGTATCTGTACTTGGCAAAAGCATTTGGGCTATATTATTTAATGTGAAAAAATTAAATTCCAGCATATTTTATGAGATATAAATAGTGCCTTAAAAGCCTACAAGCTTTGATATAAGGAGAAAAAAGGTTACTTGAATGGAGGGCAATAGACAATAAGACAACATGCAATTGCAATATACTTTTAGCACACCAAGGAAAGCAAACGAATAATTATTCATTCAACAAGGAGACAACCTTATTGACGCTATTCTCTGAGACCTGCTCCACAAATAGGAATAGAATAATTGCCCACTCTATTGGATCTTAACTGAGTGGGCAGAAGTGATGGAAAAAATGGTCTCTCAGACACTCAGGCCCTATGCCCTGAAGGGACTTTTGGTGATAACCAGCACCTTGAATTGCACCTGGCAGCTCATGCAGCAGAGGTGCAATATGAGCGTGCCAAGATGTGCCACAACTGTTCTCACTGCTCCATTCTGGACCAGCTGTAGCTTCCAAGTGGTTTCCAATAGCAGCACCATGCAGAGCATATTACTATATTCTACATGTGAAGTGACCAAGGCATGTGCAAGAAAGGGTTCCTGGTCTAGGGAAGGGTACAATTGGTACACCAAATGAATCTCTGCAAAGACCCTTCTAGCCACAGCTGTCATCTGCTCATCAAACAAGAGCTGTGAGCCCAACACTGTATACCAGCTCTGAACAGGGAAGTGTAACCACATTCAGAACCAAGAGTAGAAAATAATTAGGAGCAGAAGAACCCTTCACCCATAGCTACTCAGAATACTTGCAAGAATTGGCAACTTCCGGTGGGGACGTGGTGGACTGAACAGCTGTGCCCGCACTTTTTTTGGGCTCAGACAGGTTTTTCCTGAAGCTTAGGAGTGTTTTTCCAGATACGGAAAACACCTGGAATCATCACCCCATTTGTCCTCCAGATGGCTGCTTGCAGCCAGAAGATCACAAACGGAGTTCGCACTCGACTGGTAACCGGGAGACTCAGACGTCACCATTTCCAAGCCACGCTGTAGCCTTAAAGGGACACTAAGACCGGCCAACCCATTTCTAAATCACCCAATTTATATTTCTTTTAAGTACGCATAGCCTAAGAGAGGCGTTCTACAGCAAGGAGAAGCGGGTTCTCTTGGTGCTTATCATTATTTCTGGGATTATTATTTTTAAATTCTTTTTAAGTTTTGGACTTTGTTTTCCATCCAAATATTAAGGAGGATTGAGAGTAAATCATTGTCTCCCTGTTATTATTTTTGTACTAAATTTGAAGATATTAGTATTTTCCTACACGTTGAATCAGCTGTTTTGAACTTTCAGTTTCCTGCTTCTACTTTCCCTAGGGAACTGTCTGTTATCTTACTTTCACTTGTGTAAACACATTCCAGGACATATCTTCGACTTTCGCTGGTTAAGCTCCTAGGGGGTGCCATAATCTACTGCTTGAGACATGGAGGAACTTAAGCAAACTTTCTCTGACTTTCACCGAGATTTTAAACAAATTCTTTCTGATTCCTACCAGGTTTTTATGCAAGGCATTCAGGACATTGTGGAAAATATGAGGTCTAAAATGTGTCATCTGGTTGGGGATGTTGTGGAGGAAACTGAGGAATTTAACAGCAACAGAAATATTTCTTCTAAGAGTGAGATCGAGACTTCTGTTGAAATGCTGGATGAAGATCAGATAGTCGAGTTGAAGAAATTAAAGGGAGAGATTGAGTTGCAAGCCATAAGTGAAATTGATGATCTGAGGGAACACCATGGAAAAGAAGGGGTTATTATGTATGGGAGGTCTCTTGAAGAGAAGTCAGATTTCTTGAGGGGGGCAGTTGGGCAGTTCGATTTTTTTAAGAAAAAGGCTCTGTGTGTATTGTGGGCATATGTAAATACTCTGGTTTATTTTGAAGTGGGATAAGGGTTTAAGAATATTTATCTGGTTTGCTTTTAGGGTCTGGCTGATTTCATTTATCTTTAACGATTTGGATTAAGATTATTAAGGTATAATAAAAATAATAATAAATGTTTGGTTTTGGATTTAATATGATTAAGATTATTAAAATTGTTGTATTATCAAGTATAATGGCAGACAATTTATATGTTTTTTAGTTTGATTTTTATTATAGTAGACAGGAATATATAGAATAGTAGTAGGAAGGAAATAATTAAATGTTATCTTTCGGGGGGGAGTTGATTAGGATATCTTGTACAGAAGATGGCGGTGGTGATAGATGTAGCAGTGCCAAGTGACAGCAACATCAGGAAGAAGGAATATGAGAAGCTGGAGAAGTACCAGCACCTGAAGGAGGAACTAGAGAGGACGTGGAAAGTGAAGGCCAAAGTGGTCCCAGTGGTGGTAGGAGCACTCGGGGCTGTGACTCCTAAGCTGGGAGAGTGGCTTCAACAGATCCCAGGAGCAACATCAGAGCTCTCTGTCCAGAAGAGTGCAATGCTAGGAACAGCTAAGATACTGCGCAGAACCCTCAAACTCCCAGGCTTCTGGTGAAGACACATACCACCCATAGGGGTGAGAAGGGAATTTTTATATATTTCTTTTATTATAAGGGAAGGGAGCAACTGTATTTAGTGATTTTTATAATGTGCCAATGGAATGATTTATAGAAATAATGTGATCTCATTTAATATAGAGTAAGGGATTAATTATGGAAAATTGTTGTTGTCGTGGCTAGACAAAGAATGACGCTGAGCCCCAGAGATAAGCTCTAGATCTTTATTCTCTACCTTACACAGAATCTTACCAAACTAAGCCACCAGAACAGTTCACTGGGGAAAAAACCCAAGCACGCTAAGGCGGGCCCGGCCTGATTCTCTTGGATGGGTGCCCAAGGTCTTCCGTGCTATGAAAGCGCTTCTCACCCTGGAAAGCACCCCCTCCTTCTTGTCCTGCGATCTCCATAACACTACATTCTCCTTCAGAGAGACATTCCATCACAGTTGTATATCCTTGCTGTTAAAAGTCAGAAGTCACCTCTTTTTGTAATTTTGAAAATTTTCTCTTGTGTTTCTACACTTTTTTAGTTTTTTCTTTTTTGTAGTTTTTTGTTTTTCTGAAGCTTTTATCTTTGCTTGAAACTTAATAAAATTCTTATTAAAAAAAAAAAAGAATACTTGCCAGAATTGAATTTGAGCCTGTTGTTCCCCATCCAGACCCTAGCAGCTTCCAGGCACTTATCTCAACAGCATCACTTGGCTGGTCAGGAGTCGAGATGTACAGCTGAATATCGTCAGCATACTGATGGCATCTGACCCCATGCTGGCCGATGACCTCACCCAGTAGTTTCATGTAGATGCTAAATAGAAGAGGCAAGAGCATCAAGCCCTAAAGCACCCTGCAAACTAAGGGGTTGGGGATAGACTTCTCCCCACCTGTCAACCCCAAGTGGAAGTGTCCATAGAGAAAGGAGAACTACCACAACACTATGACTCCCACTCTCAGACACATAGCCAGACCAGAAGAATGCCAAAAGTGATTAAATCAAAAGCCAATGAGAGATCAAGAAGAACCAGGACAGTCTCATGACCCACAACAACTTTACTTAAAAAGGGAAGGCTGGAGATGGGATGAAAATGATCCAGAACCACTGGGTCCAACAATGGCTTCTGGAGGAGATAAAAAAAAGGTAAAGGTTCCCCCACACAGTTGTGTCCGACTCTAGGGGCCGGTGCTCATCTCCGTTCGTTAGCCGAAGAGCCAGCGTTGTCCGAAGACGCTTCTGTGGTCATGTGGCTGGCATGACGCGCGCGGAACGCTGTTCCCTTCCCACTGAAGTGGTACCGATTTATCTACTTGCATTTGCATGCTTTCAAATTGCTAGAATTGCTAGGAGATAACATACCACTATTTCCTTCAAGGCAGGTGGGACCACCCCCTTTCGCAAGGATAAATTATCACCAGTTGAATCTAATAATATATCACCCTCCTGGAAGACCTTAACCAACCAGCAAGGGAATGGATCTAAAATGCAGGTGGCCAAATGAACAGACCCAAAGATCCTGTCACCTTCCTCAAGCATCACAGGATCAAAGACTTCCCAAGTGCCTTGACAAACTCAACAGATCCCAAGTCTAATTCAGAGCAGATCTCAGTGACTTTATCTGCCACATGCTTAGAATATTCCTTGCAACAACCTTATAGATATCTTCTAACCCAGAGCTTTCCAAACTTTTCATGTTGGTGACACACTTTTTAGACATGCATCATTTTGCGACACACTCTTACAGCAAGGCACAAGGCAGGCACTAGGACCTGTGTGGAATCCTGGCAGGGTTTGGAGGAAGCAGCAGCTGCGACACACCCAGACACTGCAGCCGACACACTAACGTGTCCCGACACACAGTTTGGAAAGCTCTGTTCTAACCTGTCTTTTCCCAGCAGAGAACAGGTTACTTTAAATGGGGGGGGGGAGTGAGCTGGGGGAGGGAACCCTACATTTTGCTACTGTTATCACTACAATATAATCCCTAATATACTGTAGGTTTTTACACATCCTCAGCTGGGTTCACTCTTCATCTTTCCAATTGCAGTCTAAGAGTCTCGTCTGTCAGGAAACTAAGGAGCACCACAGAGTTGATGAGCAGGAAGAGGCTGCAAAGGTGCAATCTGACGCAAGGCTCTCATCACACATCCATTCCAGGCCTTGGTTGAACTTCCTACCAGATCCCCAGGGAAAACCTATCTGTGTCTACTACAGGTAGTCCTTGGTTAACGATGGTAATTGGGACTGGAATTTCCGTCACTAAGCAATGTGATTGTAAAGCGTGAGTCACGTGACCATGTCACTTAGTGACGGCAATCCTGGCACTCCCCATTGCTATCGTTAAGTGAGGATTGCGGGTCATTGAGTGAGTCCCAGGTGGTTTGCAAGCAGGCCGGAAGGCAGGTAAGGCATAGTGGGTGGCGTGAGCATGGCTGGGCTGGCTGCTGCCAGGTGGGGGAGGGTGTGCGAGTGGCCCGCAAGGCACAAAGCAAGCACATTGGGGCCAGCGGTGGCTGCTGCCAGGTGGGTGAGTGTGTGAGCAACTTACCGGAGCAACTTGCGACCCTCCCTGCTGGCTTCCCCATTGACTTTGCTTGTTGGAAGCCAGCAGGGAAGGTTGCAAATGGTGATCACGTGAGATGCTGCAACCGTCGTGTGAGCTGGTTGCCAAGTGCCCAGATCATGATTACGTGACTGCGGGGGTACTGTGACAGCTAACACTTCGAGGACCAGTTGTAAGTCTCCTTTTTCAGCACCATTGTAACTTCGAACAGTTGCTGAACAAATGGTTGATAAGTGAGGACTACCTGTAGTTGCCAGGTCAGTTTTAGCTTCCTGTGATGGGGAGGTACAGTATGAATCAAAGAGTGATCTGACCATTACAAATGACTATCTTCAGATCATGTCACAACTGCCCCAAGGCAAAAACCTGATCAGATGGGACCACCTGTGTGTGCTGGGCTCTCAATAACTTGGGTCAGGTCCATGATTGCCAGGGTGGTCATGAACTCATCAATGCACCAGACTCTACATTGGATTAGGACAAGTTAAAGTCTCCTAAAACCAACAATCCTGGGGACTGCACTGCCAACTCTGTTCAGGCAGTGATGTTGCTGCACAGCAGGAAGGTCAGTATAGCAGCAGCAAAAAATCCAAATGCTCCCTATAGCTCAGCTTCAACCACAGAGTCTCACACCAGTTCTTTCTGGTGCAGAGCCTCTGAAAGCCGTTAAGGCCTCCCAGATGACAACTGACATCCTATCCTAGCCACCCTGGGGTTACAGCTAATGCCAAACCTGAAACCCAGGAAGGTGTATCTCAGAGAGGAGAAACCTGCCTCCTAGCCTACTCAGATTTCACTTATACATGCCAGGTCAGCCATCTCAACCACTATAAGATCACACATGAAGGGAGCCTTACTACACATTTAGAGGCAGCAGCCAGACCTGGGCCATGAAGGATCCAGTCACCTGGCATTGAATACAGGAAGCCAGAAGGTGAAATTGGTGTTAAATAATTCCATCTTCCCCATGTGGGGCCCACTCCCAGATTTCAGCCCTATCTATCTCTGCCTGTCACCATTTCAATGTTACTGCCTGCCCTGTCTTAGTCCCTCTGTTTCTTCTACCTCAATCTCCAGGAACCAGCTTACATCAACAATTTCAACTAACCTACCAACCATCCTCAGCTCACCACAATCTCCCTTGCTTCTTTTGTAACACACTTAGGCTCCATCAGGGTAACCCAGGAATTCACAATGAATCACGGCTAATCCAAGTCCTGTTTTTTTTGCACTGGGGATACTAGTTGTCAGATTTTCAGGGTGTAATTTACTGAAGATATTACAAAATAACTGCATGCTTAATCTGCAAAAGGCCATCACATACTCTCCCATCTTTTGTAATTCCAGATTAATAAAAATAAAGCAGCAATCTTACAACAAAAGTGTTCCTAATTTTAGGCATGGAGTGGCCACCTTTCTTTCTTTCCCTCCTGAGAAGCCAATTCTGAGTATGATGAAAGAAAAAAATGAAAGTTTAAAAAGGAGAGATATAAACATTTAAATTTAGTTTCCCATGAAAATTTTGTCTACAATCACTATTGAAGAGAAGTTAATCATTCCTACTCTTGCTAAGAAAATAAGCTATTTTGAAGAAAGGCAAAAATGTCAAGAACATTGACCAGGGGTAAGAACACTATTTCTCAACAGTAGGTTACCACCTTATTTTGCATTTAGTGAACTTCTAAGCAGCATATGTTCACAGAGAAAACGTCTCAACAATTTCCATTTCAAGTACCTCAAAAGTATATTGAGAAGTGTAGCAAAATTTCTCAGTGGGAGTTTAAGACATTTGCAATTTAAAATATTTGACAAGCAAATGATTATTAAAACAATCCAGAGCTTAATTAAAACATTTGTCATTACCAGAACTAATTTTGAGGCCTGTATGTGCAAATTGAAACCAATTTGTTTAGAACACATCTTGAAAGAATTGGGAACAATTTCCAAACCTCAAAACATGTTTATATTTTAATGGAATCAAAATCCACTGAGAATTCTCTTTAATCAAAAGAGTCTATATGTTTTTCCAGAAGATATTCACATCAATGAAATGCTTTATCTTAATTGTAATATTAGCCTAATTTTTGAAAATAATTTTATAATTTTATATATAATTATACTTTTAATTTATATCATTACCAATTTTTGGCTCAACAATGTCACATTTTTATTCCTAAAATTAATCCTTCCTTGCTGTACCATATAGTATTTGAACACAACGCTAATGCAAATGAATACTGAAAGAGTGTTTCTTTCTTTGTTTCTTCTGATAATTGGAAAAATAAGATGATCAGACACATTTTCCCCCTTTTATACTAGAAAAAGACTTTGCAAATATTTACTGAAATGAAATATTCTTAGCTTAACAAAAAGCTGCTGAATATTAAGGTTTAAATTTCAGTTTAAATTTCAGAAGCATATTTATTTTCAATGCATTTTTGTTTTTATATCATTAATCCTATAAGGAAGTATAAGACAATTTAGCAGAAGGCCCAAGTCTATCAAGGAGCCCATGGTTGAACCTGAAACACTGTCCAGAACATAATTCAGCAGAATTTCTAACCAGACTTCCAAATTTCTGTTACTCCAATATACTTTTATTTAACATAGACATCATAAACCAAATTAGGCTACATACTGAAATGTTCAAGATAAAGGTAAAGTCTCCTTTGAGTCACATCTAATTCCTGGTGACTATGTGAACACCCTTGCATAGTGAATTCAGAAGTAGTTTGTCATTACCTTATCCCAGTCTACAATCCTGGGATTTCTTCTTCATTTCCTATCCAAATATGAATTAGGTCTGACCCAACCTAGCCTTCTGATATTATCCAAGGTCAGTGACCTGCCACCCAACCATACATCATGTTTAAAGCTCTGTATCAAAAAATGTATTTTATCATTTATAATTATATTAAAATTGAATACAGCAGTTATATGCTTCCTGAAGAACAAGGAATCCTTACTTCTGAGTAAACATCTTAAGGATTGTGATGAAAAAGCTCGTCCTATGAAAACTTATTTGAGAGTTCTATTTAAAATTGTATATTTATTTATCTTCTGTAAAATGACATAAAAATAAACTGTCATTCTGTGCATACTTCCTAGACTCTCACAGCTAGAAAAGAAGTCTATTAAAAACAGTGGGATTTTTTTCAGGTAATCATGCACATAATCTGGCAGTAAAGACAATACATAGAAGTCTTTAACCCATTCTGTTAAAAACTTGCTTCAACTAACAATCAGGTCTTTTCTTATGAATATATGTGGCCTTGAAATGGACCCCAGAATACAACAAGCCTGTATTTTTTGTAGTAGCTATGTTTCAAATTCAAACTAGGATTCTTTATTAATAAAGAGAGAAATAATGTAGATGATTTTTGAAATCTCAGGTGGTTATATTGGTAGGTAAGGGACAGGATAACAAGAAGGTGAAACTACAGTTCAGTAAGGATCCTTCAGTAACAAATGGAGAATTATAAATTATCTTGGTGGATCAATTATTTTTGATTTTTTTTCAACCACAAGTGGATGTACTCCATTGGATTGTTATGAGAAAGGAGTAAAAAACAGTCACTGCACATTTTGTAATTCAACTCAGCTACCTTCTTTCTCCCATACTTTATTTAATCAATTATACCAAGATGCCTCTCTGTTCCAGTTTTCTTGGTTGATATTCCTGTTTAGAACATTTGGTTGACCATTCCGTGCCTCTTAAGTGTATATTCTTCCTACGTTTGGAGAAGAAGGCTAGTTCTTGACATTAGGCAGATCTTTGCTTCTCCCTAAAATTAACTTTTGATAGCATACCCTGAACTTTGCTCTCCAGACATACACTTCTAGGTAGACTCTTTTAAAAGTTGTGAATATGTACTTTCACAATAAACAAAATAACATTAGAATAAAAATGTGGGATTTAAATGTAGTTATACATCTGGTGTTCTAATAAACTATTCCATTATTACCTCCTACAGAACAAATGATTTTCAACCTATCCCCTGTGGTTTCAACCTGGGTATTTTTAAAAATCACACTCTATGTGTTAATTGGCTTATCCAATGCCAAGATGTTTGCTTGCCTTATCAGCAACAACTGTTTTTTGGCTTCAGTGTTTATAATCCTCCCCCACAACTGTGTGTATGTCCTTTGTGCATGAGCATGTGTGTGTCTATGTATATGTAGACATTTGTAATACAGGATAAGCCTTTGTGCATCTGATAACTGTAGTCTACAAAGTGCATGCTATAATAAATATGTTAGTCTCTAAGATGCCACAAGACTTTTGTTGTTTAAGGTGTTAAAGAACATTTGTTTTCTCATATCCACTCATCAGCTGAGGAATCCACTGAGCATCACAGAAAATTATATAGCATGATCTTAAGCACACATTCCATTGTCTCAGGACATTGGGCAGAAAAGAGTGGAGAGCACTTTAAAAAGAGGGGAAAAAGAGGTAGGCCGAGTACAGTAATATATCTGCTTTGAAGACAGGAAAGGCTTTTGCTCAGTGATAGAATAGAATGACTTAATCATAAGCACCTTTAGATAAGGCTGGGAGAGTGTTGCTGACAGTACCATAGAATACTAATTTAGATGGACCATCAACCTGATTCTATTAATGCACATCCTTGTGGTTTATGAAAAAAGTTCTGTGAATTTCAACTGTACATTTTCCACATGTTGAAGAATATCCATGGTCTTAACCTCCAACAGGAAAAATAGCTCACTCAAGTATATATTACATAAAGCAATTCCTACTTTATACCTCCATTTGGAAGCCACTCCTAAATACTAGTTCAGAGCCACTGGCCCTGAATGACATACTATGGAATGAAAATTTGCCCTAGAACACACCTCCTACACATTTTTACAGTATTGAAGAAGGCCCGCTGTGCAGATTCGTTTGCCATTTGTGTCACAGCGGATAGGTTTCTAAAGAAATCAGGACCATCCAGCAAATATAGCTTGATCTTACTCTTATCCATTTGCGTGTGTGTGTGTGTGTGTGTGTGTGTGTGTGTGTGTGTGTGTGTGTGTGTTGACATGTTTAGCCTGCCTCTGTGAGGTAGGTTGGGCTGAGAGAGAAAGCCTTTTCACTTGTTCCTTCTCATGTAAGCTTTTATATCAGTGCATGTTAACTCTGCATCTCTTATGTACACTGTTTGCCCTCAATGCGAACAATAGTTTCTGCAGAAGAAAGTGTCTCCTCCTACATAAACATTCCTTCCATGATTTAGAGCTCTAGTTTTTCAGTATTTTAAAATTTTGTGGCGGAGCCTCAAAAAAATAGAGGTTCTCACAGAAAAATCTTAGTACCTTGCTTTATTTCTAAGAGACTTGCTCTTAACTATCATCTAAACCATGTCATTTTGGAGAGTATTCAATATTTATTACAATTAAATACCCACTTACAAATCATTTTTAAAACATGCAAAATAATATGAATATATAATATGCCACTTTTCTTTTTTGAATAATCAATTAAAATGTTTCATGTGCAACAGGTCAGAATAAATTCTTGCACTACCATGCATTCAAAATAGTCTGAAGCTGACATACAGTTTTAAATGGGTAACCCTTAGAAAGTATGAGATGCTAATGAGAGTTTCTGAAATCTGAAGGACTGAATCTAGACATAAATCATGGTTTTGTTATAGAGCTGACTGTTTTTTAACTTTATGACTCCATAAACCTTGTCAATATAAGTTTTTTAAAAGCTGCTATCACTATTAGACCATCATAAAAAGTGTAGTAATCAGATTAAACTTATGTTTATGACATAATTGCTTGTCTTATACACACAAAATAAATATATCACACAAATGCATGTGGACCATTCTGTATATATTCAAAAAATAATGAGATTCCCAAATGCTTTCAATTGCTTAAAAATCCACTATCTAATAGACAACTCATTGACCATTGCAATAACATAAGGCAATTGATTGCAACTGCTGTTATTGATGCCCAGTAACCATTTTTATAAGAAACATTTTAAGAATTGTGGAATTTAAATTGAGTATTCAATGCCCAATACTCTACATAGTTGTGCACCTAAATTGAACAGAGACATGCTGATAAAATCTGAATGTTTAGAATAAGTAATTCCTAAACTGTGGATGAGATGACAAAAACAGGACTTTTTTAAAGTATACTGCTTACACTGCTTTCACATACTGTAACATGCAATAATGTCAGTAATTCTTATTTTTAATATATGATTTTCATTATTTCATTAATAATTGAAATACCTTTTCACATGATCCCTATAGTAAAGGCTCTGTTAAATATTTTGCAAGAAAACATCCACTGCAAATTGGGAGTTTCCCTTTCCCCACCACTCCTTGTCACATCCCCTACCTCAGCGGTCCCCAACCTTTCTGGCACCAGGGACCAGTCGTGGAAGAAAATTTTTCCACGGACCGGGAGGGGGCAGGGTTTGCAGGCGGGAGCCCCGCGGCCCACTTCCTACAGGTTGGGGACCCCTGCCCTATCTAATCAGGAAAGATGCTCAAAGTTTGGAAGATGATCTGAGGAACAGATGGGATAGCAATGGAGAACCACACAGATAATGGTTATCTAATACATCAGTAACTTATCCACCAATGAAAGATACACAGTATGGATACAACAGATACTACTGAATCAGTTTTAGTCATGTGTACTTAAACATAACTAGAAACACCAAAGTTTGTTGACTTGCATAATTTCTCTAGATTATGGACACTAGCCTGCATACAATAGTTGGACTATGGTTAGAATAAATCTGAGCTTTAATTCCATTTGTGGTATCCTGATCAAACAAGCCAGAAATGACTGGTATTACCTCTGTGGTTAGCAGGGAATGCTACAACTGGAATACACACAATGAAGGCTGATTAATTTAGTTTATACCTTTTCTGGTTTACTATGAAGCATTATGTGACAGCCTTGATTGACTAAAGCATGATTGCAGGTGGAGAGCAATATCTATGAGCCCATCTAGTGATGACCATGGCACATGGAAAACTGCAACCTGGAATGTACAGAAATAAATGGTAAACAGCATGGATTAGGGAATGAAATGAAAAAGAGAAAGAAGTAGATATAGAATGTGTCTATGAAACTAAGAAAAGTAGAGGAAAAGGTAAAACATCTGAATTAAGGTGATTTGATCTTGTGGGGAGGGGTAGATGAATATATTCAATGAAGTGAAGACAGGTTTAATTATAAATGAAAAGGTTAAAATCTACGTCAGAAAATATAAATTGATGACATCTACACTGTTATGGGTGTGGGTGAATATCAGAATCTATAGCTTGGTGGCATGAATTGGATGACATGGCGATAAAGTAGAGAAAAGACTTAAGAATGAATGAGAATTGTGAAAAATAAGTGGTTTACGCATAAGCCTAGCAATAGATACATGTAGAAAATAAATGAATAAAAAAGAATGACTGATCTGATTGTTTATAATAAAAGGCAGAGAGAGCAGGGGGGTAAGATGAAAAGAGGGAGAGAATGCAAAATTACTTTAATGAAAATTTTAAAAATGGAACTGGGTGAAAAGGATAAACAAAGAGTAAAGTGACTTAAATTAAAAATAAAAGTGCTGAAATTATCTGGGATGAAACTGAAGAGAGGGAAAGGTGGAAAAAATATTTTAGAGATTTGTATTGGAATGGCGGTGATATGTCAAAGAGTGAGACTGAAATGAATGCAATAAATGTTAGCTTCCCAGAAAAAATGAAGAAAAGGTAATAATAAATGTTGTGACACACTGATGAATGTTGTAAAACAGTAAGGCTGCAGTTATACACTATGTAACTGGGGAAGTGTTAAAATATGAACATAGTTTGCTTATAGAATGGCTGTGCAACTTGTTTAATATGTTTGTGAAGGTGATTGGAATAATGCCATTATTGTTCCTGGTATACAAAGAGAAAGGTAGCATGAGGATACACCAACGGCGGTGGTGGTGCGGGGGCATGTGCGGTGGCGGCGGAGTGTACAGCGGCGGCACGGGGGCACACGCGGTGGTGGCGTGCATGGCGATGGTGGCAGCGGCTGCGGCCTCGTGTTTTACGCTAAAACCCAGAAGCGCTGATGGTGTGCTGCTGCCGTCACCGCCACCACCACCATACACGCCGCCCCCGTGCGCGCCCCCACACCGCCACCGTGCATGTCCACTTTCGGGTTTTGTTGCAACACACTAAAGTGTCGCGACACACAGTTTGGAAAGCTATGTGCTAAGCAGACCAATTTTTTTCTTTTTCAGCAGGTCACTGAGAAATGTATGAATAAGAGGAAGTTTATTGTACATTTGTTAATGTAACTAAAGTTTGAATTATGGGATGTTTTGCAGAAAAAATGGAATTTAAAGTTGATTACAGAATATGATAACAGCAATACATGATGGAAATAAACCATGCAAATTAATAAATTGAATGTTTAGCAAATGCTTCAACATTAAGGAGGATGTATGATATTCCCTTGGTTGTTTAATTATTTTATGGATAAATGTAGAAGGAATGTTTGTGGTTCTTCTTCTTCTTTTGTATCCAGATCAAACTTTAAGCTGCCAATATGACGCCACCTTCTTAGCTTTATCGTTGGCCAGAAACAAATCATTTTCAGTGCATGCTATTGGTAATAATCGGCAGATCAGCAGGTGGGCCGAATTCTGTCTCTCTCCACACTCACACTGCGTATTATTATCCGTCAACAATCCCCATTTGAGCATATTAGTTCTGCACTTAGGCACTCCAACCCTCAACCTATTCAAAGTCCTCCAAATGACATAAGGGAGATCAGATCCCTCAGCCATATTCTCCTCTGGAACTATTCCTTGGTCAGTGATTTCTCTCTTCCATCTGCCAATTCAGTTTTGTGCTTGCGTACCCTCAAGGGTGTTTGTTCTTACCATAAAACTCTTCCTAGATTTTAATTGACGGGTTTGAGGCGCATACCCATATAGAAGGTGCCGGGGATCATTCTCTTGTTTTGTTCTCTCAACATCTGCTGCTACTTCTCTCCTGATTTTAGGTGGTGCAATACCGACAAGCAGGTACATTTTCTCAATTGGTGTAGGTTTAAGACATCCTGTCACTATTCGTACTGCTTCATTTACGGCAATATCAACTTGTTTTGAATGTGCAGACGCATTCCGTACTAGAGCGGCATACTCTGCTACAGCAATACTCAAGGCCAAAACTGATGTTCGTAATGTGGATGGCCGGGCTCCCCATGTGTAATTTGTCAGTTTTCTAACCTTCTAAACTTTCACACTAACCTTAGCCTTAATATTCAAGCAGTATTTTTTTTTTAAAGGAAAGTGTTTGATCAAGTGTCACACGAAGATATTTCAGTGTAGGGCAATTCTGTAATCGGTTTCCTTGCCATATAACATTCAGTTTAGCCCCAGCGTCTTGATTTCGAAGATGGAAAGCGCACACTTGAGTCTTACTTAAATTAGGCCTCAGATGATTAATAGTATAATATTGTCCTAATTTTTCCAGTGCTACAGTCAGTCTTCCAGCTACTGTATCTCATCAAAACTTGATCCTTGTGTACCCACTGCTGTGTCATCTGCATAGATAAACAGTCGTGTGTTGTCAGGAACTGGTTGATCATTTGTATGTATGTGTGTATGTGTATGTGTATGTGTGTATGTGTGTGTGTGTGTGTGTGTGTGTGTGTGTGTGTGTATGTGTATGTATGTATGTATGTATGTGTGTATATATATATATATATATATATATATATATATATATATATTATATAATATCGGGGACAGTATGCTCCCTTGTGGCAGGCCATTCTTCTGTAACCTCCATCTACTATTATTTCCATTCAAGGTCACATAAAATCTCCGATTCTGTAATAAGACTGCCAGTAACCATAGTAAGCCCACTGTCTCCAGTGAGACTATTTATCTTGCGTAGCACACAAGACCAAATCAAAGAAATGTTTGTGGTGATGTTGTAGACATGTGTTGGTAGGGATGTGAATATGCACATACTTTTGTACACAGATAATACCATGCTGTTGGCTGAGAAACCAAATATTAGACAGGCTATATAATGCAACATGGGCTAAGAATTGAAAAATTAATGTATCAAATGGTGAAAAACTAGAGCAAGTAGATAAATTTGTATACTTTAATAGAACATTTCCCAAAGATGGGAAAATATATGGAAAAATCTTAAGCATGCTAATGTTCATAGAAATGTGATGGGTAGAATGTGGTCTATTATAAGCAATAAATATTTTTCAAAATAAGTGAAAACAGCTTTGTATAAGAGTATGCTTCTACCCCCTTTTTATATGTGAAAGTTGGGCAAGTCAGGAGAAACATAAAAGTTGAATGTAATGGGAATGGATTAGCAGTCTGTATGGTAAAACTTGAATCAAGAATGAATGGATACTGAATTAATGGGGAATTAATACAAAAGTGAATGATCAGTATGAAAGAAATATATTGAGGTAGTTTGATCATAAGGAAGAAATAGCAGAACAAATATATACAAAGAAGAATGAATGGATAGTGACAAAACAGAAGACTGAGAAATTCATATTTGAATAGAGTTGATCAGATGCTCCAGAAAGAAAGTAATTGTAAGTTTAAAGAGTAAAAAGACGAGGCATGAAGCAGCTTGTGGATATGGTGGAACCAAAGATGGTTTGCAAGGATGGAGAAGCACCGTGAATAGTGCTGGTATAAACTAGATTTAGCTATATTTCCTTTTATGTTTCTTATCTCATGCCTTAATTCCTTTGGCTTACTTTTTTAAATTCCTTTTCTGCAGTGTGCATAGTGTTTCTTACCCCAAAAGGGAAAAACAGAATGGGGTTGTAAGCATGCAACACATACATATTCACAGCATACACAGGGTCATGCAAAAAGTGTAACAAATGTTACAATACATTCAAACTTATCCATAGTCACTGTTAAGGGAAAAAAATTACATCAATTTGCATTATTGTTATTAAGAAAAAGTGGTAAAAGCCACACCCAAGATCTGTTTCAAAAATCTAGCCACATTAGTAAACCTAATTCACTGCACCACCAAACTCTTTAACCCAAACCATTGTGTTGACATAACACATGGGGAACTTTGCTGACAAATTTCATTTTCTGGCATGTCTAAATGAAAGGTTAGGGTTATTTGGTATAGGGAGACCAGATTATTTAGAAGGATTCTGCTTGCATCATCTGGGCCTGTGTTATCATCTGGGCCTGAAAGCTTAAATTAACATGAAGACCATAATCTCTACGCACACACATTCCTCATCACCAAAAAATCCCTCATACTCTCTCCTGCTATGTATTTGTGTGTGCGTGTGTCTGTGCACATACATGTAACTCACAGAAAAAAATGTTAACTCTGAAGACACTCTGAGACAAAGAGAATAGCGTCTGAAGATCCTCTAGTCCTCCGCCTCATGAGCAATCCTCCACATTTTAACTTACTAGTTCTTCTATGTAAAATGAATTCAAATGCATGGAATATAAGTGCCACAGTCAAAGGCTCAAGAGGGACATCAGCCCAAATGTATCTTGTCACAGATTCCAAGCAATCAAGACTTAAAGGGGACAACCAAAATACAGCAGACTTTACAACATTACATTAAAAGCATAGGACAGATATAGTTACTTTTCCACTCCCTCAATGCTTCTGTATTAACAACATTATTTAAAAGTTTGCTTGAAATCATTTACTGGCATCTAATATAAACGAGATGGTGTTAGAATTGCCTGGCTTGTTTACATTTTTAAAGTTGTACAACAAGAATGTGCTCTGGTCTTTCTGCAGCCTTAAAGAAAAAAAAAACCAAATGCTTCTGGCCCACATAAACCATTATTGCAAAGAAATGTTTTTTTTTTTTAAAGGATAAAGGAATGAGGGAGAAGTAATGGTAACATACAGTACCATGAGCGACTTTGGCCTCCCAGTCAGTGGTGTACAGTTAACAGATCAGTTCTGGCCTTCAGCAGACAGGAAAAAAAAGGGGAAAAAAAAAAAGAAACAGCTCTGGGAGTGGGTTATAGCTAGTCAGGAGGGTGCCGAGAAACGGAGATCTGCCAGTTTATATACAAGAAGGCAATTCAACTCTCTTCTGGCGCATTCCTTCACTCTATCTCCCAGCCTCACTGCGTGTGTCTTGTCATATTTTCTTCAGCTGTTAATTGTCTGGAGTGAGAGATTTTAAACAGCCACAGTCAGGGGAAAAACGAAACCCTTCTAAGTGACTATCGCAGCCAGTCAGCTTCACACACCACTGGATAACATTTTCCAAGGGAACTGTTCTTCTGATAGTTCCCAAGTCTCTAAGCACACTCCCCCCTCCCCCCTCCCCCTCATCTCTGAACACACACACTCCCCTTGAGACCTCAGTGCATTTGTGGCAATAAAACATTCATGCGACTTGGAATTTTAACACAATGCCATTTCCCTAGTTTAACCTGAAAGGAATGCGCGAGTCACAGCAAACTACATCACCCTGCCATTTAACCCTGCCAAGGACAGCTTTTTTGGCCAGGCTGGGCCAGCTCTGACGGGAAAGGACTGCACAGACCCACACACAGAGCACAGGGGGGGCACCTCAGCTTCCACAACTTGGCCAGCAACAGCAGCCTACTCTCACGGACTCAGGGCGGCAGCCCAGCCTCTACAACGGAGGACAGACTTGTGTCACCGCTTGGACCTTTGCAAAGTTGCAACACGCAGGAGGAAAGTCCAGCTAGTCTGGTTGCTGCTGTCTTCTCGGCAGCAGCTTCTATCAGTTGCAAGTGGCTTGGCTGTATTACAAGTACTGTTGTGATTAAATATTATGGCTCCCATCCAGCAGAGAGAGTTAAACACATTTATGTCTTGCTGATTTCAATGATATTTAAGCATGCTTAATTGTACAGGGGATTCCACTCTATGCATTTAACCCTGAAAATCTTCCCAGTTCTTTTAATCTGAGCTTTGTTTTCTGGTTTTTAAATGAGCTTCAGTGAGAAATAGGCTGTGGTGACTACCTAAATAGTGCTGATGGGGCTAGTTATCAAAGCTGACATCGCATTTATAGTTTGGCAAGATCTTTTTACTGTTATTATTTCTGTAGTTAATATGTATTTTTAAAAGGGAACAGAGAGGTCCTCTTCACGAATGTTGGGAAACACTGATGGGAAAGTGAAGTTCTCTTAACCTCTTTGGGCAGTATGTCAGTATTATTCTATTACAGAAAGGAAACATAGTCGCATGAGGAAGTAAGCAATTTTGTACCTATTCACTTAATAGCTTAAGTGATACACATGGAGTTTTCTTTTTGTTTTGAACTCCAAAAATATTTTCTCTTAGTAAAATCCATGTTTGGGGGAAATGGTACATTCACGGCTTTGATTCCATTTCCATTTCCTACTAAAATTTAATCCTTCTGTAAATTACTTATGTGCATTTTTTTTTAATGTACCCAGCACTAAATAGTTGCACCTCCATGACTCCATATGTAATTTTTCATAAATGATTTTATAAACAAATGTAATGTCTGGAACACTAAGAACCACTTCCTGTTCCAGAGAAACTTCTGGAACACAAAAACCACTGTCATAAAATTTGGATTGGTTGTCCAGGGGAATTGGGGGAAGAACCGCTTTGTCTTGGACATAACTAATATTCAATTTCAGTAGCATGGTTCAATGGAAAGAGAACTGGAACAAAATCTGGGTTCAAAATCAATCAGTTTCTCTAGATTTGAAATTAGTTTGGGGATTATAGGCTGAATGGAATATGAATTTTCATTGCAATGGAGTATAATCTGTTTCTATTAATTGCTAATGTAGCACACTAAAAATTAAAAGTCATGGTTTTTCAGGAACCATTACGTCTTTGTTCCTATCAAGGGCCAAGTTTCTACAGGAATAATCTTTTTGGGAGTCATGTGGTGGCTGAAGTTGAATGCAGACTAGCAGTAACCAGAGGGGGCTAGAAAACCTATTTTCTCTCTGATCCCCCCCCCTCTCTCTCTCATCTCTTTCTCTCCATCACCCTCTTCTCTCTCCCCCCTGTAGCAGCCTGCAGGAAAGTGATAAATAGCTCATACCAGAGATCTGGACTGATATCTTGCAGAGGGCTTTCAAAATTAGGTTGAAGATCACACAGGTATACTGTAGGTTATTCATACATCACTAGCAGAGATTAGAAAAAGAGGTTTAAATGCTAGAAATTACACATTGAAACTTTAAGTCATTACAGCAACCTCAGTTTGGAAAATTATGAAGTTGAGCACAATCTAGCTAATCTCTTGCAGAGGCCTTCTGAAAATAACCCGACGGATGCATGGAGCCTCAAGGCCGCTGGTTGCCCACATCAATTTACAGTCGTGGGAAAAAGAGCTTTAGAAATGTCAGAAGTTACATGGTGAAGATTTAATGTATTACAGGAATGTCAGATTGGCAGATCATGACATAGAAAATCTAACATAATCTAGGATGGGCAAATCCTATTTTTGATCCATATCACATTCACATATAAAGGTAAAGGTTTCCCCTGCACAGTCATAAATACATGCTACCTCTTTCCATATTAATATACAATTTAAAATGCATCAAAATGCATTTTAACATATATTTGAGATATTTGTATGAGAGCCAGTTTGGTCTAGTGGTTAAGGCAACAGGCTAGGAACCAGGAGACTGACAGTTCTAGTCCCGCCTTAGGCATGAAAGCCGGCTGGGTGACCTTGGGCCAGTCACTCTCTCTCAGCCCAACTCACCTCACAGGGTGGTGGTTGTGGGGAAAATAGGAGGAGGAAGGAGTATTAGGTATGTCCACCGCCTTGAGTTATTTATAAAAATAATAAAGGCAGGATAAAAATAAAATAAATAAATAAATAAAATTTGTATATTTAGCAGAGGGCTATGCTGCAGTGTTTGAAGACCAATGAAATTAAATGAATAGCTATATTCCAATTCATAGATTAATCTCAGAGGTGATGACCTATTTATGAGGCTTCAGGATACATCTGGTCTTTACATGACACAGAATGCTTGAATAGATGAGCTTTTGGACTGACCCAGAAGATTTTTCTTATAGTTTTATCATCCTATGGATCATGTCATTTTAAAAAGACACAGTACAATACTTCAAATATTCCTCATTTGTTTTATTGCAAATAACAAATATTTTATATGTTAGAGTTTTAGGATCACTAAATATTTTCTATCATATGAAAGGGTCAGATGATTTGTATCATATCACATAAAGATATGATACAAACCTGGGAGTACGCAGATGAAAAGACACAAGGTATGAAGCTGTCCTGTTTTGGCTTGGCAGTAACTCTCCCTCATATGCAAATCATGCAGCAAGTTCATCTGGAAAGGAGTATAAAAACTACAGGTAAACCAACATGAAGTGTGGCAACATTTTTACTCCCCCAGGAATGAATGGGGTAAAAAAATCTACCTGTTTTGTCATTTTGGAGACCCTTCTTCAGATGCCCTCAGAGGCATTAGAGGTAAAGGTAAAGGTTCCTCCGCATAGTCATGTCCGACTCTAGGGGGCGGTGCTCATCTCCGTTTCTTAGCCGAAGAGCCAGCGCTGTCCGAAGACGCTTCTGCGGCACGACGCACGCGAAACACTGTTACCATCCCACCGAAGTGGTACCTATTTATCTACTTGCATTTGCATGCTTTTGAATTGCTAGGTTGGCAAGAGCTGGGGCGAGTGCGGGAGCTCACTCCGTCATGCGGCGCTCAGGTCTCAAAACGCCGAAGTTGCGACCTTCTGATCCACAAGCCTGGCATCTTAACCACTGAGCCATCACGCCCCCTTGTGCACATACCCCTCAGAGTATAGGTCTACTCAATGATAGGGTCTCAATTATGGGATGCTCCTCCAGGAAGAGTTGCTCATGATGATAATAGTTCAGTGCTTGGCAATATTTAAATCTAAATCTAATCTACCCCTAAATAATCTACATTATTTTTAACTGTATCTGTATGTTTCTGTTTTTGTATCTAGATAGTTTTGCATACATGTTGGTGTTAGTCTTAATTCTGCTGGAATCTTCTAGAATTATCTTTATACTGTTGTGTATTACTCATTTAAATGTGTAATTTTAAAGTTTTAAATCTCTTGGAATCTGTTGATAGGCAGGATGTAAATCAAAGCAATAAAATTCAGCTAAATGAATACTTATAAACAACAATCAGATCTGTGGAAAAAAGAATAAGTACTCAGAAGTTCTGTTTTACCCGCAGCTAGCACAATAACAACATATGACAGAAGGGATTTGCAGTTAGTTTAATGGCCACTCTCAGTGATTGACTTTGATTATTTCAACTTGAACTTCAGCTTTTCAGGATAAATTGATTTTCTCATATCAGGTCTATGCTAGACTGAGCCTCCTTTGACCTCTCAGACATGATGAATAATATGAGAAGATGCCAAAAAGACACTAAGTGTTAAGAACAAGATTTAACACATTGATAGAGCTTTGGTAAACTAAGAATGTCCAATAGACTTTACTCTTTCCAAAGATTATTGAGATGTCAAATTACAGTCAATTTGGCCAATCAATGAAAGGAAGCTGATCATGTGCTCAGATTATCTCTAAATTACTATTTTAATTCACCTTATTATGTCCATATTGGTCATCACAAACCCTGCTGATAGCTAATTCATTTTCACAAGTCTTCAGAAAAAATCTATGTGGAAATTGAAATAATTTCCTTGAAATTAAGCTTGTTTAATGAATCCTAAAATCCATTTTTCCTAGTTTTTTTGCTACTGAGGTATAAAGATATTTAATCATATGTTAAATGTTGTAACTTAAAATTGTTCTCTGTTCCTCATGCCCCATATAAGCAAAGATGCACTAACCTCAACACAGTAAAAGTTTAGCCATTAATTCATACTAAAAATAATTGGACAAAGTCATGTGTATCTTAAGCCATTTGATTTCAGTGGCACAAGGCTGAAATCTTATGCCTGAGACTCAGTAGAGTTTACTTCTGAGAAGACACATATTTTATTGAAATGTGTTAATACCTTTAGCTAGACTGGGGCAACTGATTATGATGTGAAAACCTTGTTAGCCAAAACAATACATGCAGCTTCACTGGATTCAAAAAGCAGCTCTTCCTGGGGAGGAGAAAAATCTCTAAGCAATATTGAAGAGTGGCTTCCCTCTCAAGAGATCTCCCCTCTGCTCAATAATGAGCTGGAATCCGATGTAGCATATTCATGATCCCTGAATTTCTGTCGCAAAATAATTTACTAGTTTCCACATATTCTATCTATCTATCTATCTATCTATCTATCTATCTATCTATCTATCTATCTATCTATATATAAATAAGTTTCTACATAAACATCTTGAGTAACAAATATAGCTGCATTCTTCAATACTTGTCAAAATTAAATGCAATTATTTTCAATATAAGCCCATGTGGAACTAGTGGTTTGATCCACATCTGGGGACTATTCTGTCCCCCCAACAAAAGCAATATGGATTCCTTCTTATTCAGGTCTTGCAACCAGTTCAGGGAAATGAGCCAAAAGAGACAGCTGCAGAGCCTTGAAGAGAGAGATAAGTGAGGGAATCTATGTCTCTCAATTATGTTTCCTCTTTAGGCACTCCTAGCCTTAGACAGTCAGCCATCTCAGATCACTGTCACCCAAATCTATAGCCAAATCAAAATAGTCTCATATAGGCTTCAGGCAACTACAAAGGCACATGCTTGGATAAAACCGCTCTCTGCATGTATTACAGCACATGGAGAAATCTCCAATTCCCCACTTATAGCTACTAACATTTCCTAGATGTGCCAGAGGGTCCTTCCACTTTCATGACTGACTTTGGGAGCAGGAGGCAGATTTACTCTATTATTTTCCATTACAAAATTAAGCAAAATGCATTGACCTACTCAGGTAGCAGTATAGACACTTGCCTAAACTATTTTAGAGATTTCCAGTGCAAACTGTACATCTCTACTCAGAAGGAAGTTCCACTGTGTTTAATAGGACTTATCCCCAAGAAACTGTGCACAGATTGCAAGTTCAAGTTTTTATGCATTTAATAATGAGCAAGCGTCTGAAACTTATACAAAGCTCAAGGAGAACTTAACAGCATAATATTCTTAGAGAATAAGTATTTCATACTTTATCCCCCTTTCTTAGCCCATCCTTTCAATGCTCTTCCCTAGATTCATTATTCTACCTTCGTTCTATACTAGATTAGTTGTTTCACCTAATAAATATCATCACTTTTTGAGCACATGTTTGAAATTGTTGTTTCTCAGACTTCCTATGGAGTTTCCCCTTGGAATTGCTGATGATACTGATATTAGAAAAATGAGTGGAAGTTAGTCTTAGAAGGACAAACTCTAACTTTTCCTCCCTCTGAGAACTCAAGAGGATTTATAATAATGACTTTTCATATATTACACAGTCACCATAATTTCTGCTTCTTTTCTATATCATGTCAAAGATTGATCTTCACAGTAATTCAGATGGTCCTCCAAGGCAAGCCTGTACTATTAAACATAAGCTTGCAAAGGATGAAGTACACTTGTACTAGCCTAATATAAATAAAAAGATAAATACATATGCATATATGGCATCTCATGGAGCTGGTTTGTCTTACACAATACATTCAGTGTTCTAGGAACAAAATAACCTGTTAGTATAAAACTATGAACTTGCTTCCCCATGTTTTAATTTCTTTTTGTTTCAGCACCAGTTTAATTAGCTCATTAAGAACCTTTAAGATACAAAATTGTTTAATCCCTTCACCTCAACCAGACCACACTAATTCAACTCACTCTCCTATCAGCAATAATTTACCAAATCTTCCCTAGTGAATTCTTACTAACTTCCCATGAGCTTTAGCATGCAAACCTTAATTGTTCAGTGACTATCTCTGGTTGAATGTATCTCAGACCAATGAACATGACTTCCTTTATTGCAACAACTATGATTAAAGGATGGGTAACTTAAAACTATTGCATGGCATATAGGACTTACAATGCTCTTTATTCTCTAACAAGAGAATTTTCTCCTAAAATAAATGATGCAAACCAGTGACATATACAGAAATCTTATTTCTCAAATAGGAAATCATTTCTCAAATGTCTGGACTTGGTGTTATTGGGAAAGGGTGTCCTCTTATATCTGAGTTTCTTGTAACTTTTTCTATATTTCACTACAAGGGTTTCAAATGTAAGGGATGTCATGGTTACAAAAACCAAGAGGATACTATGGGAAAACAAAACACAATAGGAAGTAGTTACAAAGGAAGTAGTTACAAAGGAAAGTCAGGTTTGTCTGTAAAAATAGAGTAAGTTCTACAATGAATATCCCTAACAGTTGTAGAAGCTGAAAAGATGTCTTCAAGTACGAACAGAGTTCAGAAAAGCTGCATGAAAGCCAAGAGCTGAGTAGAGAGTTTAAGGCAGAGCTTTCCAAACTTTTCATGTTGGTGACACACTTTTTAGACATGCATCATTTCGTGACACACTCTTACAGCAGGGCACAAGGCAGGCACCAGGACCTGCACGGAATCACAACAGGTTTGGAGGCAGCAAGGCAGGCACTAGGACCTGCATGGAATCCTGGTAGGGCTCGGAGGGGGCAGCAGCCGCGACACACCCAGACACTGCAGCCAACACACTAACGTGTCCCGACACACAGTTTGGAAACCTCTGGTTTAAGGGATACTACTTTACTATAAGGCAGAGATGGGGCATGTTCTCTACCTGCATCTTTTTCAGTTTGCCATGGCAAGCACATACCCAGAACAAGGTATGGAAAATAGGCAAGTAATGAAAAAGGAGAGACAAGGAAGGAATTATGCACCTTGCAAATCGTTTTTTGTCAGGCTTCTATGAAACAGGAAAATGATAGTTTCTCTTCTAGTTTTCTGCCAGTAATTAATTCAAATTCTGTGCCAGATTTCACAAGCCACCATACTATAACAACTTGGCTATAAGTAGATACATGATTTATATACAAATATAACAACAGATAATGTATTAGTAGGGGGCATGGTGGCTCAGTGGGCAAAACGCCAGGCTTGTCGATCGGAAGGTCACAAGTTCGGAGGTTCAAATCCCTAGCCTCGCGTGACGGAGTGAGCTCCCGCACTAGCCCCAGCTCTTGCCAACCTAGCAATTCGAAAGCATGCAAATGCAAGTAGATGAATAGGTACCACTTCGGTGGGTAGGTAACAGCATTCCGCGCGTGTCATGCGGCCACATGACCGTGGAAGCGTCTTCGGACAATGCTGGCTCTTTGTTTAACAAATGGAGATGAGCACCGGCCCCTAGAGTCGGACACAACTGCACAAATGTGCGGGGGGAACCTTTACCTTTAATGTATTAGTAAAGTCCCTTTTGAATTTATCTTGATATTTATACAACTTTCCTGGCAGCAACACAGAAGTGATCCCTTATTCTGGGTTTCTTTTCTTTTCAGTCCAGGTTAGGCCCCCATATTCCCTAGAGGTCTCTTATCCAAGTACAAACCCAGCCCAACTTTGCTTAGCTTCATAGCCCACATCAGGTTGGCCATCTGCTGCCATCTGCTGAAATGTAACAAAGAGTATGATCAGGATAATCCTCTCCATGTTTGTAGCTCAGATGGCAATGGTTGGATGATATTATCTCTGAGTTGGGAACTTATCCTGAATTTCTGGTTTAGAGCCTAAATCTACCAATAGAAACACCCACATTGATCTGGAACCAAATATGGATAGAGGAGGTGCAATTTCGTATGTCCTTTTGATTCTGTATGCTTCCACAATATATAATGTACATTGCTAATGAATTACAGTCTTTGCCCAACCAATCAACATAAAAAGTAAAAAAGCCATCAACCAAAACAAATTATAAGAGGAATACAACTTGAAGACAAAGAAAAGATATAATCACAATTTTTATATTAGAAAACCCCCTTGTAGGATTTCAAAAATGTTTCAAATTACCATTCTAAGAATCCATAAATCAGAGTATCAGCATTTTATTAGCATTTTTAAATGAAATGAAATCTACTGCTAATTTTATGAGCATAATCTTTTTACTGGAATAACTATATTACTAAAGTAGTTTACATAATACTTCACATCATTTCAGGATCCATGAGACACCAAAGCATTACTCTGCTGTAGAAACAGATGAGGAGAAGACATCTATAGTTGTTTTTATAAAAACATGCCAAAACAAAATTAAAGTTGTGTTCCAACAATGTCCAAATCTGTGACTAAATAACAAATTACATTTCAAATGACACAAGTGCAAAGTATTGTTGGTCTTTGTACATGTGACTAGCCCCACATAAGGGCTATCAACTATGGAAATAAAGCCATCAGATGTCTCCTGCTCATCTCCATGCTGCTTTCTAAATGCCTTCTCATTTGCACAGCCCCAAGATAGAGCAAAATTTCAGCATTTTGCAAGAGAGAGAGAGAGAGAGAGAGAGAGAGAGAGAGCACACGCTCAGTGCATAACTGCATGGGTACACTGAAACTCCCCCATTTTTCTATATTTAACCAAGCAAATTCTACTAAGGCATCTCCTCTGGTCATGTATGGATAGGATTCATGTTACAGGAACTATGTGCCTTTGCCTACCCCTGCATATAGCAAGAACACAACTTGCCTCAGTGGCAAAAGAAAAAAAAACGGGGGGGGGTGAAAGCTGGGGTAAGCAGGCTGCAGCCCTGTGTGTGGCCAAGGCAGCAGGAAGCAAGGGAGAGAGCGAGCGAATGAGCCCAACATAACAGTGGAATAGGCAGCTGGCCTAAGATGCTAATTCAGCGCTTTAACAAATCAATGCCACTTGAAAAGTACAATGCGAACCCTCACTGGGTGGATGTCAGGGGACTCAGAAAATGCATTCTCAAGTATTTCACATTAAGAGGGAATAATGTGTTAATTTATAACTCTTCACCCTACACACTTGGATTATCCATCTGTGTCAGCTGTTTGACTTCTTAAATTTATCAAAAACACTGTGCAAAGGGAGACATCTTCTGCTTAAGCATTGGGAAGCAGAGCTCGAATGGGGAGGGCTACCCTTCTGAGGGGGAGGGGGGTTAGAGGATTCAAAAGGAAAAGAACAGCCAAACGAAGGGCCGTTCCCTAACAGTGGCTGATTGCACGGAGTACCATCAGTCAAAAGTGGCATTCTATATAGAGGAGAATCTTGAATCAGCAACCAAAGGTGCCATCACCAACCTCCACTTGAAGAAAACTCCATGAGCCTCATATAAGTTAAGGCCATTATTAAGTTGTGGACCACAATGAAAACCAATGTTCCATATGCTTCGTGAATTAACATTGTCCTTCTTATGGCCAGTAATGGAATGTCAGAAACAGAGCACCGAATACAGAAAGCTATCAGCTGCTTAAAGAATTGTAACATTTTGATGTCCTGATACAGAAATTTTTTTCCATGCATTTTCAGGCAAGTTATCTGTCTAATATGATGAAACTGTGAGTAGCCTCACTACAGTAAGTCCTGTAACACGGTTTCAAAAGTGACACCTTTCAAACTGAATATTACTCTTACATAGATAACGATGTAGGCATCCTTCATGAAAAGAAGCTGAAATTAAGTGAAGACAACCTTTGGTAAATATGAATAAAAGTCTGATTTACAGTAAGAGTCTTCAAATTATGTAGAGGCTAGCTGTTTATTCCACGTGCAACTTGGTTAATTTTTCTTTCTTATTTCACTAAACGAAAGAAAAGAACCATATTAAGGGGGGGAATTATATTATTATATTGTATTTTAAGATTTATAGGTTTTTAATTTTAATATTTTATTGTAAACCGCCCAGAGTCTACTGCTGTAGAGATGGGCGGTGATAAATTTGACTAATAATAATAATAATAATAATAATAATAATAATAATAATATCCTACCTAACCTTATACCTAATTTGTACTTTTTCCTATGAAGCTCAACTGCTTAATGCTTACAGGTTGCACTCTCATACCTGTTTCCTGTTCATTCTGTTCTTATGCCTTGATATGTATAGAGCAGACCTTTCCAAACTGTGTGTCAGGACACGTTAGTGTGTTGGCTGCAGTGTCTGGGTGTGTAGCGGCTGCTGCTGCCTCCGAGTCCTGCCAGGATTCCGCGCAGGTCCTAGTGCCTGCCTGTGCCCTGCTGTAAGAGTGTGTCGCGAAATGATGCATGTCTAAACAGTGTGTCACCAACATGAAAAGTTTGGAAAGCTCTGGTATAGAGTCAAATCCATTGTTTACTTAGAGGACAATATATTAGATGACAATAGTACAGGGCTTTCCAAAGTTTTTCCCGCGACGACACACCAACCGGCGTTGGTGTGTCGCCGCGGGAAAACCCGGAAGTGCAGCAGCGTGCAAAAACCCAGGAGCGCTGCTGCTGCTTTCGGGTTTTGCGCGCTGCAGTTGGTGTGTCGCCGTGGGAAAAACCAGAAGCACTGGTGATGATCAGCGCTTCCGGGTTGTGTGGCGACACACCAGACTGTGTGTGGCGACACACTTTTGTGTTGCGACACACAGTTTGGAAAGCTCTGCAATAGTATATTGTTAGGAAAAAATATGAAAGATAAGGATTACATTTTAAATCCTTCTGAATGAGAAAAATCAATCCTATTCAGAAGTCTTGATTTCCAGCACAGAATAATTTGTGAAAATTTAGTATATTCCTCATTTTTTTTAAAAAAAACTATAATTTTTCTAAGCAAAATTATGAGAAATTGTTGATAACTTCCCATTGCAAAAGGCAGAAATTGGACACTGTTTTTTTGAAATGAAAAATACCTTCCTCAATGATTTCAGTTTGTCAGCTCCACTTGACTATGTTTACAGGGGGCTCTACGATAAATGCCTAGGTCATTGTGGACATATTATTGTGTGCACATCAATTATGCACTCAAAACAGAAACAGACACTCTCTTCTTTTCACAACATTCATATGTAAATAGTATGCTGATGAATGGAAATTAGATGCTACTGATGAGTTCCAAAGTCGACATCTCTCCATCTACAAAAAAGAAGAAAACCAGCAACTGGTTCAGGAAAGAGAAGGGAACAGGTTTCCTTTTCCAACGCACCCAGATACCACAGAAAAGGCCTGGCTTGGTGGGGGGGGGGGAGTTGGCCTCAAGGAAGTAATATCCTGTGAACAAGAGTGGGACGGAAGGGAAATAGGGTAGGTGAAAGGGATTCTTTGCAGAGGAAGGAAATGGGGAGAAAGAAGATTCATGGTTTTAAGCGCGCACACACAAAATCAGAGCAAAATTAAGTTACCCCACAGAAATACTTTCCAATTTTCATGGGATGGGGGAATAAGATGAAAGATTTTCCTTTCTTATGCTGATCTTTGATTGTAAAAATAAATTTGATTTGATTTGTTTTACTTTCTTGCAACAGCAAACAATGCACTGTACTTCATAGAAGTCTATAATGTACTTGGGATATTGGATTGTTTGTTTTTAAATCTAACCCAAACCACTGGTGTCATCTTTATGTACTATGTGCAAGACTGGTCCCTCTTACACCAATTACGAATTCTGTCTACTTCCCAGACTTTCCCCTAATATAAGCTATCTATTCTTATCATTATAGTACAGTTAATCCCTCTTTCTCTCCCCCTCACACACGGCCCGACTCACCTAAGGGGTTAAAAGACTAGAGTGCATTTGTGACTTGTCAGTGACATATAATACCTGGGTCCTTCATGCAATCAACTTTTACTTGACATGTATTTGCTCATCACAGGACCCGTATTACTACTGGGAAAATGAAGAAAAACCTAAATTAACACTTGACATTCAATATGGTCAAGTCCTTAATTGGCTGGGCTTCCTGAGAAAGCAATTTTCTATTCCCCAAACTGTTCGTGTGTCATGTGTGGAGTGCAGCTTTTGGCCATCACTGCTGTCCCTGGCTCACTCTAATGAGAGCAGATGAATTAGTGCTACGTGACACGATTTTAGCAGGGCGCCTTCCATCTCCTCCTCCCCTCACTGGTATTTTGCTGCACGAGTGACAGCTGTGCAGCAAAAAGAGAAGGGAAAAGGCTAAAAAATTCTACTTGCAAACAGCCACGTGGAGACTGATTGTTGAACATAAATACAGTTTAAATGCTTTTGTTTTGTCTTAAAGAGTCCTTTCTTCTGATTGGTGCTTATTATAGTATTTCTGAGTGGTGGATGGGGGCACCTTATGGGTCAATATAATTCACTTATGTTAGCTGCTGGGAGGCCACATTAACTTTCAGTCCTTTCCCTTGTTTGGGTATTACATTGCACATAATCCTAATTAAAGAGCAATGTCTCTCAGTGTCTGCAGAGCTCGCAAATATTTAATAATCCTTAGCATTTATTTAACGCTTTAAAATGATAAAATGTATTAATGTTAGACATTTTGAAATAAACATAAAACTGAAACACAGAAAGAGATTGTATCCAGAGAGAATACACATAGATGCACAGATTTACTGTAGGTAGATTTATATCAGTAATCTGGAACAGCTTCACATTCTCCCACTAACAATAATGTAGCATACATTACATAACCAAAGACCTTGGAATATTATCAGGTCTCTGATTATTAAAAAGTATTTGTACATCAACCCCTTCAAAATAAGCTGAGGTATGGTATACAGTACACACAGGTGAAGATGTTTTTGCAAAAATTGTCCATACACGTACACATACCTAATAACATTATCTAGTAAGCTTACCTTATACAAGTCACTCTCCTTACTTTAGTCACTGGGAAAGTGAATTCCTCATTTGGTCAACATTTTGGTTTTTGCTTTAGCACTTTCATGCAGAGTAAAAGGTTTCTGAAGTGTGCATTTGTGCAAAATAATTAGATACTAAATACGAAAACAAAACCACTCATCTACTGTTAAAATAAAAGAAAGGCAATAATATACAGTACACATCATACAACCTTTAAAAGATTACCTTATAGTTTGTCCTGACTGCTTGAAAGGAGGGAAATAAAACAATGTTTTGCACAAATATTGGAGACAATGTTTTTTTCATATTTCATTAAGTTGTTCTTCTCAAAAATTAAGCCCTGTGACATCTATGTCACTTCTTGCCTAGGCTTTATTTTTTTTCTGAATATTTTATTTTTATTTATTTATTTATTTTATTTATTATTTCAATTTATTCCCCGCCCATCTCCCTTGCAATATACAACTTAAATACAAAGTATTTGAATAAGATTTCTAAGAATATGATCACACCAGAAAAAATGCTTTGGAAATGTTGCCTATATCTAAAATACCACAGAACAGTTGGATCTTAGACATTCATGCCCACAGATCTAAGGCTGACCTTGTGTAGTTTCATTAAATGTTACATTAAAAAGCTACATGGCCAAAAATGTAGAATGTATGGAAAAATTAACTGAAGGAAAACAGATGAACTATTCACATTACACTTTCTGCATTTCTGAGAAATATAAGTGTATGGCCTTTCCTCTTTAGCTGAATTTATAGCTATGCTTTAGAATTCTCCATGTATCCTTCTAATAGCAAAGGTGTGTTTCTTTTACCCAGCAGCAATAGAGATGCATAAGTTCTATGTGTGAAACACTTCTAAGTAAGATATCTCATGTTTGCCGACAGTTTAAAAGAAAGTGAGAAGTAAAAATAGACTAAAAATGCAAGTCATTGAAATATTCAAATGCAACAGGCACTCCACTGCTTGATCATCTTTGTACTAGAGGATGACTAAACACAAACATTTCTTTACCATAAGCAACAGATTCAACAGTGGGGGGGGGGGAGAACCCTGGCCATAGTATTTGTATATTCTTTAAGTATCTTTCATCAACCCCAAACACTCCACTTCTGAGCAGTTCTTAGAAATTCCAGCCAGCATGGCCATTGTGTTACAGCTAAATACAACCAGACAGAACCAGACTGGAAAATGCTGACAAAGTCAAAGTATACATTATGAAAGTAATTATGAAAGTAATTTGCATGATCTTGCTTATGCAACAAGTCCTATAGCATCACTGGGAACAAGTTTTATGGTGACACTTGATGCCTTGGGTACTCAGCCAACCTTCAGCCACAATTTCCATGGCACTGTAAGGAGATGGTGTTAATTGACACATGATTTGATAACACAAAAGGGTCATTTTTAGCTCCACAGTGATCTCTCAATCACTATACTGAAAAGGCGCAGTCTTGCATAAACTGTTTTTGATCTCTACACTAGAACCCCACAGTAACAATTAGTATAAAGACCAGGATCAGTGTTTGACTGCTAAAATGAAATACTGTACTAATTTTGATTCTAAGAATTTACATCATCAAAATAAGTAATATCATAATGTGGTATTATGGCACTCATCTGCTGAGGAGAATGTTAAAAAAGTAGTAGAGAAAAACAGTGATGTCAGTGAAATGTACTGATACAAAATAAAATCTGGATTTACACAAGTATTCCAATAACCAGGGCTGAGAAGTTATTCTATGTTGCATCTGCTACTTCAACATTCTCAGAACAGAACCTCTTGCATTTTTCCCTCAGTGCAGGGGCTAACTAGCGGTGGGAACTTGGGATGACAGCGATAATGGGAATGAAGCACTACTGCCTACAGTAAAACAGACCATTAAGAGTAGTCTTTTGATTAAAGGCAAGCAAGTAACGGCAAAGTGACATGTTTTAACCTGACATTTTGTTAAGAATGAGCACGCTTTAGGAGTTCATAAAAAAGTGAAGACGGTTCTGTGGTCCATTAAGGATGAGCTGAGTACCACTGATGTTCCTTCTGTGTAAAATTGTGTCACTCTGAAAGTTTCCAACTCAAAAGCCCTAAAGCCTGTTTACAGTGCAAGGCAAGATATTTCTGATTTTTTTTTCATTTTTATGCAACAGCACGTTAAGTTCTCTCAGCCGTTTTTAGAGTCTAAGTGAAATGCTTATTCTATTTTTCTTTGGAAAGCCTTGTGAACATCTATGCCACCCACCCTGAGCTACAACAGCTTACATTTCAGCGTTTTCAGAGAAGATAAACACAGCAGACAAGGCAATGATAATGAAGGGGGGGGAAATCTGCCTGGCACATGAAATAAGGGGCAGAAACACACACATATGGGGTAGGTTTATCTAGCCAGGCAAAGAGTATGAATGCAATTTTTCAGGAATTAATAGCATTTCAAATAGTACTTCCCCACTGCTTCCTCCCAACCCATGCCCAAATTCAAGATATTTTATCTAACTCCCAGGTGAGAGATTTCAAAAAGTGGTAAACTGCAGCTGTGTTGACATTTTACTTAAAGGGGGGAGGACATACCAACCAGCAGCATTCTGACACACTTTGCAGATGCTTCGTTACAAGCAGCACCAGTCACTTGATTTGAAATACTTGACCAGGCTGCAAAATGAATTTTGCTAATCTCTGGTTTCTGCTACAGTTCAGCTTCTCCAAGATTTTGGAAACAAACCATATTAAGCTATGAACTGCATCTCAATGAGAACTGGACACTATCCAGTTTACTTCACTCAGCCTTACTTAACAATAGCAAATACCTTGTCCCACCCATTTCATACCATGCACATATCATTTTAATAAAGGGCCCACTTTCTAGAAGAAAATGACAAAGAAAGAAAATCAATAACAGAATAGACTTCACTTTGAAACACAAACTAATGAATTACTTCTTTGGCTGATAAATATTAGTATTTGATTTGTCTGGGGAATTCAATTATGAGCAGTTCTTTTCTATATAAAGCTCTTTTAATATAACATGCAATAAATATTAACAACTTAATTCTGCACTAACATAGGCTGATACTGAAAACTGTCTCTAGCTTAGTAGCTGCTACTCAGTGTAGATTTCTAGTAGCTAGCAGTATGATGCATAGGAGTGACTCTGAATAGTCCAATTGCACAAATAAAACCCTTAGATTTTCACACAAATTCTTAAAAAAAAAGACTCAAGTAGTTTGGCTAAAAATTAATGTACTCAGTTCAATGTCTATAATGATTCTGTATGTGACCAGCAATTAAAAATAAACATGCATACAACCTATACACATTTAATCATGGTCCTAAATGCTGACTATTCACTGCAAACAATATTTTTTGCATGAAGGATTTTATAACTGATACTCCCCTCTCTGTCACAAATCTCTACACACCATGGCTTCGGTGCAGGTTTTTCTGCAAATGATTACAATTTTAACTGATAGTCAAAGTTGAGAACTCTAATGCATAAAACACCTATAGTTTTAAGAAAGTTACTAAAAGGAAGGAAGATGAAAATGTTGGGTCTAAGCCATTTAAGACTGGTAGTAATAATAGAGGTGATCAGTTATTTTTGCAAGGCTAGATACCAATTTGCACACACTACTTACATAGGCTACATCCCTTATTTTCTCCAGCACACAGAGAATGCTGGCAGCAGTGTTTGAATTTTCTTAACTTCTGTAATTGTAGGATTCCTTGTGACTGTCTACAAACACAGGCAAGAATACAAGGGGGAAAAAATGAGTAAGATTTCTAATCCTGAACTGGACCTTATTAGAGCAAATTCCATTGAAATCAAAAGTATTTTTTTCAAAGCACTATTACGAGGGGAATAAAAATTGGCTATACATCCTGCTTGGTGTCATTGGCAAGTGAGTAGATATGTCAATAAAACTTGTTGACAAGTCTAAGTACAATTTTATCTGCCTCATGAATCCATAAGTTCACAGCTGGAGTTTGTATGGATTGTAATTTAGCAAAACAGCTGTAGCTTCTGTTTAGCTACAGCCCCAGCTTATTGATAAAATGGTGCCACAGAAGAAATGACATACATTATCAGATTTCAGCTAGCACCAGCCTATACCAAATTTTCATCCTTCCCTAATGTAATATTTTATATATGTTTTCTTTTCAGTTTATAAATTGATAGATTTCATGTATTTAAATTTCCATATCTAAATATTACTTCAGTTTGCAGTAGACAGGAGGGTTGGAGGGTCAGCTAGAAAAAATAGGAACTGTTTGAGACAGAGCTGAAGAATGCACTGCTTTACATCTAAATGATCAGTTTCTGCATTCTGCACATTTACAGGAACATGGATTGAAGATATCATAATACTGTTCCAGATACAATCCTTGCCAGCAAAGGACTGCAAACATTAGGGCCCAATAAACCTATATTGCAAAATAAATATGTAGGGCTCCTTCTTAATGGAGCACCTACACTGAACATATCTCCTAAAATCTTTTTGATGCTGTTTATGGACCGGAGAACTTTATTTGCAGAATTGGATAGAGCAAAATATATGAGAGCAGTATTTCAAGATGCATGTATTTATTCTATGTTCAATAATAACAGTATTCATTGATACCTTCCTCCATTTCCAGCTGAAGTTGGTCATATTTGCCTTCCTTTGAAAGCACTGCTTTTCCAAGAAAGTCTAAAACATATGTATGTACATAGTTTAATTATGTAAACTATTATCAACTTTTGATCAACTCATCCAAGCAAATTTTATCTTTCAAAAATATGTGTCATTTGCTGCCTTTGATACATTAATTTATTCATTTCTCCAGATAATGAAGTTTTCTTAACTATTCATAGGAGTTGTCTTGCATCAAAAATTAAACTACTTTTGGACTTCCAGGAGAGGCATGGTGAACTGAAGACATCTCCCCAAAAGCGAAGCTGATGACTGTGACGAAGACCAAACAACCGGTGAGTAGACCAGTTCTTTGGAACCTCTCCGGATACGTTCATGTGCTCCGGACAGGGTTTGAGCGCCAGGAGATGACGGGATTAGCCATCTTGCTTGCAACCACAGCAGAGCCTTTTAAAGGACACTAACTTCACAAACCTCGTTTTCTGATCACTTCGTTGATCAGAAATTCTTTGTTGAAATTGTCTATTAACCATCTTAAAGCTATTAGAGACCTTCGGAATGACAAGTTTGAAAAGTCGCTGGGTGAGTTTAGAGTTTATATTTCAACTCTGAACAAAAGAAAAATTAATTACAAGCTTAAGAACTTAAAGAATTTGAAATAAATAACAAAAAGCTAAATAAGATTTTGATCTAAGAAAGTTACAAATTGATTAAGGATCCAGTTAAATTTGGAATATTGACTTTTACTATAAGATTTTGGAACTGACAATGAAAAATAAATTGCTTTTCATGGGAACCAGAGTTATTCTGGCTATCTTGGTTCATAACAAATATAAGCGACTTTATGATTTTAGAAACTGGACACTAGAGGGGACTAAAGATTCTAAGTAGAAGGGAAAATAAATACAAGCCAAATTTTGGTGTCGGTTAACTGGGACTTACAAAATGACACAAAACATCATAACATTGTAAATATTAAAGGAGATCTTTGAAGAATGGAGCCAGAAATTAATAGCTACAATATCAACAGTGGCAGTAATGATGCCTGATTCTATGGAGAGATTATGTCCAAAAGATGTCAATGAGGGAATGACAGAGGTGAAACAAATTTTGTTTGACATGTCAGAGAAAGTACCAAAAGTGGAACTACAAATGACAGGCCAAGAGAATGATTTGGAAAAGGATGCATTATTGGATATACAAAAGAAACTGGTTGAATTTTAAAAAATTAAAGGGAAAATACAAATGATAAACCAAGAGAATGACCTGGAAAATGTTTTCTTATTGGATCTACAGAAGAGGCTTGTTAAACCCTTGAAGAAGTCTGTGAGATGGATAAAGAAGAATTGAAGAGAAATAAAATTCTACGACAATATTTGAATGAACTAAAGATTAAGACTGTTAGAAATAAAAGGAAGGAATATAAAGTTGGTTTACTTGATCAAGGTTAAAGTAAGACATTTATTTGCAAAGTTCTGGCAACCCTTTATGGACTTTTTGCTGACACCAGGGTTGAAAAGTTGATGTTTCATGGATTTACTTATAGATAAGGGACGGAGGTATGGGATGAATAGATATCTGTTTGTAACCTTATAGGGGGTGAAGAGTTACTAAATTTGTCTATATTTGTTGTAATGAAGGTTGGAAGTCACTTTATATATTTCTTTTCTTTTTCTTTATCATATTTTTTCTTTTTTCTTGCACTTTTTATTCTTTCTTACTATTCTTTTTTCTTTAAGTTCAGTTTTATTAGTTTTTACTACTGTAATCAAAATCCTTAATAAAAATAATATAAACTACTTTTTTCAAATGGAAAAAGATAATTTTCATTTCATATTTGAAACCAAAGTTATTCTTAACTTCATTTTCTTACAAAAATAGATGGAAGGAGAAAGAATGGATTTCACTGGCAGGTTGAAGAAACTGTTAAAATGAAATACTTGTTTGCATTCTTTTTGCAGTAATTTATTGATAGTATCATACCAAGAAGATATAGGATGCAACAGATCTTCTATTTATCAAAATCCAGTTCATTATGGTTCTCAGTATAAGAAAATAGATTAACACTGACTAAGACATTAATTTTATTGGACCTTGCAATTATCTATTGAATCAGCTTGTATTTTTTTCATATGTATGCATAAAATAGTGTTATTTCCAAAATAACCCAACAGTTTTGCATTACACCATCTGCAAAACTGCACACCAGATTCCTTCTATGTCAGAGAATTTGCTTTGCTTCATTCGTGTCTATAAATTACAATGACAGCCCCAAATATACTGCTTAGCATATTTTTACTGTATGGGATCTGTAGTTCATGGCTTTTCCAGGCAGTGAAAGTCCATGAGCCATACTGCTATGCTAGTTATAGCCCCCGATTTTCAGAAACAGACATGCTAGCATGAGAAGAGGTGTTGGGTTGGTATAAGAACAAGCTATGCTGTAGAGACTCCCACATCCCAAATATATTGTGAAAGTAATGTTGCTTACAAATTTTACCTGCTGTCTATGTTGCTATCCTCCAAACAACAATTATTAGTTTTTACTTGTAAAGCACAATCTTATATAAAAGTAAGCATAATTTTCTCAAAGTAATCAGGGAGTTAATTTTGATTTTCTACTGAGGAACAAAAAGGTAGAAATTTATTTGAAAACAGATCCTTAAACTCCATTCTTACATCAAATACTGCTTTGTCCAAATAAAGTGGGAATATTCCTGCCCCCTTTGTCAGATTCATTCATTCATTCATTCATTCATTCATTCATTCATTCATTCATTCATTCAATTTATATAGACATGCATCTCAAATATATGACTCTGGGCAGTTCAGACCATGAATCAAGGTTTTATGTACAGAATAACTGCACATATTAAAGTTCCAATCCTATGCATACTTATGTGAGAATAAGCACTATTGAGGACAGTGGGATTTATTTCCAAATCAACATTATATTGCATTAAGGTGATATTTTATATTTCTTGTAGAATAACCAACTCTGACTATTCCCAGAAAACTAAACTTGATCATGCCAGCTTAGTACTTGGATGGGAGACCACCAAAAAATCTAAGGGCTGTATGCTATACTGGAAAATTTAAAAACAAAAAACAAAACAAAACTTACAAAAGGCAGTGGCAAACCACTCCATTACTGTTACCAAGAAAACTATGTGGAAGTGTTTATAATATGGCCAGAAGTTCAGCTCAGTTTAAAGGAGACTTTATATTTACTTGGAAAGAAACATGATTTATTTTTTCCCCATGGGAAGGTGGTATATAGTTTGCAAAGTAAACATCTAACTTTAACAACAATTATATTTCTCATTCACAGACAGAATTGTATTTTTTAAAAAATCATGTTACTGACTCAGTATGATTGAATGTCTACTTTATCAGGGGTTAAGAATGATTGAATGACAACATTGCTTCCACATTGGCTGGAACACTGATGAGTGACTGAATGTCTCTGTAGCAAGTGTTAAGTCACTGGGGACAACTTATAATGGCCACGAACAAAGTAAAACCGTATGCCCTTACACAACTTTTTTAATTGGATCATGAACATCCATGTGATAGATAGAATGTTGATAAAAGTGATTCACCCAAACTGTAGGTGCAATGGACTATTAATAATGGACTAGTATAATGATATTTCAGTCTAATTTTATTAGAAACCTCAAAAGAATACATAATAGTTCAAGGTTCAGTGCTTCCCATGCAACAGATTCTCTAGACACAAACCATTAATGAGCAGTTGGTAGAACAGGTAAGTTTATTAAAAGGTTTTTTAATCAAAAAGTTACATGTATGAAGCCAGAATAGAAGAGTGAAGAACTTAAATCAATATACATTTTTCAGAAATCAGTACTACTGTCTGGATTCTTTAGTATGGTAGTTTATGGCTGTATGAAAGCAAATATGGATTCAATCTGTTCTAAAAGAACAGTGCTGAGCTGTTAAACCGCTGAGCTATAAACTCTGCCGATCTAATGGTCGGCAGTTCAAATCCCGCGTGACAAGGTGAGCTCTCGCCATTTACCCCAGCTTCTGTCAACCCAGCAATTCAAAAGCGAAAGCGAGTAGATAAATGGGTACCACGTTAAAGTGGGTCAATTTGCCGACGTCCTGTAATTCGGGGGTCGCCCTTGGAATCGGAAAGAAGAGCCCGGATATCCTGGAAATGGCGACGGAGAACGACAGAGGATGACGGAACCCGATTGGTCGAACATCCAGGACGTCAGCAGCCGACTCAGAAGCGAGGTATGCTGGGACATGTAGTCCAATACCTACGGAAGAAGAGTCGGTTCCCCAACCCCCTTCCTGAGCGTGCGATAATATATGAATTGTTGTATAATTAATTGTAATGCTGTAAGCCGCCTAGAGTCCTCCGATAGGGAGGGGATAGGCGGGGTATAAATATGATAAATAAATAAATAAATGCCATCTCAATCATAATTTAGAATAGAACTTATCTTTTCCAATGCATACTATTTTTAATCCTCTCAGCAGGTGAGCAGAATCTTACCTTGTACAATTAGCATTTAAAATGAATAACTGCAACCCACTGCATTGGATATAAGCAGTACTGATCTTAATAATTAACTGTGAATGATTTCAGACTTAAAGCATAACTGAAAACCGAAATAAAGATACTTGGGGGATTTTGGCAGGATAGACTTAAGTGTGCACTTAAGAGTTTATCTAGATTTTAAGCTGCTGCCATTCCATGTTTCTTTTCATTTTTTTCCTCCTAACATCTAGATTAAACCTATATAGTTGTGGAGTAATGCAAAGCAGATTGCATGTCATGTTTATCTAAAGAAATGCAGAATAGCCTCAACTCCCTGGCTCTTCTCCTATTTAGTTTACCTTTATTTTTTTTTCTTCCCACAGAAATCAATGTAACTTAACAATACTTAATTCTCAGTAGATCTCATCTAAAGTCAGCAAGGAGCCTTGAGTTCAAACTGGATTATATTGCCACAAACAGGCCTTTGTTGTATACCTGTAGCAGATTCAGGATTTTACCCTTTGTGCCTAAATCTTCTCACCTTTTCAATCTGGTTTCAGTTCAGTCAAAGTACATCCTCATAAAGTACAACACAACCTTTTCTCTAGGTGTAAAATGCTGACCCTGAGTGATGAAGGGCTTTTATTCTCCTCTTCCTCCTCTCTTCTAACTTGCTGATTTCTAATTTTAAAATATTAGAATAAAACAATACATACTCTGCAATGTACCTGTTAAATCTTGACAGGGTCAGTAAAATCAGGCTTTGCAGGAGTCACAAATGAGGAATGCCTTCCTGAATGCTTCCACTGAATAAAATCTATATATCCTGCCTACAATATGACAGTCATATGCTACCAGCTGCAGCAGGCATGCTGACAGTGCCAAGTGGTGTAGGGTGCTGTGGATGGGTGAAAATCTCACCAGAGTTTCTATGCCTGATTATCCCCAAAACCAACCACCTTTTTATATTTAGAAATACTTAGAACCAAATTTTAAGAACAGAATTACACCATTCCCTTTCAATGCAAAAATAATTAAATCCACACTAATTAAGCTTCTCAATTTAATATTAGTTTTGTTATTGCATAAAGCCAGCTGGAAGTAATTACTTTTTTTCCATGTGTAGTGTTCATTAGTGTGTGATATTTTTCCCCCTCCAGACAACTAGTTCAGATGATCTTGGCAAATGTAGTCTTGGCTCAATTGTCCTGGGAACAAAGGGCTACTATGAGTAACATTAATAAAGTTGACAAACTTTTAATGTTTGCTAAATATAAACAACAACAACAACAACAACAACAACAACAATCCTACCAAGGCTAAATTCCAGTCAAACCCTGAGAACACTTCCTAGGATGTAACTCTCATAAACGTAGTGAAACTTACTATGAATAAATATGCATAAAATTATACTCTTATCTCTGATCTCTGTGGGAGAATATTAAATACACACCTATTCAACTTTTCCGATATCAGTAGTAATAATTTTTAACAGTTCCAATAATTTTTATTCTTTTACCCATAAGTAACTGCACTTTGTATATTGGGGCATTCAAACTCAATCATAAAAATGTAAAGGTTCCCCCCACACATTTGTGCAATCATACAGATCTGCAATAAATGATACCCAATTGATCATGACAATTTTGCACAAGGAAAGCAGAATATTTCATAATAAATTGTACCAGATTTTTGTCATTGTATTTATATTATATTTTAGTGTCACAGAAATAATGTTCTGGCTAAAATCTTTAGACTAGATTAGAAAGAAAATGCCACTACTGGAAGGGGCTGCAGGATGTGCTCTCTTTCTACTAATACTCCATAACGATTGGATGAGCAGTCTACCAACATTATGCTCTAATAAACCAAGTTACCTAGTTCCAAATTTTTATCTTGCCTCTCCTTACAGAGGCAAAATAAATGGACTTTCTGACTGCCCATGGATAAACTTGGGTGCCTCTATGAAAAATGCCAGACACAGGTAGATTTTCAGTGACTTGTCCACAAAGTGTCATTTCATTCACAACTCAGCAGTTTTTCTCACCCTGACATCTGATTGGAAAAACTGAAACAAAACCAGGAAATCCATGACATCCACATGGCCTTATGGAATAATAAAACATACACAAAGCTGCTTTCTTCTGTAATTTGACAAGTTTCTGATTTGCACCTCACATTATCCTGTTTAAAATGTGAAAACTGCTCTTGGTGTTATAATTGCAAATAGTTCAAAATCTGATATGACAAAGTGAGGACCAACCAGAATACGCTTAGTCCTTTAAAAACATTTTCATGTATGTATGCAAGGAATGTATAGCTTTCATGCAGATTCAATACTGATCTTCACAGAGAAAGAGCAGGCTGTGTTTTCCCCCTCCACTTTCTGCAGACTTAAACTTGAGTTTCAAGTGACATGTGGATGGATCATGAGGGCAATAGATTTTTATTCAAAAAATTGCTTTTGGCCACAAGTCCCTGTGTTTATAATTCATTTATTTTAAAAAAAATCCATGATAAATTGCTGGTGCTAAAATATTTAAAAAATAAAAGCTCTTCTTTTTTTCAATTTTTCTTTCAGGTTTTATATAAGATTAACCATATTCAGTCGTGACACAAACAGCAAAAATGTTCTTTTGAGTGTCATGTGGGAAAACAGCATGCATACTTAAGTGCCATTGGTTTTCATTAATGTTTCAGTATGATCTTATACAAGATAGCACAGAAGCAAAGGCCAATGATTTCAGTGAAACTTATTATCAAGAAAGTGAGCAGCATTATGCTGGTTTACATTCATTTGGATTGCATTCCATGAAAACATGTTTTACTGAAATAAATTTAAAGGAGAATTGGCATGCATACATTTATGAACACAGCACAGTGCCACAGATAAATTTACACATTATTTTAAATAAGTAGAACAAAGTTATTCTGCACAAGTGACTCTTTTTCAGCTCACAGAAAATCATATCACTGTACTGTAGTCCCTCTAAAAGCTGTTATATTCTTTAAAACTATCATACATACATGACATCTAAGAACATATGTGTTCCGAGCAAATGAAGAGAATGTTGTCCTTTGATAATATTTTGCTCATAACGGGTAAACAATTCAGTCCAAGAATGATCACTGATTTGCATAGACAAAAACACATCAGGATGCATAATAGCACTGCTAGTGATATAACGATTATATATATTCAAAACTGTATCTATCAGTTTTATCTAGTTAATCCCTTTAATGGCTAAATCTGAGAAAAAAATCATGGCTATTCAGAGTAGTAAAAAAGAACACCACTAATATTGAACGTTTACACAAATTCTAATATACACACAGAGAAGAACTAACATAACACATCATTTGACTTCCAAAGTTCTTTGTGGAATGGCTTTTATAGAGGTAAGCAGTGCCATATTAAGTTCACCTTCTCAAGAGTGTTTCTCTTCTTAAATTAAAACCCATTTTCCCTGCTACTTTTTCTCCCTCTGTAAGCATACTGTTCATTTAACCAGCACAGCTGTTTCTCTTCATTATATGGGCCATATGAGGGTACACAGAATCTGATATATTGTGTGCCAATCCACATTCATAAATGTAGTATAAGCAGTAGTAACTGTACCATTCCCCAAACCACAAGTAGTAGATGAACGTGGTGAACCAGAAGCTGTTTAATATGATGTACGCTACACTGAAATAAGCTATATTTCATTAATTAAGGCAATTCTGAATGGCTCTAAAGGAGATATTTCCTTCAGATTATTTGTTTTAGTTTTCAAAGTACATGGGTTTTTATTCTCATAGGTTAGAGCAGGATCTGCCATCCCTATTATTACAGAAAAACACAATGAGTTAGATGCTTTTTTTTTTTTTTACTGAGGTTTTAGTAAAAACCATTCCAGCTAATAGAACCCGCACTTGTATACATCCATATTCTCAGGACTTGTAAAATGACAGATGTGAATTAAGCATTCTGGAATAATTATCTTGTGAAGTGCAAATAATCAATTTGCCATTGAAGTTGAAACATAAGGGGAAACACTATTCTAACTTGATTATTTTCACCTCTCCTCTGATTTTTTTAAACCTCCCAAATGCATTTAAAGCCCTACGATGTGACAATCTATTGGTCTGTATGAATGAGAATTAGCCTTACCATAAGCACTATTACTGGTGAAAGGGAGAGTATTCAAGAGGCTTTTATTTTGTTTGTTTCTAACTTATGACGCCAACCTAGTATCAGTAAACCCAGTGTTCCTTTGCAATCGCTTACCATGTCACCATGACCTGGTAAATGTGAATTTTTTCACTATCACTACATTCCCTGCAACCCTGCCTCAGCTGGGCAGGATTTTGTCCCAACATCTCAAAGATGCTTTACTCAGCAACTAATTATTTAGGGTTAAAAGTCAAGGCAAGCCATCCTTTAAGCAAGAGGTGCTGCTGTTATATCTTACGTGTCTGTCATCTAACTCTTATTCTGCATGAGATACACAAGCTCACAAAATTAACTCTTTTAAACCTAGCACCTACAATTTACATTAGACCATCACAATGATTTTTCTTATTCGCTACTCAAACTATTTGTTACGTCATCAAATTAGATGCCATGTGGATTCACGTATTACTAGCCGAAGACATCTTTAAAGTTAGAAGAACAAAAAAATCACAGACTATGGTTAAAAGAAAATAAATACATTGGGCTTATATGCATACATTAAATGTTTTCCTGTGTATAAAACACAATTGTTTTTGCTCTCAACAACAACTGAGAGTGTACTTCCCATGCACCCCTCAAGTGCACGATACTGAAACAGGAAAATTATGCTTGTATGTCAGTGTGTGTGTGTCTATAAATAAAACATAGGATATTGGCATGCACACATAGCCTTACATATATTAGGCAAACCATTTTCTAATCCATTATTTTCAAGTAAACTCCAATAGGAATCCTAAAGTTACGTCTTCTCAGTATAGACATCCTCACATGCAAAGAACAATAGACTTATATCTTCATGCTATATGTCTACAGATGCACATTCATAGGTATGCAGGTAAATGAAAATTGTGGTGACACGACTTTACATCTGTGTGCATTCAATGTGAGTGAATATCTGCATCACTTTTTAAACAATTTCTTGCAACAATTTCCAGAAGAATAACCTTATTTATCTTTTGCAGCAGAGTCTTCTAGTGCCTTAGTATTTAAAGTTATAATTTCTTGAGAATATGTCTTCATAAAAACAATGTAACAGCACACACAGCGCTGTATTACACATATACGCAACTATATGCATCATATTTACATACAAACATGCTTATGTAGAAATAGAAAATGGAGAGATGACATTACTTCTAAAGAGCTTTCAAATAAGAAAATGCATTATCTTTGGCATGTGTAATAATATACAAATAATATAATGTATATTATTTTGAACAGCACATGCGCTTCATATTTTTTTAATAAATGGATCTACTTAACCCGAACACTCATAGTACAAAGAACATCAATATGCTCAGATAGAACACTTTCTCAAGGCCAAGCACATCATACTACTTAGGACAACTTATCAGCAACAAATATCCAAAACCAGCTTTTAATTTTTCCTGAATGAACTGTATGACACACACAAACACAGGCACAAACGTATCTCCAACAGTCTGAAACAGTTACTTTACTACTGACACTTCTGAACAAACTAACAAGCAAGGCAAAATGACCCTCAATATATATGGAAAAAATATATGAAAATGTCACAACTGCTAATGTTTGTAATAAAATGGCCATCATTCATATCTTTGCTACAAGCTTCTCTTGTTAAGATGCGTCTTACAAAAAGCCTTTTGACAGTAAGTCTGTGAATCAAATGCACAGTGTGTTTTTTCATTTACTGCAGTGAATTACAATTTTATTTTATTTTAAATATGAAGCCTAGAGAATTTGTAATGCTTTGACATGTAAAAAAACAATTATTTTACTCTTGGTTCATATAATTTGTAGGTAAATGTAACTACACTTCTGATTTTAACTACTTTCTCATTAAGGGGTAATCAAGTATTATACTAGCAGAATTCTCATGAGGTGCCTTGCACTCAAATTTGAATCAAATATTCCTACTACACAGTATTTACATTTGAAAATCTAAACTTTTTATGTGTAGAGTATTATTGCAGCAAAATAAGGAGGCTTTTATACCCAACCTTTCCAATGCATTGCCATTCTTCATTCTTTCCGATGGGAAGATGCATCCATATTAATATAGTAAATATGCAGATCTGAACTTAAGTTTCCCCAGATTACTTCTCATCTATCTATGAAATGATTGTTCCAGTAATAAAGTCATTGTGCTGATGAGAGAATTGAATGCACAATAGGAAAATTGTCACTAGTAATAATACTGGTGAGAAGTTAAATAAAGCAAGAGTACAAGGATGTCAAATATTTGTGCTTTCATAAGATACTGTTAACAGAATGAAATTATGTTGCTAATTTTGTTGCAGCATTGGATGAATTTAAAATTACTATATAATGGCTCACAGATGAACACACAATCCTGGTATTACCCTTTTAACTGGCTGAAAAGATACCTTCAAGAGAGTTTTCTCCTTTGGATTTGAAACAGGAGATAAAAAAGGCTTTTACTCACCTCTGGCATTTTTTGTCATTATGGATTATTGCTGTTTTTATATTATGGTCAAGTTCCTTTAAAGTATTTTAGAATAGCACAGGCGTTAAGATAAGCTGGAAGGAGGAAAATGACACTTTTTTTTCAGATGATGTACAAAACTATTCAATCAGGAAAAAAAGAAAATAAAAAAGTCTATTTTTATTTAATGGATCAAATAAAATACGTCTTCTTTTCTAGTTCTAAACAGAGCTGGGATATGTGTTTGCATGTGCACATGTACATACAATTTGGACTGAAATCTGGTCTCTATCCAAATCAGTAAAAGAACAGAAGTTAAAGGTTTCTGGACGCTGTCCACCTATCACTGATCAAAGTGACCCAGAGGAGAACATCCCCCCACTTTGAAAAAGAGTTAAAATATATGTCCCTTGAAGTTATCTGCACTTATTGTACAGAAGAAGGATGGCTCCTTTCAAAGGATCTGCAAACCAGTTGGGTTTACTTTTTTTTTTTAAGGTATACAAGTAGAACTAGTGTAAGGTTAAATGGCCATATTTAAAACTTTCGAAACAAGATAGCTGTGAATCTCTAAAGCTAAATGTTCTAATACATCCCATGAATAACTTGTCTTATAGCAAAAATGATTTATTTATATATATTCTACTAGGGTGTACAGCAAGTAAATGAAGATCCTTGACAGCACATATAAACTTGCCTATATTTATGCAATTATTTCTCTCTACTGTATCCTCTGAAAAGACTTATCTTAATATAAACTAAGGGTTTCTACTGCTCTCCAAGTACCTGTTGGTTTTCCGTCACCGTATCACATATATACTTCAAATTGTCTTAAGGAAATTTGAAACATCCTTCCACGTAGGAATAAAACTTACTCCATGTATTTCATATAAAATCTATTTTATTAAACTATGCAAAAGTTTTAATTGCAATGCATGTATCTATTTTTACCAACAGTTTCTACTGCTGAACAAAGAGCTAAGTTATCAATCACCGTCATACTAAATCAATCATAGGGAAAAGGGGGATGAACATGACCCACACTCACAGTATTTTTATAAGCAAGAAAAAAGTTTATAGCTGAAGCTGTCAGAAATATGTTCAGATGCTGTGGCAGCTGCAGTTTATCTGCTGGATACACTGGATACACAGAAATAGTATCTTGGAGAAGAATTAGAAATTTAAACACATTGTTATCCTTTGGAAGTGGAATTAACTAACTCTTAAAAAAAAGAATAGGGGTAAAAAAGAAACTCACAATTCTTATATGCATTCAGGCAGACAGCAGCATTCTAACCAACACTGGCACAAAGGCAAAACACATACTTCCAAAGTAAATATGTTCAACAATACCACCTTTACAATGCTACTGTGTCTGCAAGTGTATTTCAGTGGAATGATCAACACTGAATACAGCATCTGACATGCATTTAGCCATATACTATACATATTATTATTCTTTTTCCAAACAGTCTCAGAAAATAAACATGACCATATGTGTCCAGTAATGAGGGGGAAAGGAGAAAAAATCCTTATGCACAACAAAACTAACACTAGAAAATTTACAACCGAATAGTGGATGAACTTGCATTTTTAGAACAAGTATATTTGTCTGCTTATTTGCCTAGAGGTGTCCTCCTTTTACTTGTTGAACTCTGTAGCCTGACATTTACCACTTTCTATTATTCCAAAAACTATGAATGACTTTCTCTAGAAAAGTCAAACACTCAAATGGGCAGTCTAACATGAAGTATGTGTTTCAACTGTAATTTACCAATATGGCTTTAGCTGAGTTAACTCTTGTGTTGCCAAAACACAAAGAAAAAAATAATTACAACTAGTAAAGTTTTAATAATATGAGGGTATTAAAAAAAAGTTAGGATGGTATCTTACTAGAAAATTAACGTAAAAACAACTAAAAGAGGTGCAATAAACTAATAATAATGTATTGGTGTCTAGCATGAAATGTGAGAATTGCTCTTTTCAGTTAGTCTTTGCAACATATCAGAAGTTGCCTTTTTAGCTTACATTGATTATATTTCTGTACAGTAGCTGGTATCACTTGTAATCAGGGTCCCTCTACAGGATAAATCTAAATATACTTTATTTGAAAACAGCTATCCTATGAAAAGTGCTTGTGCTATTTAAACTCTCTTCTGTACACAACTATTCTACATTATAAACTATGTTGGCTATAAAGGTGTTTTCTTTTTCTTGACTTTCCAAAAGATATCAGCATTTGCTTTTGCTTTTCACTACAAGAACAAACTATCTCTTTTGCTACAACAGTAGTAAACTGAGAGCATATTTACGTCAATGGAATTCATTCATTAAAAAAAACTGACAATAAAAGACCTCTCTGAATAATAAAATATAGGTCACAACTTTTGATTGCTTCAGCTTCTTGATTAAGGGAATGTGAAACAACTTTTCAAAACAAGCATTTTTAAAAAAACAAGAGGGAACAATTATCATATGCTTTATTTTTTAAAAAAGTCTCCTTTAGATTTCATATCCTTTCCTTTAAGTGAGTCTACACTGAAAATCTCCCCCCCCCCTTTCAAACTATGTGCGTGTTCATTTCAGGCAGTACGTATTTCACGCAGAAGCAGCAAACAATTGCAAAAGAGAAGCCACAGCGTGCTGGGCACGTATCACTAAGAGTTTGGTACTGATACACCCACCAGCCCTGTGATTAATTATCAGTTACTACTGGCCTTGCGAGAACATTTTAACTTTCCCCGTCAGAATGTTCATATAAGGCTGCCTTAAATGCAACTCCCGGTTAAAGAACGTCTCTGGGCAGCACACCACGATACAACTCCAGAGAAACTGTGTGTGTGAGAGAGTCTAAGAAGAGAGAGACAGCGAGAGAACAAGCAGCAGCTGGAACAGTTTCATCGAAGGACCCTCAGCTCTGTGCTAGCAGGAATTCCAACACGACTGCTTTGTCCTCCTCTTGAGGATCCGGACCACGCTGTTTTCTGCCACCTGTACTCAATTAGACTGCTCTGCCCCCCTCCCCAAGTTTAGAATTAGTTTTCATAAGGTGGCTTACATATTCTGGGGGTGAAAAGGAAGAAAGGAGTTTTTGCTGGGATAGTAAGGGGCTTTTTTTTTAGTTAAAAACGGAGGGAGAAAAGAAAATAAGGAGGGTGGGAAAAAGGAAAGAAGACAAAGGCAACAAACCAGGGTAAATAACCTCACTGAAAAACTTTGAGAAGGGAGCTTGAATTTAAAAAGCAAGATCAGGCTTCCTTATTTGCTTCTTTCTATTTCTTTTAGGAGCCCTTGGGGGATGCAACGAAGTAAACCCAGACATACCAAAGAGTAAGTTATGACATTACAGAAACTGTGCAGCTTTGTAATAAAAGAAACATAAAATGCAAATGACAGAAGGATGAAATGCAAATTTTAAAACACACAAAAGTCTGCACAACCCAGCAACAGCAGCAGCAACAAAAGTGACCCTTCAACATGTGACAATGAAAGTAAAGTCTCATACCTGCTGGGACATTCTGAATAAGAGGTTAGTGTCAGCGTTCTGCCATGTCCCCATGAAACCCGATTCGGTTGTTGCCGTTCTTGTTGTTCCGAACTGCATGGAGTTGTCACTGCAGGAGTCTCTTAAAGTCAAGCCTCTTGCCCTCTTTCGTTCCGTGTGTCTCTGAATGTCTCTGTCTCTCACATCCACTTCTGCCTCTTCTGACTGAAAAGTGAAGGTGGATTTTTTTGAGTCTCTTGGCAGCCAGTAGCAGGAGTGCAATGTTGTTAGGCTAGCCGCATTGTGCATTTCATTTGGGAAGAGGGGCTTTGGGGAGGGGGCAAGAGCTCCTTTCGCACCTTCTGCACAGTTACCCCTATCATTTATGCACACAGGGTGACTCCCCAAGCTCGCCTTTGCTTGGTTTTACAGCTGCCTGTCAGGTGTGCCTGCTGCACTGAGGAAAGACCCAACCATCAGCTTCACACTCTCAACCACTGGATGTCATTGGATAGCAGAGCAAGAGAGAGTCAACTGCACCGTTCCACTGTCAGGCACCAAATGACATCTTGCATTAGCCCTCCTCGGTCTTAGCATACACATGCACCTTCTAAGTCGCCTGCTGATCAGAGAAAATTCAGAAGAACAAGCTGTGGCCCTTTCCCTGTTTTCTTTTAACAATGCTGTCAAGAACAGCATGTAATTGCTGACACTTCCCTGTTAAATGCAGACTGTAAACCTTCTAACAGAGGAGAGAGAAGAGGGCAAATCAGCTCCTCACTCATACAGACAATAAGCATGCAGAATACCTCACAAAGTTGATGTGACTTTAATGTAAACACACACACACACACACACACATTAAAGATCGATAGGGATGTCAGAGCTACTTTGCAATCATCCCAGCCCAAATTTCTCAAAAAAAGTTCTTACCAAAAAAGAAGGGGGTGGAAAGCAATAAGATGATCTTCAAATTCTTTTAAATATAAAACTAGAAAAACTACATATATGTTTCCTCTCTCACATCTTTTTTCTCCCCCTCTTGTTAACTGCCTAAATGCCTTCAGGAGCAGAAGTCAGAGAAAAGGAAGTGTCTCCCTTCTTTTCTATAAAGATTAAAAGAATCTTTTTTTTTTTTGGTCTTATTTAAAGTTTATAGATGAAGACTATATAATAGCTTTTAATGACCTAAAGAAGAAGGAAAAGAAGACAGGAGGAGCAAAAACAGTTCTAACCAAGAAAAAAAGGCATTTTTCTATTAAGATAACTAGCATTTATGAGAGATCACAAGAAGCCAAAAAGCTACTGGTATCAACAACTTTTTAAAATCATCTGTATTTAGAACAATACATTGTAGTTTCCCATTGCTGTTACGTAGTTTAGTTTGCCGTCCTATGAGGAAAAGCTGGAAGGAGGGGCAAGGAGGAGAGAGACAGGGGGAGAGAGAGAGAGAGAGAGAAAGGGGGGGGGGAACACCTACATGGAGTGCAAAATTACATTTCTTTTTTGTAACTTCAAAAAAGAAATGTAAAGCAAAATTCATGCTCTCTCATAAAAACAACTTGCATTAAAAAAAAAGAATCTTGCTTGTCTCAACGGAAAGTGTAAGGAACATTAATCTTCTAATAACATCTACAATTTTAGAGGACAAATGTACCACTCCTGCAGCTTTTCCTTAACTAGAGAACAATAATAAACCTTATTCTCCACAAAAGCAACGAAAGGATCACGAGAAAGCTTCAGTGGCAGCCTTGTGTCATTAGTGCGCAATGAGAAAAGATGAGGAAGCGTGCACTATGTTGACACAAATGTGTCTTCCTCTTTAGATCCTGGCATCTCCTGAAAGCTTTTCTGTTAAAACTTCCCTCCAGTTCACCGCCATTAAGCACACAAAAGTCTCAAAAGCTGCAAATTCAATATCTTAGAAGCAGAAACGAGAACTCAAAGAACTGTTGCCTTAAAATATATTAAGTCCACCTGCAGTCAAGAAAAATATTCTTGTTGCGTGGAATGGGGAGGGGGTGCAAAACAACCCAACAACCCCTGTGAGTCAATTGTGCCAACAGTAGCTGTACCTTTACAGCTAACTATTACCCACTTAAACTCCTTCTCAAATTTGCTAGCCTCTTGCTTCCTGAAGTGGTACTCAGTGCCTAGTCAAGCTGCCTGCTCAGCTCCTGACCTTCCCACTAATGGCTGTTATTTGTGGGAGGCTTAAGGACGATGTCAATAGCCAGCTCCCTCCCTGGCTCTGCATCTCCTATGCAGTGTGTCTCCCCACCTCTCCTTTTCTTCCCCTCCTGTCCTGCAGTCCTCCCCACTCCCAGGGAGAGGAGGGTGGGGGGGGGGAAGGAGGAGGGAGCAAAAACCCACGCACACAAAATCAACTGGCATGCAGCAGCAAGCACCTGCAGTAATAGACTCTTTTATTAAAACTGTTATTCTGCAAGACTTGAAAATCCCAGTGGACCGGGCCATGTCAAAGCCGATATAATTAACTAGAGGCTCAGCAACGGATCAATTACCAGACAAGCAAGTGATAGTGAAATCAATGAAAGATCATCAGCCACATTATCAGTGTTGCAACTCATTAGGATAAAACTGAGAAATGTGCTCAAAGCCAGCCCAAGCAAGGTGGCATTACAAAACAAAGGGCTAATTTAGAGACCCTGCTGTGAACAATCTGTAACAGAATTAGCCTTTTTCCCCCCTAAACTGCACAGCTCTGTAACTAAATGTGACAGTCTGAGAGAAGCAGTTTATTAAGACACCAACTCCAAGTTTATTTAGTTCATAAACTCTCTCCTAGAAAATCAATACAGTCTGCACAGGGTTATTAGGCTGACTAGCTAATACATCCAAATCTGGTCTTCCCAAGCAGCATCTAACGGAGAGAAGAAAAATTCTGAACAGCTGCAGGGGATGGCATCAGAAAAAACCTGTCCTACAGAAGCCACATCATGGCATGTGATAGCAATACACAGTATGGAAAGGGACTGCTAAGACGACACCGATGAAACTAACAGAACAGCATATTACAGACTTCCTCACCACTAAGTACATTTAATGACACATTCCTATGAAATAAAAAAAAAATTGTTCTAATTAGATCTATTAGAACGAACTAAGAAGTAAACCAACATATACGGTACCAACCGTCTCCAGTACAATGCACAAGATACCAGTCATTTTAGGAATAACAACAATCCTTACAATAATAAAACACACACAGAGTACACTAAGGATTCCCTACTCAAGCTGAGATCTTATCCACACTCTTAATTGAAAGTAACACCATTTGGATAAAACAAGATACGTACATTCAGATTTCACCACCCTATAGTATTTTGTTCAAACTTAGAACCTCACCTGGAAACTGCTTAGCATGGACGGATGGTCAGATGTAAGAACTGTACCAAAATGTATTTCACTGCATGCATATATAATGAGCACATTCTGGGATGCCTAGGGCGCTGATATAAATACAGCAAAATATACCAATGTGGTAACCCGTATTTAGATGTATGATTTTTTTTCATAGAAATAATTTCTGTATAAACATCTTGCAGTACTTGAATTGCCCTTAACGTAATGAAAAATAACTCATTAATTTGCTCTTAAATAATATTCCTTATATTCAATCTCCAATGTTAATATTTCCCTTTGAAATTAATTATTTTTCCCCCTTGGTGCAAGAAAATTGTTGCTGTGTTTTTTAAAATATTTTCTCACAGGTATGGGTGTTTTGTGTTAACTTACCTGACACTGATGGGGTTTTTTCCCAACAATTCCAATAATCATAAACACTACAAGTGTATAAATTTACTATTATCATAGTGTTTTGAATTGATCCATCATAGGTCGTGTTTTCAAAAAATTATTGAGCAAAACTTAAACAGATTTCTATTTTCTAAAACTAGCTCTGTTCTCCAGGATCAATATTTTACAATATTTAAATATGTTGTAAAATGAAAGAATTATCATAACATTTTGTCATTCTGTATGATGGGGTTGCTGCCCTAATGAACGACAGTCTCCCAAGTATAGAAGAAACTGAGTGACATAATTCCCTGAATATAAAATGATTTTGGTATCAGTTTTCATTTTAAAAAGAACAATACAGTACATCTACATTTCCACAATTAGGTGATCGCTACTTTATATTCAACACATATTGTAGTTTAACTTTTCTAAATTTTTGTACATATTATTATTTATTTATTTTTATTGTAACATCAAAACATTATATTTACTTAATTAGAAAATGTACGTATTTAGAAATAAAGTTTCTATCTATATCAATAGAAGCAACATGAATTATACTTTAAGGGTCAATTAACGGTAAAAATCTTTAAAATGTTATTTTCCTGTATTTCAGATTTTAATCAGGAAAACAACTACAGATTTTTAAATCACTTTGATGTATATGTATTGTACATGTACATTCAAAATTTGCATTTCAGTTAGTATAAGCTTACAAGTGTGAGGGGAAAGAATGCAATTCATTCTGAAGCACAAGAAAGAATATTTTTTTCCTCTAAGGATTGCTATAAGCATTAATTCCCACAATTAATTGTTTACCACTAGAGCTGATATTTACAATATTTGTTTTTCTAATATCTAGGAACTTGTTATAAATGCATATATTAACCATACATACAGTAAGTTTTGTTGAAGAAGGAAACACGTTTAAATAAGACTGCATAAGATTGCAGTGTGATGCTTTCACTTGAATGCTAGGGAAATCTAGTGCATAGTCAAGAACCCTCATAAAACATGATTCCCAATTATGGAGAAGCAAACAGAAGTAGAAACCCACGGCAGAGCTCCATGTAGAATTGATGTCAATAGACTACATTCAGGTAAACCATCTAATTAGGACCTTTATAAATCATAAATATATAAAAATTAATGAATATATCTAAGATGTTTGAGCTTCTCTTACTCATGTACTTCAAGGTGAAGGAATAAGGTTCTTATTATCTTTCTTATACAGAAAGCCAAATTTAGTACACGTGTAGTTAAAAAAAATCTACTTTATTAAAAAAAGAGTTGAAACATTATCAGCACAACAAGAGAGGAGTAAACCTCCCACCACAGGAGGCCATATTACCTCCATCTTTTTTGTCCTATCATCAGCAAAGACATTTTTATTCATATGGCTTTTTGACTTTTAAGCTGACTTGCAGAGTTTAATTTGGTGAGTGTTGCTAATTATCTTAAAAACACATCAGTAAGTTTAGTTCCAATGTATTGATTATTTGTTTTTTTAAATATATCTATATTTTATGGTTAGCTCGATCTCGAACACTTGTTTTTGTAAAAACGGAACAATACATAATAAAGGGGGAGATAAAGAAAAAGAAGCAATTTTTACTGAATATTCTCTGAACAACTGTATATAAAAGTTATTATAAATAAAGGTAATAATTAAAAATAGACTTGCAATGATTTTTTAAATTACTTGGTTAAAATACGTATTGGAATGTAGCAATACTAGAATCCCTTTCTGAACATACAGTATAAGCTAGGAAAGCAGAGATTACACACAAGCAAGAGTGGAAAGTGTGAGCTTTCTCCTTATCTCTTTGACTAAGTGATGATTCAAGGAATTTTCGCAGCATCTAGAAATATATCTAGGCTTGAAAAATGCTAGATTTGCTAGGAGAAAAAAAACTGACTTAATTGGCAGGGACTGGGTGTGTACGTTTGAATACACTTTTTAAGACATATACATGTTTGCTAAGAATTCTGCATGCTCCATTGATTTACTGTACACTACCTGTAATTCCCAGAGTCTGCTGCAGCTGCTAACAGATTTTATATCAGTAAAAACAGTAAATTGCCCTTTATCCTTCCATTATTAACTATTCATTTTCTAGGCTTGGTTAAGTAGATTGCTGTTAAGCAGATTGGGTTAAAGATCAGTGGTTTTCCATGTGACACACTCCAGTATTCATTTAATGGTCTGTTAGGACAAAAGTGTCCCTGTTCTTATCATAATAATAAAATGGGTCCTCCATATCACATGACAATCGGCCCTTGATTACATCTAAACAGCCAAGCTTAGATACATTTTTAGAAAATTTTCTAAATGCATGCCCTGAACAGTTTCAGCAGAGAAGAAAGAATTGTTCCAGCAAACACCAAAAATTATTAGCCTTGCATGCATAGGAAAAGTATAAGAGGATCTGAATAAGAATCAATGAATCCACGTTGCAAATGAGTTTTATTCAATTGTCCAGGACTGTTGTCCATCCTTAGTAGAGTCACCACCAACCTGGTATCTTCTGTTGTGTTGCGTTCAGGAACCCCAGCTTAACTGGAAGGGCCAAGCTGGGAAAGTGTATTGTGCCTAAGTGTAGTGTAAGGTTGATTTTGAGGCATCCAAGCAAATTATCTTAATCACTTAATTCTTAAGCCCAACTTTGGTTCTAACCTCTTAGGAGCACAAGGTAGACCCATCCATCATGACCCTTTGTATGCTCTGAGTACAGGCCACTTTCCAGACTCATTGGTTGATGTTTTATCCATCCTTTTCTACCTGAACTTTTTACTACTTGAATAGTAACAAATTGTAAACATGGACCCTACTGCAATACAAAACATGGATGTCCCTTACTCCCAAAATTATGCCCCATATGAAATGCCTAATTAACCTGAATATTTTGATTCATATGACACCACAGGATCCCATTTTGTGGGAACAAATCTCCACTTTTGTGTTAAAGGTATGGCACTTGCCTTCATCATCAAATTAATTCCAAGTATAGTTATTAGGTACATAGCAGACAAAGAGATGGCAGCTGCCACTTAAATAAGATAAGTAACTGTAACCCAGTTTGGAGGGAAAAACAACTTTTGATTTTCCATAAAAGACTGAGGACCCATCTGCCTTGTCCTGAAGCCTTAAAGTGTATCATGGTGCTCTCAAACATATTGTTGAATCTGCTTACACTTTTGTTTTATTAAGGTTTTATTAAGTATCATTATTTATTAAGTATCATTAAGACGATAGGGGCGTGGTGGCTCAGCGGGTAAGACACCAGGCTTGTAGATTGGAAGATCGCAAGTTCGGAGGTTCGAATCCCTAGTCCCACGTGACGGAGTGAGCTCCTGCACTAGCCCCAGCTCTTGCCAACCTAGAAATTTGAAAGCATGCAAATGCAAGTAGATTAATAGGTACCACTTCAGTGGGAATGTAACAGCGTTCCACGCGTGTCATGCCAGCCACATGACTGTGGAAGCGTCTTCGGACAACGCTGGCTCTTCGGCTAACAAACGGAGATGAGCACCGGCCCCTAGAGTCGGACACGACTGCACAAAATGTGCGGGGGGAACCTTTACCTTTACCTATCATTAACACATTATTTAACAGTTGTAACAGTTTAATGTTATTCAGTTTTGCATAGTAAATCATCAACATTTGTACTGCATATACAGAAATAAAAGATCCCAGAAACACAAGGAAAAAGAGTTTGCTTGAACTCAAATTTCCTAGCAGTAACTCTAAGATCCTATTCCATTTTTATCTGCATTCTCCAGTTGGATGTGAAAGCTTGGGCTCCCCCCTCCCAACTCTACTTTTCTTGTTGTCATATACTAATACTTATAGTGCATTTCATTTTTCAACAGGGAGTGTCTCTCCCCAGGAGCTCAAATGGAGCAGAAAGCATAGTGATCATTTGTTAGGCCTTTAATAATTATCAAAAGATTGCTGGTAGGGCTAGGCACCATGACACATAGCTCACTTTATCCTTTCAAGAATAAAATCCTGATTTAATTATAAGATAAATCAGGATTAACCTGGACTCATCAGATTATATTTCTGTTGGATTATAAAGCTCACAACCAGTCTTAAACTGCCTTTCTGCCTTTTTCTAACTACCTCCAGCCACAAATTCCATTAAGAGCCATATGTACATGACTTTATGCAATAAAGAAAAAGATGGGACTATGTGCTATTACAAGAGCAGGGATATATTAAAACTACACAAAGCTGGCATGATGACAGCAGTTCCAAGGTGGCATTTTAATAGAGCAAACAGCATTTTCTTCCCCCAAGAATGTAAGTAAAGGAATAGCTCTGCAACATCTGTTAGAGTATGAAATGTTAACAGATGTCTTAAGTGAAAAAAGTAGAAGAATCCATACAGGAAACCTTACGCCAAACAGATACTGCTAACTTTCCACATATTACAGGGAAAAAATATTGGCAGCTTGCTTCTTTTCTGTAAAACTTATAAAGCATTTCTTCCGCTTGGGTTTTCCTAAGTAGGAAGATACTGACTCAGAGCTAAAAATCCATTTAAAACATATCAATTTCTAATAATGACACATATTTTTGAAGCTTACATTCATATACTCATGATTTTTAAATATTTATGCATAGCTTTTTATATACTTTTGCTTTGAGAGATAGATAAGAGAAGTTTTAAGTGGACAGACTCAAAACAAAAGAACTTACAGGGACTATGTATTTTTAAGTTGTGGCTATTTTCCAAATAAATCTTACAGCAAACATCACTGGCATGCCATTGCTGCCATGACCAAGAGAATTTCTGTGCTCTTCACATATGACTATAATATTTAATATTTAAACTTGAATATTATCCCTCATGCAAATTACGGCTCAAATATTAAATGTATCATTATTAACAAGAACAATGTTACAGCTAGAACATTCCTGATCTCCCTAAGTATACTTTTATTCAAACTTTACTGTAAAGGAAACTACTCAGCACATGTTTGCAGCTAACACTGCACATGGTTAGCTCTGAAAAGGAAGGGAAAAGATAAAAGGGTAAACAAAGCACAAGACTAGTAAAGAGATCAAGAATTTATCATCTGCACTAAATGCATAAGGAACTCAGGTTGACATATACTGTATAGCTATGTCTGTTTTTTGTATATGATTTTTTATTATATTTTCCAGTGTTAAAAAACAAAGCATACAGTATGTTCATAAGTATGTCTCTGTCTGACAGTGTGTTAATATATGCATGCATAACTCTCTTTATTGGTGGTTTCTCCATTAAGTCTCCTCCCAATTCCATTTTCTTCATGATAATTATTCATAGGGATCCAGACATTTGAAAGCTACCAAGGGAAAACCAGCTAGCAATGAAAGGTGGAGACAGAATTTAATACAACCTGGTCTGCCACTTTTTCTTGGCTTGTTAGTCATGTCCTGTTGATGCTTGCATTCAAGCCTTCCTATACTTTCAGTGTTTTTGAGCTACTGGTTACTGGAAAAATAAAAATATTTAATTTGTAACTATTGTTTTTTCATCAAAAAAGCTCATCTGATTCTTCTGTATTCAGAAGAAAAGATTGAAAGCAGCAGTGTGGATCAAGTTGGATGCATCCTTTTCTAAAGTCACTCAAGGTTTTTTGAGGGGGTTGGACTTGGCAAGGGGTTGAAAACAATTACATGCAATCTGGACCTTTTATCTATTCAGGTAAATGAAATCTAGCAATTGTAATCTTAGTAGGTGTCTGATTATTCCTCTACCACAGAGCTTTCCAAACTGTGTGTCGGGACACGTTAGTGTGTCGGCTGCAGTGTCTGGGTGTGTTGCGGCTGCTGCTGCCTCTGAGCCCTGCCAGGATTCCACGCAGGTCCTAGTGCCTGTCTTGTGCCTTGCTGCCTCCAAACCTGCTGTGATTCCACGCAGGTCCTAGTGCCTGCCTTGTGCCCTGCTGTAAGTGTGTCGCGAAATGATGCATGTCTAAAAAGCGTGTCACCAACATGAAAAGTTTGGAAAGCTCTGCTCTACCAAGATTGTTAACTCCTCTAGAAAGCTAAGATATATTGAGATGGGCTTGTAAATTTATGAAAACAACATTTAATCCACACCTTCACTGTCAGCCTGGTTACTGGCCAGGCTATAAAGATGTGGGAGACTTCTATTTAAATGCTATCAAAGGGGGGCTCAATCAGTTGATCTGGACCAGCTACAGCTCTTCCGTTCTTCCCATGGCATGTGTGCTATTATTGTGCTGAAGATACTGAACTCCATGTTTCATTGACAGATTACAGAGAAACTGGCACTTTGATCTTGAATCATAATCTGGGGACTAGTGCAGTAAATCTAGCCAAGTGCAGATGACACTAATAGGGATCTTTTGGGGTTTCAGAGCAATCTGTTGTCATGGAATAGGGTTTCCTGGTTTGATCAAGAGAAAAGTCTAAGCAGGCTTTACTGAAATTCCAAAGATGTTTTTTCATATTTCATTTGTTGCCAAGAATCTGATTCTTTCTGACCAGTGCAAAATTCCACATAGATTCATCATTCTGAAACTTCTAGTCTAGACTACGGTAAAGCTTTTTTTTTTTTAATGTAGGGTTGGTCTTAAATATGACATGGAACTTCCACTACCCCAAAATGTGGTTCCCTAACTTTTTCTATTCATGTTAGAAGAGCACTGTGACTCTTATACTGGCTGGTTGAATGTTCCTAGCCAAGTTCAAGTGGATGACAAATACAGACAAATACCGTTTCCAATTATCACTGCTAGGTGAAATCAGTATATTAGGTCTTTTTTTGTGTGTATCTTTCCTTACTCTAGATAGAACAGAATTCATTTCATATTATGAGTATTACCAGATGGGATTTCTAATCTGTTTAAGGAGTAGACTAAGTTTCCTAGCAATCAGTTGATGCCATCACTGCAACCTTGGTCCTATATACCTAATATAGGTATTAGGGTTGTTTTTGTTTTTTGCAAATGGTACACTTTGATTTGCAGTAGCAAATTGTACTCCAGAAATGGCTGTTTTTTACTCTGTTGGTTTGCATGGGGCAGTCTTTGGCCACAACCATTTATTTATTTGATTAATTAATTAATTAATTTTTATCCCGCCTTTATTATTTTTATAAATAACTCAAGGCAGCGAACGTACTCCTTCCTCCTCCTATTTTCCCCACAACAACCCTGTGAGGTGAGTTGGGCTGAGAGAGAGTGACTGGCCCAAGGTCACCCAGCCAGCTTTCATGCCTAAGGCGGGACTAGAACTCTCAGTCTCCTGGTTTCCTATTGGCTCCTTCCCAGGGCTGAGAGAGAGTGATTGGCTCAGAGTCACCCAGCCGGCTTTCATGCCTAAGGCGGGACTAGAACTCTCAGTCTCCTGGTTTCTAGCCCAGCACCTTCACCACTAGACCAAACTACAGCTGCTTTGCTATGATTCTCTTCCATCTCAGAGCTGGCAGGAAATCAGCTGCTCTAAATCTTGCTGCCCATATAGGCATGCCCTTACAAATGAGTCTTTGTGTTGTGTTGTGCTGTTGTCCAGAGTTTTAACATTCAAGATTCCAAGGGCTGTGATTGATAGTGTCCTCAGCTGAAATTTAAGCCTACCCAGCATCATTTACCACATAAAATGCCTCCTCTAACTGGCATGCAGAACTCTCTGGATACTCCATGCATTGTGGAGTCCTTGGTGCTCTCTGAGCCTTGTTGTTTTCTTGCAGATGTTTCATTGCCAGGCTAGGCAACATCTTCAGTGCAAAAAGGGAGTGGGACTTGCTCTCTGTTTATATACCATGGCTTGTCCTGCTTGTGTTGGTGGGGGTGTTGTTCTCTCCTTGGTAGTTCCTTGATTGGGCTGTTGTTTGCTGCTTGGTTGATTGACTGAGTTAATAGTTCCTTGATTAGGGTATATTGTGCTGTTTGATTGTTCTTCTGGTGCTAAGCAAATGACACAGAACATGTCATTTCAGGCTACCTCCCCCATACATATCAATGTGCCCAACAGTGCCTGCATACACAGTGTCTGGAAGCAGGATAAAAGAGAATCAGGACAAAACTACTTTCAGAGAGGATCTCCTGCAGCTAGCCTTGGGCTGCCTCAAGTATGGATGAACAATGAGTTACAGGCAGTGGCATGCAGACATGTCCTCTGGAAATGGTAGTGGGCTATTCTCATCTCAGGGAAAGGAGGCTGTTTGGATTTATCTTTTGTGGTCATCCTGTCTCTCGGCATACTGGCAGAGCAGCAAGAATGGCTCAAGAAGCCAAGGTAGAGGATTGTAATGACAACAAGTATGCCACCATGGTAGGCAGATGAGGCACTTTCAATTTGTTACTGCTACTACTACTACTGTTGTTACTGCTTTTTTGGGTAGTGGGAAAGGTTTTGCTTTAAGCATGAAACTGAGAGGGTGGATTGAGACATTCAGTAACTGGCCAGTAGCTGAACATTTATTGACTGCCCACCTACTGGACAGGAAAAGCACATTTTGATTGGCTATAGAGTCTTTACAAATGCTCCAAACTCACAGCACAGAAATGCTGGTCACATGCATGCAATTATAATGGGGAAAATGGATGATTGAAGCCTTGCTTTGTTTAGTTCTGATTTCATAATGCCTGAGCAATAGAATTGCTGGTCATCTGGAAGTGTTCTTCAGTTGTATTTTTAAAGTCTGAATTAACAGGTCCATCAAACGGAGATTTTGCTGCCCCAACACTGATAGGTAGTCTCAACTAATGCATACTAAACTGTCATGGGAAGTCCATGTTCTGAGTCATTTCAAGAGGATTTAATCCACCAAAGAAATTAAAACCAAATACTAAAACTACAGTTCTCTATACACTTCCAAAGGAATCCTATTAAATGCAATAGAAGTGACTTCTGAAACACACGGGATTGATAATGATAAAACCAATTGAACTGCAAGTGTCACATCTGCCCTCTTTCTGTCCAGAAGACACAAGTTCACTACCATCACCAGACAAGTAGTAGCAGCTGCTGTCAACATCAAAAGTCCTATGAATACATGGAGAAAAAGATCAATCTGCAGAGCACGGCTGTTTGTTAAAATCATCTTGTACACAAGGAGTTCCCACCCAGAGCTAAGAATTATTTTCATTAATGGACAGTTATCTCAGGAAATGTGGATAGAAAACAATTGGGCCAAATATACTGTTCCATCCAAGGTACCAGCTGTTGCTTGATAAAACAGAATACTGATGGGCATGGGAAATTGCAACTGATTATTTTTCTAATAGAAAACAGTCTAGCCATGCAGTTCTTCTGTATGTATCAAGGGACAGGTAATTTCATCTATCAAAAAACAGAAAAATGGGGCCCTAGTTGTGATCTAGTTTTATGACATCCGAAAGCACCTTCATACATATTGTGGGCCTTCAAGCAACATTAGTGCTGGAAGCTTAGTAAGATTGATCTTGGAGCTTCGTGGTCTCTTATTGTCAACAGTACATTATAAAACCAATACTAAATACTTAATAAACAGGTCTCCCTATAGTGTATTAGAAGAACGGTGCATATTTCATACTCTATAGTTTAGTAGCCACACATCCATCAGACAATTAAATAATTTATCAGGGGCTTAAAAGTGCAATACAAGTCAATAAACTTTTGAATACTTACAAGCTGCTAGCTATGTCCAATTTACTAGACTTTTTAATTACTTGAACATTCACAATGGAAAATTGCTATTTTGTTGTTATATACAAGCATGAGGATGAATGAAAACATAAGAAAATAGCACATAATAGACTACATACAGTATTTCAAATTAATTTTCTCAGCTCATTTAAATGTGTTGATTTAAATAAAATTAATTATTTAATTTAATCTCCCTCCCGACCTTTAGGAAAGAGCTGAAGACCTGGTTCTGCCGCCTGGCATGGGAAGGAGGAAGGGATAGTTCCTCATGGGGGTGGCTAATCCCCTAATTTTATAACTGTCCTTCTTTTAACTATTCCATTACCATCTGGATTTTCAATTTAATTTATATTTATTGTATAGTTGAGATTTTAAACCTTATTTTAACTTGTTTATTGTGAACCGCCCAGAGTTCCCCATGGGGGGAGATGGGCGGTTATAGAAATTAAATAAATAAATAAATAAAATATAAAATTAAGCACATACAAATTCATCTATAATGCATTTTGAATATTTTAGATTATTATTATTAATATTAACCTTATTCCCCATTATATTTTTGTTTGGGGAATTTCCCCTGCTTAACCTTTTCACAATCAGCCAAGATGCAGCCACCTGCTGTGACTTGGACCTCTTGTAACAGCCTAAATCCTGTAACTTGCAGAACGTTTATTAAAAACATCATAAGAGGTGCAAGTATTTCTCATCCCAATTAGATCCAACTTAATTTTTTCTGTTATGACCCTTTTAATTATTTGTTCAGCATGAACATTAATAAAGAGTCATAACAGAAAATTTTAAAGTTGGATCTAATTGGGATGAGAAATACTTGCACCTCTTATGATGTTTTTAATGAATATTCTACAAAGAGTTACAGGATTTAGGCTGTTACAAGAGGTTGTATATGATGTGCATAAACTAGAATGAGGGATGTGGAAATTAGGCTCGACAAATATTGCCTACTGTCCTTATATATTTTAATCTTGTTTTAAAATTTCTCAAGCTTTTCTTAAAAAACAAATAAATGAAAAATACAATGAAGAGGGGAGTGCCCCTGAATACACTAGGCGGCACATCAATACAGAATCATTTTCTGTTGCCACAGAACATTACAGCTGAATGATAGCTTCTTTGTAAGCACATAACAGAAGAATGAGTGGATAAATGATTGACTGCAAGGGCCCAGATGGAATGATGGATGGAGTTAGAATCAGTTGAGAAAGTGAGATAGACAAGAATGCTTTAACATTAGGCAGAGTAAAGCAGCTGCCATAGGCGGCAGAATCTATGAAGCATCAACAAATCCAGGAGGGCAGAGTTGTGTGTAGCAGGTGGCCTGTTCTGCCCTTCTAAGTTAGCCTGTTGTCTCTACATGTGCTAGAAGATGCTGCCATATCACCAATATTGAAATATGATTTTAGTTGGCTTCTATATATGGAATGGCAAAAAGCATAATCTAGACCAGGGTTTCTCAACCAGGGTTCCGTGGAATCCTAGGGTTCCATGAGAGGTCACTAGGGGTTCCCTGGGAAATCATGATTTATTCAAAAAATTATTTCAAATTTGGGCAACTTCACATTAAAGAGGTAAGTTTCATTCTTTATTTTTAGTTTAAGAACACTGTTAATGCATATTTACAGGCCTACACATGAAGCAAATATAATAATTTTGCAAGTTCTGGCCTATATTTGAGCCTGAATGTGCAAGGGTTCCCTGAGGCCTGAAAAATATTTCAAGGGTTCCTCCAGGGTCAAAAGGTTGAGAAAGGCTGCTCTAGACCCTTTATTTCTGACTATCTCAGCTGATGCCTGTACCAAAAAATGGAAGCTGACAGCTGGGGAGAAGTCAGAAAGCAATGGTTGTTTGGAATGCACTTAGTTGCATTGGTGTGGGAGCTGACAGAGTTGGTTAGAAAACAGTAAGAGCAGTGTGCATGATTATTTAACAGATTACAGATCATATTTATGAGATTACAATTTGTCATGGATGTTACGCATGCTTATTGTAATAACTGTACTATGTTCAAGGTAAATTCCAAGAACAGTGTACTTTACATGATGGCTGTGAAGTACAGAGACAAGTTTATTAAAAAGGTGGCTTCTGTTCTCTGCAAACAATAGGAGCAATTTAATAACAAATTTATTTGAGAACTACTAAAGCAGGGCTTTCCAAAGTTTTCCCGCGGCGACACACCAACCGCTGTTGGTGTGTCGCCGCGGGAAAACCCGGAAGTGCCGCCGTTGCAGCAGCGCGCAAAAACCCAGAAGCGCTGCTGCTGCTTTCGTTTTTTGCCGCCGCCGTTGGTGTGTCGCCGCGGGAAAACCTGGAAGTGCCGCCGTTGCGGCAGCGCGCAAAAAACCTGAAGTGCTGCTGCCGCTTTCAGTTTTTGCGTACCGCCATGGCTGCTGCGCTTTCGGATTTTCGCGCACCGCCGTTGGTGTGTCGCCGCGGGACAACCCGGAGGCGCTGATGGCTTCCAGGTTTTGACGCGACACATCTGGGCCCTGCAGGCGACACACTTTTGTGTCGCGACACACAGTTTGGAAAGCTCTGTACTAAAGGGTATCAAGACGTAGTAATCTAACTGAACCAGTTACCCCACGACTTCTAGGGTGAGGCCTTGCAGGGGATCCTTATATACATATAAAATAGAGTTGAGGGTACATGGAAATGGTAATTAAAATGTCTTCCTTGCTATTTGAGTTATACTATTTTCCTGAAATAAAATAAAGAAAGTGTGTGTGTGTGTGTGTGTGTGTGTGTGTGTGTGTGTGTAATTTCAAACTAGGTCACAAAGTGTTTTGAGGGAAAAACTCTTTGTCAAGGAAGTTGTAGAAAATTGGGCCAACAGGAGAGTAACAATAGACTGCTTTTCATATAGTTTTTCATGATGGAACAGGAAGAAGACAGAGAGAAGCAAACTATCCCACCACAACAGGCATATCCAAGAATTCACTCAGGCTCACAAAAAACCTTTTATTTGGAAATGGTAACCATTGCCACCTAAGATACAGTTTAAGTATTAACATATAGGATTGTGGGTACAATGGTTTCATATTCTAGCCACATTAATGTGAGTAGCAAACATATGGAAGCCACAATAGACCATAGCTCTAAGACATCTTTACGGGCTATTCCAAAATACATCTGTTGCCTGAGCCCACAGCTAAACCACAGAAACTTTCTTTAAGATTCCAAGAATGGAGACATAAACATGCATACACCACACACACATAAACACACAAGTATATGTGTGTGAGAGGAAGCTAGAGAGATTATTCCTTTCAGAATATTTCCCAGCTCCCTGAACAAGCATGCTTAGAGTACAAGGATTTTGACTGTTGGATATAATAGGTTCATTTTCCCTACCCAAGATTTAAGAGGCTGTATTTAGTCAGTGCCATACCTGCTCTTTTTATTTCCAGGGCAGGCTTCAAATTCTAAATTACCAGCACTGAGGGACTTAGGAACATTCGTGGACCTTTTAAAGAACTGCTTCTGAAATGCCAAGTTCTTACTGTTCACAAAGATGCATCTCCACAGAAATAGTTGATCAGAAGACCTGCTGATTTTGTTTCAAAATTCTTGTTTTTTTTCCCTCTGCCCCACCATTCTGGGCAATCGTGCCTCCAAAACTGTGGCTTTATTTTGTAAACATATTTAATTGTTCTAAAATATTTCCAATTAAATTAAAATATTATAATTTAATATTATTTAAGAAATATCAATAAATATTAATATTAATATTTTAATGTATATTTAATTTCCCTGTCCATATTTTACAAAGTAAACATGAAACAGAAAAGTTAGAAAAAGCACTATATAAAACAGTGTGCCCCTCACAAGACAGTTTTGAACTTGGCAGTGTTATGACTTCCAGGGCAATTGTAAAGCATAACTCAAGCTGCTAGTTACTGGTGGATTATGCTCCTACATATTCTTGTTAATGATCACTTTTTCTGTTTGCTGATCTTAGTCCCAATACCATCTTGGAAAGCCTAGCAGTCACCTGATGGAGGCATGATTCCATTTTCATCTACACTACAGTATAGTATTTTCTGTCCATGGGTTTGCAGAAAAGTTTGGTTTGGAGAAATATGAAATGCTTCTCCTTTTTTTTCCCCTTCCAAAATGTTTTGTAATTTTATTGCTGAACTGAACTATTAGTTTAATTTCAGATAAGCACAAATCATTAATTTTTGCAGTACAGTAACAGATCCCACACTGCACTTGGTTTACATAAACAGGTGATTTTCATATGAAACAAAGGAGTGTAATTGTGCTTCAAAGTCCAAATGTAACTTGCATTACAAAGTTTCTGACATTATAAATTGCTCCTCAGGTTATGCAACATGCAGCACAAATTGTGGCTTGAATCATGTCAACTGGATTTCTATTTTCTCAGTAGAAACGTTTCACTCCTTATCCAAGGAGCAAGAAGCTCCTTGGATAAGGAGTGAAACGTTTCTACTGAGAAAATAGAAATCCAGTTGACATGATTCAAGCCACAGACTGTTTTACCTGGATGACTGAGAACCTTCATCGACATGCAGCACAAATGTGTATGTGTATTCAATGGCAATTACTGTGATGGATAGTATTATAAAAATATACGGTGTTTCAAAGTCACATTTTTGTACTGATTCTTTAAAACAAACTTTGCAGACATTCTTCACAACAAACAGGAAATCACTGGGATTGCATAACCCCTCATACAGGTAATCTACCTGCTAGATATTTACAAAATGGACTTCACATTTTTTTAGAAATCTGTATGCATGAAATGCCACTGCATATAAAAACTTCCCCCAAAGTCTGTACAGCATACAATCAAGGTGCACCGATCACATGTATATATTACCTGCAAAAGGGTGATTAAATGAAAAGTAAGACGTCAGCAGAGGCACCATAGCTCAGTGGCACAGCATTATAGCAAACCCCAGCTTTCGATCTCTAGTTTTTCTGGATAAGAAGATCCAAGAGCAGATGATGTACAGCAAAAGCAAAAACAAAAACCTCTGAGATGCTATAGAGTCATTGCTAATCGGAACAGATAACATCAGTGGCAGCTACCTTGTGGAGCAAGGACAGGGAGATTGACAAATACCATTTTGTCAACAACTGTGTCTTTAATTTCAGTTATTCACTGAGGTGGAAATACCTGATTATGATGGTGCTCCTATTCACTCTTCTTGCTTCTTTCGTTCTCCCAGACCTAAAAGATTGCTTCAGAGCAGACAGTCCTAGGGAAGATGTACAGAAAGACCTAAACCCATATGAGGTAGGTCCGTATGTCCCTTTCAGAGGATGAAATCTTAAACAGTGCATATGCATGAGCAAACGTCTGTATTTCATAATAGCAAAAATATATATTTTTAGCAAAAGTGGCCAGCTACTATGGGTGGGCCAGTATAGTAAAATGCAAATAACAATATTTGCATGTATAAAGAAGTACTCAAAATGCAAAATACTTCATTATCGCTTATCTCAGGAATCCTTTCAACTAGTCTGGAAAGCAAATAAATTATTATTCCCATGAGCAGATACAGTCAGATGCTAAGAGAAAATAGCTACCTAGTGAGTTCTGGGCAGAGGCCAGGCTCTATGGTTCACAGCCACTGCTAACTAATATTTTTAAAAAACATAAAGGTACTGGAGAATAGAAATAGATCTCCCTTTTATTCTTTTATTTCATGGATAATCTGCTAATTACACTCTTAAATTCTTATGAGCAATACATACACATAATAATTAGGACGATGGAAAGCCTTTAAAAGATGTGCTTCGCAATGTATAGGATGCAAAGGAAGAACCTCTTTTTGAATCTTGACAGCAGCCACCTTTTTCCGAGGTTTGCACGGTTGTGTTGGGAGTTGCTCTTAGCTGTCTCCACATTTGTATATGAACAGATATTTTGTTTTACCACGGAAAAAAGGGGAGTAATCAAAAGAATCAGCAACCTCTTTTCTCGTACCATCACAACAGGATAGTCACCTGCAGTTCCCGCAGGGGTCCCCAACCTTTTTGGCGCAAGGGACTGGTTTCAAAAGACGATTTTTCCGCGGACCAGGAGTCGGGGTTTCTGGGATTTCCGCAGACCAGGGGCGGGGTTTCTGGGATTTCCGTGGACTGGGGGCGGGGTTTGCAGGCGGGAGCCAATTGCGTGGACCGGGGGCAGGGTTTGCGGGCGGTAGCCAATCACATGGTCCGGGGGCGGGGTTTGCGGGCGGTAGCCAATCACGTGCACCTGGGGGTGGGGTTTGCGGGTGGCAGCCAATTGCGTGCACCTGGGGGTGGGGTTTGCAGGCGGCAGCCAATCGTGTGCACCTGGGGGTGGGGTTAGCGGGTGGGAGCCAATCACGTGCACCTGGGGGCGGGGTTTGTGGGCGGGAGCCAATCACGTGCACCTGGGGGCGGGGTTTGCGGGTGGGAGCCAATCGTGCAGAGGGGGGCGTGGCTTGCGGGTGGGAGCCCTGCGGCCCAGTTCCTAACAGGCCGCAGCCTACTAGTGGGCCGCGGCCCACAGGTTGGGGACCCCTGCTCTAATGGATCAAGGGGCTGAATTGCACTCCTCCACCAGTCCAGATTTGTCCATGTCTGATCTAGACAAATTCTGATTGGTATTCTCAAAATTCATACATAAACAGATCTGTAATGTATTTTCTACAGTCAATTCCATTTATCTTGCACATTACTGTGCTGTAACGTAAAGCAGGCAGTAAAAATGTACATCTACGTAAATGATTTTTTAATGAAAAAGATTTTCCTCTTCACATTAGAGAAGGACTTTATTATGCTCAGATCTGCTCAGAGGTATAGACAGCAAAGAAAGTAAATGATGACATGTGTGTCATGATCAAATAACTGGATGGCTTACATACTTGTTTTGGATATCATGATGCAAGTACTAAATTGTGTCCTTTGTACAATGTCATAATAATAATTATTTTGATGTCACTGTACAGTAATTTGTTATGGACACTACATTGGCCTCTCCTGCTTAAAACTCCAAATAATCAACTGGTTAGAAATTAATTCGGGCACCATGTCAGGAAAATTAACTGTATAGGTTTTAGTTAAAGTTCAACCTCTGCCTGTAACCCAAGTAGTGATTTTGACTGAGTGCAATAGGCCTTACAGGTGGTCCTTGTTTAATGACTACTTGTTCAGCAACCATTCAAACTTGCACCTCAAAAGCGGTAGTTATGACTGGTCCTCAAAGTTCCAGCAGCATCCTTGCAGTCATGTGATCAACATTGTTTGTGGGAAGTCGGCAGGAAATGTCGGCAAAGTCAATGGGGAACCCAGCAAGAAGTTGGAAGTCACGATAATGTGAGGTACTCACTTAACAACCCATGTGGTCCTCACTTAATGGTGGCAACCGGACTGCTGGAATTGCCATTGCTAAGTGGCGCAGTCATGTGATGTTGTGCTTTATGAGCGCATCACTTAGCAATGCCAATTCCAATCCCAATTGCCAATTCCAGTCCCAATTGCCAATAACCAAGGACTACCTGTATTTCCAAGTAATACAGTTGCAATTCTTGTCCTGCCTGCTACATAATAAGGATGCTGTAATAAATTAAATACCAGATTGTAGTATTAAGAGTTCTTTTGGGTGCATTATTCAAAATCAAGATCTTGAAATTGGTGTGATCCCTTAATAAGTAATAACCGGATACATGTTGAATAATAATATCCTTAACTTCAAGATACGGGAGAAAAGAAATACAGTATCAGAAGGCCTCAGCAATGTCTTTGTAACCTTTCATTAAAACCATTTTTATGCACTTTTAATTTCTATTAATCCATGATCTCCCCAGATTTGAAAAAATGAGCTCACAGTAGAGACAAGATTTCAGCACAATTCCCAACTTCACAATGAGTCTTTCAGCTAAGGTAATCCCTTAGCTATCTTATGCTTAATATTAAAAGACAAATTTATATGTATCTAGTTTTCCTTTACACCAGGTACAATATTAAATGGATTAATCCAATATCTGTTTACTCAGAATCAAACAACATATATAATTTGTGTGGCAAGCAGCTTCCTGTTTTCCTGTTTCAGGCCCAGCGCTAGCAACCCTGAGGATTTATACCTTTGCTTTCTTAGTTGGTTCCCTTTTTAAATTCACTCTCCACCATGCCAATATGAAAAAATCGAATGCAACAGATTTATGGGACATACTGTATAACTTTAAACAAACAAACAAACAAACAAACAAGGTATGATCCTGGTTCTCTTACTATTGACATAGCCACAAGTTCATAGATGCTTGGTTGCAGGGCCTAAAATGCACATTCCAAAATTAGCACTGCTGCTCCCATTATACAGAAGTACATATCCAATTAGAGAAAGCAAATCTTTGGTAATGATTGCTCATTTGTTTATTTTATGTACCCTTTAATTATTTTAAGTTTATAATGAAACATCATTTCAGTTGTAAAGATATTTGCACTCTTACACAAACTGTTTCTATTTATTATCCCACGGCCACACAACTCTCTCTCTCTCCCTCTCTCCCTCTCTCCCTCTCTCTCTCTCTCTCTTGTATACATTTAAGACTTCTTAAAATTAGGGGATCCACCTCTTGTTTCATACAACTTCAAGTATTTCATCTCTGACACCTTTTTGCTCTAGAGAAAACTGCTTAAGAAGGGTGTGATTGAAAGGAGATAAGTAGCAGTAGCAGACAAGTGGCAGGTGAGCATTTGAGGGTGTTTAATCCAAATCATTTTCCAAATGGTTTCCCTGCGGTTTTGTGCCTAACATGAAATTAGCACCTGAGACTAAGAAGTTTGGGAAGAGATTTGATACATGGGAATTCTCAGCAGAAAGCTAGGACTACACGTATATGGAGTATGTACTGGATGTAACAACTGTTAATACTGGCTTTTATGAGAATGCTACATTTCTTCTTGTTACTGAACCTGCAAACTGGAAAGAGAAAACCTCTTTTTGTTAGCAGAATATCTTTAAATAAGCACACTAAATCCACCTTGCTAAGAAGTTGGCAAACTTCATTTACAAATAAAACAAGTCTAATAAATTCAAAATAATGGAAGGAGTTTTTAAAGCAAGAGTCTTGATGTAAAACAACAAAAGGAGTTTCAGGATAGGTTTGAGACCAACACCCAGATATAAACAAGCTATATGAATCACATTTTGCACAGCAAAAAAGCCTTGGTTCCTCCTGGTTACTAAGAAACTTGTATGCAGAATAGCTAATTAGGTTTGCACTCAGAGTGACCTTTGCCAGTATGTTTTAAGGCACTGATGAAAAATTAATCCTTAATTATTCCCTGCTGTAATTATTCCCACACATGGCAAACTATGAACACTTAAAGTAAGTTCTCATCCCATGTGGCTTCTCAGATTTTAAGGTGAGTTTTTATATATATTTGATAAGAATTTTAATGGCATTCTAATAAATCTTGGTATAAATTCTGTTTGCAAATTCTCTACACCTGGCAGTATAAATTACTCTAAGAAATCATTAAATAACAATAAATCTCTATAATAGTGCAAAATTGTAACATAACATTGCATTCAAAGTAATTATTTATCTTCCTTTTTTGTTAAAATGGAAAGTAAATGGAAAATCTAACCATGCCAAGATAGTAAGATCAGATCCAGAAATTGAAGCATAAAATTCACACATATGAGATGAGGTTCATGCTACAGTATTCCTATGTTAGCATCTGCAACATAAAAAACTGAATGGTGAAATATGGTGGTATACGGTTTATGGGGGGGAGGGTATAACCAACCTTCACTTTTGGGGAAGCAAATGTAACTTCTTCCATGATTCTGCAGTGTATTACCTTAGAAGCATACTTATGTATCTAATTCAAAACAAAAGTTCCTTATTCTACACCACAAATTAAATGAAGGTTTGAAATAAAGGGCGAAGAGGAGGAGCAGGAAAAAGAGAGAGCAGTATCTGTTTAAACCAGGGTTCTTGGATGTGCCGCTGATGGACATTTACAGTAATCCATTATTGCAGGAATCAGCTGAAGAGCTATTTGCTCATTCTAAAACTTCCCATGCCTTATTTAGCTCTTACAAGACTTCATTTGTCAAAGTGCAGACACAGTGCTGATGTCGTATCCAATGGTGCATTGCTATAGTGAAGATGAGCTACGCTGAGGCGACAGGCCCAGGAGTAGCTTCCTACTGTATGTGATTGCTTCCACAGCCTCTTGGGATGGGTAAATTATTAACTGACACTTTCACAACTGAAGTACTGTCTAAGATAAACCCATTAAAACAGTTAGCCTACAGAATAGTCCCACACTTGTAGGGTTGCTAAATCTCTGTCAAAGTCACCATTTGACTTCACTTTTTAATACTGGTATAATGTATATTACATATTCTCTCCCTCTGACACAATAGAAGTTGTTTGTCACCGATTTCAAATGGGTGAAATAAATAGAGTTGCTCCATTTCCTCTTCCTCAGGTTGCTTCCCCCCCCCCCCCATACTGACCTCTATAGACAAAAGAGCAGCTAGTAAGAAAAAAAGACTATTAACTGGAATGATAAGGCCCATTTATCATGGGTACAAACTCACTAACCACTTTGTTATCTATTGGGATTTACTTTTACCCAATCTATTACAGAGAGGGAATCTAGCAATCAAATAGGAAATATCTATTTTAAGCAATATGTTATAAACAACACAGAATTGCCCCCTCAATCCAATGAACTCTTGTAAAAGTTTTCCTCAGCATTGTCTGATCTTTTAGCACAACCCACAACAATTATTTTTGATAGTGTGAAGATGAGATTGCATTTTAAGGCATTTCTCTTTCCATTGCTTGCTCCTGCCCAAATACACACACACACTCATAAAACTGCTTCACATACTTAGCAAAGTTTACAAAAATGCTGGAAGACTGGAAAACATCCTCACAAAAAGAAATTACAATAGGCATGGTGCTAGGGGTGGAACTGGAGAAAACAGACATTTACAACATTGGTCCAGTGAATGCAGACTTGGCACTTGCCTAGTACACAGTACTAGGAGACAGATGCACCATTACAAATATCCCCAAATCCAGAGTTTTCTCTTCAACTTGAGGAGTCATGCATAATAAAATATTACATTTGAACAAGTCTAGAACTACCTTATCTAGGCTACAAAAATTTGGACAACCACAAAAGGTGGCAAAGATCTCTTTGCTCCCATCCAGTGGTGATCCAGAATTCTTGTGCCCCAGATCTGATAGCCCTTTAAATGTCAAGGCTGGAAAAAAGCTCAGCTGACTAGCCTATTTGGACTCTGGTATGGAGTATCAGAAGTATCACAAGTCACCAACCTGTTGGTCAGTAGGTATATTTGGAATTTCAACAAAACATCATGGGTGCTTTCACAGAATAGTCCTGCTTCAAAATGGTTCTCATGAATGGAAAATACAGTATATATAGGATAGTATATGGCATCAGTTTGCCCAAAGGCAAGCTGGTGAGATTCCCCCTACCACCTCCTCTTGTCTGCTCAGTTTGCACCACCACTCCCCATACATTACTTTGTCTTTTACATGGTCAAATGGGTGCACTACCAGAAAAACCCTCTGAGCTGCAACCACCTTCCATTTTTATTTTCTAGGAAAACTTTGGAGCCCACATGTGGCCTAAAGGTGTTCTTGGAAATAATGTACCAATTTCTGATTTTTTTTTAAAAAAAGTAAGAGCTTCTTTTAATGTAATACAATAGGTAGGGCAGAGTGGACACCATGTTGGGGACCTCCAAAATTAAATGAATTAATTTTAATTAATCTTTTAACTGTTGTTCACTGCCCAGAGTCACAATACTGAGATGGACAGCCACATAAATTTAAATAAATACAGAAGACAGAGGTACCCATTTATACCTACCTACCTACCTACCTACCTGTTTGTGTGTGTGTGTGTGTGTGTGTGTGTGTATCCAAAAAAGATCTCTTGAAAAAGACAGAGCATCCAGACCTGTCAGTGCCAAGATAGTATGAGAGTTTGTAAACCAACCTGAGATCCAAATATAAATGGAAAATCCTAATGTCAAAGAGCCATTTATCAAATGATACCTCAGATATTGACCTGGAGGCTCTGCTCATTCCAGCTCATGGAATGCCCAAGGTTTTATTTTTTTAATTTGTGATTGCTTGTGTACCATCAAGTCGGTGTTAACTCTTAGTGAACACATACACAGACCTTCTCCAGGTTGACCTGTCCCCAACCTGGTCCTTCAGGTCTTCCAACAGTGCACCAATCACCACTGTAATTGAGTCCATCCACCGTGCTGTTAAGTCATCCTCTTCTCTTTCCGTCCATCTTTCCCAGAATTACAGATTTCTCAAAAGAGCCAGGTCTTCGCATAATATGTCCAAAATATGATAATTTATGCCTGGTCATTTGTGCCTCGAGTGAGAACTCTGGGTTGATTTGTTCTAGGATCCATTTGTTTAATTGAAGGTTGTACAAGAAAGAAAATATTTCCTCTCTTGCTATATCACTTGGGATGCCATTTACGTTGGGTAATTTTGATAAGTGCTCTCATCTTGTCATATTATACACCATGCGAAAATGGACTCACATTCTCTGTTGTTTCTGCTGGCATTTTTTTCTGCTTTGCAACGATTTCCACAGAGATCAGCCATTTTTGATAACATGGACTGCCAGCTCTGATTTGGGCCACACCAGCATCCCACATCACAACTACACGATTTCCATGAAACGATAACTTGGCTACTTACATGAACATCAGCACTTATTATCTTTCATAATCAGGGAGCTGGAAGGGACTTCATAATTTGTTTCTTTTAATTTTTTATAAGCCTCCATTCAAAACAAAGTTTTCTCAGGATAGCTTACAACAATAAAAAAAATCAAACTAAAACCATAAGATAAAATCCATTTTTTAAAACTGTTGCAGAATAACTGCAAAAATATCAGTATATTGAAAGACCTGGGAGAATAAAGATGTCTTTGCCTAGTACTAAAAAGATAAAATAGGAGATTCTATAACTTGGAAAGGGGTCATCACCAAGAAAGCTTGAGGAAGGCCTCAGATAATGATCTAAAGATTCATGTAGGAACATCATTCTCATCCATCCTTATGTGAGAAATAAAGTTGGCAAACCAGTGGTTCCCAGGGTTGAAAAAACTGCTATTGTCAACACATACTACAGCTGGCTCCCATGGCCTTGAAAACAGTGGCAAATCCATTGACTCAGAAAGGAAGGTGGAAAAAGCCTAGCATCTAAGAACAGGATTTGCACCTGCTTATCAGGTAGAGTATACTTCCATATTAAAAAATATTTTTGTTTTTCGGCAACACTACCATTTTCACACAGCAGGCAACACGTAACTGCTACTTGTATTTTGTTTTGGTCTCCACATGAATTAAACCCCTCATCCTCTTCCTTCAAATACATGAATGTGGGAGAGTCCTTTTCGAAGTTTCCCTGCCCACTGTTGTTGCTTGGGAAGACAGAATGAATTTTAATGGTTTCTATTCCATAAAATTGTAGGTGTACATTTAATGGTCACTTGAGAAGTGAAGGATAATGGAAAAGCAACAGTCTCTGTTATAGGAAGAGATTTGATGTAGATTTGTACTTGTGTTCCAGTTTCTGCTGAGGAGCCTGGAGCTTGGATTGCTGGTGGCCATGGTCTCATGTTCTGTCTGGTAAATGCTATGTCCATCCAGAATAAGACCATACAGTATCTCCCTACAGTATGGTGATGGATGAATGGGCAGATCTGCCATGTATTATAAGAACTAGTTGGATGGCAACAGGATATCATCTTATCAGAGATCTGCCATCCTGGGTTCTTGTCCTTCAGCAATCCAGATACAGGGTTGGAAAGAGGAAGTCATGGTGATTGTTTTGATGCTTTTGCACTGACCAAATATACACTGCTCCAATAGGATCAGAGTGTGAGTGCCTTAAAATAAGGCTGGGCTGTAAGATTGGCTGCTTAGCAGTGGGGCTTTTTAAGCCCTTGGATCTCATTACAAGGCTGCTGGTAGAGTCTCCCAGATTTACAGTGCTAGAGGACTTCAACCTCCATGACCTGGGGATGAGGTCTGGTGGTGCTCTGGATTTCATGGCAACCATGGACTTGCCCCAGGTTATTTCGGGCCTGATTCATATTGGCAATCAGAATATGGCACATGATGGAGTACAATGTCATCAAACCTTCCCAGTCAAGCTGCACATTACCACAATCCTTGACCTTTGCAATGATAGAGGACCTTTTAGGATGATCTTCCCCTATGCATGATGGTTACAGATGGTTTCCTGATAACACATGAAATTATTCAGAGCAACCAGGACATTGGACATGATTGCTCTCGGGTGGCTTATCAATTGCCAATCCTTGGGGAGCACCTTGGTATACTGAGAAGCTGTAGGAAATATAGTGAGTGAAGGGATGTCTAGAGTCTTGGTGATAAAAAACAAAGCATGAATAAGACTGATCAGAGATATGAACTAACATTCAGGTCTACAAGGTGGTGATAAGAACAACAAAGCAGTCTTACTTCTTCTTCACTATTATTGTGTCCACAGATCTCATCTATGGCCCTATTTTGAATAACCTGTTCTTTGTTTGGTATAAATGGTCAGGTCAGTGGTTCGGCTGGCTGCTAAGACATGTTTACAAGACTTTTTGCAGATAAAATCACTCACATTTGCTCAGAATGAGACACTACTTAGCATGATGACTGGGGTAATGTCTTGCAAAGCTATTTGGGACTCATCTGATATTGTGGGAGCTGATGAAGTGGAAAACATGCATTGTAGTATGAGTGCCACCACCTGTGGTTTTGTTCTATTCAGGTGGCTGTGAGAGAGTAAGCTAGATTCAAGAAGTGAACACTTTTTTATGCTAGCTGCCTTGAAGGAAGTGGTACTGTGCCCCCTCTGGAAGAAGCTGTAACTGCTTGTATTGGACAGTTAGTGCCCTATTTCCAACCTCTTCTTTTTGGGGAAGCTGTGGAGAAGGTAATAGGAGCTCATTACAGAAGATTCTATACAAATCAGATTATCTAGATCCTTTTCAGTATGGATTCAGACCTGGGCACATGTCAGAAGCAGCATTGGCTGTTCTAGTGGATGACCTTTTTGGGGGACCTGTGTGTGTATATATATCTCTCAGTCATTTTAGGCCTCTCAGTGTTTTTTTTATATAATTCACCTTGCAGGACTGTCTGTGAGGGTTTGGAATAACAGGCACTATTTGGAGTGGTTCCTTTCCTATCCTAGTGGATAGTTCTAGTCAGTAGTAGCAAGGAAAGAATAGTCAAGCCCATAGTTACTACCATGTGAGGTTCCTCATGGTTTACTCTCTCCTTTGCTGTTTAACAGCTACGTGAAGCTTCTTGAAGAGGTCTCTTGGTTTGGGATTAAGTAAAATCACCAATTTTACATTATCACCCCAGCTTGAGACAGAGATGCTATTGAAGTCCTGACCTGGTGTCTGAAGAGTATAAGGGTCTGTCCGGATGGGCAGAAACAAACCAAAATAAATGCCAGCAAGGCATAATTCCTGTTTGTCCAGAAACATCCTGGTTCAGAGATGGTCCCATAGTTTGTTCCTTTATAAAGGAGCAAGTCTGTAATTTGAGGGTCCTCTTGGACTTACAATTCCTGCTTAAACAGCAAGTGAAAACTCGGGCCATGAGTCATTTGCCCAGCTGAGACTGGTGTGCCTGTTGTAGCCCTTTCTGGTCTGTGAAGCTCTGGCAACAGTAACTCACAACCTCATTATTACACAATTTCAGTAGATAACTCCATATGAAAATAAGCTGGAAACTTCAACTACAACAAAATGCAGCTGCCAATATGTTAGTGGGTGAGAGTCACTACTGCAGTGTGATGTCTAGTCTACTCTTACTGCGTTGGTTGCCTATTAATTTCTGAATCAATTTGAAGTGCTGGTTTTAACCTACAGTATAAAGCCCTATATGGATTTTTTCTAGAATACCTTAGATTGCATTCCAAATGAAATGTGCCCAGCCCATATGAGAATGCCAGGAAGGGATTCTCAAAGTCCGGTCCCTGTGAGAAGTCAAGGGAACATAGGTCTGAAGACAGTCCTTCACTGTAATGGTTCCTATCCCTGCAATACTCTGCCCATGGATAACACTTGGCACCATCCTGATTGTTTCTATACAATGCTGTTTAGGACAGTATTATCCAAATGGATGTTTGGAGGTTGTCTGCCATTGGTTTTTGTGATTTTTTTCTATTATGTTGACTATGTTAGTATCTGACTATTTTGATATAGTGTACTGTTGTTGATCTATCTAGTTTATGGTGTTTTAACTCTATTATAGTAAATTGCCCAATCTTTAAGTTCTGGGGGGAAATATTGATTTTTTAAACAAAATTATATTAATGACTGGCCAAGCCAGTATGACAAATTGCATATTTTGATAGAGGAATGTCCTACTGTATCCTTTTTTTTTTTTTTTTGATACCACTGGAACCTTTGACAGATGATTCAAATAATGATAAAGGATTGGTTTTTAATGTAAGGAGAAAAAAAATAGAAAGCATAAACCAATGATTTATTTTATCTTAACAACTTTAGTACATCTGAAGCTTAAGCAGGGCAAGAGCCATGTAACATAAAACAGGTTATTTGTCTAAGTTCAAGTACTGACTGTTTTATTTTTATACTCAGTATTACTTAAATTACAAAGAATTGCATTGGCTTTAAAATGATGTCTCATTATGGGTTGATAATAAAAGTTAACTTTCTCCCTTACTTCTCATACAAATAAAAAAAACTATTTAGGAAAACATGTGTGTATACACATGTGGCTAGATTCCACAATAGGACACATGATTTATTCAACTGTTTCTCTATATTACAAATATATTTAAATGCTTTTACATATTTTTATAGTTATGCATGACATTTATAATGAATTTAATTTTAGTTTCTCCAAAATACAAGAAAGATTTACAAAGAATTGATTACTTACTATAATTACTACCAAAACATGGAAAATGTTTCTAATTTTTTTTGTTAATACTTTCTGAATGCTTGATCTTTAATGTTACCAATTTAAGGCAGGTACTTACAGCTTGTAGTACAAGAAGCATGAAGGGTATATGATGAGAAAATGTCTAGTTAAACATGCATTTTATTTAGTTATTAAAGGAGTTCACAAGACAATATTTCACATGTCCATTGAGAAGTAAATTCCATTATATTTAGCTGGACTTACTTGCAAATGATTGGGTACAAGTTTGCAGTCAAACTGTAAAAAGTTAAGACAAGTGCCTATTTATTCTATCTATCTATCTATCTATCTATCTATCTATCTATCTATCTATCTATCTATCTGGTTATTTATTCTATTTATTTTAAAATTTGCATTTGTAAATCTTATATCCCACCTTTCTGCTCAAACTGAACACTCTGCAAATGAGCATAAACTTTTAAGAGTTATGCCATTCCTAGCAAATAGTATCTGTATCATGTAAACCATACTGAAGTGCTGCAAGAATAGACAATGAGCCAGTAATATTGTTGTATCTACTATTCTGGGCTGATTAAAATAAGGATTATGATCTGAGTCACACTGCTTAATATGATTTACTAGATTTGGTTTAGCAGGTTATACTGAACCTCAGCATACTGTAGTCATTTACAAAATGGAGTTTATGGCATTATGGTTTTTTTAATCCAGCCAATTGTGGTATATTTAAAAAATAATGATTAAGCAACACTTAATGCAATGTGTGAACCTAGATGTTTGTAACACTGAAATAACACTTCTTCTGCAAATATATGGCCAATAACATATCTCCCCAAAAGAATGAACGACAAACTAGAATTCCCTAACACAGAATAGGAGTTTTCAAAAAGCATCAAGAATACTCAAAAAATTCCATCCCATTCTAATTTTCTGGGGAAAGGAAAGGATAACATGCCAAGAAGGACAGTTACAGGGCTGGTACAAAGGCCTTGCTAGCTCGTGTTCTGAGAGCTGATCTAGAAAAAAAATGTAACTTCAATGCAAAAATTAAATGAGAGTCAAATTTTAATCCAAAAATGCCTGTGATCAAGGGTAGATAATTAGATGAGAACTTCTGGCTTCCCATGTTTATTATCTGGTGGAATAAGAGTCAGATGCTATTTTACTACACCCCCATCTTTCTTAAAATTACTATAATGTACTAATGAAAGTTTGATTCTAGCATCTGGAAGGCCACAGTCTCATCATCTCTGGATTAGAAGTAAGAAACAGAGAGACCAGACTTCCGGTGGGGACATGGTGGATTGAACAGCTGTGCTCGCGGGCTCAGCAGGCAGAACGGACAACGTGGCAGATTTTTTCAGGCTCAGGCAGGTTTTTCCTGAACCCCAGGAGTGTTTTTCCAGAAAAAGGAAAACACTTGGAATCACCACATCTGTCCTTTGGATCTGTCCTTTGGATGGCTGCTTGCAGCCAGAAGATCGCAAACAGCGTTCACATTCGACTGGTAAGAGCAGCCGGGAGGCTGAGATGTCACCATTTCCAAGCTGCGCTGTAGCCTTAAAGGGACACTAAGACCGGCCACCCCATTTCTCAATCACACAATTTATATTTATTTTAAGTACACATACCCTAAGAGAGGCTTTCTACAGCAAGGAAAAGTGGGTTCTCTTGGTGCTTATCATTATTTTTGGGATCAATTTTTTTTTTAAAAAAAATCTTTTTAAGTTTTGGACTTAGTTTTCCATCCAAATATTAAGGAGGATTGAGAGTAAATAATTGTCTCCCTGTTATTATTTTTGTACTAAATTTGAAGATATTAGCATTTTCCTACAAGTTGAATTGGCTGTTTTGAACTTTCAGTTTTCTGCTTCTACTTTCCCTGGAGAACTGTCTACATATCTCACTTTCACTTATGTAAACACATTTCGGAATTCTTTCATATCGACTTTCACTGGTTAAGTTCCTAGGGGGCGCCATAATCTACTGCGTGAGACATGGAGGAGCTTAAGCAGACTTCCAACAAGGTTTTAAACAGATTCTATCTGATTCCTGTCACATTTTTATGCAAGGCATTCAGGACATTGTGGAAAACATGAGGTCTAAAATGTGTCATCTGGTTGGGGATGTCATGGATGAAACTGAGGAATTTAACCGTGACAGAAATATTTCTTCTAAGAGTGAGATCAGGACTTCTGTTGAAATGCTGGATGAAGATCGGATAGTCGAGTTGAAGAAATTAAGGGGCAAGATCGAGTTGTAAGCCATAAGTGAAATTGATCTTCTGATGGAACGCCATGGAAAAAAAGGGGTTATTAAGTATGGGAGGTCTCTTGAACAGAAGGAGTTTTTGAGGGGGCCAGTTGGGCTGTTCGATTTTTTTAAGAAAAAAACTCTGTGCCCATTGTAGGGATATGTAAATGCTCTGGTTTATTTTGAAGTGGGATAAGGGTTTAAGAATATTTATCTGGATTACTTTTAGGGTTTGGCTGATTTCATTTATCTTTAACTATTTGGATTAAGATTATTAAGATATAATTAAAAAAAACAATAAATGTCTGGTTTTGGGTTTAATATGATTAAGATTATTAAAATTGTTGTATTATCAAGTACAATGGCAGACAATGTATGTTTTTTTAGTTTGATCTTTATTATAGTAGACAGGAATGTATAGAATAGTAGTAGGAAGGAAATAATTAAATAAATGTTATCTTTGGGGGGAAGTTGATTAGGTGGGTTATATTTTTTCTTTTCTTTTAATATAAGGGGAGAGAGCAACTGTATTTAGTGATTTTTATAATGTGCCAATGGAATGATATATAGAAATAATGTGATTTTGGTGTAATATAGAGTAAGGGATTGATTATGGAAAACTGTTGTATATCCTTGCCGTTAAAAGTCGGAAGTCACCTCTTTTTGTAATTTTGAACATTTTTCTCTTGTGTTTCTACACTTTTTTAGTTTTTTCTTTTTTTTTCTTTTTTTGTTTTTCTGTAGCTTTTATCTTTGCTTGAAACTTAATAAAATTCTTATTAAAAAAAAAGAAACAGAGAGACCAGAGTTCAAATCTCCCATCAATCTTGACTATTACTATCTTTCAAGGTGAAGTTCTCCTTGGGATGTTATTGTCTTTTATCCTAAAGCACTTAATCAGGCTGTTCTTAGGTACTCTGAGCTCCTTGGGAAAAGGGTAGGACAAAAATGTAATAATAAATAAATTATCACCTGCCAGAAGTTTAAAATATGATTTTCCAATAGAATCAGCACTTTTCAACTTTGCTATGAAGGGCAGAAGGATTAAAAAGCACTTGTAATTGCATTGTCAGGAACTGAGCCCTTGGCTCAAGAGTCTTGTTACTGATGGAAAAAAGCAGGCAAAAGAACAGATTAAAGTGATAGCAGACTACAGTCACCAAATCTCTGGTGGAAACTGAAGATTCAACAGTTGAAGGTACACTGAAGTATCTTTCTTTTTTTTTTCATGGAAATACATATCCTAATTTTGTATGTGAACTGGAAAATTTTCTAACTTATTCAGCAAATGCTAGATGATAATACTGTCAAGGAGCAAAAAAGAAAGGGAAACAAACTTAACCTGGAAGAAACAAGATAGCAACAAGGTCAAGTAACAATATGGTGGGCCACAAACTATAGTATACAGTATTGTTTACAGATATTGGATATAGAGTTACAGCATCATGCATAATACAATAATAACAATAAAAGACAATGAAAAAGGCCCCAACAGCCAAAATATATGAATAAATACTGAGAACAGGATAAACAAGCAGTAATGCTAGCTAACATTCAAAAACCCAACTAAACGTGTTTCGGCTAATAAGCTAATAATAGCCTCTTTATTAGAACAGCCTTCATTTTTTAACACCAAGACACCTTCAAATAGACAAGGAACATGGGAAAGGTTTGAAAATTTGTGTTTTAAGAAAATGAGAATTGAAATTCATGCTAGAGCACTACGAGTCTATCTCGAGAAATAGGATGATTCCAAGAGGTTTACGTATTAATAAAATACCGGACATGTTCCCTCATAATAAGGACTTTAAAGAAAAATGGTATGCAATATTAAATAAATGTTCTTTGGATCTGATGGCTCTTCTTATATTTATTTATTAAATTTATATTACCGCCCATCTGCCCCATTGGAGACCCTGGGCGGTTCACAATAAAACATAGTTAAAACATAAATATAAAGTTACAATATAATAAATAATATAAAATCCAAGTATAAAAGATGTTAAAAATGGTAGTACTGGGAGGCTTCATGGGACCAGCCATCCCCAAGAGGAACTGTTGGCATTTCCCTCCCAGGCAAGGTGGCAGAACCAGGTCTTTAAGCCTTTCCGAAAGGTCGGGAGCGAGGAAACCCGCCTCAGCTCTGGCGGTAAGGTATTCCAAAGGGCGGGCGCAACTGCAGAGAAGGCCTGCCTCCTGGACCCCGCTAGATGGAACTCTTTAGTCGATGGGGTCCGCAGCAAGCCCTCTCTGGCTGATCGGGTGGGACAGATCGATGTTCTGGGGATGAGATGGTCCCGCAGGTAACCTGGCCCTATGCCATGTAGGGCTTTAAAGGTGATAACCAACACCTTGAATTGCACCCGGAAGCAAACCGGTACCCAATGCAGCTCGCGCAGCAGAGGTGTCACATGTGCCGATCTTCTGGCCCCAATAACTGTCCGCGCAGCCACATTCTGGACCAGTTGAAGCTTCCGGATGCTCCTCAAGGGTAGCCCCATGTAGAGCGTGAGATGACATGGGCATGAGTGACTGAGTGACTTTAATAATATTAATGAGTAACTTTAATAATATTAAAGAATATTATTAAAGATTAAAGATTAAAGAAACAAAATTTAAGAAATTTCAAAGAGATCTTAAAGATTATGAGGATAACAGAGTTTATGAGTGGTCCAATAAGAGAAGAACAAACCAGAATAACAAGTCAGTTTCTTTTAGTACCACTATTAACACTAGTTCAGAGGTAGATATGAGTAACTCTGACGATAGTACCACAGTAGAGATAAACCATGGTAGAGATTCTGAAAACTCACATTATTCCAGAACCAGTACTTCGGAACTGAGTAATTTTTTATATGGACAGGGCAGGAGGTACATCACTTCAGAACCACAGAGACGACACAAGAGGTACAGGACTTCAGGATCAGGCGTACAACAAAAGAAGAAAATTCCAAGAACCAACAGGTAGTTAACTTGTCCAAATATAAATTTTCCGAGACAGAAATATCCTTACTCAGAGAAGGGTTTAGTTTTATACCAACACCTAGACATGATTCTTTTAAAACTATGGTAGAAATTCAACATTTATTTAGGAAGATTAGATTGTCAGAGTTCTTTGAAAATAAAACACATCCTATACAGGAACTTCCTTTTAGACCCAAATCCACTTTTAATCCTAGTACCCATAACCCTAGGATCCTGGCTTTCCAGGATTTAGTGCTCGAAGATATAGAAAATATGAATAGAAATGAATACCTCATTTAAATACCTTACTTGGCAAAATCTAACCAATGTTGAGAGACAAGCTTTAAAAACATTGATGTCCTATGAGCATGTCATTTTTAAATTGTTAAATGACATGCAGACAAGGGAGGAGCAGTAGTTATTTGGGACAAGGGTGATTATATTCAAGAGGCACATAGACAAATATTTAACACCATACATTATAAAGAGATAAATGAGGATCCTACCAATAGGATCCAAAAAGAAATCACTACAATTCTGGATGAAGGTTTACTTTCAGGTTATATATCTAGGCATGTATACGATTTTTTTACCTCAATCAGACAACAGAATCCCTCAATTTTATCTTTTATCTAAAATACATAAAGTGATAGTTCCTGTCCCTGGTAGACCTATAGTTTCTGGATGTGGTTCTATTTTTGAACCTCTGGCCACGTATTTGGATGAATATCTTAAGCCTTTTATTCCTTCTATTCCTACCTACCTTAAGGATACCCTTGATTTTTTAAGCTATATTAATCATATTCAGCTTGAAGTAGAAGAATTACTTTCTGTAACATTAGATGTGGTATCACTATATACTAATATACCACAGAAGGAAGCCCTAGAAATAATACAATAGATATTGGATCAGAGGGCAAACAGGTTTGATCCCCCCACATACTTTTTATGCCAATTAGCTGAATTATGCCTGAAAAGAAATTATTTTCAGTTTTTAGACAATTTTTTTTGGCAAATCTCTGGTACGGCCATGGGGTGTAAGTTTGCACCTGAGTTAGCGAATTTATTTATGAGTAAATTGGAGAATGACCATACAGTATATTATGCAACAATAATTAATATAGGAATAGCATTGTTTTATACAAGCGATACCTTGATGATATTTTCATTATATGGAGGGGTCCGAAATCTTTATTGTTACAATTTTATCAATATATTAATACAATCCATTCCACTATTAAGATTGAAATGAGTTGCAATAAAGAACAAATTAATTTTTTAGATGTAATAGTTAAGTAGATAATATTATTGTAACAGATACATATAGAAAACCTACAGATGTTAATTCTCTACTTACAGCGGATAGTTTCCATCCTGTCCATTTGAAGCGAAATCTTCCTTATTCCCAGATGCTTAGGTTAAGGAAGAATTGTGGTCTTTATCATGATTTTTTGAAACAAGCTAATATTCTGCCTAAACTACTTTTAGACAGAGGTTATTCAGCTAAAGTGGTGAACAGTGCTTTTTATAAGGCAAGAAATATTAGCAGATCCGCTTTATTAACACCCAAAATAAGAAAGTTTAATAAAAACAGGATGGTTGTACCATTCATGTTTGATGGTAGGTACAGTCAAATCAGAAACATTATCATGAGGCATTGGCATCTCTTATCTAACATCACTAGGTGTAAGGATCCTCCTCTTTTTACACAAAAAAGATCCAAGAATTTGAAAGATATGTTAGTGAGGAGTACTTTGGGATCTCCTGTGATCCACTCATTAGGAGTGGATGGACAGGCTACACCTGTAGGCTGTTACCCTTGTGGTAACTGTTCAGTATGTAAGTTTTGCCTCATAATTACTTGTTTTCAGGATATGAACCATCAGAAAAATTGTCCCATCAAATCTTTTGTCAATTGTAACTTTGTGTGATATATGGCAGGGGTCCCGAACCTGTGGGCTGCGGCCTGTTAGGAAGTGGGCTGCAGGGCTCTCGCCTGCAAACCCCGCCCCCGGGTGCACGCGATTACCCCGCCCCCAGTGCACGCGATTGGCTCCCGCCTGCAACCCCCCCCAACTCCCCCCGGTGTGCGCGGTTGGCTCCCACCTGCAACCCCCCCCCGGCCCATAGAAAATTTTTCTTCCACGACCGGTCCCTGGTGCCGAAAAGGTTGGGGACCGCTGATATATGGTATTCAATGCCCTTGTCCGCTTTTATATGTGGGGTACACTTCAAGAGCAGTGAAAACAAGGATTTGTGAACACAAAAGCTGTATTAGACATCAGAAGATTACTTCTCCTCTTGTGCAACACTTCAGAGCTTTGAACCACATGGACAGCCAAATTTGGTTTTGGCTTCTGGAAAAAGTTCATGCTTCAGGAACTCAGCTTCTTCACAGATTGAAAGCTAGAGAGACTTTTTGGATCTTTAATTTGCATACCTTGACCCTTCATGAAACGAATGAGGAGATTGACTGGATGTGTTTATGAATCAATCTTATTTTTGGTTATATAGTTTATCTTTTTAGTTTATTCTTTTCTCCTATTTTCCCTTCTTCTTTTACATCAGGTAGGAGTTTTGCTTTAAATTCCTTGTATTGCAGTCAGATGCTAGTCATTACTGCACCATTTTACACTCCTTATTTAATTTGGCCAAGCTCATTTCATTTTATTCATGCATATGGTATTTTGAACCCAGCCTTCGCACTTGCTTGGATTTAGGTATATTTTTTATAATAAATAGTATATCTCCTTATCATTAAGAACAGAATTTAAACTTGTATTTAATCATTTTAGGTGTGGAGCGATCTATTTTATAGGAATTTAGAATAAACTATATTTTAACTACCCAAGTAAGTGCTACTTTCATTTTTATGGTATGTTTATGTGGTTGTGATTCATGATTATTTATACTTGTGGTTTTTTTTTTGCTTTTTTCCAGCATTATTATAACCCTATAATTGTGACTACTGATGAAGGCTTATTAGCCGAAACGCGTTTAGTCAGGTTTTTTAATGTTAGCTAGCATTACTGCTTGTTTATCCTGTTCTCAGTATTTATTCATATATGTTGGCTGTTGGGGCCTTTTTCATTGTCTTTTATTGTTATTATTGTATTCTACGCATGATGCTGTAATTCTATATCCAATACCAGTAAACAATACTGTATAGTATAATTTGTGGCCCACCATATTGTTACTTGACCTTAATACTGTCAAGAAGCCCAGAATAGTAATTAAACTCAAGGTAAATAAGAAAGACTAAACTTGCCCTTCTTTTGCATAGAAATTGGAATTTGGAAAAACTACTAAACTTCATATTAAGAAAATGCTAATAATCATAGGCTTTATATATGCATTTCTTAAATTCGCTTTTAGCCAAAGTAGAGCATAGAAGAAAAAATTTGTAATCCAAAATAGTTAACGTCCTTGGTTAACAACCACTCGAGTGACCATTCAAACTTGTGACAGCACTGAACAAGTGGTACTTACGACTGGTCCTCGCAGCATCCCCATGGTCACATGGTTGCCATTTGCAGCCCTGTTTGCCAGCTTCCGACAATCAAAGTCAATGGGGAAGCCGGCAGGAAGTCGCAAATGGCAACCACGTGATATCCTTGCTTAACAATGGCAACTGGGATTGCCGGAATCGCTGTCAGGGAGATAACTGGTGAAGAGGGGGCTCCCTCCAGGGGGAGAAACGCATGCGTAGTACTGAATCACTTTGCTTTCCTCTCAAGAGGCTAAAGAAGGCCCCGCCCTGATTTCTTGGACCCTTTCTCTGAGCATTACTAGTTCATTTTAGTTTAGCTGGATTCTGTCTAGTAGAGTAGGACAATAAAGCACAAGAGCTTCAACTCCAAGTCTCAGTGTGTTTTCCTTCGCTCGAAGTCAGGACAATTGCTGTCGCTAAGCAGCGTAGTCATGAGACATTGCACTTTATGACCATGTTGCTTAGTGACAGCAATTCCAGTCCCAATTGCCATTGTTAACCAAGGACCACCTGTAATGTTATTAAAATATACTTTGACATTTTCTTCCTTGGTACTGAATTTTGTTCTGCTGTAATGATCACCACTGTAACATTACACTTTCCATCATGAATGGCCATTTTTTACAAGTTTGCGCTGAAACACAACAGGACTAGAATTTAAAAAGTGGGGAAAAAACACCTAATTTGCACTCCAGTCCCCCCTTTTAAACATTGTCATCTTGCAGGGCCAAGGAAGCATGTCTTCTTTGTCGCAGCCCCCCCCCCCAAACTCTGGATAAGCATTCCCCCAGAGATAAGGACTGTGATGGGCTGACAAGGACTGAGGCTTCTCTCCTAGGGTTCCAGAAAGCTCTTAAGCCTGGCTTTGGTCCCAAGCCTGGGGTTGATGTACTGAAGTATTATTGTATTTTCAGGCGCCCTGTTTTGTTTGTGTTGTTTTGAAAATAGTTTTAGTCTGGGATATCTATGTGGTTTTAGGTTTTATCTGTTTTTATTATTTTTTGGTTCTACATACCGCCCAGAGTCCATTGGACTTGGGCGGCTATAATAAATTTGAATGAATGAATGGTAATAGGATCTATAGAATCCTCTTCCACTTATTTTTATATAAGTGATTTAAATCATGCTATAAATGGGGATACTTGAGCAAGCTGGTTCCTATATCTGTGCTAATTTCAATGTTCTTCAAGATTTAATAATTAAATCACAATGACTGGCTTCACACATCATGGTTTTTAAATCACAGTAGTACAGATATGTTTTACTAAAAACCAACATACTATATATAGCTTAACATGACACTTCTATCATGTTTTACAGAAATGTTTTCCTGTTTTGGATGATTGCAACCTTTATATTAGGATTCAGTAGGTTCTTCTAAAGTCGTTGTGATAATCCAGCAGGAACTTCTACCATGTGTGTGCCAAGAGAATATATCTTCACTCCTGTAAAACTCCTTACTCTAGTGAACTAGATTTTTGCACTAGTTCTCACTAAATCGTGCCTCATAGCTTTGGGGAAAAAACTATTAAAAAAGACAGAAGAGGAACAAACTAACTTCAGAGCTGAAAAATCAATGTTCTCAATACATTGCTTTAAGAATACTGAATAGCTCAAACAATATTATCAAAACATATTCAAAGCATGAGATCCTAATCATCTGACACTACATTTTAACTAATTCCATACCATGCTCTGTTAACCGAGAGTTGTAATATTTTAAGAAAGATTTAAATTACTGTACATTTCCTCGTTTCCTTTACATTTTTCACTTACAAACACATTTGGTCACAACTTTAATGCTATTTTAATGTGTTTTTATTTTCCTGGGCAATGAATCCTCTTTATCTTTGTAACAATCAATCAATATTCTTTTTAATTGAGGTTAATTTCTTTCAACTTTGCTTAACAACTCCTTCTGAAGCACTGAGAATGGGAGCAGTGATGCACCTGCCAGGGAGCTATAAACATCCCATGAACTAAGATGGTAACTAACACATGATAATCAGACAGCCCTGATGCTTCTCTAATAAGTACAGAGCATAAGGTGTTATTATTTTTTAATGAAATGCAGAAGTGAAATTCTTAAGCAGTAAAAAACAATGATAGGGAAGAAAATGTTCTTTGTATAGAAGGAGGAAGAAAAGTTATATTGGTCCTTACTCATGTGTTTACAGTAATTTGCTATTCACTGAATTTTTACTTATCTTAACTTTAAATAAAAAGTAGAGTTCATGAGTGCTAATGAAATCCAGTAAGTAAGAGTCATATAGAAATAAGCCCAATAGAGTTCCCAGGTTGAATAAAATCTTACTGATGCTTTTAATCTACATCATCCCTTTGCCCTCTTTTTTCTGATTTTATTTCCTGCTTTTTCTTTTCTTGGATTTTCCTAATGTTGTTTTCATAATAAGCATTTAATCACACTAATTTTTATTATATCTCCATATATTTAAGGTATTTCGTTTTAGTTTGCAAGATCCACAAAGACATTTTTTGGTTCCTGCTTGGTCTAAAAGCCATTACTTTTTTGATTTATGGTCAGAGACCAAAAAGAAAATCTAAAAAGAAAACATGCAAGTAAATAAATAATTAATAACAACAATGCTAGATTAGGAGTCCTAAAATGGTGTATGTGAGACTATTCTAAGCAGTGGAAGATGTAACACACACCCTGTGATCAGCTACTGCTTTGGGGCTTAGTGGCACCCTGACTTTTTGAATCAGTTTGACATTAAACGAAATGCTTTCCTCTATGAAGCATCCATTGTAGTGAATTCCATTATTATTTCAAATTTAAAAATCTATGAAACCATCAGTCCATAAACTGAGGTAAGAGTAAATAAATGGGAGGAAATAGCACTCTGAGGTTACCACCAACACTGCAATTAGATGACCTCAGACAGAAAGAGAGGAACTTCTGTTAAACTGTACCAAATGCCACAAGGTGTTTCCATGTTCTTGATCATGCTTGCTATTCTTTAATCTGTTGCAGCCATCTAAATTTTTTCCCCAATTCTTCATTTTCACCTGCCTTCAGAACATGACAGATCTAAGAGACGGCCACCCAGGAAAAAGGATATCACTTTGCAAACTAGTAAATAATTACTTTTTAAATGTTGCGTGGAAGAAAATTGTAGTGTTTGAAGAAGTAAGAGATAGCAATTCTAGATTTGCACAGATGCAGACAAGGCGTGGAGCACCTGAGGCTAGTGGCCCCTTATCCCTGTTTCCCATTCCTCTACCCCCAATTTTTCTCTACATAGGCAATTATCCTTTGACAATAAAAAATGCATTATTATGTCCACAACACTATGTTGCCACACTCCCTGGCCTTCCTCACAAGCAATGTGCTTCGCTATGCTATGCTCTTACTATGCTATACTTAATGTCCTGTATATTTTGTTCATTACTTGGTTCGGAGCTATCTAAGAGCCACTGCAGACGATCAAAGTACTTTAGGAAAACGTAGCAATCTGTATTATCTTGTTAGGTTAGAAGGTAGATATTAATCTGCTGCAACATAACCATTCATAATTGTATGAATACATGAGGCAGTGATCACTCCTCCTCAAAACAACAGGGTTTGGCACACTGTTGATGATGTTTGATTTAATAGTACCATATAACATGAAAAATGGCTTTCTGCAAAAGCATGTGTCTAAAATGCTCGTAAACGTAAAACCTGCACATACACACATTTCATGCCCCTTGTCTTTCATACTGTGCAGAGCTATGAAGAAGCAATTGTATCAAAATAAACCAAGAGACTAAGCACCCTATTGAACCAAGAAAGCAAGTCAAACAGCCTCCTACTAACAGAACAATCCTAAAAACCCAGGCAAAGCGATCTGTGGCAGAGTCATCACATCCCTACAGTCAAAATAATATAGTCCAGATAGAAGGATTTTTAAAAAATGTATCTGATGAGACAGAAAAAAAGCCCCACAATGAGAGTTATAGTTAGGCTCTTTTTCTATGTATGTTTGGAGAACAAGGGTACTTTGGCATTTTGTTGTCCTGCCTGTAAGTCTCTTTCTCCCCTCTCCTTTATATTTACCAGATAAGTGGAATTTCTAACTCTTCAGCTGATGGACAGAGATTTATTAGGTAAGCAACACACATATCACTGGAGGTCCTGTGGTATACTAAGTTTCTGCAGCAGTATATGGAAAGATGGAGAAATCAGGACATGTTGGAAATAGCAATGTATCTGAAGATCCAAAATCCCTTTGTTTTCCTGACATTCACCACCATCCCCCCCAAAAAACAGCCTGACAGTGATCTAGACTTGTTTTTTATAATATTTATTTTCCAAATAGCTTAATTTGATTTGAAACAAATTAGGGATCTTAGATATTTTATATTTTGTCTGATTGTTGATTGTGACATTGGGGTAATGCTCCATTTACTCTTACTATTCTAGTTCAGCTCTCCCCATGTTGATGTTCTCCATATAAGTTCAAAGTCCAAACTACAGAATTCTTCAGAATTCTTCTGAACTCCATGGGAACTGAGTTCCCATACTGGTGAAAGATTCAGAGAGTTGTGAACACCACAACACTACCAGTATCTAGAGTATTCAGATTGGAAGGAATATCGCTAGTATTTTGTGATCTTATGTATAGAGAATCCAGACAAGAATTTTGAAATAAAAACTTATCAAACTGTATTCAATAAAAAGCATATATGTTGATGTCCACACATGTTATTTTTCCTTCCTTAGAATGTAGGAGAGGGACAAGAATGTATTTAAAAATAAATTACCAACCCATGCTGGAAACGATACCTGAGCTCTACAGTACAAGTTCTGTATCCTGTTTAAATAAATATCTCATTTTCCCCCTTATTCGTCATTTTGTTAATTCAATGGCAGTAAAACTTTTCCATTCCCTACTACTGCAACCTCTTCTTAACCCCTGCAAAACTGTTCATGAAGTTCAGGAGACTATCCAAAGTGGGATTTAATGTAGCATAAAGTTCTTCAGATGAAAGAAAAATTAATAGCTCTTTTCCTGTGAATAAAATCACTTTCTACCCATGCAAAACCATTCACAGTAATAGGTTTCACTACATAACTATGATTTTTTTGACTAAGCCACAATTGACTGGGTTCACACATTGTGCTAAGCCATAAAACCAATGTTTTCAAACCACAGTGGCTGAGTTCAGACATCATTTTAAACCAAAACCAAGCAAATCACATTATGGTTTATCATGATGTGTGAAACCAACCAATTTGATTCTCTTACATACAGAGTATAATATTTATTTATTTATTTTTCCAATTTCTATCACCACCCATCTCCCCTGGAGGGGGGACTCTAATATAATATAGAGTAGGCTAAATAAGGTGAATATATATGTATATATTGATTATGTGTTGCCAGAGAATACTGTAATACCACTTACTTTTCTTTGTGATTTTCCAGTTTGCTTAAATTTTTTTCAATAGAAGTAGAGACCCTCTTTTTTATTATTTTGGTCTTTTAGCTTGGAAGATGTACTTGCCAATTATTTTTGCACTAGTGCACACCAACAGGAAAAGGCTGTATCTTAGGTATGAGTTTTATATTCCCGTACAAAATAATTGTATATTCTATGAAGACTGATTCTTTTTCTGGAGAAATATACAGCAACACAAGGGAAATCTTGTACAGGCAGCATAACTGAAGTGGCAAGATACAATATTAGAAAAACAGAGTTACTTTCATTACTGTGATGCTGTGTGTCAGAATGTCTCTCCTTAATGAACCTGTTTGCAATAAGACTCAGGGTGCAAAGAGGCTATTTAGAGAGTCTATTGTGTCTATAGTAAGTCCTTCAAATATCTCCCCACCATTAGACATGCCGCATTGACCAATTCTGTCCTGATTGCTGTTCTTTTTAGTATCAAGGGACATTCTTACCCAGACAGACTGATGGATCAGTAACTGCAGTTCATAAAATGTTTACACTGTACACATACCCATACAGTGATACAAGCAACAAAGTCCCAGATCACAATGTCATCTGCAGGCTTATGACTTTCCAATATCAATGAAAGGATTTAAGTTAAACTTAGACAGTGTTGCCTGCCTGTCACTTTTCAACAAAAGCTTCATTCACTCTCCCTCCTCCCTTTCAGAGTTTAGCCAAGATCGCAGCTCACATGGGAACATTTCAAGCAAATGCTCCCTATATCACAAGGATATTTTAAAAATCTGCCAAAGCCTTTTCTTAATTACTGATGGCAGAAAAGGACACTATGTGTCATGCTATCAAGATGCAAAAACTTTGCTGTGAATCAACAAAATTAAACACCATGAAAGGTTTATTCCTAAAATAATACGAAATGAGGTTCTTGTTGCTGACAGCAGGAAAGGAACAATAGATATCCATCCATGAGAAATTACAGATGATTATACAATCCTATAAACTGCTCTTAAAAACCAACAGAAGCACAATCCTAAACAAATGTGCATCCAGATAAGTGGGTTCATATCACAGCTCAGAAACTGATATACTTCTTTTGCATGTGAGTGCCATATGAACTTTCAACAACTTTTTCCCCCCTGTCTAATTCATCTGGCTACCAATCTTTCTGCTCCAATTATTTGGCCAAGGCAAGTACAAAAAACTTTGAATGTAATTATATTAAATTATTCAAACATGAATAGGAAACAAATTCTTATTACTGCCACTGATCTGGCAAAAACAACATGTTCCCCCAAAGTCATATTCTACTCTATGAAGCTATGAAGAATCTCACATGAATTATCATGTATGTCTTTGAAGAAAGGAATATAGGCGTATTGGGCAATTGTTTTATATCATAATTTAAGGAGAGGTCATCCTATTCAAGCTGTCACAAATGAACTTACAAAATAGAGCACTTAGAGGCCAATTTCTTTTCATTGAGTAGATTATTGCATTGTATTTCTTATTTGCATGTTATTTGTTATTTTAGCTGTTCCATTGATGAGTGACTACAATAAAGAATTGATGCATAATATTTGGAACTCAATCCTGACTTCCTGAAGTGATCCTAGCTCATATACAAGAACAAAGCAACACTGGAATGGGTTACCCATTTCACTGTCCTGAAAAATAATTTAAGAATAGCTTCATTTTTTTCAGCACATTCATGTACTTTTTTACAAACTTGATTTTATTTCATCTATGTATGAATGCAGTTAATAACATTGAAATATGCTTGGCTGTTATCAATTATTAAAAACATTGTACAATCCAAAAAACCCTTCATGGATCACTGCCTTGTTGTGGCGAAGGGGCTTGCGTAACTCAATGAAGTCAGGTCAAGACGGACAGGTCATGACGGAGAGTTCTGACAAAACGTGGTCCACTGGAGGAGGAAATGGCAAACCACTCCAGTATCCTTGCCAAGAAAACCCATGGACAGTATCAAAAGGCTAAAAGATATGACACCGGAAGATGAGCCCCTCAGGTCGGAAGGTGTCCAATATGCTACTGGGAAAGAGCGGAGGGCAATTCTGAGTAGCTCCAGAAAGAGTGAAGCGGCTGGGCCAAACCCGAAAGGACGCTCAGTTGTGGATGTGTCTGGAAGTGGAAGGAAAGTCCGATGCTGTCAAGAACAATACTGCATAGGAACCTGGAATGTAAGATCAATGAATCAAGGTAAGCTGGATGTGGTCAAACATGAGATGACAAGATTGAACATTGACATATTGGGAATCAGCGAACTAAAATGGACAGGAATGGGCGAATTTAATTCAGGAGACCATTATATATACTACTGTGGGCAAGAATCCCTTAGAAGAAATGGAGTAGTAGTCAATAAAAGAGTGGGAAAGGCAGTACTGGGGTACAACCTCAAAAACGATAGAATGCTTTCAGTTCGAATCCAAGGCAAACCATTCAACATCACAGTAATCCAAGTCTATGCCCCAACCACTGATGCCGAAGAAGCTGAAGTTGACCGGTTCTATGAAGACCTACAACACCTTCTAGAACTAACACCAAAAAAGATGTCCTTTTCATCATAGGGGTCTGGAATGCTAAAGTAGGAAGTCAAAAAATAACCGGAATAACAGGCAAGTTCGGCCTCGGAGTACAAAATGAAGCAGGGCAAAGGCTAATAGAGTTTTGTCAAGAGAACACGCTGGTCATAGCAAACACTCTTTTCCAACAACACAAGAGACGACTCTACTGGACATCACCAGATGGTCAATACCGAAATCAGATTGATTATATACTTTGCAGCCAAAGATGGAGAAGCTCTATACAATCAGCAAAAACAAGACCTGGAGCTGACTGTGGCTCAGATCATGAGCTTATCGCAAAATTTAGGCTTAAATTGAAGAACGTAGGGAAAACCACTAGACCACTCAGGTATGACCTAAATCATATCCCTTATGAATATACAGTGGAGGTGAGGAATAGATTTAAAGGATTAGATCTGGTACACAGAGTGCCTGAAGAACTATGGATGGAGGTTCGTAACATTGTACAGGAGGCAGCAACTAAAACCATCCCAAAGAAAAAGAAATGCAAGAAAGCAAAGTGGCTGACTGATGAGGCTTTACAAATAGCTGAGGAAAGAAGGGAAGCAAAAGGCAAGGGAGAAAGGGAAAGATATAAACAACTGAATGCAAAATTCCAGAGAATAGCAAGGAGAGATAAGAAGACCGCCTTAAATGAACAATGCAAAGAAATCAAGGAAAACAATAGAATGGGGAAGACTAGAGATCTCTTCAAGAAAATCGGAGAGATCAAGGGAATGTTTTGTGCAAAGATGGGCATGATAAAGGACAAAAAAGGCAGGGACCTAACAGAAGCAGAAGAGATTAAGAAGAGGTGGCAAGAATACACAGAAGAACTATACAAGAAAGATCTTAATATCCCTGATAAATACAATGGTGTGGTCGCTGACCTTGAGCCGGACATCCTAGAGAGTGAAGTCAAGTGGGCCTTAGGAAGCATTACTAACAACAAAGCTAGTGGAGAAGACAGTATCCCAGCTGAGCTATTTAAAATCCTAAAAGATGATGCTGTTAAAGTGCTGCACTCAATATGCCAACAAATTTGGAAAACTCAACAGTGGCCGCAGGATTGGAAAAGGTCAGGTTACGTTCCAATTCCAAAGAAGGGCAATGCCAAAGAATGTTCAAACTACCGTACAATTGCGCTCATTTCACATGCTAGCAAGGTTATGCTCAAAATCCTACAAGCTAGGCTTCAGCAGCATGTGAACCGAGAACTACCAGAAGTGCAAGCTGGGTTTCGAAGAGGCAGAGGAACTAGAGATCAGATTGCCAACATTCGCTGGATCATGGAAAAAGCAAGAGAGTTCCAGAAAAACATCTACTTCTGCTTCATCGACTATGCTAAAGCCTTTGATGGTGTGGATCACAACAAACTGTGGCAAAGTCTTAAAGAGATGGGAGTACCAGATCACCTTACCTGTCTCCTGAGAAACCTGTATGCGGGTCAAGAAGCAACAGTTAGAACCGGACATGGAAGAACCGATTGGTTCAAAATTGGGAAAGGAGTACGACAAGGCTGTATATTATCACCCTGCTTATTTAACTTATATGCAGAGTACATCATGAGAAATGCCGGGCTGGATGAATCACAAGCCGGAGTTCAGATTGCCGGGAGAAATATCAACAACCTCAGATATGCAGACGATACCACCCTAATGGCAGAAAGTGAAGAGGAACTAAAGAGCCTCTTGATGAGGGTGAAAGAGGAGAGTGCAAAAGCTGGTTTGAAACTCAACATTAAAAAAACTCAGATCATGGCATCTGGTCCCATCACTTCCTGGCAAATAGAAGGGGAAGAAGTGGAAGCAGTGACAGATTTTATTTTCTTGGGCTCCAAGATCACCGCAGACGGTGACTGCAGCCATGAAATTAAAAGACGCTTGCTCCTTGGGAGGAAAGCTATGGCAAACCCAGACAGCATATTAAAAAGCAGAGACATCACCTTGCCGACAAAGGTCTGTATAGTTAAAGCTATGGTTTTTCCAGTAGTAATGTATGGCTGTGAGAGTTGGACCATAAGGAAGGCTGAGCGCCGAAGAATTGATGCTTTCGAGCTGTGGTGCTGGAGAAGACTCTTGAGAGTCCCTTGGACTGCAAGGAGGTCAAACCAGTCAATCCTAAAGGAAATCAACCCTGACTGCTCATTGGAAGGACAGACGCTGAAGCTGAAGCTCAAATACTTTGGCCACCTAATGCGAAGAGAGGACTCACTGGAAAAGACCCTGATGCTGGGAAAGACTGAGGGCAAAAGGAGAAGGGGACGGCAGAGGATGAGATGGTTAGATAGCATCACCGATGTAACGAACATGAATTTGGGTAAACTCCGGGAGGCAGTGGAGGACAGGAAGGCCTGGCGTGCTATGGTCCATGAGGTCACGAAGAGTCGGACACGACTAAACGACTGAACAACAACAACAACAACAATCCAAAACATGCATTAATGCCATCTTCCCTAACCTGGTGCTTTCCAGATGTGCTGGGACTAGAGCTGTGAACAGTACAATTCTAGAAACTTTATTTTTAACTTGCTGTACACTATGTGCTCAAAGATCACTTGAAATTGGTGGGAGAGGCGGAATCTGGTCTGTCTGGAGAGTTACAATATAGACTTAGGATATACGTTAACTAAATTAATATTTTTATTGACTTTTAGTGGTATTTATGTTTTTTATTGATTTTAAACTTTTGCTGTGAGCCGCCCAGGATCCCTCTTTGCGGGGCAGATGGGCGGGATATAAATATGACAAATAAATAAATAAAATATACTTACATATAAAATTTTCAGGCAGAATAAAGATATATGGGAATTCATATTGGGTGTGTTCCTATCCCTTACTCACATTTCCTTCCTTGGCAATCAGAAACTATATTCAAACTTGTGAACATATATAGTTTCTCAGTCCCATTCCCTTTTTGTCACAAACATGCATGCAGCTTCCCATAAGTATCGCTCATGACATTCTTCCTGGCAGACTGCCTTGCAAATAGTAAGATGCTCCCAATTCCAGTTTGGCTTCCTTTCTTGCACTATCTTCAAGTCAAATCACTGCTGCTTGTTCCCATACTGGAAATAGCAGGATTATACAATAAGTTAGGAAGATAGGGAACTGCAAAACCATGAGTCAATATTGTCTAAACTGACCAATGTGGTTATGCTGGGCATATGTGTATCCCACATATACCTGGAAAATGAACCTGGGACACTGAACCTGGTAGAAGGCTAATGTACATCCCCATGTCTCCCCGTCAGAAGCTACTCAGTGCTGGCACAGAGATGAGCAGCAGAGCTTTTGAATTTACTTCACAATTCAAAAACAAGTTGTAAATTACATCACCTCCACAGCTTGAAGGCAATATGAGATGGGGTTAGTTCAACTAGAACATGCTTCCTCTATTTCATAAAAGAGGAAAAGGTTCTATTTGTTCAGTTTCTAAATATCCCTGTATACAAAGCAGAATGATCAGGAACTTGTTCACAAATCAACACATTCTGACAAAGTTAAATGTCTGGTCTGCTGAATATTAACACTACTGTTACTTGAACTCAACTTTTTCCTTTCCCTGCCCCATTCGAGCTTTGTACACAATCATTTTTCACTCCAGAAGAATTCCAACTCCTGCAAGCTAAAATTTAAATAGTAATGATGACCACTTCTATTCCTTTTTTGTACCATGAAGCATAATTGTAAATCTAAGGGAGATGTTTAGTGAATTCTCATGTAAGAAAAATATTCCCTTGAAACATTTCTTTCATGCCTTGTACCTGATTCAATTTCCAAGTTGAATTGCTACAATGAATTTGGAGTGTCAATGTTCCAAGATGTCAATGTTTTTTTTCCTTTTTAAGACTTTTTAACAACAAAACAATTTAAACATGTCAAAACAGTTTTGTGAAATGCTTCATCTATTCAAAGCAGCATTTCTAATGTAAAAACAATGTGAAAAGAATTAAACCGAAGCCTAATTATAACTTCATTACTAGCTTCACAAAAACATATTTTCATGGTATTATGGCTCAAACCTCAACAGTCCACAGATGTTCTGCCATTTCTAGTAGAACAATAAAAATGAGTAAGGAATCACATTGTTGGCAGGGTTATATTTAGACTGAGGACTCAGATTTATATAGTGAACAAAATCTAATAAGCAGCCTCTGTCTTAAGAAATCACTTTAAAGTTTCCCTAAGGTTTCCAGCATAATTTTGTTTGACCTTTAATTAAAAAGACCACCTCAACTAGGCCCTTGGGTCATCACTAAAAACAGGTTTTACTGTACATTTACAAATGGACCTTTGCATACTTCGCAGAAAAAATATACACATTGAACCATCATAAGACATGTACACAAATCTGTACATTTTCATACAATAAGAAAACTTTCTATTTTTCCCTCAACTCTAGCCACAAGCTGTCACAATCTTAAGATAAGATATAAGTATATGTTTAAAGTTAATTAGAGAGACATTCAATGTAACTTGCACAATATTTTCACATCCAATTAAGATATTCTGTAGTGAGGTAGTCATAGTTCACTTTACATGTCCATTTGTAAATGCACAAATGTTTTTAATCAATAATTTAGACTGCAACTGAAAAAAATTATAGTTAATAAGAATATATATGCAACATGATTATCCTATTAGAGTTTTCTTTAAAATCAATTTAAAGTACCTAAGTTTTTCTTCTGGTGTTTTACTGAATTTTACTACTGTGGGAGATATTCTGGCAAATTTCTTAAGGACATAAAAGGCAATCTTTGTGTATTTTTTTAACATTATATAGAATAAAATGCTATATATTCCCATAATGTGTAATATATCCAAATACAGAGAATTTAAAATTGTTCATTGGCAATGCAAACCTGAACTGAAAAATAGGCAAGAAGCTCTTGAAACAAAACTTACTTAAAATTAGAGTAAGTCTTCTAAGGACATTGGTCAAAATCCAACCTTGCATACATGACTCTCATTCACAACAATGAACTGATGTTTCCAGTAAAATGAGTGGGGATTCAGGGTCAAAATGTGAAGATCAACAGGGGGATAGATGTGAAAAATCATTAAGAAAAACTCATATATAATTTCAATAATATTCTATGGGCATTATTTACTTAGCATACAATCCTATGTTGTACATGAGAAAGATGAGGCCAATCAGTGATAGAGCATTAAATACTAAAATGACTTAATTATAGAACTAACAAATAAGCCAATAAAAAGTGCAATTATGGGATAACGATTTGTATTCAATTTCTTGAACTTGGTTTCAAAACATCAAATTCAGATGTTGCATGTAACCATAATCTTTGGAAGAATAAATATAACATTATGTGCACAGCACAACCTCTCATACTTAACTGCCATACAAATTAAATCCAAGCCAAACATAATTTTCCAAACTTCTCCTTTAAGGACAAAATAGTCCTAAAATCAGTGCTGAATTCTAGTATAGCATGTTTTGTTTACACCAAAATCAAACTGACAAAACCTGTATAATATTTGTTCCTTATGGTTATATAAAAGCCATTTTAAAATAAATGATATAGCAGCCTTCTCAACCATATACTCTCTAACATCAGAGCTTTCCAAACTGTGTCTCTCGACACTTTAGTGTGTCGCAACACACAGTTTAATGTGTTGCAAAACAACCCAGAAGTGGCAGCGGGGGCGTGAACAGCGGCGGCGTGGGGGGGTGCGGCGGCAGCAGCGGCGCACCATCAGCGCTTCCACATTTTAGCGGAAAACACGAGGCCGCCGCCGCCACCATGCCGTGTCCCCCCGCGCCACCGCTGTGCACGCCCCCACCGCCGTGCACACCCCCGCACCGCCGCCACTACCGCCGTTGGTGTGTCACCAACGGCGGCAGTTTGGAAAGTACTGCTCTACATGTTGGATTCCACTATGTATAATTCATAGATATTACCTATGTTAATTGGGAATTCTGGACATTCTGGACTCCAACACATCTAAATTAGGTGAAGTTGCTATGTAGTATGTTTTGCATTAATAACTAGTGTCTAAAATCTATATGCAACCAAATAAAGCGGAAACATACTCTGTATGTGCTCATAAGAATCCAAAGTTTTAGGTATAAATATATCAAAGTAACTTCCTAATTCCAAAGTTTTATGAATGGGAAGTCTCCAATTCAAACATCATCTCTACAGCAAATGTACTATGTGACCTCAGGCAACTAACAGTCTCTGGACTAAATGTAACTTTGAATATGCTGCCATATTTAATATGTAGGCATCAACTAGGAGGAACAAAGAGCTTTTTTTGATAATTAACAATTTTATATACAAGGGCAAGGAGGAATTTAATTTTTTTTCAACTGCTTTAATCATTGTCTGAAACTGCCATTTGCCTGAATGTGATGGTGCTAGCAGGAAAATAGCACCCAGCACATCAGACATTGTGTTTGTGTGTGTGTGTGTGTGTCTGTGTGTGTCTGTGTTTACACACTAGCATAATCCCTCTAAAATCAAATCATATAGACTACAAGCACAATAGCATCTGAAGGAATAGCATGGTAATAGGTTAATATTACATCTAAACCAATTATGTTCAAGTAGAAAATTAAAGTACGAATGTATGCAGGGAAATGTATACATTAGCAGCTGAGGATGAATAACATTATGTGCATTTAAGAAGATAAGAACATAAGAAGTGCCCTGCTGGATCGGACCCATGGCCCAACGTGTCCCAGGCCAAGCACGCACAAACACAGAGAGAGGTGGTTGGAAACTTTACTGATAGTTTGTAAAATAATCAAGCAGCAAAGAAAATGTGAGTACAAATGCACATGCACACACAGTAAGGAAAACAAGTCCCCAAAATCCAGCAAGCTTGCCTTATGAGAGTTCCAAATCGAAAACAGCAGGCACATGAGTGGTCAAGCAAAGTCCAAGGGTCAAAACATTGCAGAAGGTTCATCAGCCAGTCCAGGTCCAAAGTCAAAGCCCAGGGTTTTCAAGTCAGGAGTCAAGGCGCACAGAGTCTGGATTAACAGATGGTTGTTGCCAATGGAGAGGCTTGAGTTCTCTGCTCTTCTTAAACAGAAGCAACTCCAGTGTTGCTCATTAGGAAGGGCACAGCTCCTTTCTTGCGAGGAGCCCTGCAGAGCGCCTTTGCTCTCCGCATGGCAAACCCTAGCACTGGGAGTGGGGGGCAGCTCAGACTCCTCATCTTCAGAGACCGACAGCAGCTGTGCCTCCTGGCTACTGGATGGCCCCACCTCCACTGTCTGTGGCTCCTCAGACAGCAGTTCATCCAGCAACTCAGACACTGGCTGCTCATCATCAGTCTCATCTGAATCCGAGCTCGCCATGACAATAGAATTTGATGACAAGTGCTATAGAACAGAGGTGACAAGACTCATTCTTTCACTGATGTCATATAAACATTACATGGTAGAACACCCAGCATGTCTCAGTTGCTTTGTACTATTTCAACAATGCAACAGTCACAAATCTAGTTTAATTGGGAAGTTGTGACATTTATGGATGCCATGCTTTGCTGAACTGATATTTGGCCCTTGATATCTACTGGTGAAGTTAGGCCTAGAAAACTCTTTCAAAACAGATTGAGAAATACCATGGTTAACATTTGGAACTATCAAACACTCACCAAGCTACAGGAATGCCCTGGATCTACCAAACTGAAGGAAAGAACAGACTGGCCTTTGCACTGCACCCTTGCTCCCATGAAATATATCATGGGAAGAAAGAGGCAGATCATCCATTGACTGAAGAGTTCGCTGCTATGGGGAGCTTATTTCCATTTCCCTACCAGAAAGACACCCAACTAGAGTTGATTTAAGATGGCAGAACACAGGAAAGAATACTTGTATTCTATCCATTGACCAAGTCCTAAGGACTACTGGGTGCTGTTGCCTAGAGCCATGTGTATTATTACAGTTTCTTGTAGAGGATCATCTAATCAAAAGGCAGAATATTCACCTACTAAATTATTTTTAATTGAAGTTTGAAACAAAAGCTACATAATATTTGAAATGCTTCACTTTCTGAAAGTCTTGACATGTAAGGACAGAGAAATTCCAAACATAATAAACTACCTTCTTCTGAATTAGACCATTGGTCCATTAATTTTCTCTGCTCTATAAGCAGTGTCTTTTTTATGATGGTAAACACATTTGGTTTGGGCTCATTACTTGGTTACAGAAAGCATCGTTCTGCCCAGGTCCATTGGGTAGATACAGATTCTTTGCTTTTTATGTTAGTGGCCTGCCATAGTAATATGCCATAATAGTTAGCAGACTTGATTTTTAAAGGAGAATTCCATTCTTTTAACCTATGCATACAATGCCATCACTTTACCAGTCAAAATATTTTATTCATTTTAAATTTTGCAGTCAAAACTTTGAAATTAAAACACTTTGGAAATTATGAGACACGTTTGGTAGTTTTGAAGGTAAGATACCTAGTATATGAGTTACTTTAGAGGTTAGAGTTTCCCATAGCAGGAATGCTGATTATGTCAACAAGCAACTGCCACTTGGGACCAAGCCTAAACAGCGATGTCCAGTAAGCCATGGGAGAAGCAAGAAAAAGCAGCAGTGGATTTAAATTGCAGGGGGGAATAAGAGGGAATAGAATTCTTATGTTGACAGAAGACAATCAACTGCTTAAAAGAGCTCAATTCCAGTATGCAATAAAGATTCTTATCTAGCTTGCCATGTCAAGTATCTGGAGAGCTTCTGCTGACATTGAGCCAGGAGGCTTGAAACCTAGGGCATTACCAGAAATGGCTTTAGATCTGCAGGGGTAGCAAATTCAGCCTCTTGTTAATCAACTTATGGTGTCACTGAGTAGTTTCTTATACACCATGAACCAGTATCATCCTGCTATGTTGAGCTGGTTTGGAGAAAGAAAAAAAAACCAGCAATGCCATTGACCGATTAGCAGGGAACTCAGTTTACTTCCTGCACAGATCTGAAACAATATCAGATAATGGGTGTGGAGAATTTATGGCATGCTTTGGAGAGTACAAAAGTATATGCTGCTGCACCAAGAAAGAACTCAAGAAGTCACAATGGGGTGATGTTTCAGTTAAAGAATCTTGCAAGCCTAATGAATTGTGTCTGTCTATTGAAAAGCAGAGCCATCCTATGTCCTTAAGAGTCATGTCAAAAAAAGAGAGAATTTTTTGAGTTTAACATATCTGAGCACAAGTCCCATACCTTCCCAAAGACTCTGAGTCAAATTTAACACCCCTTGAGAATTCAGAAAAACAATTATCTTAGAAAATACGTAACAAGAACTGGGACATGAAAAAATTCAAAGGGGGTTATTGCAATGATGAACACTTTTTAGTAAAAATTAACAGCATGACCAAAACACTTTTTTTTTCCAAATAAAAAATTAATGGCAGCTGTGTGGCAAAAAGCTCAGTAGGTATATGGTGGGAAGACTGGGGATGTGCAGGCTGATGGGAAAATCGATAGTTGTTCACTGGAAAGATACAAGGTGTAGCAGCTTGATGTGTACTTTTGCACATCTGCAAAATGATGGATGGATTTAACAGACATTCAGGTAGGAAGGCACAATGGTTTTTAAAAAATCAAATAGGGGGCATAATGCCAAAAGGTATAGGAATTCCTCTTTTAGAAGGTGTCTAAGAAAAGCAAAAGACAATGGCCATTTCTAGCATCCCTAAAGAAATTTTAAAAATTAGAAATCATCCAACCTCCTGAATTAACTATAACTTTTTCATTCCCTGGTATACTTTTTAAATTGCTGTGTACCACCTTGTGCTATCTTTACTCTGATAACTGCACTTTTATACTGACAAGTGGTACATATTTTAAAAATATTAAGAGTTTTGAAAGATGTGTTACCAATCGAAGAGAAAGATATGTTGACCAGATTATTAGATATTCTTTCTACATGGAGCGCCAGTTTATATCATCAGAAGTATAAAAGAATTAACTATTTTCCCTGCTCTAAATAGAGGGGTTTTTTTTCTTTTCCTATTTTCAGATGTTCCGCCTCATCAGGCAAAATTCTCTTCCTAGCTTTGCAAACAGGAATCAGGAACTCTGGGCTGAGATTTTCTCTACAACATGGAAAGAACAATATTGGAAACATTCCGACTGCACATATAGTTCAGGAAGAAGTTTGCCACTTGATTCTGCTAATTGTAAAACTGATCTTGATAGAATTGCAGAGGGCGGGGTAGTGGTACAGTGCTGCCCATGTTCATATGACTGTGTCTATCTTGTTATTTGTCCACATTGTTTCCCTTCTCTTGCAGGATTGGCATTTGTTTACTTTTCATACCGTGTAGCAGCTAGTGCAAATTCAGCAGCTGGACATGTTCTCATTCCCATTCTGAAGTGATCAAATGCTGATTTCCTATCATGCACATCTTAATAAACAGAAAGGGATGCAACTTAACTACCTGAATTTCCAGGCATGGGGAGGAAAATGTGGAATATATCTAGAAATAAATGTTATCCTACAGAGATACCATCTGTTTTAGAAAAGGGCAAATAATAATCCTCCTTCATGGATAATTTACTTCGTAGTGGTGAAGGGGCTTGTGTGTCCCCATTATGCTATGAGCTGTACCATTAGGAGTGTACACTCCCAGAATGGTCCCCCATAACAGATAGGTCAGAGATAAGGAATCAGAGTCAAAACAATCACAGGAGAAAAAAGTATCAAGCCACTCCAATATTCTGCTAAGAAAACAAAATAGACACTCACAACCATGCCAGTTAACATACCAGAAGATAAACTCCCTCACCCTCCAGGTCAGAAGGTATCCAATTGTCAGCCTTACTAGGTAGACCAGACAGGAAACACAACCAGATGAGCTAATTCTACTTTATTGTAAAACTACATTAACAGATTCTTGCAAGTCTGAAAGTACAATTCTCCTGCCGTCTCCTTTATAGCCCGAGAAACTAGGGAGGGTCTCTTCTGAGCCCCTTGCCCCACCCACTATCCAGCTGTGGACCATGCTGTCTCTTATCTGATCATTCCCTAGGCCAGAGCTTTCCAAACTGTGTGTTGGGACACATTAGTGTGTCGGCTGCAGTGTCTGGGCGTGTTGCGGCTGCTGCTGCCTCCGAGCCCTGCCAGGATTCCACGCAGGTCCTAGTGCCTGCCTTGTGCCTTGCTGCCTCCAAACCTGCTGTGATTCCGTGCAGGTCCTAGTGCCTGCCTTGTGCCCTGCTGTAAGAGTGTGTCGCGAAATGATGCCCTGCTGTAGGAGTATGTCGCAAAATGATGCATGTCTAAAAAGTGTGTCACCAACATGAAAAGTTTGGAAAGCTCTGTCCTAGGCAATGTTTCTTGGCCCATTCTCCCAAGGTCTTTCCTACATACCATTACACAAATAAGGTAATAAGAAGAACAAAGGACGAGAAATTATATCAATGCATGTAATGTAGCTGAATTCAAACTGAAGGAAGTCCAGTTACTGATATTCATTCATTCATTCATTCATTCATTCATTCATTCATTCATTCATTCATTCATTCATTCAATTCATTCATTCATTCATTCATTCATTCATTCATTCATTCATTCATTCATTGATACCTGTATGACCACACATCTTAAAACCATAACTCTCGGCAGCTCACAACAAAAACCAATGAAAACAGAAACAGAAAAATGTGGTGCCACAACTCCCTAGATGTAACCGATAACATTCTCTTCCAACTCCAGCTTTACCCTATCACAACACTTGCAGGAAAAGCAGCTCTTCACAGCTTTCCAAAAGGTTAAAAGGATAGGGGCAGTCAAAGACAAAAGGAAAATACAATGCTGCAAACATACTGTATGTATACCATTGGTATCCAGAATGTCAGAAACATAAATTTAGACAAACAATGTCAGAGCAGAAATTTCAAAATTAAACTTCTACATACTGGGAATTGGTGAACTGAAATGGATCGGAATGGGTCATTTCATATCAGAGGAGCATCAGATCATCTACTGTGGACAAGAAAATTGTAGGAGAAATTGAATAGCCATCATTATTAACAAAAAGGTGTCGATATCAGTGCTTACATGCAACCCAAAAAAGAAGTATCAGTTCAACTTCAAGGCAAGCCAATCCACTTCATGGTGGTCCAAGTCTATGCCTCAATCACAGAGGAAGCAGAAGTTGAATAGTTATATGGCTCCTTACACAGTATCTACACAATGCCCCTCAAAACATCACACATATAATAGAGAACTGGAATGCTAATATTGAAAGTAAAATAGCATCTGGAATAATAGAAGATTTGGCTTTGATGTATGCAATCAAAAAGGAGACAAATAGAGTTCTACTAAGAAAACTCAACATTTATTGCAAATACCCTCTTTGAATAACCTTGAAGACAGTTCTTTATATGGACATCACCAGATGACCAAGAATAAAATCAAATTGACTATAAACTCGATAAGCAAAGTTGGGAAAACCTTTTTCAAATGGAATCACAATCTGATGCGTACTTTAGCTCAAATCATGAACTTACAATCATGAAAAATTACAACCTAAACTAAAAGGGAAAAAAATAATCAGACCAACAAGATATCATCTCAGCAATATTTCATATGATTATGTGGTAAAGGTAAATAATAGATTTAATGGATTCAGTTTGATTAATAGAATGCCTGAAGACCTCTGGACAGAAATTCATGGCATCCTTAAAGATGAAGCAAATAAAAGTACCCCAAAATGCAAAAAGCAAAATGGCTGATTGCTGACCTGCTGAAAATAGCTCAAGGAAGGTAGAAAGCAAAAGGCAACAGAGACAAAAGAAAATTTGACTGAGTTCCAGAGAATAGCAAGCAAAAAAAGGAGATATATCTGAATAAGCAATACAAAGAAACTGAGGATAACAACTGAATTGTTAGAAAAGATAAGAGATCTGTTTAAGAAAACTACAGCTATCAACCAACCAAAGTTACAAGCGAAAAGACAAAAAAGGCAAATATCTTCTGGACAAAGAAGATACGGAAAGGAGATGATGCAAATATATGGAAGAACCATACAAAAACAGATCCCAAAATTGAACTCATATACAAAGTTTGATTACTGAACTAGATGCAGAAATTCCAGAAAATGAAGTTAAATACTGCTTAGCGGCAGGAACTGATAAAAACCACACCAGAACTGTTTAAAATCTTATAAAATGATGTCATTAAGGTGCTACTTACAATTTATAAGCAGGTATGGAAAACTCAGTCGAACTGGAAAAGATCAATTTATATTCCAGTAATAAAAAAGGGTAGTGCTAAAGAATGTTGAAACTACCAAACAATTGTTTATTTCACACGCTAGCAAGTTTATTTTCAAGATTTTACAATCCAGATTTCAACAATACATGGGAACATAAACTGGCAGATGTCCAAGCTAGATTCAGAAAGGGTGGGGCACTTGAGGTCACATTGCTAAAATCTAATGGATAAAGGATGAGGCAAGGGAGTTCCAAAAATGTTGATTGTGTCACCAAGAATTGGACGGGAATGAACTGAACAACAAAGTAATAATAAATATCCAATTGTATCTAAAAATTGTATTGCACTTCACCAAAGATGAGATATTAAAGGGTTTTGTTGTTGTTGTTCAGTCGTTTAGTCATGTCCGACTCTTCATAACCCCACGGACCATAGCACGCCAGGCCTTCCTGTCCTCCACTGTCTCCCGGAGTTTACTCAAATTCATGTTCGTTACATCGGTGATGCTATCTAACCATCTCATCCTCTGCCGTCCCCTTCTCCTTTTGCCTTCAGTCTTTCCCAGCATCAGGGTCTTTTCCAGCGAGTCCTCTCTTCGCATTAGGTGGCCAAAGTATTTGAGCTTCAGCTTCAGTATCTGTCCTTCCAATGAGCAGTCAGGGTTGATTTCCTTTAGGATTGACTGATTTGACCTCCTTGCAGTCCAAGGGACTCTCAAGAGTCTTCTTCCAGCACCACAGCTCGAAAGCATCAATTCTTCGGTGCTCAGCCTTCCTTATGGTCCAACTCTCACAGCCATACATTACTACTGGGAAAACCATAGCTTTAATTATACGGACCTTCATCGGCAAGGTGATGTCTCTGCTTTTTAATATGCTGTCTAGGTTTGTCATAGCTTTCCTCCCAAGGAGCAAGCGTCTTTTAATTTCATGGCTGCAGTCACCGTCTGCGATGATCTTGGAGCCCAAGAAAATAAAATCTGTCACTGCTTCCATTTCTTCCCCTTCTATTTGCCAAGAAGTGATGGGACCAGATGCCATGATCTGAGTTTTTTTAATGTTGAGTTTCAAGCCAGCTTTTGCACTCTCCTCTTTCACCCTCATCAAGAGGCTCTTTAGTTCCTCTTCGCTTTCTGCCATTAGGGTGGTATCATATTAAAGGGTACATACTGATTAACTGAAATTGGATTTATGGATCTGAAAGAATCACCCTAGTTATTTTCTAGCCAATGTGAATGTAAAAGCTATTCTAATATATGTATACATGGCATAGGAAAATTCATATATATGTTCTACATCTTAAGCCTGCACTCTCACTATTTAGGAGAATTTAAGGTGAATTTTCCAGATCTCTTTTATGTGCATCTATGTTGGCTGGCAAGCTTTAATAATCTTGCAGAAAGATGCTTCTTAAACAGATCTTCAAGTACTTCTAGCCAACTTAAAGGAACTTTGCTGCTCTATAATATTTACTGGAAGACTGCTAAATGTAAGTTCTACCCATTAGGAATAATTATTTCCCTTCAGATTGAACAAATAAATTACTGGCATCACACAGCAGTTAGACAATACTAAAACACCTGCAGTTATATTGTCTGAGTTGATAATAATAAAAAGCCATCTAAATGTTTTTTTTAAAAATAAACACACTGAACGCTATAGTATATATAAACATCATGAATAGAAACATAGTTTGTAAAACAGAAACATCTGGACCAAGTTTCCCCAACATGACGACTTCAAAATGTATACGGAATTACCAATTCCTCTTGGCCATACTGGTTGGAAATCGCACAGTCCATGTATCTGGGAGGTTCCAGTTTGGGAAGGCTGATCCACACCATAAATATTGCTGCCATACAAGTTTCACTTTTGTAGGAAGCATTAGAAGAACAGTAAGGAATGCAAACAGAGAAAAACACACCACTTAAGGCAGTAAATTAATTAATTAATTAATTAAGTGCTGACCGCTGTAATTACATGTTGTTTTTTTCAGTTTGAGCTTTAAACTATAGCTCAGAACCTTCTATAACAAAATCTGCTTCTCATAATTGTTACAGACTTGTAGAGACAATATTGCAACCTTCAAAGAAAGTCTGACGCCAAAGGCTAACCCACTTGCCAAGAGAGTCAGTGCAGGATCAGAGTATATGATCCGCCTTGCATTTCACCTTTTAAACTACTCCAAAGAGATGAAGCACTTTCTGCATGAGGAATACCTACTATACATTGTTTAGTCTCTTTGAGTCTGGCAAAACTCAACAAGTATAACGATGTAATAAAGAATAACAAAATTATCCTACATGGTGTGAGCAAAATGGATTTTTAAAAATCATACTAGGACACTAGTCTAACAGATTAATTTTAAAAGTCACTTAATATTCATTATACATACAAGGTAAACAAGGTTGTAGCAATCCAGCTACGCTAACACCCAGAATCACAAAGAAAGCATAAAATAGGTCTAACCAATAACCAATCTCGCCTTTTAAATAATGTCACATAGCATATGCATTTTGGCTTGGAATACACTTCAGAGATAGGTGATGAATACAGTGGGGACTGAACCCAACAGAACACAAGCTAGAGCCGCTGTTAAGGCCTACCTTGTGGTGGTAAGAGCGGCAAAATGTCAGTATTTCTCCGCTCTTAGTGCATCTGCAGGATGACGTAAGTGACACTGTGACCACCCTTTCTTGGTGCCTAGAGGCTGTAGGGGTCTGGATGGGGAACAACAGGCTTCATCTGAACCATGGTAAGACGGAGTGGCTGTCGGTTGGGGGCTCCCTGGTTTCTGGGAATTTGCCATCTTTGGCTCTGGATGGGGTTGCACTGCCCCAGACAGATCCGGTGTGGAACCTGGGGGTTCTCCTGGACTCACGACTCCTGCTCAAGGAGCAGGTGGCAGTCGTGGCCAGGGGGACCTTTGCACACTCTCGTGCTGTGCGCCACCTATTCCCTTTCCTGGATTGGGAGTCCCTCCGAATGGTCACTCATGCCCTGGTCATCTCCCATATAGACTACTACAATATGCTCTACATAGGGCTACGCTTGAAGAGTATCCGGAAGTACAGCTGGTGCAAAATGCAGCCACACGAGCAGTCTTAGGAGCCCCTAGAAGGGCACATATAACATAGTTGCTGCGTGAGCTGCATTGGGTGCCAGTTTGCTTCCGGGTCCAATTCAAGGTGTTCGTTATCACCTTTAAAGCCCTACATGGCATGGGTCCAGGTTACTTGAGGAACTGCCTCACCCCCGTTACATCGACCCATCCCACCCGGTCAGGCAGAGAGGGCATGTTAGAGACCCTGTCCATGAGGGACTACCAATTGGCAGGGTCCAGGAGGAGGGCCTTCTCTGCCGTGGCACCCGCCCTTTGGAACAGGCTTCCCCCGGGGGTAAGACAGGCCCACACTCTCCCAGCCTTTCGGAAGGGAGTGAAGACATGGTTATGTCACCTTGCCTGGGATGGGAGGGGGGAAAGCTATTCATGGGGGTGGTTAATACCATGAGGGTGCCAAGGAGAAGATCTCATCTCCCATCTTATATTTATATTTTATATTTGTATTTATATGTATTTATATTTATAGTTATATTGAATTGTTTTCAGCAATTGTTATTTTTATTATCTGTAAGCCGCCCAGAGTCGTTATACACGATTTGGGCGGTAGAGAAATTTAAAAATAAATAAATAAAAAGATGCTAAGTTTATGATTTCTATGCCCTTCTTTCAAATTTCTATCCAATTCTCACCTTCCTCCTAGTATTAGAAGCCATGGAAAATATTACATGTTCAGGTAATAGTGGTGTCTGTTACGTGCAGTAATAATATTTTAGGTACTAGGATGGTTGCAACAGACGGTTCAGGAGGTAGTAGTGGTGGTTAGTATCTACACCTATCCATGTATGTATGTATGTATGTATGTATGTAAAGGTTCCCCCTGCACATTTGTGCAGTCGTGTCCGACTCTAGGGGCCGGTGCTCATCTCCGTTTGTTAGCCGAAGAGCCAGCATTGTCCAAAGATGCTTCCGCAGTCATGTGGCCGGTATGACGCACGCGGAACGCTGTTACCTTCCCACCGAAGTGGTACCTATTTATCTACTTGCATTGGCATGCTTTCAAATTGCTAGGTTGGCAAGAGCTGGGGCGAGTGCGGGAGCTTACTCCGTCACGCGGGGCTAGAGATTTGAACCTCCGAACTTGCGACCTTCCGATCAACAAGCCTGGCGTCTTACCCGCTGAGCCACCATATCTATCATTCATTCATTCATTCATTCATACATACATACATACATACATACATACATACATACATACATACATCCTTGTATCCACATTATTCATTTTCTACTTTTAGGAAAATCAAATTTGCATATCATATTTGAATTCTCTATTTCCTCCAAAAAGTCAGGAATAATAGCATGTAAGTTGCCTATTTTACCTTAGGAATGAGCTATGTCTGGCTGAGAAATATAGCTCACTCAAGGACACCATTAGGAAAGGACTTGGCCCATGTGGCCCCCAAGCCTCTTTTTGCAACATCAGACAATCCTATGCCTACACAGTGTGAATCACATGTACATTCATATGTATACATAGGTTGAGTTCATGCAACAAGCAATCCTCTGTAATGAAGTTAACCCAACACAACAACCATTGTGTTCATATATCATGTCATATCCAAACAAATAAACCATATTATAGCTTATTGTCTGGCTGGGTTCACGCTATATATAACAGCGCTACCAGGTGACCAACACTTCCATCTTCCAACTTTTCTGATACCACTTTAAAATTCATCTGAGACTGAACTACACTGCTTTGACCATTTGCAGATTTTAGGGATACCAGGAGATTATGAGAATAAGCAGCTTTACAAGTCTAGGGAACCACCAGCAAACTGGTGCTTGACCTTTCTGGCCAATTTCCAAGTACACCGCACTGCTTGCCCATCAGCATCCATCTGCTGGCCAGTAGCTGGCTGCCTTGTCCCACCCTTTCAGGTTTGTTCCTAAATGGATATCCCTTCTCCTTAAGGAAAGCTAAACAATGGAAACAAAAGAGCACTCCTGTGCTTTATGGCATCAAACCACTATTGTCTTAAAATTATGGCAAACCAGGATTTATTTGTGCTCCTTTCAAGCTGCTATAGTGGATAACGGCAGGGAGGTGAGATGAGGCAATACAGATGACTCCTTTAAAGCAAGCCCAAAATACATTCCCAATTCAGGAACAGCAACTGCTGGCTTAAAACAGGTTCCTTCCTTTCACCAAAAAATAAAGTTCAGAATCATAACTGCAAGCCTCTGGTGACACCATTCTTTTATTATCTGAGAGTTCCTTCCACCTGAAAAAATGGAATTACGCTTGTCCCTGGAAATGCCACAAGTCAATGCCTGGATTCCCACAACACACTGAACTCATGAACCACTGAAGCTCTTTTAGACCACTCTAGTCAGTGTTGGGAACCCAGCCAATATGGTTACTGCCTTTAGGCCAGGAATGCATATCTTCCAGGAAGAAGCAGAGAGCTGTTATACAGAAAATGCACTAAGGAGAGCATCAACCCAAGCTTATTACTTAATCATGTGAGAATAAAATGAAGACCCTCTATGTAAGCTGCCTTAACCTTCTAGAGAAAAGGGATGATGATGATGATGATGATGATGATGATGATGATGATGATGCAACTGCTGAAACATGCCACACAGCCACATAAAGCACCTACAATGACATAGAACCTTTTTCAATGCAGCTTTTGTTTCTCCCTACACATACACACACACAAACACACACACTATTTGGGGGGGGGGAAGGCATAGTGTAATAAGATTCTGAAAGCTGTAAAATAAAACTGTAAATAAGAAGCTTTTTAAAGGGTACGTATAGGTCCATACAACTCATGCAACTCTTCTTAGAAATTTTAAAAGGATGTTGCATTTAAGGATGGTGGATGTTTATTCTTCTGTTTTTATGCTTTGAAGGAAAACATCCTCCATAAAAACTTTCTCCTTGGTCTGAAACTGTGTTAAACTCATAATAAGCCAGAAACATACAGTATCTATCTAACTTTGCATGTAAATATTTAATATGCTAAATAATGTGACAGTCCCACATATTGGACAACTCTTCCCTTTATTGAAAAAAAACCCAACTAAAACCAGTAATTCATTTCTTAGCCAAACCTACACAACCTGAGAGCCTTTAGAGTGCAAGTATATTAGCTGCGACTACAGCAAGTGCCTGTCATGTCGAATAGCATGAAAGAGATAGTAATTATTGCCAAGAACCCATTAGAGAGCTCCTTAGTAAAACAAGCTGCTAGTGCAAACTAATGGACTAACAGTCTATTCCTATGTCTTTTCCTATTCCATTTAGCTGCATGTCACTTCTATCAAATCATCTGACACTTGCTATGCAGCAAGCTTTGTACAATTAGTGAGAGCAGTGACTCTTTTTTGTTTTTTGTTTTCCTCTGAGGTTGCAATGTGCTGGGCCACGAACACAAGAAGAAATGGGTTCTTAATAGTATAAAAAGCAAAGAAGGATAAAAGTAGAATGACTGCTAGCTTATCACAGTTTCCAGTCACTGGAATTTAAGCGCTTAGTTTCCTTGAAAAAATCTTACAGAAGGAACAGTTTTTTCAATGGCGCTGTCATTAATAACAACAGGAACAATTATTTCCATCTATCTTATATTCTGTTCATTTCGTTTTTGCTGCTGTGACCAATGATTACCATTTCAGCTCTTATGATTTAGGATCAAATTGAGTTACAAAACTTATATAAAACAGCAGGGTTTAAACACATATTCCTAAATGAATGCAAGATTTCAGAACATAACCAGGAAAACACAGCTTTTAGATCACAGCTTTCCAAACTGTGTGTCGCAACTCTTTAGTGTGTCGCAACACAGAGTTTGGTGTGTCGCCACACAACCCGGAAGCGGCGGGGGCATGCATGGTGGTGGCGGCGGCAGCAGCAGCACGCCATCAGCGCTTCCACATTTTAGCAGAGGCCGCCGCCGCTGCCGCCATGCACACTGCCGCACGCCGCCAGCGTGCACGCCCCCGCCCCCGCGCGCACCCCTGCGCCGCTGCCACCGTTGGTGTGTCGCCAACAGCGGCAGATTAGAAAGCACTGTTTTAGATATTTACAAGAGGCTTCAGTAGTTGGTAGTAAAAGGTAAAGGTTACCCCCGCATATTTGTGCAGTCGTGTCCGACTCTAGGGGCCGGTGCTCATCTCTGTTTGTTAGCCGAAGAACCAGTGTTGTCCGAAGATGCTTCCAAGGTCATGTGGCTGCATGACACGCACGGAACGCTGTTACCTACCCACCAAAGTGGTACCTATTCATCTACTTGCATTTGCATGCTTTCAAATTGCTAGGTTGGCAAGAGCTGGGGATAGTGCGGGAGCTCACTCCAACACACGCGGATAGGGATTCGAACCTCTGAACTTGCAATCTTCCGATCGACAAGCCTGGTGTCTTACCCACTGGGCCACCATGCTCAGTAGTAGTAGGTAAATCCTAATAGAATATAAAAGCATTGATTCTTAAGGGAAAATATCTACATACCTGCATATGCATACAGAACCTTTCACTATTGCTTTGTAAGTTCGGTGACCAGATACCAAGCTATCCATTCAGTTCTCATAGCATGTCACTTGTTTCCATACACATTTTGTCTTTTATGTTTGTATAAAACATACACATACACACACAGAGAGAGAAATTTAACAGGCAGGTTTCACCTTGTTTCCTTATCCAGAGTATTCCACACTGAACTGTCTTTAGTCTCAGAAATATATGGCTAATGCCGTCCATGAATAATATAGTAGCCATATACCTTTGCTTGCAAATATTTAATGTGTTAAAGAACATGACAATCTTCTGCATTACTCAACTTCTTGCTTTTACAAAAAGAACCTAAAGAATATTATTCATCTGAAGACAGTAATATTTCCACTGTTATTTTGTTATCTTGACAATTTATTATAGCGTTTTAAAGATGCCTCTTTTGTCATTTTATATGAACAACAGCTAGCCAGGAACACAAGAGCTAGGAAGGGGGCAAATAGTTAATAGGATTTATTAAAATGCAGAAAAGTAAACATGTGATAATCCTACAAAATGAGTAACTGCAAAGAGGGAGGTGACGAGTTAACGGTGAGTCTCTGAATATTTGGAAGACAACCTTCCTATAAATGAGACACTGCTGGTAATGGTAATGGGGAATTTGCAATGAAGGGAAGGACATGCAATTATAATCTGGCTGGGCCCCACTGGACAAAAAGTGATTTACTTGAAAGCTGCCTTTGCATTCGGTAAATGTTCCTGTTATGGGCTGCTCAGCCTGTGACAGCTTTCCAGATGTCAATCAAATTATCATCTATTTACAGTTGATTTGGTAGTGTCATTTGCAATATTCCCTACGTTTCTGATGAAATTGGAAGCACAGAATTTCTTCCAGTTTGCCCTGGCACTCAAGTGGGCAAACTGCACTTTGCAAATGTCATGTGTCCGCTTATCAGCACTCTAAGGAGAGCAATCTTCCATTCGGCTGAGTGAATCGCTACCAGATGCAAATCTCCCAATCGTCAAGGGAAGAGTATGGCAAATTTTAATGTACTTTGAAAAACTCAGTTTACATCAGTGCTCAAGGTGCGGCTTTACCCAGGCTAACCGTTTTTGTATAACAATGAGCCTAAATTAAAGAGTGGGGGGAAAAACAAGGAAATTCTATTAACTCCTTCATGAAACCACAAAAGAATGAATCATGGTCAAGTATCTGCTTGGGAGTTTAAATTTTGGACATAAATATGTTTTAAAACTCATGTTTATTGTTTGTTTCTTTGCTTCCATCCAGTGAAATTTTAAGTCAAAGATTTATAATGTATTTATGCTAAATGCACAATCCTTGTTTGATATACATTAAATATTAATTTGAAATCCCCCCAAAAAGCACAACATCCTTTTTTTCTTTTCCAAAACTGTGTGTATTATAATGTACCAGAAGTTTTGTCATATAAAGGTAGTCAAACAAACATTCTTGTTTTGGACATGCTAATGTTAAGATAAATGCTAATGTTAAGGTAAAGGTAAGGTTAAGGTTAAGGTAAATGTTACCAAAGAAATATGGCTATTGTCTTCTTAAGGGAAGGGGGGATTATATTAGCACAAGCAATCAAAGAGTACATTCCTATCTACTTACCAAAATGTTTTCACATTCCTAAGGGATATTTCTATGTGGTTTAAAAATGGTGTGCATTTATTTGGTTTCAATATTGTCAAATCAATACTTTTTTTAAAAAAAAAATCTGGTCTTCTAAAGTACATTTCTGAAAAATGTTATATTACTTTAGTCTTCCTACATCTACCAATATGTGTTGTGAAGAATTAATGGGAACAGGAAACAGAATACGGATCATAGATCTGAGCTGAAGTGTCAATGATGTAACCAAATATTCTAGCCAACTTTCTTTGCTTCAGTATTCCATCTTCAAAAGGGAAACAGCAATGGAGTCTTCCTACCATTCTTGTAAGGAAAAAGGCTGAAAGGCACTTAATATAGGTAGTCCCCGTTTAGCGACAATTGGGACTGGCAACTTGGTCATTAAGCGAAGCAGTTGCTAAGTGAAACCACCTCTGTGCTTATGATCTTACTTGAGTTTTCCTTTGCTTTACAGACCTGCAAAGGACATGAATGTGACGATTGGTCACAAAGTTACTTTTTCATCACCGATGTAACTGCAAACAGTTGCTGTATGAGGCAGTCACTAAACAAGGACTACCTGTACATTGGAAATGCCATAGAAGGGAATAAATATTATACAAAAATATCTAACAGCACAACTATGAACCTACCCAATATTTTATTATTTATTAATAAGGCATTTTTATGGTCTTCCCCAAAGCAAATACATGTATTTCACCTATTACTGAAGAATTCCACCAACGTATTTGTCAAAATCTCTTTACTAACACAATGGTCATCATCTTCGTCTCTCCATTTATTACTGTTTTGACCTCAAATTTTACTCATTGTCATTTCTTCCAATCTAGCTATTCTTCCAATTTATGTACAACGCACAGTAAGTAAATGGACATGGGGACATTATGAATCCTTGGCTCTCTCCCTTTCCTATTTTGATTCACTAAATTTCTTCAAAATCAGTTCTTGTTGTAGCTTCTTTTTCATTGTAATGATTCATTTAGAAATAATCAGGTGTTTGGCACTCTGATTAACCGTAACGTCTTCCACATTCTGGCATGATCAACATGGCCACTGCTGCAGTCATTGAAGCAAAGTTAAGCCACTTTCTTGTTTACTCTTGGTTCCTCTATAAAACATCTTACGTTGCCATATCCCTCTGCTTTTCCTGAAACGTGTCTATTCCTTTGGCATTTCTCTTTCCACCTATGGCCTTATTCTGTATGATCTTAAGCAAATGTTTGCTTATGTGTAGAATTAGTGCAATAGCTTAGTAGTTTGTGTGTCCTCTTACATCTCCCTTCCTTGGCATAGGTATATACAGAAATCTTTTCCAATATCTAGAGCACACACTCTTGTTTTATATTTGTTGATGTAGAGCAGTTTATCACTTTAACTGCATCTTCTCCTTTAACTTTAAACAATCCAATGGATATTTAACTACATTGGTGCTTTCCTATTTGATAGCTTGCCTCCACTTTCTAGTGGAGTCAGTTTCTGAATAGATTTTCTTGATAATTTTTTCTTTCTTTCAACCATACTGTTGTAAACAGTTGTGGTATGGCCTTTTCATCTTCCTTTAACCTCATGGTTAACTTTCTGGTTAAATTTATTAGATCATAATGACAGTCAATGTACTAAACAGAAGGAAAAAAGCAGAAGTTGGGAGTGTTACACTATTGGGAATTTATATGTTATACATCAATGCAATATGATTTCACATGTGTTTTTACACATAAATTTTAAAGATCGTAACAAAAAGCAGTATTTCCAAATGAGAATGGGTGTTTGATGCAAAATATATTGTCATATTCCATGTGAGCCTGGATATAACTGAAGAACCAATGTATTAATGATGTTAAAGATAATACCTGTAAAACAACATTTTGAGATAGGCATATGGAAAAAATGGCTATGAGCCAAAGTATCCACTCATGAAACTTCTCCATGATAAATGAGCATCATTAATGAAAACTCAATAAAAGAACACTAGTTCCCCTTTGAGACTGCTCTCCCACTTCTGATTATGGTTATCCACTGGGGAGCAAAAAGAAGTTCTGGTAGATATTCCAGGAAACATTCTTGGTGCCTGTAGACAACAATTAGCCCAGTTTGCCTAACCATCATCTCATGTGAACTGTACAGCTATAATAATTGTAGTGCACAGTTATAACATGTAGAATGTAGAATTATACCCTGAGAATCGCCATCCTATTGCATGGTTTATCATCTCTAAATTGTCTTTTAGAGGTTAAAAAAAAAGAAGAATCAGGCAGCATACCCAGTAAAGAGCTGGGATCTTCACAAAGCTCATGTCTTTTGGTACTCACTTGAGGGTGGAAACCATGACAACTTTCACAGGCCATCTCTCTGTCCCTGCTGTGACTATAGAACAGATTAATTCTGGCACAGAGCAAAGGTCCAGGAGGCTGATAGAGAATATCAGCCATGCCCTTGGTATTCATACATGATGTATGCAGTTGATGCAGTTAAAATGATTGTACTGACAAGCCCAGGTATATTGTCCTATATGGTACCTAATAATCTGCTACGGCAGATGGCAATGGAGAAGAAGCAAGTGCAAAAGTGAGGCAACTTGCCCAAAGCCCGTGAAAATCTAGAGCTGGGATAGAGGTTAACCAGAGGTTTGGAATGTGGGGGCTAGCTTCAAGACCATGTTCAACCATGAGGATTACCAAGTGGTCTTGAGCTAACACTACCCTTTACAACTATTTTGGTGATGAATTCAGATTATTTGATTAGACTCACACATCACATTTAACCATGTTTTGTTCAATCATGGTTTATTAAACAAACTACTACTGTCCAGTACAGCCTAAATCAAATAAATGGCAATGTGAGGGGTTGCTTCTGAAGACTAAGCCATTTTACATCTGCTGTAAATTATTTGCCCAAACAGTGCAGGCAAAACTGCATAAGCTTAGCATGAAATTGAGAGTTGCCAGTTTAAAGAATCAAGTTAATGCTATACAAGGGGTTTTTTTTTAAGGATAAAAAAGTAAGCAGTTGAATCGGTCATGATAATAATATCCATGCACATTATTGCAGTAAACAAATATAATTTCATTCTGCTGTTATTGAAATACTGATGCTGCTTTCAAGCATTCTTGAGAGAAAGCCATCCTCTTTGCCCATTCAAACAGTAGTTACGATTCAAAGCAGACAGTACAGTGTGTAACTGCTCCAATGATACTTTCTTATACAGCATTTGATAAACTCTGCTAGGGAAATGCAAAACAATCCATGATTGTCTTTTCTATCTTGTGTCTTTTATAACTGAAAAAGTATCCAGCTTACATTTTAAACTCTATTTTATAGACACATATTCTAAAGAGACTCTAGAGGAACTTTCCCAAGGCCTGCAAAATACAACTCTACAAGCAGAAGATGATGGCTGTCACACAAACACAATTCTGCAATAACTTATAGCACACCCAAATCCATTTTATGAATTCACTTTCTGATAAAAAATCAGGACATAGAGTTTTAAACACGTATTTTAGCTCTGAAGATCACTTGAAGACTTTGGACCAATTCCCCACAAGATTGTTGTGAGGCAATGGAGAGGAAGAAACACACACACAAATACATATAGACATACATACAGTATATACACACACACACACATATGATTCTGACTGGCATACAAGGATAACATTGCTAACATTGGCCAAGCACAGTAACAAGGCCATTTGATACATCACTAACTTCTGTTGCTTACCAGGGTCAGCAAAGGAAGGCAGGTTGCAGAGATAACTCCGAGAAACAGCAGGACCTCCCACTGAATATTTCCCACTGCACTACTGACCACTGATTAACTCAGGTTTCAGTCACAGAATATTTGCACAGAGTTCATATTAGCAAAATACCTCCTATCCTCTTCAAAGAGTTTCCTATTCCTTTGTACCTTTCCCTCCCCTCAACATTTCTTTTCCTGGAGTTGACCCCAGAACATTTAGAAAGCCACAACAGAACACAGGAGGGACCAACATTTTTCATCCACCTAAGAAATGCCTGTACAATCAGGCCAAAGGCCCATCTAGTCCAGCATTATATAGCTGCATTAGCATGATGAGCCAAACCAAGTCATTTAAAGACACAGTGTGCCATTTCAACCTGGATCCAGGATAAAATGTGGTTAAATTGGTTCATTTACTTACCTTGTCCCAGGCTTCCTGTGTCTCCAGCTCTGGACAAAAAGGCTAACTTTAGAGTCTCTTTTTTTCCCTCGGTCTCTGGCATAGAAAGCGGCTATGCCAACTGCTTGGTCAATAATTCATTTACCCCTACCACCACCACTGTACTGCCATGAAACAAGGAATGGTGAAATAGGAACCGGAAAAGGGTGAAACTTTTCCCCACCTTATCCACAGTTGTTCTAACACAAAACAGGTAACTACATTATATATGCTACCTTGTTTAGCACCATGTCCCATTAGTCAGTTACCCATGGTTCACACCAGACTGGATGAGTAAACATGTCCTTTGGGATGCAGTGGCCAACAAAATGGATCAACAAAGTTACAAGTAGAACATGAGGATCACTCATATGAATGATCTTGTACAGTGGTGGCCGTACAAGAACCGAGTTTCGATGAGTGTGCTGAAAAATTATCACGGGCTCTAGAAGAACTAGAGTGGTATTATGATAATAATTACTTAAAACCTAACCCAAGCAAAACTCAAGTATGTGCCTTTCATCTTCACAATCGAGATGCAGGGGTTGAACTGGATATTACGTGGAGAGGGAACAGATTACACCTAAATATTTGGGTGTTATGTTGGACAGAACGCTTTCTTTTAAGCAACATTGTCTGAATACCAAGGCTAAAGTATGTGCCAGGAATAACATCATCCGACGACTGACAAACTACGCATGGGGAGCCCAGCCAGCTACATTAAGAGTATCAGCTCTGGCCTTGAGTGTCTCTACTGCTGAATATGCGGCACCAGTATAGAACGCATCGGCACATGCGAAGCAAGTAGGTATCGCTGTGAATGAGGCAATGCGCATAGTGACGGGATGCCTCAAACCTACGCCTGTTAATAAGCTATATTCTCTTGTTGGCATTGCTCCACCTAAGATTAGAAGGGAAGTAGAAGCAGATGCCGAAAGAACCAAGCAAGAGACTGACTCTCGTCACCCTTTGAGCGGATATACTCCCCCAATTCGTCGACTTAGATCTAGAAAGAGCTTTATGGCAAGAACGAATACCCTAGAGGGGGCTAAAGAACAGAATCGAATAAGTAAATGGAGGAATGAGCTCACCGATTTGAGTATTTTACCGAAGGAAGAAATGGCCGCTGGAAACACTCTCCCTTATATAGTTTGGAGGACAATGAACAGGATGAGGGTGGGGGTACCAAGGTGCAAGACAAATTTATTTAAGTGGGGGTTGTTGGCTGATGACAATACATTATGTGAATGCGAAGAAATCCAAGACCCGGAGCATCTGATGGTGTGTCGATTACTGTCGGAGCCTTGTACTGTTGACGACCTACAGCAAGCTAATGACAAAGCTGTGGCGGTGGCTACATTTTGGCAGAGTAAAGTTTGATCTGGACACAGAAAATAAAATAAAATAAACTCATATGAACAGCTAATATTTAAGGAATACCTTAAATCCAGTCTCCTATTAAAACCACTTAAATTAGGGGACATTATTTTGTCTCCTGGCAGCAAATTGAGTTGTGTATAGAAGTATTTCCTTTTCAGTGACCCCAAATCTAGGATTCTTATGGTTTAGCTGATAATCCTAGGATGACATAAAAGAGTTCTGGGGACTAAGAGGTCATTAAAAGTTGCAAGGGTACTCATAAAGCACCAAAACCAGGTCAAATAAAGCAGTAACAGCCTACCTGCCAGAGTGAAAAAAATGCCCACTCAAAATGATGCCCTTCAACTGTGGGGAAGTAACAGTGATCAGTAATCTTGACTCAACTGACTAATTCATGCTTCTCCTCCACATCTCTGTTGGTCTGAGCCCCAAAAGGAATCTAACATTATACTAGAGCTTTAAAACAAGCAGTCCTTAATGCAAGCAGACAATTTTATGGCTGGCCTGCATTATGCTATTTTTCTTCATGTGTGAGAAAAGCTGAATGCTACTTGAGGGTTAATCTCACATAACCTCAGGAGTGAAGATAAATGCCAAGATCCAGAGTAGTCATCATAAACACAACATGTAGACTTTTCCTCTCTGGCATACTCCAAAAAGAAGTTAGAACATCCTATATAGTAGAAAGAAAATGGGGAAGCAGAAGCTGATGCTACCTGGGAGGGGGGCACCCTCCTGAATTATTATAGCATTTAGAAAATAGCACACTGTCAAAGCGATGCTTATATGTGAAAAAAAGCATTTCTCCCCTCCATCTAAACTGTACTGCATCATTCATCCATTAGGGTTCTCATTGGTCTGATGCGGATACAGTGACTGAATTCACACACTGCAGCAAGTTGTCACAAATTTCAATATGATTTACAATTGACTGGGTTCAAACAACGTGCACAAAATAAATGTTACTCAAATTAAGGCTAGCTTTAAATCAGATTATAAAGCCAGTGTATAGTGCTAGTTGAGAAATCATAATTAAATGAACTCATAATGAGCACTATCTTAGTGCAGGCATAAGGAATGGCTAAACCTTAAAAGAGAAAGCAGAAATGCATGAAAATCCACATTCAGTATACACTGATTTCCTAATTATGGCTGGGAAAGTTGAGACATACTCTTGGCTAGGAATAAGTAGTATTAGTAGTAGTAGTAGTAGTTGTAAGGTAGGATGCCATTTCCAGTTGAAGTATCGACTTCTATCTATATTTCTCCCATTAAATACTTTCATCTCTTTTTAAGTTTATTCTGAAATGTAGTATTGAATTCTCTTAATCAGCTGCAGCTCTAAAAGGTGGCTACAGCTGCAAACAACACAGGCTGTTCACACCAACAAGGGCCCTTTCCAGAGCCATTTACTGTTCCCTGTTAGCAAAGGACACCAGAAGAAGGAAAAGAGGTTAGTAATTGTTGCTAAAGCCATATTTGTTTAAAGTATTATTTAAAGCAGGAACTGGGGCATTTTCCTAATATACAAGGATAGTAAATCAAATGGCTGTAGCTGAAGGTTTACAGAACCAGCACTAAAAGAGAGGGGAATTTGTACCCACTTATACAATGGCCTCTTTGTGCCATCAGATTCTTTATCAACCTCAAGAAATTAGAGCAACCTGAAATTAGGCTGAGGTTGGTTTCATACAAACGCTGACAAGAACATCAGTTTGGTCCAGTGGTTAAGGTGCTCGGCTAGAAACCAGGAGTCTGTGAGTTCTAGTCCTGCCTTAGGCATGAAAGCAGGCTGGGTGACCTTGGGCCAGTCACTCTCTCTCCGCCCTGGGAAGGAGCCAATAGGAAACCAGGAGACAGAGAGTTCTAGTCCCGCCTTAGGCATGAAAGCCTGCTGGGTGACCTTGGCCCTGTCACTCTCTCTCAGCCCAACTCACCTCACAGGGTTGTTGTTGTGGGGAAAATAGGAGGAGGAAGGAGTACTAGGTATGTTCGCCACCTGAGTTATTTATAAAAAAATAATAAAGGCGGGATAAAAATAAAATAAATAAATAAATATAAAGGAACTAATTAATGTTGAACTTTCTACACAGAATCTACAGAGCTACAGATTCTACCACCCTCTTTTCAATGTGGGCAATTGAGCTATATAAACCTTACTGTGTTTTTAAGGATACACAGCGGCTTTCAGTACTATGTATTTCCATACTGCTCACTATCAGGCATTTCTGTGAGCCTTTCCCTAGTGGTTAGTTCTATTGTCGTCTCCTTGAATAAGCAGAAAGGTACCCAGCCTGAAATTTGCTACCTCCATTCCTTGTCCCTATCTTGTCTCCACTGAATCTGTTCCAGTTGTCATTGTTGTCCTGATGGTACATGTGCAGCATGAGATAAGCAAAACACCTGGTTGAACTGATGGGGAAAACATCCTCCAGTCATGGCACTGCCACAGGAATAGGTCTTGCAGGATTGAGTCCATCACATATAAGCTCCTTCCTGTGCCCACTCTTCCACAGTACATTCTGCCAACCCTGAGCTGAATTTTATTTATATATATATATATATATATATATATATATATATACATACACACACATACACACACACATACATACACACACACACACACACACACACACACACACACATACACATACACATACACATACACATACACGCATGCTTTTATCACCGCACCATCTCCCTCAAAGGGGACTCTGGGCGGTTTACAAACACAAAAATTAAAATTATACTATAACTAGATATAAAAATACAATATATAATCATTATTATTATAAGTTAAATATAAAATCCAAGAGGCAATACCATGATCTTTAAAAGGGCTCTATGTCACCAGCCATCCCCATGACGAACTATTCCTATTCCCATCCCACGTGAGGCGGCAAAACCAGGTCTTTAAGTTCTTCCGGAAGGACAGGAGCTATGGGGTTAATAAAGGTTGTATCATTTTTACTTAGGTGGTCCCTCAGCTTTCTTTCCATTCTTTCCATTGGTCACAAACACCAACTTCCGGATTCTTCCATATTTAGATCAGGAGGCAGAACATTTTAGAATTAACCCTATTTCTGCCTCTTATGTTATTTCACTATTTCACCATTTTTTTTAATCTGTTCAATCATGTCTGATTCTCAGAGATTGCCTGGACAAGTCTCTGCAGTTTTCTTGGCAAGGTTTTTCAGAATTGGTTTGCCATTGCCTCCTTCCTAGGGCTGAGGGAAAGTGACTGGCCCAAGGTCACCCAGCTGGCTTTGTGCCTAAGGCGGGACTAGAACTCACATTCTCCAAGTTTCTAGCCTGATGCCCTAACTTAACCACTATACCAAACTGGCTCTCTTCCCCATTTTAGCCTTATGCTAAACCAGTGAGGGCTGCAAATTAAAGCACTTACAATTCTGTTGGCTAAGCAGCACTATTGCACAAGGATTGTTCACCACCATAGCACTGTGCTGTTCAGCTTTTTAGGGAAGCAAGAATATACTGGTGACAGATACTGTATGCCTTTGACCTAACTAAATAAAATTCCACAACACCAGAGTCTAGACAACAGAGGCCATGTCCACACAGGCCTGAAATAGTCAAGAAGTGGTGCCCTGATTTAGCTGACTACTTAGTTGCTGGATTTCGTTTGTTTGTTTGTTTGTTTGTTTTTCAACTTCTATCACCGCACCATCTCCCCCAAAGGGGACTCTGGTCGGTTTACAAATACAACAATTAAAATTTATAAATATAACTAAATATAAAAACATACAATTCTATAAACATTACAATTACTAATAAGTTAAATATAAAATCCAATAGGCGATAAGATCGTATTTTAAAAGGGCTCTATGGCACCAGCCATCCCCAAGAGGAACTATTCCCATTCCCATCCCAAGCGAGGCGGCAAAACCTGGTCTTTAAATTCTTCCGGAAGGACAACTACAAAAAAGCAAAAAACTACAAAAAGAAAAAAAAGAAAAAAGGAGTGAGAAAACAGAAAAAGAAAATTTTTTTAGAGATTACATAACAAGATGACTTCCAACTTTCAACAACAATATACAACAATTTCCATAATTAATTCCTTACTCTATGTCTAACCAAAATCACATTATTTCTATAAGTCATTCCATAAGCACATTATAAAACCAAAAACAATTGCTCTTTCCCCTTATATATATAAAAAAAGAAATATATAAATCTCCAAATCCACTTCCCCCCCCCCAAAAAGGAACCCATTTATTTAATATTTCCTTCCTACCACTATTCTATATATTTCTAACCACTGTAATAAAAATCAAATTATATTTAAATTTTCTACTTTTCTACTTAATAATACTATAACAATCTTAACCCTATTAAAGCTATAACAAAACACTAATTATTGTGTCTTATAAATCTTAAAAGATCAAACAAACTTTAAAAACAATAGAATATGTCTTAATCCAAATCATTACAGAAAAATAGAATCATACAAGCCTTAATATCAATCCACATACATATTCCTCATTTCTTATCCCACCTCAAAATAAACCAGAACATTTACTTGTCTCCATATTACACATAAGGCATTTTTCATATAAAAGTCAAACAGCCCAACTGCCCCCCCTACAAAGTCAGATTCCTCAGCTAAAAACCTCCCACGAAAAGGAACTGCTTCGTTCCCAAAACAATCCTTCAGAAAAACAAGACCAGCAATATCTTGCAAGTCGAACTGTCTTAACTCCTTCAACACCAAAGTATATTAGTCTCCTGGCATTTCCTCGAAGCCTCTAATCTCACCGTCAGTAAACGCATCTTGCTCTTGATTAGACTCTTCTTCTTCCTCTAAAGCAGAGCTTTCCAAACTTTTCATGTTGGTGACACACTTTTTAGACATGCATCCTTTTGCGACACACTCTTACAGCAGGGCATCATTTCGCAACACACTCTTACAGCAGGGCACAAGGCAGGCACTAGGACCTGCGCGGAATCACAGCAGGTTTGGAGGCAGCAAGGCACAAGGCAGGTACTAGGACCTGCGCAGAATCCTGGCAGGGCACGTTTGGAGGCAGCAAGGCACAAGGCAGGTACTAGGACCTGCGCAGAATCCTGGCAGGGCACGTTTGGAGGCAGCAAGGCACAAGGCAGGCACTAGGACCTGTGCAGAATCCTGGCAGGGCACGTTTGGAGGTAGCAAGGCACAAGGCAGGCACTAGGACCTGCCTGGAAGCCAGGAGGCAGCAGCCGCCATGACACACCCAGACACTGCAGCGGACACACTAACGTGTCCCGACACACAGTTTGGAAAGCTCTGCTCTAAAGCGTCCTCAACCAGTTGACACATTTTAAAACTGATATTTTGTGCAATATCCTGAATATCTTGCAGAATAGTTTAGAAGGTATCATGGAGTCAAAACGAAGCTCAGAACGAAACTCTGAGAGTATTTCTTTAAGGCCGTCCATGTTTCAGGCAGTAAATTATGGCGCCCCCTGGATACTTAGCTAGCACAGATAGGAGCTAGTGGGTTAATAGAAGGCTTCCAAAAGTTATTGAGTGAAATTGAGTGATACTGACAAAAGAGAAAGTATACTAACCAGCAACTGTGACACCCAAAGAAAGTGGATAGAAAAACTAAAGTCTCAAAATAGCAAAATCAAGTGTAGGAAAATGTTAAGTCCTTCAAATTAATTACAAAAATAGTAACGGGGAGATTATTATTTATTCTCAGTCCTCCTTAAAATTTAAATATCCCTCATGAATATACAGTGGAGGTGAAGAATAGATTTAAAGGATTAGATCTGGTAGACAGAGTGCCTGAAGAACTATGGATGGAGGTCCGTAACATTGTACAGGAGGCAGCAACTAAAACCATCCCAAAGAAAAAGAAATGCAAGAAAGCAAAGTGGCTGACTGATGAGGCTTTACAAATAGCTGAGGAAAGAAGGGAAGCAAAAGGCAAGGGAGAAAGGGAAAGATATAAACAACTGAATGCAGAATTCCAGAGAATAGCAAGGAGAGATAAGAAGACCGCCTTAAATGAACAATGCAAAGAAATCAAGGAAAACAATAGAATGGGGAAGACTAGAGATCTCTTCAAGAAAATCGGAGAGAACAAGGGAACGTTTTGTGCAAAGATGGGCATGATAAAGGACAAAAAAGGCAGGGACCTAACAGAAGCAGAAGAGATTAAGAAGAGGTGGCAAGAATACACAGAAGAACTATACAAGAAAGATCTTAATATCCCTGATAAATACGATGGTGTGGTCACTGACCTTGAGCCGGACATCCTAGAGAGTGAAGTCAAGTGGGCCTTAGGAAGCATTACTAACAACAAAGCTAGCGGAGAAGACAGTATCCCAGCTGAGCTATTTAAAATCCTAAAAGATGATGCTGTTAAAGTGCTGCACTCAATATGCCAACAAATTTGGAAAACTCAACAGTGGCCACAGGATTGGAAAAGGTCAGTTTACGTTCCAATTCCAAAGAAAGGCAATGCCAAAGAATGTTCAAACTACCGTACAATTGCGCTCATTTCACATGCTAGCAAGGTTATGCTCAAAATCCTACAAGCTAGGCTTCAACAGTATGTGAACCGAGAACTACCAGAAGTGCAAGCTGGGTTTCGAAGAGGCAGAGGAACTAGAGATCAGATTGCCAACATTCGCTGGATCATGGAAAAAGCAAGAGAGTTCCAGAAAAACATCTACTTCTGCTTCATTGACTACGCTAAAGCCTTTGATTGTGTGGATCACAACAAACTCTGGCAAAGTCTTAAAGAGATGGGAGTACCAGACCACCTTACCTGACTCCTGAGAAACCTGTATGTGGGTCAAGAAGCAACAGTTAGAACCGGACATGGAACAACCGACTGGTTCAAAATTGGGAAAGGAGTACGACAAGGCTGTATATTATCACCCTGCTTATTTAACTTATATGCAGAGTACATCATGAGAAATGCCGGGCTGGATGAATCACAAGCCGGAGTTAAGATTGCCGGGAGAAATATCAACAACCTCAGATATGCAGACGATACCACCCTAATGGCAGAAAGTGAAGAGGAACTAAAGAGCCTCTTGATGAGGGTGAAAGAGGAGAGTGCAAAAGCTGGCTTGAAACTCAACATTAAAAAAACCCAGATCATGGCATCTGGTCCCATCACTTCCTGGCAAATAGAAGGGGAAGAAATGGAAGCAGTGACAGATTTTATTTTCTTGGGCTCCAAGATCACCGCAGACGGTGACTGCAGCCATGAAATTAAAAGACGCTTGCTCCTTGGGAGGAAAGCTATGGCAAACCTAGACAGCATATTAAAAAGCAGAGACATCACCTTGCCGACAAAGGTCCGTATAGTTAAAGCTATGGTTTTTCCAGTAGTAATGTATGGCTGTGAGAGTTGGACCATAAGGAAGGCTGAGCACCGAAGAATTGATGCTCTCGAACTGTGGTGCTGGAGAAGACTCTTGAGAGTCCCTTGGACTGCAAGGAGGTCAAACCAGTCAATCCTAAAGGAAATCAACCCTGACTGCTCATTGGAAGGACAGATGCTGAAGCTGAAGCTCAAATACTTTGGCCACCTAATGCGAAGAGAGGACTCACTGGAAAAGACCCTGATGCTGGGAAATACTGAAGGCAAAAGGAGAAGGGGACGGCAGAGGATGAGATGGTTAGATAGCATCACCGATGTAATGAACATGAATTTGAGTAAACTCCGAGAGACAGTGGAGGACAGGAAGGCCTGGTGTGCTATGGTCCATGAGGTCACGAAGAGTCGGACACGACTAAACGACTGAACAACAACAAAGCCAACAGTTAAAAGAAAATTTTAAGATTAATCCAGAAATAATGATAAGCACCAAGAGAGTTTGTTTCTTCTTGCTGTAGAAAGCCTCTCTTAGGGTAGAAAAACTTAAAGAATATATACATTGGGTGACTTAGAAATGGGAAAGGTTCGACCTATTGTCCCTTTAGGGCTGCAGCCTGATCTGGAAGATGATGGCGTCCCCAACTCCCGTCATCCTCTTACCAGATTAATGCTAACACTGTTTGCGGTCCTCAGGCTACGAGGTGACATTCCGAAATACAAATGGGATGATTCCGAGTGTTTTCTGTCCGTGAAAATGCTCTAGGGCACCAGGAAAAGCCTGCCTGGGCCCCCAAAAGAACCCACGCTGTCAGGTCTGCCCGCAGCACTTGCGAGCAGAACTGTTCATTCGGCCATATTCCCACTGGAAGTCCTTTGAGTCAGTCTTGATTCCTGGAAACTACATGGACAAGTCTATGCAATTTGCTTGGCAACATTTCTTGGAAGTGGTGTGCCATTGGCTGCTACCTAGGGCTGATTATCTCCCACATAATGAATAGTGAAACATAACCAATTTTACATACCTTGCAGCTGTTACTGGATACTGTCAACTTAAGGGGAAAAACTGCTTTAATGCATGTACATGTAACAATACCTGAAGACTATTCCACGCATGGGCTGGGGATGATATAAAACTAATGTTATAGGGACATAACAACAACAAAAAAGATGTTACCAGAGCCTAGTTATACCTGTTAAGCACAAGCAGAGAAAAGCCATCTGGCACTAAAAAACGTGCCTGAAATGGGTTATCAGCATTAGGAAAAAGCTGGCCACTATATAGGGGAGAAGCTTGGACACCACTTAGCAGTTCCTCTTCACTCCTGGAAGATTTTCACACCTGAACTTCAACAAAGCATACTTGGTGAGAAGCCATAGTCCCATCTTCTCCAGTTCTTAACTTTGTCGTACTACAGGCCAAGCCTGCCAACTTCATGCTAGTGAATCATCTGGGAAAAATTCCATGCTAATATGGAGTAGCCACCTGTATCTGATTGAGAAGGCTGGATGCCAAGATCTTGCAGGCAGACTAGAACTATGCCCTTTGAGATACTGGTTCCTCTTTGTCAATGTCAGCAAACCTAACAGCAATGCTAGTACTGTATAGGGTTTCTTGAAATAATTGGGCCAAATCATTTGGTAAATGGTATGTTTTTTCATTATAGAAAAATAAGAATTCCACACAGAATCATTTTGTAATCGTGGGTAACTGTGAAGTGCAATATTTGAATCAGCCATCAAAATGTATGTTTTCTTAACTCTAGTATGTAAAAAGAATGTAATATTATTATGAGACAAAGAAAATTGGATGAATTCAGGGCCCAGGATTAAGGATGTAATATAAATCTGCCATTGATTTATACATACTACATGTAACACACATAAAACAGCCACCCATACTCCAAAACGGAAAAAAAAAATCAAATATATCTCCCCTGGTAAAATGCACACAAAAAATGAAAAATGCAGTCTCCAACCAGAGAGTTCTAGCCATTCCATTTTACTAACGTATTTATTTATAATATTTATACGTTGCCTCAACCCTAGACTCGAGAAAGTGACTAGAGAAAATACACAAAAATTAAAATCAAGGACATCATCTAATAACCAAAACATAGTATCAGTCATTAATCAATACTCCCGTAAGGTTATTCCCTATTCAGGTTATAAAACACAATCCATGTGGTACGTCCTCCAAGAAAGGAGGATGGCTACGGGGACCAAGAGAATCAGTTGGGAGTCTACCCCAAATGCCCCTCAGCATCTGTTTATTCTACCTCAACTTGAATGCCCTCCAAAATGTGGACTTCAGCTTCCAGAATCCCCAGCTAGTATGACCATGGCTGAGATTTCTGTGAGTTGAAGTCCATACATTTGAAGTTCCCCCAGACTGGGGAAGGCTGTTATACTTATTCATAGGTAGTAATGGACCAGCTCTGCCACGATAAACAATAGGTGTCCACAGGGACTTATGCCGGGTCTAGTCTTTTAAAGTCCATAGTCACAATGTCTCAACCTCCTCCATTCTATGCTTTAATTCCCATTCACTGGCCTTCTTTATATGGCAGCTGAGCAAACTGAGCCTGTAGAAAGACTATAGAGGTAAATCAAAATAACTACTCTTTACTACCTAATTACTACTCAGTTACTTAAAGAGGGAAAATCAGAGAATTCTAAGGGGTGGCAGTGAGCTCTCTGATCTAGTTTGGGTGTTGGCAACTCCTGAAGAAACCAACCCGATGCAATCTCTGAAGAGGACGAAAACTTTCCTATACCATATACCCTTAACATTTTTGAAGCAATCTGAAGAAAAAACAGTATTCACTGTATCGTACTATCTTATAATAAGCAAAATGTATTATGTTGCATTTTTCTAGATAATGTCTTTCATAACTGTTTCTATAACTTTATTAGGAAATAAATGAATCTGGACATGCACACATTTCACAGCTTTTTTGAAGCACACAAGTATCAATGCTTTAGGAGAGAAAGTGGAGGTTTTTTTTTTTAATTTTAGAGGGACAGTCGGGAGGCAACAACTGACCAAATGCACTTTTATGGGCAAATCTTGACTTTTTTCAAGCTAATATAACAAAGGAACACAAAGTAAGACCCAACAACAAAAGGGAGAGTCTAAGACACTTACCCATACATTGCTCAAGAAGTGCCATAATAAATTATTTGAGAAAGGATCTTAAAGCAGGAATGGAGATAAAATTAGTGCTGCAGAAAAGTCAGAAACAGTTAAGAAGAAACTGTAGCTTGAATCATGTCAACTGGATTTCTATTTTCTCAGTGGAAACGTTTCGCTCCTTATCCAAGAAGCTTCTTCAGTCTGAGCAAAGTTTGTAAGGGAATCCTTAAATATATTTCTAGGGTGGCTCTGTGACCTTGCACCTGGGGCTAGGTCATGGTTATTTGAGATGTTTATTTCTAAGTCCCTTTATCATCCAAAGGAGGATTGTTAAGATTACCTTGCTGTTGTTGAGATTGCGAAATGGTCTTAATCTTCCTAGGCACAGAAGACAAAGCAGGAAGGAAAATAGGGGAAAGATTGTGCCTGAGGCCCCCACCTCTATTCAAAGAAGGATTTTCCAAGTTGGCATAAATGGATTCCTTGACCCCTCTTTCAAACCACTTATCTTCCCTGTCTAAAATGTGAACATTAATGTCCTCAAATGAGTGTCCTTTTTCCTTCAGATGAAGGTAAACTGCTGACTCTGGTCCTGTGGTGTTGCTCCTCCTGTGTTGGGCCATCCTCCTGTACAAAGGTTGTTTGGTTTCTCCAATGTAGAGCTCAGAGCACTCCTCACTGCACTGGATTGCATACACTACATTGCTTTTCTTGTGTTTTGGAGTCTGATCTTTGGGGTGTACAAGCCTCTGTCTCAGTGTGTTGGTGGGTTTGAAATATACAGGTATGTGGTGTTTGCCAAATATCCTTTTTATCTTTTCAGACACGCCAGCCATGTAAGGAATGACCAGGTTCTTCCGTTTACTCTGAGTCTCAGCCCTGTCTGTCGCTGTTTTAGGTCTGGTAGACTTAGATTTAGTGAAGGCCCAATTTGGATATCCACAGGCCTTCAGAGCTGTTCTCAGGTGCTGATTTTCATTCTTTTTGGAATCCATGGAGGTGGGGATGGTTTCTGCTCTGTGTGACAATGTCCTGATGACCCCTAGTTTGTGCTGTAGTGGATGGTGGGAGTCAAACATCAGATATTGATCTGTGTGTGGGGGTTTCCTGTAGATCCCTATTTCTAGCTTGCCACCGGTCCCAATGAGGACTTCACAGTCTAGGAATGCCAGTCTGTTGTCCTTGGTGTCTTCTCTGGTGAACCTGTTGGCATCTATGGTGTTTATATGGTCCGTGAAGGCCTGTACTTCCTGGGCCTTGATTTTAACCCAGGTGTCATCCACATACCTGAACCAGTGGGTGGGTGCTGTTCCCTGGAATGTGTTGAGTGCTTTCTTCTCCACTTCTTCCATGTATAAATTGGCCACAATGGGTGACACAGGAGAACGCATGGCACAGCCGTGTTTTTGTCTGTAAAAGTCACCTCCGTATGAGAAGTGGTGTTGAGACACAGGTCCAGAAGATGGCAGATCTGGTTTGGATTGAGATGGTTTCTCCTTTCAAGGGTGCTGTCCTCTTCTATTCTCTTCCTGACCGCGGATAGAGCATGAGTGGTGGGGATGCTGGTGAAAAGGGAGGACACATCGAAGGAGACCATAGTTTCATCTGTATCCAGTTTCAGGATCTTTGCTTTGGAAACAAATTCTTCCGAATTATGGATGTGGTGTTCAGAGTGTCCAACCAGAGGTGCTAGTATGGTAGAGAGGTGTTTGGCAATGTTGTATCTTACCGAATTAATGCTGCTGACTGTGGGTCGAAGGGGTGTTCCTTCCTTGTGGATCTTAGGGAGTCCGTAAATGCAGGGGATGGCTTCTCCAGGATACAGACGGTGGTAGGTAATCCTACCATATTTAAGGATTCCCTTACAAACTTTGCTCAGACTGAAGAAGCTTCTTGGATAAGGAGCGAAACGTTTCCACTGAGAAAATAGAAATCCAGTTGACATGATTCAAGCCACAGACAATTCCACCTGGATGACTGAGAACCTTCATAGAGATAGTTAAGAAGACACTGCATATTATAAATAACTCAATATTACAACTAAATATAAAATAGACAATAATTAATAAAAACAAGCTACCACTAATTGTCTGAACAAAGGTCCATATTTGGCAATTCTTTTATCTAGAGTTTGAGGACTTGGAATTGCTACAATAAAAAGCTGAAACAAAATGGCTTTTGAAATACAGAAAGTACTGTCTTGGTTTCTCTCAATAAATGTAGGTCTCTTATGATCTATGGCAGAGCTGGGATAGTGGTGATTCTCCTTGATCTTTTAGCAGCTTTTGATGCCATCTATCCTGGTATCCTGCACCAACTGTGAGGATTAGGTGTGGAAGGCACAGTGTTCTGGTGGTTCTCCTCTTTCTCTCAGGCTGGTTCCAGTCAGAGTTGACAGGGGGGAGAGGTTGAGCCTGAGGCCCCTCACTTGTGGGGTGCCACAGGGTTTGACATTTCACCCCTCCTGTTTAAAATCTACATGAAGCCACTGAGGAGGTCATCCATCAATATGGGACCAGGTATCATCTATATAGAGAGCCAGTTTGGTATCGGGGTTAAGGCATCAGGCTAGAAACCAGGAGACCATGAGTTCTAGTCCTGCCTGAGGCACGAAGCCAGCTGGGTGACCTTGGGCCAGTCACTCTCTCTCAACCCTAGGAAGGAGGCAAGGGCAAACAACTTCTGAAAAACTTTGCCAAGAAAACAGCAGGGACTTGTCCAGGCAGTCTCTGAGAATCGGACATGATTGAACGGATTTTTAAAAAATCATCTATATACTGTATAACATGACCCAGTGAGCTGCTGAATTCTTGCCCCAGTGCCTGGAGTCTATCAGGGTCTGGATGGGGAAGAATAGGATTAAACCCAGCCTTGAGAAGCCTGATATCTATGTGTTCCTGGTGCTATGGATTTTTCACCTTCTGAATAGGGTAGCACTCCTACCCTATTGGACAGACCTGGAACACAATTCGGGATTCCTCCTGGACTCACAACTCCTGCTTGAAGAGCATGTGGTATTTGTGGCCAGGGGATCATTCCCCCAAACCTGTCTGGTGTACCAATCGCACCCTTTTCTGGATCAGGATCCCTTCTCACAATCATCACATCTTAGTCACCTTGCATGTGGACTGTTACATAGGGTCTGGCTATTTGAGGGACTATCACCTGCCCTCTGGAGGTTTGAGTTGCTCTGACCCTGTCATCCTGAAAATCGTGTAAAATACCTGGTTCTTTCCCCAGGTCTTGGTTAGGAGCATAAGTCTTTGGGAAGTTTTACCTAGCTTTGTGCTATTTTAGTCCCTAGTTATTTATTTCGTATGGAATTTTTTTTTCCTTGCTGGGAAATCCCTTGTGACATCCAGCAGCCGGCTATGTAGACTATTTAGCCGTGACAAGTCACATTGCCTGGGGTGCACCACGGGGGGCTAGTCTACATTGCACCCGCTGTTTCCTTCCTGCCAGAGCAGTACCTATTTATCTACTCGCATTTGCATGCTTTTGAATTGCTAGGTCAGAGCTTTCCAAACTGTGTGTCGCCACACAACCCGGAAGCGCTGATCATCATCAGCGCTTCCGGGTTTTCCCGGGGCGACACACCAACGGCGGCGCGCAAAAACCCGAAAGCGGCAGCAGCGCTTCCGGGTTTTTGCGCGCTGCCGCAACGGTGGCACTTCCGGGTTTTCCCGTGGCGACACACCAACGGCTTTGGAAAGCCCTGTGCTAGGTTGACAAGAGCTGGGGCGAGTGCGGGAGCTCACTCCATCGTGTGGCGCTCGGGTTTCGAACCACTGAACTTGTAACCCTCCGGCCGACAAGCCTGGTGTCTTAACCACTGAGCCACCACACGCCCTAGTCCCTAGTTTATTGCCTTCTATTGTTTTTACACTATATTGGATGTGTTTTTAATTGTATGCCACCCAGAGTTGCAAGTCCTATAAATGTGAGCTGTAAATAAATAAAATATTGTCAATTAAAACTACTGAATCTACTATAAATTATGTTGATACTTGTAGCTCCAGATACTATGATGGACAATATGCATTTTACCATTGTAACCAAGCTATAAATGTAAATGTAATACAATTAAATATGTAAATATAAGTTTTCATTATGAAGCAATTCTAATCACTTTTATCTGGAGTTTCTTTCTCCAGTAATTACTACATCATACACTCTAAAGAGAGCTGAACCTTTAGGCTTTAGTCTGCTTGTTTAACTCACATGTGCGATTCAATTTTATAACATGTCACTGTAGATGGAGTTCAAAGTATGCCCTGACAGGTGCCACAAAGTAGTTCAGATTAGTTTCACTGCCAGTGAAACTAATCATAACCCAGGGAACTTGGTATCATAATACTTTAAACAGAACTAGATTCATAATGGCCATGAAATGAAGGTATCATTACATGTTTAGTCACCATGGTTTTAAAACAGTGATCCAGGGAAGTCAAAGACAAATTGGAAAGCTTATGTGTTTACTTAAACTACTTTTAGGACATTTGTTGAGCTAATAATAACAAAATAGAATAAAAAAATAATCCTCTCATAATGTCTTACTGGATAAAGCAATCCAGTATTAAATGTCAATGATAATGTACCACTAGAAAATATTGGAGTCCCACAAAACGCAGCTGAATAGCAGCCAAGAAAAATAAGTTACTGTTGAGGATTATCACACATGCCCATATGATGAGGCTTAATAAAGTATCAATCGAAGAGAAAGTATAAAGTATAAATGGTCGTGTGTCAACAAATGGGACCATGCAGGGCAATGGTGGGCAAGAGGGCAAACATTATAAATAATAAGGCCTCCACATATGTTAATGTGTAAGCATGCTCTTATAGGTGAAAATGGTATTGGAATAATCCTCAATAAAAAGATTTATCGATTCAGACAAACTTTCATAAAAGATAGTATACCCATCATGACCAGGCACAGATTTAGGGAAGAAATGTGGGGACTGTCTTAGTACATCAATGAAAAGGATGCACCCTCAGACATGATTCATAGGCTGCCCACTCAAATATGCTGCTGAACTTCAATTCCCAGCAGCCTAAGCTAGTTTCACCAAAAGCGAGAGCCCTTGGGGGTTGCAATTCATGCATGAAACTCCATGTCTCTTGTTGTTGCAAACAACACAGCACTTGTTAAAAAGCAATGATAAGGCATCACAGATTGGAGGAAACTCTGGGTTTGTACTTTCTGCAGAAAATCAACTTTTTTTTTAATCCCTTCACTCCCTAACTAGATGCAACATGCCTGCTTGTGTATCGATTCTGTCCTTTGTTCTTCGGTTAGAGGAACAGCTGCCCACACTCCCACCTACCTACCAAACTGCTTCATTTCTCCAGACATGTTTAGGATTCTCGGGAGGTGAGACAAACTCGAGGAAAGTTGTTTGGGGGCTTAAGATGAATTGTGAACATTTTGAAGATGGCATGAGTTTCAGAGGGGCAGAGTTCAATATCTGGAGAGCCACTGGTTGCCCTTCTTTGACTTAGAGCAGAGCTTTCCAAACTTTTCATGTTGGTGACACACTTTTTAGACATGCTTCATTTCACGACACACTCTTACAGCAGGGCATCATTTCGCGACACACTCTTACAGCAAGGCAGGCACTAGGACCTGTGCAGAATCACAGCAGGTTTGGAGGCAGCAAGGCACAAGGGAGGCACTAGGACCTGTGCGGAATCACAGCAGGTTTGGAGGCAGCAAGGCACAAGGCAGGCACTAGGACCTGTGCAGAATCCTGGCAGAGCTCAGAGGCAGCAGCAGCCACGACACACCCAGACAGTGCAGCTGACACACTAACATGTTGCGACACACAGTTTGGAAAGCTCTGACTTAGAGAGTAAAACCACATGTTATACTTAATATGTGATGTACAGCAAACAGTACTATCTGGGGCACTGCACATGAGCTCTTCCCCTCTGCCCACCCATTTATTCTGCTCTATTCTATCCTATTCTGAAAGATTTCTTACAAATTCCCTGAACACATATGGACTCTTCTGAAACTGCCTTATGTGGAGTTACACCAGTTAGGGCAAACTCTCCCAAACTATGAAATGAACATTGTAAGCTTCTTGGGGCAGGGTTTTATCATTTTGCTTAATATTCAACATAATCCAATCAATAGGTAGTATATGTTTACCAGCTGAGCAGCACACCTTCAATCAAGCAGTTTACATGGCAAAAATAAGTATTCTCCCTTATGACCCAATTCTTGCTGCACCTGGCAAATAAGCATTTGGGATAGAATACACGGACTGCCAAATCAATAATACTGCATGGAACATGACATTATGCTGGCAGTGCTGGCAGAAATGCCACCACAAATCAGTGTGTTAAGCTATCAAAGTCACTGTTCATGAATCTACTTAAGAATACACTCTGCTGCACAGTATTTAAGATGAACCTGGCTGGTCACTACTTTGGATAAATTAGTTTGATTCATTGAAGGCCTGTATCTCTCAACTTCCAATTAAACCTTTTCAAAGTAGATTATAAAGCGAAGAAATATTAATAAAAATAAATAAGCACAGAATAAAATAAAACCAATTATTATTAGCACACTTGTCAATCAAACAGCTTTAATCTGTAGATCGCAAAGAGGACATTTCAGGGAATGTGGGAGCTTTGCTGACACTGGATTTGACTCACTTGAGGTGAAACTACAAACAAAATGAAAATATTTTTTAAAAATCACCAAGAGAAATAAAGCAACACAAGTCTTTCTATAAAAGATTTGGGCTACTTAATGGGTTTTGCATGGCAGTTGTGGGGAATGAAATATATTAAAATATATTTTCCCCCACCCAGTGTTGTGTAGTAATCAAAGTGGTAAACTAGAAACCAGGTTCTAGTTTCATCTGTGGAGTCCTTGGTGCTCTCTGAGCCTTGTTGTTTTCTTGCAGACGTTTCATTGCCAGGCTAGGCAACATCTTCAGTGCGAAAAGGGAGTGGGACTTGCTCTCTGTTTATATACCATGGCTTGTCCTGCTTGTGTTGGTGGAGGTGTTGTTCTCTCCTTAGGAGTTCCTTGATTGGGCTGTTGTTTGCTCTAGTTTCATCCTCAGACACAGAAGCTCACTTTGTGTCACTCACTCTCTCTCTCAGCCCAACTATCTCATACAATGGTTGTGGGGAAAATTTAGAGGGGGGAGTGTTATGAATATTACTTACCACTCCTGAAAGGAAGATGGAATAGAAATATAACAAATAAATAAATGTCAAAACCTGATATAAGGTGAACACACCCCAGCTTTGGGGAGGGCATTTCAGGCTTCAGCTCAACCCTAGCAAGACTGAGTTTCTTTGGGCTTTTGGGCCTCCTGGTTCCGGGGACCTTCCATCTTATTTTTAATATTGTTAGCCACCGAAAGTCATGCATTTGAGATGGTTGGCCATATAAATCAAATAAATAAATAAAGACACTGTTATCAGCTGGGATGGTGGCGAATCAACACCAGCCACCTAATCACCCCAAAGAAGGACTTCCTCAAGCTTTCTTGAAGATACCGTCATTGATGAAGAGTCTCACTGCACTGAGCTATATAAAAACAAATTGTAGCTATATTACCCATTACAGAAAAAAAAATCAAAATTCCATGTTAGCACAACATGACAAACTGGTAAACAAAACAAAAAGAAGAGAAGGTGGAAAATAGTGACTCCCTTGCATTTAGTCACAGACTTAAAATGGAATATGGATGATAATCTAGACTAGGCCTAGACAACATATGGCCAAGGACTGCATGTGCAGCCTGCCACTATTTTTGAAAACTCAATAAATCTACCGCCACCTCCCTGAAAGTCACACTGCCAAGCACCTCCAATGCCTCCAGGCCTCACGGACACTGCCAGCTCCATCATGGCTGCCCCGCCACTAGCCACCAAACAGCTTATTGGCATGCCAACTATTCCTTTGTGGCCCACAATTATTTTTAATTTATCAATGTGGCCCTTCCCCTCAACAAGTTTTGAGGTCCTGTTCTAGACTCAGTTAGGTTCTACCAGGTGCTGTGAACTTTTCCAGGTTGCACATAGGCCTCTGCCTTGGACTATTTTGATGAAGAAACAAACAATGCCTGAGCATCCATTTTTGAAAACATAAAATTCACCTGGGACTTGCTCCACCTTAGGCAAAATATATAGATTCCCCATCACTTAGAGAGGATCATTTAATTGGTTACTTTATCACAATCATAACACAAATATTTCTCTTTATTTAAATTAGACAATTTTCTTTGGTCAACTGGACCCTTTAAATGGGTTTTGTTTGTTTTTGCTCTATATTCCTTCTCTTCTCTTTTCATTTAATTAGATAGATAAATACTTGATTTAGTCTTTTGACCATATCAAGTAAAAAAGAAATTAAAATAAAAAGCCATTATAAACATACAAGTAAATATGAGTAAATACAAATAAAACTATAATACAAATTCATATCAAACCATCACCCCTACAGTCAACTCCAATCTGGTCTATGTAATAATAATGTGATAATTTTCATTTAATTATCTATAAAACAATAATAGAACTATGTGCATTTTTTCAAAATGAAAGTTGGAATTAAACCTAATCACTAACCTGGAGGCACTATTCTAACTAATTTAAGCATGAACTATTGTTCTGCCACGCCTCTGAATAGCTGAGCAATTTATTTTAAGCATTCCTTTAACTAGTTATTAAGTATGGTTAACTCTACTCAACTATATCCCACTAACCCTACTATAACACCATCATCTTAATCATCATCCTCACTGTTGCAGCCCAAATAAAAATGAGATGCAAATATTGTTCATGTACCTCAGCTGTCACAAGATTTAGTCTTCAAACTGCTATTTTATCCCAAAGTTACTCTAAGACTGAAATCCTATTCACAGAACTCGATGGCAAGGTAGGGGGAGAAAGAGAACCAGGTCACAGAATATACTGTATGGAGGCTATATTGTCATCCCCCACAAAATGGTCCCCAATAATCTGTTCAAGAAGGAAAACCTTGGCTATTTAAATTTGAAGAACTAGACATGGAGTCACACAGCTAATGTCACATAGTTTGCCCTCTCCCTACTCCAAAAAATACTAGGGGAAAGCATTTTAATCTTCCAGAGTATTCTGTACCAATTAAATACTCTCAATAAATGTTTCTCCCACATAAAGTTAGTGAAATGGACTATTTTAGAAAACTAGTCTCAGCAAATCCTGGATTTGAAGAACTCACAACTGAAAATACTTGGGCTAAATGCAGACTTAGTCCTATTCTAAAATCCTTATTACTACAATACTTTATTAAGCCAATAGAAGATCACCAAAACCAGTAATAATTTTTGAGATCTTAAGAGATACCGACAGAGTGGTAGAGGGAAAAAAGCATAACCATTCTGTGTCCACCAGAAAGGGGCTAAAAGGGTAAAACAATGTTTAATAAATCATGAGACATGTCTTGAGTAGTGATTCTAATCTATATTAACTACTGTGAAAACAGAACCTCTGAATGTTCTGTTGAATTACTCTGTAGAACCTATTTTCCCCTTGAAATGACATCTGAAAGTGAAGGAAATGGTGGATATATGAAAAGTGATGCTTACTAGCAAATATCACATCCACTGTTTTTAACACTTAAGTCAACATTACCATTTCCCTTCCAACAGCAGAAAACCCACTGTACTGAATAGCGCCAAAGTCAGCTTTCAAATTTATAACCAAAGATGTTGGAGAGACCCTATAGCCAGGCACGCACATTTTTTTCAGTTGATTGATCTATGCCAGAAATGAACAAATAAATTAAGCATTTTCTTCTCGTCTTTAAAATATAAACATGCTAATTTTTATTACTGGTTCCTTAAGGACTAAGAAAATACTCAAGGCTTGTTTAAAGGATAATTGCTTTTACAGAAACATATTACAACATACATAAAATATATATGCAATAAATTATCTCCCAGCATAAAAACATATGATAATGTTACACAGATATCAGAAACCAAATAATTCAATATAATGCAATATTCTATACTCATTCCTTGCATCAATGGAATGATATACTGTAAATGCTTACATCCCATTCGTTGTCACATTCAAGAACTATGTATGTAATATTCAGCATTGTATTTTTTACTGTGTAACTTTTTAACAGTAACGTTTTTCCTTTCAGGCATTTCATATTCAAGGATGAACATACTGAAAAGAGAGTAAGACCAACATGCCAACACACAGGATTGGGCAGTGTGATCCCTTACACAGGTACAGACCATACAACTGGTTCCCTTGCATCAGCATTATACTTAAACGTACTGTTAGAGATTCTACCACCATGTACTAGACTCAGACCCCCAAAGAAACTCTCAGGATGCAATAAACCTTGCTTCAAGGAACAATGGAGCAGAAGATAATGAGAGGAACAAAATAATTGCACAGAAAATGCAAGGAAACAATAATGAATGCAAAAAGGATTTTTAAAAAGAGCTGTTTGCTAATAATAGTGGCCAGGTTCACATTGTTGTTGTTGTTGTTGTTTAGTCATTTAGTCGTGTCCGACTCTTCGTGACCTCATGGACCATAGCACACCAGGCCTTCCTGTCCTCCACTGTCTCTCGGAGTTTACTCAAATTCATGTTCATTACATCGGTGATGCTATCTAACCATCTCATACTCTGCCGTCCCCTTCTCCTTTTGCCCTCAGTCTTTCCCAGCATCAGGGTCTTTTCCAGTGAGTCCTCTCTTCGCATTAGGTGGCCAAAGTATTTGAGTTTCAGCTTCAGCATCTGTCCTTCCAATGAGCAGTCAGGGTTGATTTCCTTTAGGATTGACTGGTTTGACCTCCTTGCAGTCCAAGGGACTCTCAAGAGTCTTCTCCAGCACCACAGCTCGAAAGCATCAATTCTTCGGCGCTCAGCCTTCCTTATGGTCCAACTCTCACAGCCATACATTACTACTGGAAAAACCATAGCTTTAACTATACGGACCTTTGTCGGCAAGGTGATGTCTCTGCTTTTTAATATGCTGTCTAGGTTTGCCATACCTTTCCTCCCAAGGAGCAAGCGTCTTTTAATTTCATGGCTGCAGTCACCGTCTGCGGTGATCTTGGAGCCCAAGAAAATAAAATCTGTCACTGCTTCCATTTCTTCCCCTTCTATTTGCCAGGAAGTGATGGGACCAGATGCCATGATCTGGGTTTTTTAATGTTGAGTTTCAAGCCAGCTTTTGCACTCTCCTCTTTCACCCTCATCAAGAGGCTCTTTAGTTCCTCTTCACTTTCTGCCATTAGGGTGGTATCGTCTGCATATCTGAGGTTGTTGATATTTCTCCCGGCAATCTTAACTCCGGCTTGTGATTCATCCAGCCCGGCATTTCTCATGATGTACTCTGCATATAAGTTAAATAAGCAGGGTGATAATATACAGCCTTGTCGTACTCCTTTCCCAATTTTGAACCAGTCGGTTGTTCCATGTCCGGTTCTAACTGTTGCTTCTTGACCCGCATACAGGTTTCTCAGGAGACAGGTAAGGTGGTCTGGTACTCCCATCTCTTCAAGTCTTTGCCAGAGTTTGTTGTGATCCACACAATCAAATGCTTTAGCATAGTCAATGAAGCAGAAGTAGATGTTTTTCTGGAACTCTCTTGCTTTTTCCATGATCCAGCGAATGTTGGCAATCTGATCTCTAGTTCCTCTGCCTCTTCGAAACCCAGCTTGCACTTCTGGTAGTTCTTGGTTCACATACTGCTGAAGCCTAGCTTGTAGGATTTTGAGCATAACCTTGCTAGCATGTGAAATGAGCGCAATTGTACGGTAGTTTGAGCATTCTTTGGCATTGCCAAAGGTTCACATACTGCCATACAAACCACAATGGCTACTCTCACATAACATATTAAGTAAAACCAAACCATATTAGGTCCTAACATGTTGTGTGAACAGAGGAAAAGATCAACAACTTTTTTAAAAAAAAATAAATAATAAAAAAGGAAGTTGGACTAGAGAGAATGCGCTAGTTGAAAAATTGGATCAAAGGAGAGTTAAAAGAACCACAGAAGCTAAGAAAATGCAGAGTACTGTACTTAAATTATTTTTTTAGGTTTCTTTTTCCTGCTCCAATGTATGATAACTAACTACATTTGAACTAATATTTTCAAAAAAAGAGTCTAGCTTGAAGAAATAAACAAGAGTGACAAAAAGATGAAATTCTAGACCAGCCTTCCCCAACTTTATACAGCCCTGCATATGTCTGGACTTCAACTCTCACAATTCTTAGCACAGCCATGCTGGCTGGGGAATTCTAGGAATTGGGATCCATACAGCTGAAAGATACACAACTGGGGGAAATGTCCATTAGAGTTGCCACGGAGGGAGCAAAATGGCTTCTATGGTGACATGTCCTGTCACATCAAAAAAGTCAGGCATAGTATAGAGTGAGGTTATCTAGAAGCATGGGATATCCAGTGAAGATCATGGACAGACCAGAGTAAGTATTTCTTTCCAAAGTACATAGTTAAACTATAGAAGTAAGTGCAACAAATGTGAAGATTGCCACAAACATGAATGCTTTCAAGGGGAATGAATGAGACTGTCAATGGCTACTGGTCATGATGGCTATATAATAATTCAGAATCAGAGGCAGTACACTTCTTTATGCTAGATTATGGTCCACCCATGGTGATCTAGTTGGTCTCTGTCATACTAAATATGACTGTTCTAATCCTGCATGACTTTTTTTTCTTCTTTATTTTTTAATGAGTCAGATAATAGGCTAAGTAGGAGAAAACTTTCCACTTTATCCCTGCTTCAAAGAGCTTCGCCCCAGAAAATGTTCAGGTGAAAAAGCATGCTCACAATCTGCAGCGTCTTCTTGCCCTAGAGTTGATTGCTGAAATGTCCTCTTGTACCCTGAACACCAGTTTTTCCATATACAGATTCTGGGGAAATAGCTGGTCCCCATTTGGCCAAGGGCTGTACTAAACAAAGAACAAAAAACCTCCAAACTGCTCCGTGAGAGTAGAAATACCTTGCGAAGCCCTAAATTAGCTAAGAAAAATATCAGAAATATTAGAAAACTCAGAACACTTTTAATCTGAGGCAAACAGCAAGTGCTCATTCATCTCTACACAGCATTTCTGTCATCTTACGTCTACAGTTATATACACAAAGAAAATGTCCAGAAACACTTGGCTTTTGTACACTTAGAAAGCACACAGCAGTTAAAGCAAGTGTGCGCAACTGACACTCAATGTACAATTACTGCTGCACTGTCTCCTGGAAATAGGCCCTTAATTAATCTTTAACTCTTTACTTGTCCTTTCATGTCAATATGAGAACTTCTGTAGGTGTTGCCCATATGCATATCTTGTCAGTCCTCTTTAAGTTTACATTCTAGGACTGTTATCCCCATGAACTCTTTGATTTTCCTACTTGCCCCTTTCCTTACATCCAAACATCACTCTCTCCAATCCCTGATCCTCTATTCTAGCCATTTCTTCTCTCCCTAACTTTTATAGTAAAGGTAAAGGTTCCCCCACACAGTCGTGTCCGACTCTAGGGGCCGGTGCTCATCTCCGTTTGTTAGCCGAAGAGCGAGCGTTGTCCAAAGATGCTTCTGCGGTCATGTGGCCGGCATGACGCATGCAGAACGCTGTTACCATCCCACCAAAGTGGTACCTATTTATCTAGTTGCATTTGCATGCTTTCGAATTGCTAGGTTGGCAAGAGCTGGGGCAAACCTCCGAACTTGCGACCTTCCGATCAACAAGCCTGGCGTCTTAACTGCTGAGCCTCCGCTCCCTAAAAAAGCCCATCCCTCCAAAGCAGACCAGCCTTAGGAAACTAAGGATTCAAAAAGTAAGAGGCCAGACTTTGCTGGAAAATCCCATATTCCATATGCAGTTTGTTCTGGACTTAATTTGTGCCCCCTCCAAGGACACAGAAGAGCCACCAAGGTAGGAAACTTCTAGTTATTCAGAGGTTGCTGAATTACAGTTTTAAGCAACTCTATTCAGCATGCCCAGTGGTGAGAGTTGTTGGGCATTTTAGTTCAGCCTCATCTGGGGAGCCACACTGAGCCAGATGGAACTAACAGCCAGCCATATAAACTATGTTCATATGTTTGTACTTCCATCACAAAAACTATTTGTGCATTCACTGTAAGATTGGGATAAAAATGATGTAAGATTGTTATTGTACATGATGTTACTTTGATCTTGTGCTGAACTGGCCACTCTCTCTTTCTTAAAAAGACCCCCCCAAAAGTAAAGCAAACAACAGTAACATAAAATCTCTTATCTTCTCTGACTCTTTTGATAGCATGGTATCTTGGCATAAAGACACAACTTCCAGTGTGCATTTGTGCTGTGTAGGAGGGATGACTGATGCCCTTGAGGCACTTCAAACTGTACAGTGTCACTTCTAGTCCCTGTTTAGCAAGGCTAATGCCATACCTGTTATGACAAGTTATCAGCCACTCTAAGGTACCACACCTCTGCCCCTAAACACGTATTTTTCAAGTGGGAAGAGTTTGGCATTAAAGCCTTCAGGTGCTGCCAGGTAGAAGCAACATTTTCTATAAACAAGAAGAAAAGGGTTCAGAGACACAGAGACTCCCTGTGTTGTGTTGGGGCATAACAAAACATTTTTTCTAGCTTTTCCACAGTAGTTTATCCCAATTTGTGGACAACACAAAAAGACAAAAACTATTGATTAGTTGCCAGCCTAAAGCTCCATCTGCTGTTAAGAGACAGCAGATTGCACACCCCAGATGTGCTGTGTTCTTTAGAACAAATCAAGTTTCTTCATCTAATATTATTTCTTTCTCTTGAAAGAAAACCAAAAAACAAAGCCACCCACCCCTACTCAGAGATTCAAATAAGCAAATGTTCCTGTCATCTATTATAAATACTAACAAAGTAATTACATATGGAAGTAGATTTAAAACGTTACTGGCACTCCAATATCTACTCTCTTTTTCATTGTTGAGGGGGGTGGGGTAGAAAAATCAATGCTATATGGAAATTGATGCTTCTTAGCAATTTGACAACATCCCTCCCCTCTAAAAATCTTATGATTGAAAGCCAGTGCCTCAGGCTTGTACTCATGCTGCAATCTCTCCTTCCACAACTAGGGTAGAGAAGGGTTGTGGGGCACCATCATTTGCACCTCATCAGTCTTCGGCTGGAGTCTGAGAAAATTGATATTCCCTCTAAATTTTTACAGATGCTTGAAGTTTACTAGTTCATAACGGCACTATGCCAAAAGCTTTCCTGTACTAAACTGTTTGCTGGCATGTAAGCTGAATTAAAAATCCCAGAAAAAACGTTAGTCTTTATGGTGCTTATTTCCATAATTCTAATATAGAATGGTACAAACCATTCATGCTTTTTCAGAGATCCTTACAAATGGCCTATACAGCAGTTATATCCTTAATGCAGATAGGAAACTATGGTTAATAAATGTTGCAGTAGGTTGGGGCCTAAAGTACTTACAGACTTACCTCCTCCAACCAGAATCAACCCATAAGAAGCTGTTGCTTGTTCCCCACTTCCATGAAGTGAGAAAGGATGAGGCCAGCAGGAGTTTTTTGTTTATGGCCCCAGTCCTTAGGAACAGTGTGTTCCTTCTTTAATAGCATTCTGGAAGATGGGCAAAGATGGAGGTTTCTGGAGGACAGTGGGTTATTATTCACCATTGACTATAAATATTGTTCCTGGTTCCTATGTTTTGTTGGATTGCAAGATGATGGCTCCACCAAGATTATCAGGATTAAGTTTATAATTTTAAATTTCTAATTGTTATTGCTGTTTTCACTGCATAATTCCTAAATGTGCTGTGAATGTTTTAATTGCTGACGTTTTGTAAACTGCTAGCAGCCCATGGCAGATTCAGCTACAGTATATACAAATGTAACAAACAAACAAACAAACAAACAAACAAATGAATGAAGTTCTCTAAACCATGATAAATAAAGCTTATAACACATGCTAGCTCCTTTTCTTACTTGTTACCTTGGCTTGTTAACTAACCTGAAATATTTGGACAATAGGTAGAAGTCTAGATGAATGAAAAACTCCAATGAAGGAGGCACTCCCATCTCTGATGTTCATTCCTGACTTTATAAATCATAGTGTATCCAGACTAGGTTCAAGTAAGACACACTGTATACAGTATGTCTGCACACACCAAGCATAACTTTTTAATATTCTACACAAAACAGTAGTGAAGCCACCTGTGATATAAATTATTATCCTACAATATGATTTGTTATCAGGAGGAAAGACTGAATTAGCTACTAACTCAAGTCTTTATCCAATTTTTGAGAAAATTATCTCCCAGAATGGCTCATCTCAATGAAAAAAGATAGGCCAAACCAACGAATTAAACACTTGAGTTGGGCACCATGCCAAGTCCAGAACCTGGAAAGTGGCACATCGCTGCTATGAGTTCTCCAGGAACTTCCTGTCCCAATAAATGAGTAAGGTAGGTGGCAACTTGAATATAGGCTATTTTGATGTTGCTGAGGCTGCCTTCTGGGAGTTTAGCCCACTCTGCAACCATTACAACATACATAGCAGTGGCTGGGGCTTATTGGGTTAAGCTTCTAGTGAGGTAGAATTAGCTGCTTCTTGCTATTGGGCTTCTAGATCACACAGCATAACTACACATTCAGGACAATTTAGGTGCAGTCTGACATGTTACCCTGTCTATAATCATTCGTTTTCCAATGAGATCTATTAGTTTGGAAGAGGTAGAGGTTAAATGATTTCCACTGATTCCCATTGCATAATAAGGTTTATCATATTGTGGGAATCCAGCCACTGCTGCTCCAAGCCATGTTTTGTAGATTAATGTATGAAAACTTAGCCAATTGTGGCTTATTCAACAAACAAGGGGTAAGGAATTCATGACATAATGTGGTATGTGAGCCCAACTATGGTACAACATACAACATACAACAGGGTAACATGTGGTGCTGGAGAAGACTCTTGAGAGTCCCTTGGACTGCAAGGAGGTCAAATCAGTCAATCCTAAAGGAAATCAACCCTGACTGCTCATTGGAAGGACAGATACTGAAGCTGAAGCTCAAATACTTTGGCCACCTAATGCGAAGAGAGGACTCACTGGAAAAGACCCTGATGCTGGGAAAGACTGAAGGCAAAAGGAGAAGGGGATGGCAGAGGATGAGATGGTTAGATAGTATCACCGATGTAATGAACATGAATTTGAGTAAACTCCGGGAGACAGTGGAGGACAGGAAGACCTGGTGTGCTATGGTCCATGAGGTCACAAAGAGTCGGACACAACTTAATGACTGAACAACAACAACAACGAGCCCAACTATAAAATTACTACTGCTTAACTGACTTAATGGAATTTTTGTTATTTCTTCTGCATGATCTTTCAAATACCATGAAACTTCAACCTGCTTAGAAAGTTCATCCTTTTCTATATCACTCTTTCCAAACTCCATACTCTGATTGTTTCTTCTTTGAAGAGTTCTCTAAAGTTTATAGGAGATAACACTGATTTCTTCTTATTCCTTGGTGCTTTCATTATGTTAAGACTAATGACAAGGGACAGACCCCTGATGAAACAGAACACATTCCAAGCTTTCCTGAGTTACTCAGTGCAGTAAATCCCCTGCAGCTGGAACTTACTTACTGCCATACACGGATAATACATTTTTTTAAAGCTAGTCAGCAATGACAAATGTAAACTGGACTGAGCAGTTCACTTTTCCTGCCCCCAAATTTTCTTTCATAAAGTTGAGACTTGCTGTTTGAATGATGGATATTTATCTACTGGCAATACTAAACTTTGCATTGTATGGTTTCACTCTAAGTGACTAGAAGGCTTTAAAAGCTTCTTTTACTCTCAGACAATAACAAAAAAGGTCATCCTTTACACATAACATTTCACAACCAGGAAACCAATACTTCACTGGCTTATCACTACAATTCCAAAACTTCTGTTTATTTATACACAGAGCACAAGCCACCATATAAACATAATTATGGCATGTGCTCCATGCAACCAAGCACTATCATTGTGTCAATTAAAGCAACTGTTTCGTATCACTCACAATGATGTGAACATCATATAAACACATACACACTTACTTTTGAGTAAGCCATAGAGTGAGATTTACTTCTCAGTGAACCTAAATAAGTAGAACTGGATTACACAATCTACAGAAAAATCCAACTAAGACTTCAGTTCCAGATATATTTATTTGGGATGATGCTTCATTGAATGCAATAGAGATTCACTTTACTGGAAAAAAACTAGGATATGCAAATTTGTGCACTCCATATCTTTTTGGGTACAATTTCTATTCTGGCTGTTCTGAATGGCTGATTATGAATTATGGAAATTACAGTCCAAAATGTCCGGAGGGAACACACTGTCACCTCCTCCTCAGTCTCACTGATTTAAACAGGACTCTGATAAACCTAACATTTGCTGAATGTGACCTTTCTAGGAGGAAGACAGGAATTATGTTGCCTTTTATGTGGCAATGGTTTACAGTAGTACTGTACCCAGAAATATTTTAGTTGATCCAACGCTAAGATACTGTTCTTATTATACATGTCTAAATCCATATCAAGTTAACAGATTAAATCGTATACAGGCAACCACAGCACACATTGGCCCCTCGAAGGCCATTAGGTCAGCAACATGGCATAGAAGACACTGTCAAACTGTGGTTACTTAAGTCCACTACTATGCTATGTCTTTCTGTTGCATAAAACTGGGCACCCTGTTTGTGCACATGGTACGTTTAAGGATCTTAGATCACAGATAGTATCACAGATAGTATCCACGATTATTCAATGTTTCAACCTATCCTAAATTATTGTGGTAGGATTTGATGGGATATACCATGGGCAGCTATATAAATTAGACTACTAAATAAATAAATAAACAAATAAATCTAAATAAATAACCTATAATAAAACAAAACAAATTCTTAATAATATGTCGCTAGATTCAATTTATTTAGCCTATATTTTAAAGAAAATCAAATAAAAGGTAATAAAGCAAAAAAAGAAAACAAACCTTATTCTAAACTGAGTAAGTAAACCTGATTCCAAAGATGCTACCAATTAGTTTTGGATACAACTAGTACAATGTTAATTACAATGCTTACCTTTTATTAAGTTTAACTGCAACCAAATAACATCTGGGAAGAGTAACATACTGTATTTTTCAAACTATCCTCAACTTTCTTGACTTGAATTCAGTCTTTGCATATTGCAAATTTACGCCTCTCACTTACCGCTTAAAATTCACTGCAGTTCACAGTGGGTAATAAGCAGGAACATAAAGAGACAGTGACAAGCTAAGGCTCTGTGAATTAAAATCAGGTCTAATTGTGTGACCTTTCAGGGTCCCCTCAGAGCCTATTTCAGATATTATTGGTGACTGGTTTCAGCATTACCCAGGCAAGCAGAACATTTATGAAAGGAGAGAAGAAGAAGAAAAAAACAAGCAAAATATCAAAAGAAACAAAAAAAATACCATAAAAACCCAATAGCAATTTTTACAATAACTCTTATTTTATAAAAATTCTGTACTTTTTTTTTGCAATTAGCTTCAATATATCCAGAAATGTTTAACCCATGATTGTTTAAACTGTTGTCAGTAGTTAAGTTGCCACTTGTACATAAACCCACAAACATCATGAAATCAGTTAATATAGCTATATGGACTTTAAAATATCATATATCAATCATGCCCATTGCTAAAACCATGCATAAGACTATTCCTATGTTACTAATTTAGGCCAAATAGTTTTGCTTATTCAAAACAATTGCATGATGCTTTTCTACCTAGTCAAAGAAACTTATATGAATGAAATGTCAGCTAAAAATTGCAAATTAAATGCACACACGTGCCATAATGAAATAGAACTAGGTAACAGCATTCACTGACTTCAAACTCCCTGCTTGCCTTGCGATGCTTAATCAGTCAGGCCAAAACCATATGAAAAAGCAATTCTTCTTCAAAGCTTGGAAAGGTATGAGTGACCTCCACTTGTTTGCTTGACCTGTACTCTTCTTCACTTATTATAACATCTAGGAGAAAGGCATTGATCAATTGGCTTCTGAAAGTGATTAATGCCTCACTGTTAGTCCCAACTCCCTTGATGTGATGCCATGCCTCTGGACTGTTCTAACTACTGACTTGGTACCCTTTCCCAAGATAGACTCTAAGACAAAGGAGAATCATGCAATTACTTTCTTCAATGGCACTGAATATTCTGACATACCCCATTGGTTTAAATCTATTTCAATAGTTTCAGATTTGAATATGGTACCTTTGCCACTCTATGTTGGGCAGAGGAGAGTGCGATCTATTTATTTATACTTCCCAGTGGGCTTCCTTAAGTTCCTCATGTATAGGCATCCCAAGAAGATCCAATTACAGTTGGGTGGTGAGGACTATTATTCTGCTCCAAGACATTTGTTCTACTTTTCTGATCCTGGATTTTTTAGATGAATGGAAGGACTATTTTTACATTTTCTGATAAGAATAGTAAAAGCTGTTGAAAATAAATGAATGGGCAAAAGTGGAAAATTATTGCAGACACTGTTGCTGGCAAATATGGATGCCTTGGAGGAATAATTTGGACATTAGCTTGCTGCTTTAGAAGGGCTGCTTGCTTAGTTCAGTTTAATCCTTTTTGTAAGACCTAAGCCTATTCTCACGATTCCCTTTCTTTCTTTGCTAGTTACTCCATTTCCATCAACTGCTGTTTTTCCTTCTTCTGCCCCATTTCTTCCAAGTACAGTTCCACTTTCCCCTTAACCCAACATCTTTTTTTGTTTTTTATGTTCAAAGAAAAGAGAGAAATGCATGTGTGAACATGTATGTGTATTTATGTATCTTAGACTTAGGGTTGTCTTCCTTTCAGATAAATATGGTAGTTGATGTCTATTGTCCTCATGTCTTCCTTATGAGCTTCTCAGTACACATCTGGTGAGTCATTATTACAGAAAAATCCTGAACTAGGAAGGGCTTTGGTCTGATCTAACACAGACCTTTCTACATTACAACTAAACAAACAGATCATTCAATACTGTATCACTCAATCTAGAAGCTACAGAAATATAGTAGGATTATCTTTCTCCAAGGAGAGGCAAATTTAAAATAAAGATGCATTTGCTCAACATGCTAAGGCTACAACTTGGCAAACTAGAGCCAGCTGTGATGTACCAGTTGACATTTTGGTTGGCCATTCACTCAGTCACCCTTGCAATGGCTGTCCAGATTATTTTTTAACCTTAAAAAATCAGCAGAGTAAACTTTAAAAAATAGTGGGGCCTGACCAGGAGCAAAGTCACCATGCAAGGGATGACAGAAGACTGCCCTACCCCCCTTCCCCTTTACAACTCATCAACCTATCTGCAGGGCATGAAAACAGAACTGAAAACTTCAGAGGCTGAATTGGCCCTATTCTCAGCCATTCCAGCCTCTCTCCCAACTCTGTGTCCAATTCCTGGACAGTACCCCAGCCCACAACAGGTTGGTCTAGTGGTTAAGGCAACGGGCTAGAAACCAGGAGACTGAGAGTTCTAGTCCTGCCTTAGGCATGAAAGCTGGCTGGGTGACCTTGGGCCAGTCACTCTCTCTCAGCCCAACTCACCTCACAGGGTTGTTGTTGTGGGGAAAATAGGAGGAGGAAGGAGTATTAGAAATGTTTGCCGCCTTGAGTTATTCATAAAAATAATAAAGGCGGGATAATAAATAAATAAATAAATAAATAAATAAATAAATAAACACACACACACACACAAACAAACAAACATGTTCAAATGATACAAGGTACCATGGCTAACTTTAAAAAAAAACTTGAAACCAAGCAGGGATATGCTTAATGCACAACCTATAGTCAGGGTTCATACAACATACTAAATCTAACCATGTCATGGTTCAGCATGTTATGTGAATGAGATCTAATTATAGCAAATAAGCACCTATGTAAACTGCAGCCACCTGCTTATAAAGAATCATTCCCAGATTCAGAAGTACTCTCCCCTATTAAAGATCACACCTCCATCAATCATAGGTATAGGCTATGGGTTTTTCATAATTTTAGTCATAGGCACATTATTCACCAGAGTGCAGATCATAACATGAAATTATTTTTATATCCTTGACCTCCGATTTTTTTTGCTAATGTAAACATAAGGTTTGGCAAATTTTTATCATTCCTAATAGAGACTTGATGTCTTTCCCCCCCCCCTGCCCACCAAAGATACCATTTTTTGACATGACCAGTTCCTATGAAGCAAACTATCCTTCTGAATTGTTTTAATAAAAGTAGATCAAAGTAAAGTCGGATTTCTTTATTAATCAAATATTATTTAAAGTTAACAACCAGTACTGTTTGTTAATCTACAATAAACCAGCTTAAGTAAACAAAGCAAGTAACTGTAACAGGCCTAAAATATGTATGATTCTAAGACATTACAAATGCAAATATTTGTACAAATCCCTCATCATCCAAAAAAGCATATAACACATTTTCAGTGTTTATATATTATACAGACTAGATTAAACAAGGGGGTGGGGCTTTGATTGAAGGCTGTGTTTGATTTTTTTTAAAAAAATATATCTTTTGTTCATCCATATAATATCAGAAATGGATAAGGACGCAAGCTATTTATCAGAAACTCTCAAGCATCTGAGTAGATAAATACATACGTACATAAATAAAAGGGTTCAGGTTGCCAGAGACAGGGCTTGTGTGAAATAAGCACTGTTTCTTTAAACTGAATGACCTGCTGCATTTAAGTAGTCTTTAGCCAAGGAAAAGTTCTGAAGTGAAACTCTCAGGAGCAAACATTTTCTACATGTGAAGTAAACTCTGTTGAAAGACAGCAGGCTAGGGTCCCACCAGTAAAAACAGGAAAGTTTTCAGCCACTGACAGCTTTCACTACAGACAGAAACACACACACGGACCAAAAAAACCAAAAAAAGAAAAAAAGAAAAAGAAACCCTTCTAAGTGTCATAGACTCACTTTATTAAACCATATGCTCATTGCCCTGTGAAGAAAGCAGGGTCACTAATTAGTTCATTCTGTGAAAGAAGCCCCTCGCTAGCTAGTTGACTTTTGTCCCCCGTTAGCTCCAGCTATTTCTGTCATGCAACTTGAAAATCACTGGAGGGAAGAAGATCGCCATAACAACCGCTGAAATGATCTTGTGGAATGTGTCTAGTGGCACTGGAATAACCTGAATATGTGCTCCAGATGTGTCGGCTGTCACGGAAAAAGTAAACAGATCTGATGGACAACGTATGACTGGATGGCCTCACGGTTGACTCTGGAGAGTTGGGATTGAGGGAGGGAAAGGAAAAAGGAGGCAGTGAAATGGAGTCAAGGGCCAGGCAGGAGTCCCCCTGTGGACCTGTGCAGCCTGGCAAACAGGCTTGAATGTTTCATGGCTGTCCCTCCTTGGAGAGGCCTCTTCTATGGGACTACAGCAGCCTCTGTTAATTTCCATCTGGCAAAGACTTGTGAGCTTTGGGGAGAAAACTGAAATATGAACTTCAGAGGAAGGGGAGGTAGGGGGAGAAAGGAAAAAAAGGTTCATGATCCTCCCTTCCTGAAAGGTTTGGGTCAGGATGTTTCTAAGCATACTGCATCCACATACCCAGACCTTCCCTCCAGGCACCTCTTCACATGGAATGGCTACCCACCATCTCCCCTGAACCCTTGAAAGCAATGTTATTTTACTTGGCCACTTAGAGGAGAGATGAAAAAACTCATTTGAAAAACTCTGCCAATTTAACATGTTAAAATCAGAGAAAAGCATACATTCGCTAGGTGACCGACTGGCCTATTCCTTTCAAATGTTGTTTTGTTAGACCTTCGTAAAAGTCATCCTTGTTCTTTAAAATGTGTGAGTTGGGAAGGGGGCGGGAAATCTGGATTTTCCTTAAATGTATTTATCTAGTATTTAACGGAAAAATATCTTCCTAAAATGTGTAATACTTTGATGCTGAATGTATATGAAGTGTGGCACATCACCCACCATGCCGAATGCCACCAAATAACATGAACATGGCAAGTTTTTATTTTTCGAGCCATACATGTGAATGCAAGAGGCTTATCAACCCCCGTTAAGGTGTCATATATGGGCTGTGTGAGCTTCATTTGACTTAGCTGGTCATAGGCTGTGGACCCACATGGAGGAGGAGAGAGGACCAGATTGTTAATACCTAAATATGCATTCATAGCTTCTCTAGAATATTTTCTCATTTTCATTTAACAATATAAACAGATTGACCATATTCTCTGCTGCTGTGGTCAGGAACTGGAACAGATTAAGACAAATACAGTCTAGGAACATAAGGCTTTGGACATTCACAGATGTAATGAGCCTTAAAAAAAGAGGCTTTCCTTGTGATTTTGCATAACTGGGAATACTGTGTTATACTCCAATTATTTTGCCAGGGTTAGTAGAACCTGGTGCCATTTTCAGTCCATTAGATACAAGCTCCGTAAAGGAATAAATGCTTTAGGTTTTACATGCAATTTCTTTCTACACAGCCACTGAGCTAGAAAACAGTAAGTGACACCCATCCCTGAGTAGCAGCTATACAGGGACATTCTTTCTGAATGACCAGCCAAGTCCTGCATTGACCAATTACATTCTTAGACTCTGGTGAAAAGATTCTTTGCTGCATACATGAACTATGTCGATGAAGGTTCTCAGTCATCCAGGTGGAACAGTCTGTGGCTTGAATCATGTCAACTGGATTTCTATTTTCTCAGTGGAAACGTGTCACTCCTTATCCAAGGAGCTTCTTCAGTCTGAAGAAGCTATATGAACTAGAATTGTTGTATAAAGTGCTCCTGACTCATGGCCTTCAACAATACCTGTCAATTAAGGCACAAAACTCCTCTTTCTGCCATTCAGTGGCTAAACAAACCATTATTTAACCACAATACATCAAATAAGATACAAAGGATGGTTTTAGGCATTATACTCTACGTCATAAATCTTGGATTATGGACCACAATGGATGGATTCAGAGAACATGCTAAGTCAAAACAAGTCAGTCAAGTCAATACTGCAGCAACTGTAAACTTATTTCTTACAAGCTACCATGGCTATTGCGACTTAAAGAAATGGTCTAACTTTGTAAACAAAATCCTCTACTAATGGTTAATCCTGTTCAATAGACTGGAAGTTGGGGGAGTTGAGAACAACCTTCCTTTTTAAAATAAGTTTATTTTTTAAATGATTGCTAAAAACCACAACTTCATCTGGTTCGACTTTAGTTAATGGTAAGAAAATCAGCAAACCAGAGCACATTCCATAAGCAAATTATAAACCACTAGAGTAGTTGATGATGAAGCAAACACACAGTTAAACTAATTTGGGAAGAAGAAGTGAAGTTGGTATCCCATGGTAGCAATATCAAAATGGTTGCCCTTTCACAAGCATAATTAAACCATTTGTTCCTTTTTAAAAAGAACATTAAACAGCTCAGAAAGTATTAAATGTTAATTGTTTTAAAATCTCAACTAAGTTGGTAAAAGGAAGTACCTCTTTTTTTGAACATCACTTCCTGACAAATTGATAGTTGGGGTAATTTAGATAATTACTACAATATTCTCAATGTCAAACAAATTATTAATTTTTCAAAAAAACACATTATTTCCCCAAAATAATAAAAAGTGATTGATATTATCTTTCAACAAAATGGGGGGGGGTACTTTCTGTTGGATAAATAAGCATAAATATACACTGAGAAATTCAAATGTATTTTTTTGTTTTAAACATTTGTTTTTTGTTTGTTCCTCCTTATGGGGAATTAAACTGATATGTTCCTGAAGACAGACAACATGAAGCTACACACGGTTTGATTAGTTCAGTAAGTCCCACTAGCACATGTCCCACAGCGTGTGTACTGCCTATCATACACAGCTGTATCAGCACTGAAAACCTTGAATGACTCCACACATCAAGTCCAATTTCATGCAATCAGAGTTCTGCTTGTCCTAAGCTGCTGCTCCTTGTTCTTCTCTCTCTGCACCACATCACACACACTCCAGATGTACTGCATAAGATCCTCTCCAACCCACTGCATGGAGATAAATCTATATGTAATGTGGGAACTCCATGCACAGTCTTGGAATTCAGCATCACAGTGTCCACTTTCCATTACATTGTCTCAGTGGTGAAAAGAACTGGGCAAAATCCCTATTCTGCATACACTGATACTTCTTGCTCCAGTAATATTAGCTAGTCCTGTGACAATAAAGATATGACAAGCCCCAAATGGAAAGCATACATGATTTCATAACACTTAAGTAGTATTCTAAGAATATCTTGGGAACAGATGCATTAACTATGGAAAAAATGATGTCAGATTTCTTTATATCTCCCAGATTTGAAGAACTGCAAATAAAGCACACTTCTGAAGAATACCTAGCCTTCTACAGATAGGAGCTACTCCAAATTGCACATGAAAGAGATGAAGTTTCTTTTTTCTTCACAGAGGTAAAATCTTCACAGGCCCCTCTTTCAAAAAACTATGATTTGCAGGCAGATAAGCCAATCTGGATGATCAGCTCAATGAGCAAATGGTTAAAACCTCTTACCTTCCAAAGATATTCTGGCTCAGATTGGTGCCTCAGATTCATTCTTTATATATTCACTAGTATATTAAAAATGTAATCATTAGCTATGTTGTAAAGCAGGGCTTTCCAAACTTTTCCCATTGGCGACACACCAACGGCGGCGCGCGAAAACCTGGAAACACCGCTTCCGGGTTTTCAAGCGCCACCGCCGCTCTTTTGGGTTTCTGTGCACCGTAGCGGTGGTGGCAGCGGTGTCCTGGTGTGCCACGCAAAAACCCGGAAGCGCTGATGGCCCACTGCTGCTGTGTGTGGCGGTGGCAGCGTGCCATCAGCACTTCTGGGTTTTCATGCGACACACCTGGGCCCCGAGGGCGACACAGTATTGTGTCGCGACACACAGTTTGGAAAGCTATGTTGTAAAGTAATATGTAGTTTCATCCTGTGTACTGAAGTCTACATTCTTCTGAATGTAATTCTTTTGGATCTACCTTTTCTTTTAAGAAATCCTACATCTTTAATTTCCAGATAAATCTTTTAATATGCAAGGTTCAGAAGATTAATTGCACTGGGCATTTAGATCAGTGGTCCCCAACCTTTCTGGCACCAGGGACCGGTGGTGAAAGAAAATTTTTCCACGGACCAGGGGAGCGGGGTTTGCATGTGGGAGCCAATCACGTGCACCGGGGGGTGGGGTTTGCAGGCGGGAGACAATTGCGCGCACCAGGTGGGGTAATTGCACGCACCAGGGAGTGGGTTTTGCAGGAGGGAACCCTGCGGCCCACTTCCTAACAGGCCACGGCCCACAGGTTGGGGACCCCTGATTTAGATGACATCAACTGACATTGTTTAGTCATCAGGCAATATAATATCTCCTTATGGCTTATTTTTCTCTTACTGGGATTAACCCATTTAGGCAGAAAACCATAATACAGAAGTATGAAATTGTGGAAACTTGGATGATCATTCCCATGAGTTTGGGTTTACCTCCTTTTTGCACTGAAATTGCAAAATTTCAAAATATTTAACTTCAATAGCAAGGTGGATGGACTCAGTTACAGTAGTGATGGGGCACTGTTGGAAGCCTTGAAAGACCAGGTTAGTGACATATCATCATGGAGAAAATCTATCTATGTTGTCACTAAGAGTAGACACCAACTTGATGGCACATAATCAATAAATCAAACTTCAATATGTTGAGATTTCTTCGATGTTTCATTTTTACTTATCTTTTTACCTTCCACATTCACAATAGGAACATTTTCCTTTGTATGTACTAAGATGATCTACCTTAAATTACAAAAGCAATAATATAATGCAAAAGAAACTTGCATCTGAACATAGCCTTATTCATTTATGGGTAAATAAACAAATAGTTAACTTATTTGGGGTAAATAACTAATAACTTCTGAAGCAAGGCAATAAAAATCAGTGTTTCTCCAAATGTGATCCACATTGCTGGTTGCTGAAACCACTGGTTTGAGTAGGCTAGTACCGAACTATAAACCAGAGAACAAACAGCATACATGTTTTGTTGTATATGAACTGATAGATAGTGAAAGAAGAGTTCGTTTCTCAGGATTACCATCTTTAGTGGAACTTTTTGATTTTTAAGCAGTCTAACAACATAATCATAAAACATAATTTACTGTCTGATAAATGTATACATAATTGTATGCTAAATAAATTGAATATTTATCAGCAAATGGAGAAATCTATGAATCACCAGTAACATCACAGGAATTTTTTTTACAATTATCTGCACTTCAAGTTACTCACTATTACATGTCAGATGAGCAAGTATCCACATTTTTCTCTTTTTTAGTTTCTAGATACCTGTTAACAGTGAGACAAAACTGAGAGCATGTGTAACATTATGAATACAGCTGGGATGTAAGTCTCCAAATACTAAATATGAACAAGACATATTGTGGTCTTTAGTAGAACTGCAGAGCAAGTTGATCAGTTGAAAAAACAGATGTTTTGTTATCTCCAAATTAGACACGGACTTCGTTTCACACTGAGGAAGGGCTTCATTTTACCATCTATCATGCTTCTGGAATCTTTTCTTCACTCCAAAGCAGACAATAGTCATGTTACTGAAAACTATTTATTCCTAACTTGAATTTTCACTATGGTGTTATAAGTCTGGCAGACATTTGTGGGAATGTAGCACAGAGGAAACAAGTCTGTGTTGGATAGCAGCTGAATGCTGGTGCAGCCCTTTTAATACACAAGTGTGGAACAAGTCGCAGGTTCTCCTGTGAGGCAATTCTTTTTTACCAAAAAAACTCTGAAAAATAAGAATATGACACAAATACACAAGTGCACATTCAGTAACTTTGACTTGCTCATTTCCCCCTGCCTCACCCTTGGGGCAAGGGGGAGGGATCTTTGGTTCCTATCATGTGAATACTAGGGATTTTAAGCACAGTCATGCTATTTTATTTATTTATTTATTACTAAACATTTGCATGCTGCCCCCCACTGCATGCAGTGTGAAAGAAGAATTGCCCCCTCTTTAACCCATTCATAGCAAATGAGGATCTTATACTATCCTTTAACAAAAACCTCAAGGATTCATCATCAGGTTTTGAATACTTGATGGTCATACAATAATTGCCAAAGTGGGTCATGATCAGTTTGCAGATTAGGAGATCAAATCAGATAGTGGTTAAGCTTAAGCAGTTAAGCAAAATGATGTATACTATGTGACTGGAGTTGATACATCCATGTGAAGAGATGTTAACACCTGAAGTGAGCTATCATGGGTGTTCTTAGAACAGAACATAGTACAAATCATGGTGTTATAATTGACACCCATATACTTTTCCTCATCCAAAGGTAAATACACAGGCTATGGATCTATTACTGGCAAAAAGTAAAATAATGTAAGTATGGGAGGACAGGAAAGGGTTAAAGACCTTTCCACCATGTTTATTTTGCTTAAAGCTATATTACAGGACCTCTACATTTCAACTGATGCACAGGAGCACCTTTTGTCTACTGTTTTATAGATTAATTATTCACACTATATTAGTTGTACAAGTGAGGGTTTCTAAAGAGCTTTTTGCTATGGGCTATAGGCATCACATGAACTTTGATCCATATGCTCACATTGGCTAGTTTTAACCATAAAAGCCATGAATTGCTTCAACCATATTTAGACCAAGCCATAGTGACTTCATCACTGAGCCACAAACTATGGTTTACAATGTCTGGATTCACACATCCTGCTAACTCAAAATCAAACAAACTAAATTATGGCCCCAGGGTAAGTCCTTTTAATGATAAAGTATGAAATTATTTTCTTGGGCTCCAAGATCACCACAGACAATGACCCCAGCCATGAAATTAAAAGACGCTTGCTCCTTGGGAGGAAAGCTATGGCAAACCTAGACAGCATATTAAAAAGCAGAGACATCACCTTGCCGACAAAGGTCTGTATAATTAAAGCTATGGTTTTCCCAGTAGTAATGTATGGCTGTGAGAGTTGGACCATAAGGAAGGCTGAGCGTCAAAGAATTGATGCTTTTGAATTGTGCTGGTGAAGACTCTTAAAGAGTCCCTTGGACTGCAAGGAGGTCAAATCAATCAATCCTAAAGGAAATCAACCCTGACTGCTCATTGGAAGGACAGATACTGAAGCTGAAGCTCAAATACTTTGGCTACATAATGCGAAGAGAGGACTCACTGTAAAAGACCCTGATGCTGGGAAAGACTGAGGGCAAAAGGAGAAGGGGACATGAGATGGTTAGATAGCATCACCGATGAAATGAACATGAATTTGAGCAAACTCAGGGAGACAGTGGAGGACAGGAAGGCCTGGCGTGCTATGGTCCATGAGGTCACGAAGAGTCGGACACGACTAAACGACTGAACAACAACAACATGAAATCCCCTCTTCAGAAAGTGAAAGTGTCAGCAGGATCTTTGGTCCAGTTCCTTTCTCCTACCACATGTATATCACACACTTCTTATTAAGCAGAAGCCACCATGCTTTTCTCACTGTTAAATCTTGCCCTGAACTTACTTCATTGGAACAGTACAAGTACAAGCTGTTCTGACCTTAGGAGATGTGGCCCATTTTTTTAATTGCACCACTCCCACTGTGAAATTTATTTTTATTTATTTATTTATTTATCACATTTGTATCCCGCCTATCTCCCCCACAATGAGGGACCCTGGGCGGTTCACAGCAAAAATGTAAAATCAATAAAAACAATAAATATCAATAAAAACAAAATGTACATATATATATTACACAATTTGATCCAGAAATGGTAGGTTTCATCGAAAACCTACCATTTTCATAGAAAAATGGTGATCATAGTAGTCCTTTGAGAGCCGAATGGTTCTTTTCACCATCAGAATCCTGTTGGTGAACCTGGAGCTCCCCTTTCCCAGGTCAGAATATTCTGACCTTGAAATGTTTTGCACTTTGCTAATTTTGAAAAGTTAGATTGATTTTGTCTTTTTTTTTTAATTTAAACTTTATTAATTTTCAGAGTATAGCTAAGATACAAAATAGAAGATACAGAAAAGCAAGAAAATAGGACTAAAGAAAAAAGAAAAAACTATAAAAGTGCAAATAGACAGAAAACAAAAACGGAAAAGTGACTTCCGACTTTCTCCAATACAGATATAGATAAGTTTACAAAAATATCTTACCATTGATTAAACCATAGTAACATTATTTCTATAAAACCCTAAAAATTTTGGATATAATATTATGCTGGAGCAATGGGAAAATATGTGGAATAAAGGTTTGAAATTTGCCTTAAATTATAACTTAAAAGAGAACTTTTATAAGATGATGTATCGTTGGTATCTAACTCCTGATAAACTATCAAAAATGTATAATGGTGTAACTAATGTTTGTTGGAAGTGTTTACAGGGAGAAGGAACCTTTTATCATCTCTGGTGGACCTGTGAGAAAGCCAAAAAATTTTGGGATCAAATATGCATTATTATCCAAAAGATTTTAAAAGTGAATATACAAAAAAAGCCAGAACTGTTCCTTTTGGGTTTGATGGAGAAGGAGTTGGAGAAACAACACGGAGTTTTGCTTTTATATATGATCACAGCTGCAAGACTTTTATACGCACAGAGATGGAAAGATCCACAGATACCTACGGTTGAAGATTGGATTGTTAAATTCATGGATCTGGCTCAAATGGCTAAATTAACAGCATTAATTAGAGAACATTCGGTTTCTGGATTTATATCTGTTTGGCAACCACTTCTAGAGTACTTACTTGTGGTAGAAAAAAATGATGTTCTGATTTTGGGTTTTAATGACTAATTGGTTAATTTTAATAGATTGATTTTGTCTTGATGGTAGAGCATTGCGTCTCTAGCAGAAATAAAACCAGCTCTCAAAAGTCTGTCATATTATAACATAACCAAGAATCTGAAACTAAGATGGACTGTACAGTTAGGATAAGTTTGATTCTCTATTATTGGTGTCACCAGGATCAGAAAATAAGCTTAGCTGCAACCTAAATAGTGTCCCTCCTTTCTCCCATATAGATGGATATTGTTGCTGGTTTCTCCTGGGAAGTAAAAGCCCTACATCTATGAAAACTGTTTACCACAACAAATACTGTTGTATACATCTTTATGTGCAAAGCCCATTGAAATGTACTGCATTATTTCTGAAATAAAGATAGGCCAAGGACATACAATACTGTGGTAACCCTTTCTTTGTTCAACAGACTATGTTGGAGCAGTACAACCTAAAAACACTTGGGCTATCTTCTATATCTCAAAAGCTCCAGCTACAAAATCAGATCCCTCCTTCATATTCTAAAGATTTTTTTAAGGTAAACGTTTTCAGTTAAATCATTTCCCCATGGGGGGAGATGGGCGGTCATATAAGTTGAACAAATAAATAAATAAATAAATAAATTTCCTCAGTGCTTAAAGGGTTGTTCCGAAGATGCCTAAGAAAGATAAAGCCTTGTCCACTTTGTTCTACTCTCTTCATAATACAGTATGTTGGATCTTCTATTACATTATATTCACATGGGGACTTCCTCTTTATAAATACAAAACTAACATACTTTCCTTGAACTACTTGTGTTACATTTCCTGTTGCTGTCCTAGCATATCTCCTATTTGACCATGCAGAAGAAGCTATGAATTAAATATAGCAGGCAGCTTAATCTGCATTCAGGTCTGGACACCATATGCCCATTGGATATTGTACACTGGATTCAATAGGGATGGACATCAATTTCACTTGGGGAAATAACCCATAGAATATTTATTCAGAAACTCTCCCCTGGGCAACAGGAACTGTCTGCTGGAAGGACAGTGCTCAAACCCATTTCAGCCTATTGTATAAAACAGAACTATTCAACAGTCTTAACAAGTACTTTCATATATGCTTTTTGGAGTAGTGTTTTTTTGCTCTATCAATTCTACCAGGTAATCAGTATGTTACACTGTAAAGGGAAGGCTAGACTCCTACCATTTTTGCTTCTGTGCATAAATCTCTCCTATGCCAACTATCCCCTTTTTTTTCATTTTTACTGCAATCATGAAAAGTTGATGTCTAGGGCAAAATAAATGAAATAATGAAAAGACTGCATTCGAAGTCTTTAAAAATGTGCACGATCTATAAATGACTGTCTAATGATACCTATGCATAAAGACTGAGTTCACACATTGTGTTTTATCTGAACCCAGCCATTATGGTTTAGAGAAAGGATTCAGAACTTTATTTATTTATTTATTATTCAAATTTATTCCCCGCCCATCTCCCATGCAAGGGACTCTGGGCGGGTTACAATAAATAAAAATTTAAAACTATACAAAATATCTAAAAACACAAACAAAACATAATAAAATAAAATCCAGGATGGGCTTGGACCCGCAGAATAGATAGTAGAGCTATGGGGCAAGCCAACCCTAGGAGGCACTACCACCTCCGTCGTCCCAGGCCAGGTGGCAAAGCCAGGTCTTAAGGGCCTTCCGAAAGGCCAGGAGGGAGGGGGCCAGTCTCACCTCCGGGGGCAGAATATTCCACAAGGCGGGCGCTGTCGCAGAGAAGGCACGCCTCCTGGACCCCGCTAGATGGAATTGTCTTGTTGAGGGGGTCCGAAGCATGCCCTCCCTGCATGTACGGGTGGGGCGGGTCGACGTTATCGGGACGAGACGGTCCCTCAGGTACCCTGGTCCTATGCCATGTAGGGCTTTAAAGGTAATCACCAACACCTTGAATTGGACCCGGAAGCAAACTGGCACCCAATGCAGCTCGCGAAGCAGAGGTGTTACATGTGCCGATCTTCTGGCACTCATAACTGCTCGCGCCGCTGCATTCTGCACCAGCTGAAGCTTCCGGATACTCTTCAAGGGTAGCCCCATGTAGAGCGCATTACAATAGTCTATACGGGAGATGACAAGGGCGTGAGTGACTGTTCGGAGGGCCTCCCGATCCAGGAAAGGGCGTAACTGGTGCACAACTCGCAGCTGTGCAAAGGCCCTCCTGGCCACGACTGCCACCTGCTCTTCAAGCAGGAGTCGCGAGTCCAGGAGGACCCCCAGATTCCGCACTGGATCCGAGTGGGGTAGTGCAACCCCCCCCAGAACCAAAGATGACAACTTCCCGGATCCAGGGGGGCCATCCATCCACAGCCACTCCGTCTTACCAGGGTTCAGTTGAAGCCTGTTGTTCCCCATCCAGACCCCCACAGCCTCCAGGCACTGAGATAAGGCATTGACCGCATCACTTACTTCACCCGGGACGGAGATGTATAACTGGGTATCATCAGCATATTGGTGATACCTCATCCCGTGGTGACGGATGATCTCGCCCAGTGGCTTCATGTAGATGTTAAATAGGAGTGGAGAGAGAACCGACCCCTGCGGCACCCCACAAGTCAGGGGTCGCGGGTCAGCTCTCTCCTCCCCTATCAACACCGACTGGGAGCGGCCCTGGAGAAAGGAGGCGAACCAGCGCAAAACCACACCGCCCGCTCCCAACTCCTCGAGCCGCTCCAAAAGTATACCATGGTCGACGGTATCAAAAGCCGCTGAGAGATCTAAGAGAGCAAGGATGGACGCACTCCCTCCATCCCGCTCTCGCCAGAGATCATCCATAAGTGCGACCAATGCGGTCTCCGTCCCATATCCCGGCCTGAAACCTGACTGGAAGGGGTCCAGATAATCCGTTTCATCCAGAATCCTCTGGAGTTGCAACGCCACCACCTTCTCAACCACCTTTCCTAAAAAGGGAAGGTGGGAGACTGGGCGAAAATTGCCCAGGATTGTAGGGTCCAGGGAAGGTTTCTTGAGGAGGGGGTGCACCAGCGCCACCTTAAAGGCCACCGGGAACACCCCCTCACTCAAGGACGAATTAATCATCGCCTGGACCCAGCCACATGTCACCTCACTAGCTGATTTCACCAGCCAGGAGGGACATGGGTCAAGCTGGCATGTGGTGGCGTTTACAATCCGGAGGATCCTGTCTACTTCATCAGGTGCAACAGGATCAAACTGTTCCCAGATAACGTGGTAAGTACGAGCCCCTGGCATCTCCCCAGATCTTGTCTCACGCTTGGAGTCCAACTTAGAATGAATCTGAGCGATTTTGTCCTGCAGATGCTCAGAAAACTCTTCCGAACGGCCCTGTAGGTGGGTCTCGCCCTGCTCCCGACCCAAAAGTGATCTTGTAATCTTGAAAAGGGCCGTCGGGCGGCATTCTGCGGACGCAATAAGAGCGGAGAAATATTCACGTTTCGCCGCTCTTACCGCCACAAGGTAGGCCTTAACTGCGGCTCTAGATTGTGTTCGGTCAGATTCAGTCTTCGTCTTTCTCCAGCGGCGCTCTAGACGTCTCTTAACCCTCTTCAAAGCCGTTAACTCTTCCGTGAACCACGGAGAGCAGCGGGTCGAACAGGGCCGGAGAGGTCGCATAGGCGCGATCTTGTCCAGGGCTCCGGCCGCGGCTTTATTCCAGGCCGCGGCCAGGACCTCCACTGGAGCGTGAAGCAAGTCCTCGGGAATAACCCCCAGCTCCTTCTGAAACCTCACTGGGTCCATCAGTCGCCGGGGGCGGACCAATCGAATAGGTCCCGCCTCCCTGCGGAGTGGGGTAGCACAAGAGAGTCTCAGGGTCACCAGGGCGTGGTCTGACCATGACAATGGAGAAAGATGTAACTCTCCCCTCAGATCACATTGCCACTGCTCAGACAAGAAAACTAAGTCCGGGGTGAGACCACTGTCACGAGTCGGGTCACGAATAATCTGAGACAGGCCCATAGCTGCCATGGTAGCCATGAACTCCCGGGCCGCCTCCGAGGACCGTCCCAGAGACGGCAGATTGAAGTCCCCCAGAACCATAAGTCTGGGGAACTCCACCGCCAACCCCGAGACAGCCTCGAGCAGCTCAGGCAGGGAGGTTGCTACGCAGCAGGGAGGCTGGTACAGCAGCAACACTCCCAACTGTTCTCGTGAACCCAACTTGAAAAACAGGGTCTCACACCCGGTCACTTGTGGAGCAGCGCCCCTGAAGGCCACAAGGGACTCTCGGATGACCACTGCCACCCCTCCTCCCCTGCCCCGGTGTCTCGGCTGATGCCACACCCGAAACCCGGCTGGGCATATCTCCGAGAGGGCTACTCCCCCCTCTGGGCCCAGCCAGGTCTCGGTAATACACGCCAGGTCGGCCCCCTCCTCTATGATTAGGTCACCTATAAGGGGGGCCTTGTTGTTCACCGACCTGGCATTCAGCAGCAGCAGTCGGAGACCGGAGCCCACGGGGATCTGCTTACCAGGGCCTGGGTATGAACACGGGGGGCCGGAACGCGCCACCGGTAGCAAACACCGGGGGCGCCTTCCCCAATGATGGCCTGCCCTCCGGTTCCCGTCATACCGTCCCCTGCCCGTCACCACCTGAATCAAATAGCCCGCCACACAGCCCCCAGAGATTCCCGGCTCTGGCCTGGTAGCCTCCACTCCCAGACCTCCGGAATTCCTGGGCTTAATCAAGGGTCCCTTATCCCATTCATCCATCATACAGTCGCACACAATGTCGGGCAGTGACAAGACCCCCCAGTGCACCAGCTCTCGCTCTCGGCACTGTTAGGGTCCAGCACCACCCCCGCTCATACTCTGTACCTCTCCCTCAACTTCTCTCACTGGTCAGGGAGAGGTACCAACACCCACCAACAGTCACTCCTACCCCACCTGGCTCTCACCCAGGGGGTACTCTTACATACCCATACAATCTTGGCTCCCCCTCGTCTCTCACCCGGGGGGGTCCACATTCATACCAAGGGACCCCTACAAACCCTCTGCCACCTTAGCTTAAATGGGACGACATGCAGAATTTTATGGGAGTTAGTCCGTGTTCTTCGTAGGCCCTGGTCTCCTGGGCTATCTGTCCAGCCTCTGCGTCTTCCCGGGCCGCAGGGCTCTCCACCAACTCCAGTCCGCTCTAACATCGGAAGCCTCCGAACCCCCTCTAGAAGTCGGTCCAGGAAAAAAAGTCCAGGAGTCCGCTGCCTCAACCGGGCTCCCCTCCGTGCTGTGACGGCTGTGACGGCTCCTTTGGCAAGGAGGAGCACATTAATTTAATGACTCCAAGTGATGCAGGGGATATGACCGAAATTTTGGGCTATGAAGAAGGGGTTCAAGGAGAGCTTTTGAAGTTTAATGAGTGCCCCTTAAAACCTTGCAAGCTTCCAAAACCACAAAGACAAGTTTAACCCTACTCATTCCAGAGTCACTCTGGCAGGAATAGAGACTGGAAAAGGTATGCTAAAGACTGCAAGCAGCTTGCTGGCCATGGGTTGCCCACTTCCAGTCTGTGGGTTAGCATGATGTATAAATCCAGTCAATGGTGGCCTATGCAATATGCTATGGTTAATAAAACTATGGCATAAAGAAGCCAATGTGGTGAACTTGGCAGCTGCCTTAGGAGTTCAGACTAAAGGAGGATGTTTTCTTGAAATGGGAGGAGGGGCTTACAACCAAAAAAGTCTACAAAGCTTCAACTCAGAAATATAGGAATTGTGCTCAGGAAGGCAAAGGCAAAAAAATGAACTAAGACTAGCAAGATTTCCTTTGGTTCCAACCAAAGGAAATGGTGATTTAAGTAGCACAGACTGGACATGTACAGAACATTAGAGGATGCAGGTAGTAAATGAACTTCTAGCTAATTTGAATAACTTCAGCTCCCCAGGCCCAAGTCCCTGGATACTGAAGGAACTGTCTGAAGAGCTTTCGGGACCTCTGTCAATTACCCAAGAGGGGTCCTGGAGAACTGGGGAAGTGCCAGAGAACTGGAGAAGAGCAAACAGAAAAGAAAAAGAGGAACCCAGTAATTGTCAGTCAGTGAGCCTAACATCAATCCCTGGAAACATATTAGAGCAGGTAATAAAGCAGACCTTATGTATGCATTTTGAAGGCAATGCTATAATTACTAAGAACTAAAATGGCTTTGTTATAAGTAGATCATGTGAGACCTTCTTTGATAGGTAAAACCACTCTGGTGGCTAAAGGAAATGCTGCGAATATAACCTAACCTTGATTTCAGCACCCTGATTAGGATTTTCTCACCAAGTTTGTGACAAGGTTCCATATGACAATCTTATTAATAAGCTGTTAAAAGTATAATTTGCCTGGCACTACAGTAAAGTGGGTCCACAACTGGCTTGCTAACCACACTGAGAGAGTCAGGAATCAAGTTGGAGAGCAGTAGCCAATGGAGCTCCACAGGGATCTGTCTAAGGGCCAATATTTTCAATATTTTTATTAATGACCTATATGATGGAATTAATAGGCTGTTTATCAGGTTTGTGAATGACACAAAATTGGAGGTCTGGTCAACACCCAGGATGAAAGAATGAGACTGCAGTCTAATCAGGACAGGATGAAAGACTGGGCTGAGAGGACCAAGATTAACAAAGAAAAATGTAAAATACAGGTAGTCCTTGCTTACTGACCACTCGTTCAGCGCACGCATTTACAACGGTCACAGCATCCTGCGGTCACGTGATTGCCATTTGCGACCTTCACAGCTGGCTTCCAACAAGCAAAGTCAATGGGGAAGCCAGCAGGAAGTCACAGTCACGTGACATCACACTTAATGACCCGTGGTGATTCTCTTAATGACTGCAGCCAGAACTGATGTTGTAAGTCAGTGCAGTCAAATGACATCAAGTTTAATGACCGCGCTGCTTAGCAACGGAGTTGCTGGTCCCTATTGCAGTTGGTAAGTGAAGACTACCTGTACTACATTTAAGGAGAAAAACTATAGGGCACCCAGACAAGATGGGGAGTTCATTTCTTGGAAATCCTATGTCTAAAAAGGACTGTGGTCTTTGACAACAAGCTGAACATGAGTCAAGAGTGTGAAAGTGTTTCTTGAAGAGCTAATGCAGTTCAAGCTGCATTAAAAGAAGTGTTGTGTCTATATCCTGAAGTTATTCTTCCTCTGATTTGGCATACCTGGAGTACTGTGTTCAATTCTTGACACTACATTTCCAGTAGGATATTGAAAAGTTAGAGAGGGTTCAGAAGAGGGTAACAAAGATGATACAGGAATCTGAGGACATGCCCTATGACAACAGGCTGAAAGAACTTAGGAGTCTGGAGAAAATTGGCGGAAAACACGGTATCAATAAAAGGCACAATAAGATGATGGTCAGGAACTTCAGATAGTGCTTGCTTAGCGACCATTCATTCAGTGACTGTTCAAAGTTACGACAGTGCTGAACTAGGGGGACTTACAACCAGTCCTCGAAGTTGCAGCCATCAGTGTCCCTGCGGTCACATGATCACAATTCAGGCACTTGGCAACTGGTTCACAATTACGACAGTTGCCGCATCCTGCAGTCATGTGATCACCATATGCAACCTTCCCTGCTGGCTTCCCACAAGTAAAGTCAATGCAGAAGCCGGCAGGAGGTTGCAAGTCGCTCCTGCAAGTCACTCCTACTCCCACTGCTTTTTCTCCTGAGGAGCCCCCAGGTGGCATGGGGATCTCATACCCATAGCGCCCGCCCATACCTCTCACCTGCCAGCCTGCTTGCCTGGGATTCAGTGGCGTAAGCAAGTGCTTCTGGATTCCCACCTCTTCCCACCTCGCAATCACAGGAAGTCCTCACTTAACAACCCACATGGTACTCGCTTAACGATGGCAACGGGACTGCCGGGATTGCCATCACTAAATGAAACAGTCATGTGACATCACACTTTACAACTACATCGCTTAGCGATGGAAATTCCAGTCCAAATTGCCATCATAACCCAAGGACTACCTGTATAATCCACTGCCATAGAAACCAGAACAATAAATAACAGATTTAAGGTGCAGCTACCTAGATTTCATTTCAATATGAGGAAAAAACTTCCTGATGGTAAGATCTGTACAACAGCGGAATAGTCTACCCCTGCGGGAAAACCCGGAAGCGCTGATGATGATGATGATGATCAGCACTTCCGGGTTGTGTGGCGACACACCAGACTGTGTGTGGCAACACACTTTTGTGTCGCGACACACAGTTTGGAAAGCTCTGGACTAGATGTTCTTTGTGGTCCCTTCCAGTTTGATGATTTGATCTAGAGTTATGCAACTAGTAGAGAGTGGAAACTGCTTTGTTTTTGATTTTGATTTTTCTGTGTATATTTTTTCAACTTCTTATAAATTTCAATGGCTGATTAACACATTGCACAAAGCCATAAGTGTGGTTTATTTTATGTTGGATTAGAGCAATGAGTATATCCAGATGTTTTATAAACCATGGTTTATTGTTTAGTGATATGTGTGAAACCACTCATTGTGGCTTAATTAAAAAACTATGCAAAATAAACCATAACTTAATGCAATGTATGAACTCAGGGTACATGAACTAGAGCTAAACAGGCTCCAAAAATATGGTGAGCAAGACTAAATCTTGTTCTTCACTCTCATTCTTATTCACTATGTTTTCCAAACATTTTTTAAAATACATTCATACACACACACACACACACACCTAAGTACCTAATAAGTACAGACATACCATTCTGTAAAAATGGCTTTTAAATTAAATTGTGCAAGTACAATGTGGAAGGGAACTCTGCTTTTTTCTGTCACTATGACCTCATTCTCTCTCTTTTTTCTCAAGCCAATGAAAATACATGCAAATACACCAATTGAGAGGAGAGGTTGGACTTGTAAAAAGGAATCCTGACAAAAACACAGAATCTTCTGCCAAATACATGTCCTGTCCTATGTAAAAAATTAAATTCTATTAATTGTGGAGGTGCTACATGAAGCCATAAGCTACTTATAAATAAGTCACATGTTGATTTCAAAATATGGTGCCAAATAGTTATGTTAAACAGCCCTCATTACAATGAACAAGTCCAAAAATTTGCAACACACAAAACTGCTTTAGTTTCATAATCTGAGATTATTTTAATAATATTTCACATTTAAATTGGCAGTGAAAACATGTATTTCCATATCAAGTCATGAAGCCAAGTCAGTAGGGTGTACTGGTTAAGGAGGAAATCCAGGTTCAAGTCCACCCTGAGCCATGGAAGCCCAGAGTGACTTTAGGCCAGTCACCCTCTCAGCCCAACTTGCCTCACAGGCTTCTTGTTGTGGGGTAAATGGAAGAAGAGTATATTTTCCACACACTTTAAGCTCTTAACAAGAGGCAGGATATAAATCTAACAAGTGAACATTAAACAACTTGAACACAATTATTCTTAAATCACATTTTGAAGCAGATAGTGTACTAAAATGGTTGGGGCATTGGATTACGACGGGGAAGACTCTTGTCCGAGTCCACCTTCAGCCACAGGAGCTGACTGGGTGACTTTGGGCTTGCTGTGTGGGGAAAAAATGGGAGGAGAGACCACTAGGTATGCTATCTTGAACACCAGCAGGAAAGGTAGGGTATAAATCTAACAAACAAATATATTCCAAGAGCAGGTTGTTTTTATTGTTTATTTATTAAACAAATTTATACAGCTACCCATTTACCAGAGGAACTCTTCTTGTTGTTTATTCATTCAGTCGCTTCCGACTCTTCGTGACTTCATGGACCAGCCCACGCCAGAGCTTCCTGTCAGCCATCACCACCCCCAGCTCCCCCAAGGTCGAGTCCGTCACCTCCAGAATATCATCCATCCATCTTGCCCTTGGTCGGCCCCTCTTCCTTTTGCCTTCCACTTTCCCTAGCATCAGCTTCTTCTCCAGGGTATCCTGTCTTCTCATTACGTGGCCAAAGTACTTCAGTTTTGCCTTTAATATCATTCCCTCAAGTGAGCAGTCTGGCTTTATTTCCTGGAGTATGGACTGGTTTGATCTTCTTGCAGTCCAAAGGACTCTCAGAATTTTCCTCCAACACCACAGTTCAAAAGCATCTATCTTCCTTTGCTCAGCCTTCCTTATGGTCCAGCTCTCGCAGCCATAGGTTACTATGGGGAATACCATTGCTTTAACTATGCAGACCTTTGTTGTCAGTGTGATGTCTCTGCTCTTAACTATTTTATCAAGATTTGCCATTGCTCTCCTCCCAAGAAGTAGATGTCTTCTGATTTCCTGGCTGCAGTCAGCGTCTGCAGTAATCTTTGTGCCTAGAAATACAAAGTCTGTCACTGCCTCCACATTTTCTCCCTCTATTTGCCAGTTATCAATCAAGCTGGCTGCCATAATCTTAGTTTTTTTTGAGGTTTAACTGCAACCCAGCTTTTGCACTTTCTTCTTTCACCATCATAAGGCTCCTCAGCTCCTCCTCGCTTTCAGCCATCAAAGTGGTATCATCTGCATATCTGAGATTGTTAATGTTTCTTCCAGCGATTTTAACTCCAGCCTTGGATTCATCAAGTCCAGCACGTCGCATGATGTGTTCTGCGTACAAGTTGAATAGGTAGGGTGAGAGTATACGTACTCCTTTCCCAATCTTAAACCAGTCCGTTGTTCCGTGGTCTGTTCTTACCGTTGCTACTTGGTCGTTATACAGATTCCTCAGGAGGCAGACAAGATGACTTGGTATCCCCATACCACCAAGGACTTGCCACAATTTGTTATGATCCACACAGTCAAAGGCTTTAGAATAGTCAATAAAATAGAAATAGATGTTTTTCTGAAACTCCCTGGCTTTCTCCATTATCCAGCGGATATTGGCAATTTGGTCTCTAGTTCCTCTGCCTTTTCTAAACCCAGCTTGTACATCTGGCAATTCTCGCTCCATGAATTGCTGGAGTCTACCTTGCAGGATCTTGAGCATTACCTTACTGGCATGTGAAATAAGTGCCACTGTTCGATCATTTGAACGTTCTTTAGTGTTTCCCTTTTTTGGCATGGGGATATAAGTTGATTTTTTCCAATCTGATGGCCATTCTTGTGTTTTCCAAATTTGCTGGCCTATGGCATGCATCACCTTGACAGCATCATCTTGCAAGATTTTAAACAGTTCAGTTGGGATACCATCGTCTCCTGCTAACTTGTTATTAGCAATGCTTCTTAAGGCCCATTCAACCTCGCTCTTCAGGATGTCTGGCTCTAACTCACTGACCACACCATTAAAGCTATCCCTGATATTATTATCCTTCCTATACAGATCTTCCGTATATTCTTACCACCTTTTCTTGATCTCTTCTGCTTCTGTTAGGCCCTTGCCATCTTTGTTTTTGATCATACCCATTTTTGCCTGGAATTTACCTCTGATGTTTCTAATTTTCTGGAAGAGGTCTCTTGTCCTTCCTATTCTATTATCTTCTTCCACTTCCACGCATTGCTTGTTTAAAAATAATTCCTTATCTCTTCTGGCTAACCTCTGGAATTTTGCATTTAATTGGGCATATCTCCCCCTATCACTGTTGCCTTTTGCTTTCCTTCTTTCTTGGGCTACTTCCAGTGTCTCAGCAGCCAGCCAACTTGCCTTCTTGGTTTTCTTTTTCTTTGGGACGTTTTTTGTTGCTGCCTCCTGAACAATGTTGCGAACTTCTGTCCAAAGTTCTTCTGGGTCCCTATCTACTAAATCTAGTCCCTTAAATCTATTCTCCACCTCCACTGCATGTTCATTAGGAATATTAGTGAGCTCATATCTAACTGATCTGTGGGTCTTCCCTATTCTCTTTAGTCTGATTCTAAATTGTGCAATAAGAAATTTGTGATCTGAACTACAGTCAGCTCCAGGTCTTGTTTTTACCGACTGTATAGATGTACGCCACCTTTGGCTGCAAAGGATGTAGTCAATCTGATTTTGGTGTCGACCATCTGGTGAAGTCCATGTATAAAGTCGTCTTTTAGGTTGTTGGAAGAGAGTGTTTGTTATGCACAGTGAGTTGTCTTGGCAAAATTCTATCAGCCTATGTCCTGCTTCATTTCGTTCTCCCAGGCTATGCTTACCTGTAATTCCAGGTGTCATTTGACTATCCACCTTAGCATTCCAGTCTCCTGTAATGAAAATAACATCTATTTTTGGCATATTATCCAGTAGGTGCTGCAGATCCTCATAGAACTGATCTACTTCTGCTTCTTCAGTATCTGTGGTTGGGGCATATATTTGGATCACTGTGATGTTAAATGGCTTACCCTGAATTTGAATTGAGATCATTCTATCGTTTTTTGGATTGTATCCAATCACTGCTTTAGCCATATGTCTATGAAGGTTCTCAGTCATGCTGAACAGCAGCATGGTGATCTTAACGATCCTCCTTTAGATAATAAAAGGACTTAAAATAACATCTCAATATAACCGTGACCCCAGGTGTAAGGTCACACAGCTACCTAGAAAGATATTTAGGATTCCCTTACCAACTTTGCTCAGACTGAAGAAGCTCCTTGGATAAGGAGCGAAACGTTTCCACTGAGAAAATAGAAATCCAGTTGACATGATTCAAGCTACAGACTGCTTTAGCCACTTTTTTATTAATTATGAAGGCTACTCCATTTCTTCTCTGGTCCTCTTGTCCACAGTAGTAGATCTGGTGGTCATCTGATGTGAAGTGCCCCATTCCAGTCCATTTCAGTTCACTGACACCCAAAATGTCTATATTTAATCTTGCCATCTCAAGATTAAATGTAAATAATCACATCCAATTTGCCCTGGCTCATAGATCTTACATTCCAGGTTCCTATGGTGTGTTGATCTTTAGAACATCGGATTCGTCGTTCACCACCTAGAGGAACTCTAGGTGGTGGTTAATATAAGGGAACATTCTATGATATTATCTACCACACAGATTCACCAGGTGTATATGGGTATATTCTGTCTTACTATTTTGCAAGGTGATACAAATAAACCAGATTACCAGTGTACTTTGATATTCAAATATAGCTCTTGACAATGGTGGCTGTAGCTCTGCTTCTTACTGTACAGTATAAGGCAGAATTGTCATTGCTAGAGGAAAAGGCAAGCAATATACACTAAAGTGCACACGTTGTGTTTAATAAGAGCAAACCATGGCTTCTAATTGGAAATTGGTCTCCAACCACCAAGAGAATAAAACAGTCCCTGGCTAGGTTTCTATAATATACTAAGCAAATTAAATGAGCCACATTATGACTAAGCATGATGTGTGAATCTAATCAATCTCTAAATTAACTATGTAAGCAGGAGAAAAAGAGGGAGTATTCAAATCGGAGGAATCCATGGCTTCACTTAACTTTTGAACCCTGCTACTCTCAAAGCACCTTTACATGACTCTATTTGATTTGATTATATGCCATCAAGTCAGTATCAACATTTAGCAACCACATAGATTTTCTCCCTAATCCTAATCTCCCTAATCTATCCCTAATCTGGTCCTTCAGGTCTTCCAACAGTGCACCCATTGCCACTGTAATTGAGTCCACCAAGCTTGCTGCTGGTCATCCTCTTTTTCTCTTTCCTTTCACCTTTCCCTGAATTAGAGCCTTCTTCAGAGGTCTTTGCATAATGTGTCTGAAGTAGGATAATCTGAGCCCGGTCATTTGTGCCTTGAGTGAGAACTCTGATTTGTTCATTTGATCCATTGTTTTGTTTTCTTGGCTGTCCAAGATATTCTCAGGAGACTTCTCCAACACCAAATAGTAACACCAAAATCATAGACATATCCAACACCAAAGTTCAAAAGCATCAATATTCTTTCTATCCTGTTTCTTCAAAGTCCAACTTTTGCTTCCATAGAGTGTCACAGGAAATACCATTTCTTGCACTATTCTGATATTTGTAGGTATAGACACATCATGGCATCTGGACCTGTTTTCCAAGGTCTTCGTGGTGGCTCTACCAAGTGCTAGTCTGTGGTGTATTTCTTGACTGCTGTTCCTTTACTGTTGATGGTTGATCCTAAAAGGCAGAAGCTATCTACCACTTCAATATCTTCATTGTCTGACTCTAAGCCAGTCCAAAAGCAGCTCCAGACCTCTGTGATCTCACACATGAGCTGGGTTTCAGAACTGAGCCAATTTATTTCTGCTTCAGCTGTGGTGTATTTGAAACATTAATAAAACTATTTTTTTCAGTGAAATACTGAAGCTCTGTGTAGTTTGTGAATAGTCCACTTATCTATCTGCAGAAACTTTTGCCCCATCCAATCTCCTGGCTCCTTTCAAGGCAAAAGGAAGGTAACTTAATAACTTTACTTCCTAGTAATTGCTGGAATATTGTTGCTGCTGCTGCTGCATAGAACCATGCAAATGCATGCAATGTGAAATAAGGATGTAGGTGACGGCATCGGTATCTGTAGGAAGGGGGCAAATGATTATGTTTGATGATATCAGATACAAGTATGCAATAGCTGTACTTTCACAATGATGTTATCACTCATGTCATCATTTTAGCTTCATCAGTTTGTTGTAGGCTTTGCTGGATGAAGTGATGTAAGGGGTGTCAAACAACACATTTAGCCGAACATTGGATGGAGTAGGGATTGGGGGAAATGTTGTTACTCCAGAACTGATGGTAGCTCAGGGCTGGAGAGTGATCAAATGAGATCATTTACTCCTTGTTTTTAGCATTACAAGCTCAGTGGAAGCACAACTCATCTTCAAACTGCTTTTAATGGAAACAGTTGTACAAAAGTACTTTCAGCTACTTTAATACATTTTGGCTGAGTTCAGATATCATGCTAAATAAAGGTTCATTTTAAATAAGTCATGTTTCATTGAATAAGCCATAAATGCTTGAGTTTACACAATACATTAAGCTATTAACTAGAATTTACAAACCATATGAACAGGATTCACACACAAACCACACAGGCAGCCAACAGCAAATATACATCATCATGATTTAGAAAAATATGTGAAGAAGTCAAGGTGAAGGAGTGGCCAATAAATATAAATATTGTGGACGTTGAGTAAATTTTGACATTTCCATCATTGGGGGATAATAAAGAATTGCTGTCAAATATTGAGGCTCAGATACACATGACTGTAGTTTACTTGTTGGATATTCACATATCATGAGAGAAGAGCAGAAAGACAGTAAGGTGTCTTTACTGTAAATGTATAGATAGTATATGATGATATATGAATTTGAGCATTTAAACCTTGTAACATTTTCTAGTTGTAAGAAATATAACTAAAAATGCATACAAAAATCTCTTAATTAATTTCAAGCTCTACAAAGCAATATTTCAGCTTTCTTTCTACATATTCTGTATTGCAGAACTGTGGCTTTTTCAAGATAATCTAGGGAAATGAACAATTTGAACTAAAAAGTCAGTATTCATGGTTTTTAAGGTTTGATTTTTTTTACCTACTATACTACATCATCTTGCTTTAGTCTTGAATAAATTTTAGATATACCAATAGCACCAACCGCCTTGTTTAGGAGTTGGGGTGGGGGTAGAGATACCATAGGCTTAATTGCTGCTAAAGACACATACTTTGAAATGTTTCCCTGGAGTTGCAAAGAAAATTCACACACACACACATGCAGGTTTGTTGAGAAAAACTCACAGGATGATACACTTAAACTAATATCTGTTTACAATTTCAAGTTGCTGCATGGTGGAAAACTTGATTTCTGTAACATGTCCTCGAGATACAATCAAGTGCTAAAATGTATCCTGCGGTAGGTCGAACTTTCCAATTACTAGAAGCAAGCACACAAGAGATATAATTACTTATGACACTGGGACAGACATGCATGTTTCAACACACACAGAGTTCTGAACAACGTTTTTTGGCAGAATATGACAGAAGACTTTAAATTGAACTTTCAAAGACGAAGTATACTGTGTTATAAAAATATACAAAGTTTAAAAGTTTTTTTTATCCCACCAAATGATTTTAAAGGTATGAGCATATTATGTTTAAATATCTCTTTAAAGGTTCAAGAAAGAAAAATATTTCCCTACAGCAGTAAATACAAGATACATGACAGATTACAGAGAGAGAGAAAATAACTTTGAGCAGTTTCTTTTCCTTAGGTGAAAGGATATAATTTTCTCTTTTAAGATTGAATTATTTATTGTGAAGAACTTTCAATCAAAGATAACTTTTTTATGAATTTGTATATCAATTGTATATCAATTCTCCTATAAAATAGCTGAATTACTGTACATTATCAATTGGGTGGAAAAGAGCCAGTTTGGTCTAGTGGTTAAGGCAATGAAGTCATATAAATGTACTACACATTTGACTACCAGAATTATTTATTTACTTACTTATTTAATTCAATTCAACTTTATCTGCCATAATCAGTTGACTCTTGACAGGTTACAATAAGTATCATATTGCCAGGATACACAGTATATCAATATCCAAGTATAGACTGGGTTCACACATCTTACTAAGGCATTACTTCTTTAACTGTGATTTGTTGGACAACTAAAAACCAGCTGGATTCACACAGTACACTAACCTATAATGCATGGTTTACGAAACACAATGACTAACCTCACACATTGTGTTAATCTAAAATCAAATATGTCACATTACGGCTCAGTGCAGTGTGTTGCAGACGGTTCACCTCCTTGAACACCAAAACATTTATTGAAAAAGTGATGGTCAGAATTTTGTTTCCTTCTTATGCTGAGGTTACTGGAGACATATTTTGTAACAACTGTTTTATGGACAATCCTCCTAAATCAACCGCCCCAAATCAGAAGGTAGGAAAAAGTAGCCTCAGGTGCTTCAGGAGAAGCCCTCAAATACTGTTTCTTTCAGACAACACTGTACCTGTCCTATTCAGAAAACATCAACTAGCCCTACTCAACATTTAACCAGCAATATCCCTAACAATTAAGTTCCATAAAGAGGCAATGATTGAACATCTTCGTTCATCACTAAGCAACCTACTTGGAATGGTCGGATCAAGATTCCTAATAATAGAATATTGTATGATCACAAAGTTTTAGACAACAGTCAAACATTTGAAAGAAAATTATTCTTCTCCAGGAGAAGATCTACACTGTTAAAGCAGTGCCCAAACCTCTCAGCTGTAACTCCAAACAATTCAACAGTGAGAAATTCTCAGCTCTCTTAAAACACACATGCAAGCAGACTTTTGTCCCACCATTATATGGCCATTATCCTAGACAAGACACAATGGTTCATTCCACAGAATAAAATAGCAAAACACTGTTATTTGATGATAGCTACTTTTGCTATTACTCCTATTTATTTAGAGCTCACATTTACAATAATAGCTTTGATTGCAAAGATGTCTAAAGGGGTTTACTTGTATCAGAATGAAATGACATATTAAATATTCAACAGTGCCAAGAACACTTAATATTGTGTGAGAATGCAGGGAACAGAGGCTCCATAGCATTGTTAGTACAAGAGGTGAGTAGAGGCAAGATATCCATCAGGAAGAAAAGAAAAAAAGTTCAGTACTACACTAGTTTATTCATTGCCTTTGAGCTCAAGTTACCAAAAAGTTTTCTTTATGGTAGGATATGTGTCCACATTGTGTACTTACCTCCATGCAGATTATTTCAGTACATTATTGTACTTAGACTCAGTACCAAAATTTTAGCTAAAGCTTTTCTGGCATAAACATTCCTTCTCAAAAGTGAGAAAAAATAATGAAGACCCAATGGAAATCCTAAGTTCCCAAGCCCCCCCTCTGAATCTCTTCTTGTGATTTTATAATTATTCTGGAACCAAGGCAAAAGTAGTCATTTATTATAGTGGTCTATATGCCACTTTTCTAATAAAAAAAAATTACTTGACATTTTGTAAAAGGCAGAGCAGAAGATTATACTCAAATGTACAATTAATATTAACCCAGGAATCTTATACTCTAATTATGGCAGGGGAAAAGATACATTACTGCTGCTACAACTGGATTCTAGTTCTGCCTAGTATGGGAAAAGAAAACAGACCATTCAGAAAAAAATAGCATAAAGATGGCAGCTAGCTCCAGAGCATCTCCAGAAACCCCATCAGTTAGGGACCATGCTGACAAGGGCACCCACCCACAGTGGGTTCCATTAAACACATACTAATGGGAACACCGACCTTGCATTGCAAAACATGCAACAAAGCTGTGTCTCCTTTTTGCTTTTTCCAGCTGTAGAGCAGCAAGGGCCTTCCTTTTTCAGACTCTGGGCAGTGGTTGGAATCCATGTACTATTTTGGAACTCCATACAACGAGAAAAGAAAATACACACTGCCATACTGAGAGAGGGCTTCAAGAACCCCTCAAGGAGGAAAAGTCTCTTTTGACAACAGATACGCAACAAGAGCAGCTACAGGTACATACTAATAATGGAAACCTTCAATGGTTGGGTCATGCATTATACTATATTACATTTCTGTTAATTATGACTTGCCACATAAGTAAAAATTATCTGGATTCATACACTGCACTGAACCATAAACCATGTCTTACAAACCACAACAGGTAAGTTCACACATCAACACTAAGCAAAACCGCTTTCTAAAGTTATCCTGGAATGAAGGAACATGGCCCCATTTGATAAATAAAAAGCCAGAATGAAGGGCCTCCAGGACTCAAATCCACACTGCAGACACCTCAAAGCTGTTCCTTAACTACTCAGTCATAGCAGGAGATTGAATCAGCTACATCCTAGGTCATTCATCTCCTTTCCCCTCGTAAGAATTGGTCTAGTTAGGCAGAAACTTGTTTTACATGCAGTGGATCTCAGATATAAAATCAAGTTTATAATTCTACAGTGGGTTTATGTCTCACAGTAAGACACTTCATTAATAAATTAAAACATCTGCTTTGTTTTTAAATTAAATTAAAAGTTTTAAATTAAAACATGCAATGCCATAAACCATGTTTACAAAACCACAATGGTTGGGTTCCTTTAGCACACTAAGCCAAAAACCAAAGTACATTATGGTTTAGTACCATGTGTCAATTAGGTTAAAAAAATTAGGACAGGTTCACCTAACCAGAGGCACATCTGAGCCAGTTAGAAGGAGTATATAATGGTTGCCCATATATTAGCCCTTTGGGGTCTCTCCTTGGCATGAGACACATTCCTCTGCATTTTGCCAGTTACATCAGTACAGTAACATCCTAAAGGCCACCTCAGGTGCCCTTTCCTCATCCTGCTCCCCCTTTCAACTGCCTCCCTCATATCTCTTGGAAGAAGCATCTAGCCCATTTTGAATTTGGAATATCTGTACAGTTAAAGAACAGGGATGCTGAGTGAGAATCCCTTGGTCCTGCATCCATGAAACACTATGCCTATCCCTCCCAAAGGGGCAGAATCTAAAGTATTCCTACACCTTTCATGGTGCTTTCCAAGCTGTGAACCTGCAAGACAAAAATGCTCTCCAGTATTTGGCCAACTGTGGCAATGACTGGAATGGAATGTCTTGTCTATGCTTACCTTCAAATAAGGATCAGGGCCACTTTGTTATGTGGGAAACAATGTGCTTCACCATAACAGCAATACCTATACAGCAAAGAGAGAATAGTACATTTTGTAGTAGTCTTTATCCTTGCCTTGCTTATGTAGACACACTATTATGGCACCTCCACTTGTGTGAACAGATGTTTGTGTCTTGAGTCACAAGGCAAGATCATTGTTAAGCTTTTGGCAGAGAAGTATTATCAATGCCCTCAAATTCCTTGAAATGCTTCTGGAGCTAAGCCATAAAATTTGGTTCTAACTCTGCCTGTTGCATGAATCCAACCAGTGATTTGCAAGCCCTGGTTTATGGCTGACCAATAATGGGTTTTTCAAGAAACACTAATTAAACAAATGTTATGCAAAATGCATAAACAATGGTCACAACAGAATAATTTCATTTTACAGAGGAGCACACTACATTCCAGCAGCACTGGAATGCAGATAAAGCCCATATGGAACTACTGTTCGGTGCCCAGTTGGGACCTTACATTTCCTCTAGAGCAGTGCTTTCCAAAGTGCCGCCGTTGGCGACACACCAACGGCGGCAGCGGCAGCGGCACGGGGGGTGCACGGTGGCGGCATGCACAGGTGGCAGTGGTGGTGGCCTCGCTAAAACGTGGAAGCGCTGATGGCGCACCGCTGCCATCGTTGCTGCCGCCGCCACTATACACAACAGCACCCCTGCGCCGCGACACACTAAACTGTGTGTTGCGACACACTAAAGTGTTGCAACACACAGTTTGGAAAGCTATGCTCTAGAGTACTCCTCTTGAAAGGGTCCAATCTAAATTCCTAAATTTCTATATTCCAGGAAGACCCTTACATTCTCAATGTAGCATTAAGGAGGGAGGCAGGGTTGACTAAACCTGAAATGGGTGCATGGACTTGCATCATAGCATACTGGTCGAAGTTACTGTTTTTCCCCACAGGCTCAAGTTCTTTGCTTAAGGACAGTTGTGAATCAGCATCAACCAGGACAATTTTACAAAACTCCAACATCTCGGCTTTTCTAAGGAGACTTTTTAAATGATGGGTTATGAACTTAGTGCATTTAAACCACATATTAAAATCTAGAAGCCAAACAGGATCAATCTGCTTTACCCAAGGTATTTTTTTCTGAGCAGTCAAGCCCCCTTTTTCAAACCACTGAAGTATTTACATCATATAACAGCTTCCAAATCCAAAGAGCTCTAATTTTAGCAAGCTTCAGTGCTCTCCCCACAACAGTTTTGAAGGGCCGATATAAAAAAAGTTCCCAATGAGCTATTACTGCACTCCGCGGACAAGCGGCTATTGAAACTATGTCCTGTTATACTATACCCTCCATAAGGATCTTAGGACCAGCCTTATAACTCCTTACCTGGTAAAAACACCTGGGAATCTGATCTTTTTTATATAGAGTTATTGGTATCAGATCAGTATGATTTAGTTTCCCTGAATGTAGCCAAATTCTGTTATACAGCCTGTAAAAGTAGACACTCTGCCCACCAATGAATCTACCGCCTATTGTAACATTCTTATTCTGTTTTGTGTTCTTATTTTATTTTTAACGTGTTTTATTTTGAACTCTGGTCTGTGATCATAATAAACTATCTACTATTTTCCTTTGAGCTGGTGTGAGAATGGAATAGGGGAGAAGCTGTTAGGTCAGCTCACTACACCATACAGAAAGGGCAATGCAAAAGAATGTGAAGGACCATTTCTATTTCGTCCAACATCTACCTCCTAACAATGAGGATGGCAATACATTATAGTGGGCAAGGGTAAACTCTCTTCTATGAAACAGGCAGATAATAGTTGCCAAATACTTAGCATAGCAGAACAGCCTCCCAAACAGGCCTGCTGGGTTGGTCTTTACTTAAGTCATTCTGAAAATCAATATTTTTGGCCCTTTCTTTCAGTTCAAACCAGGCTGTCTCTAGGCCAGGTGAAGTCAACTAGTGGGCTACTAACCCATAGTACTCTAGAGGTATAAGGATATCAGTCTTCTGTGGGGACATATAATTGCCCTGCAGGATCAAGGAGGCTGTAGTGTTAGCAAAAATAGTAATTTATACAAGTATTTCAGGTGGCAAAGCCACATGAAGGTCATGATGGCAATTAGACCAGATCCTAGGCTCAAAAAGGAATTTGATACACATTGGGATACTTGGCAGCAGAGCTCTCAAAAAATCATTTGGGAATAAGCCTTCAAAACTGGCCAATCTGTGCACCATAAAGCAAAGGGCTCTGAAAATGTTCACACTAGCAGGGAATTGATTATTGCCATTACAGTATGACTGATAAAACACAAAATGGCATTTGCAAATTTTGGGTCCTATCTGTGACCCACTCCCCCTTGATGTTATTTCAAAAATATTATTTCACTCATACTGTATAATCAGCTCCCAATTATTACATGTTGACTAGCCAAATTAATGAACATGTACTGTATATGTGAAAGAACCCTATATTCTGTCACTCATCACCACAATAGAATTGGAAGACTGTAGTCATGTACAGTAAATACTTATGTAAGTAGTAGATGGCACCACCTGCCCAACATTTTGACTCAGAAACTTAAGTAGGTGGGATTGGTTAGTACTTGGTACACCATAGCTACTGACTACTCTGAAAAACATCCTGAAACAAGGCAATGCCAAAACACTTCTATTCTGCTCCCAAGAAAACTACATGGATGTATCCAAGCCACTATGACACAAGCACAACTAAAGGAGATACCACTAACTGAAAGAAATAACAATATTTGTGAGAGAAATGTAACAAGCAGCTAGACTGTCATAGCATCAACTGAACCATTTTTCCCATCCCAAAATGCGATGACCTTGGCTGATATATTGTGTAACTTCAAGCAGTGTAATATCCTCGGGATGCCACCATTTATTAAAAGTGGCCTCATGATGAAAACAGGGATGAGTTTACCCTGAAAATTCAGGAGAGAGAGAAACGCCCTAACTTTTCCTCAGGCAGGTATTTAAAAAATAACCAACAACTTTTCTCAGCCACTCTTATTTTTATCTCCAGAAAAAAATTAAACTGGAGCATATCAACTCTTTCCTAAAGTTCTAGAAGTATCATTACCATCTGAGAGACTAGAGCATCAGCTGTCACATCAGCAACCATGGGACAGGTTGGTAATATTGCAACACTTCAGAAATGATATTATAATCTAAATGATATGATACCCTGAAGTTTCAGGAGCTGCAAGATCCTGTATTTCATACTCTTTCTAGGCTATTAGTGCTGTTTTCAATAAGGAAACTTTCAAATACATGTAAACATTCATCTCTAAAAATACAATCATCCCTTTAGCCTTTGAACAATGAGGGATAATAATCATGACAAAACAGCACTATGAATAATCACCAGGGCAATAATTTGGTTGTATTGTATTAGTCGTCAAAACATCTCCATCTAAACATTTGTAATGCTGACAAGTTTTAAAAGTCTATGCATGAGATACAAATTTAGTTTGATTGTATGAATAAATTCCAAAACTTGTTTAATGAAACTGGCACAATGCCTTATAATTCAGTGCGGTTAAGTCAGTAAGAGTCTAACTAAAAAAGTAATTAGTTAAACAGCAATACATACAGACTTGTATTCACATGATTATGAAATTGTCAACTTCCAAGAAAATAACAATTTTTCTTAGTTCAACATTGCCACTAATTAAGTCTTCCAAATTTGCTTTGCTGTCATTTATTCCCTGAATTTTTTATTCAGTTTCAATATAATAATTGTGTTAAGGTTCTCCATGCTATACATGCGCTGTCTTTTTTTAAAAAAAACTTGCCTTAGTTTTGCCCTAATAGGCATTCTTGTCTTTGAATTTGGAAATTGGCATGGGGGAGAATGGCACATCATCTATGAATAATAGTGTCTTTATGGTGTTATGTGTGTTCTCATTCAGGTTTGGAACTGTTTGTTTTTGTCTTTTAAAATTCACTTTTATTATTCAGGCTTTCATATTGTGATTTTGTAACACAGTTTTGAATAATCTCTATTTTATAATTTCACCTGCAAAACGTGTTCCTATTTTTATGCATGACTTACTGAATGATGTACTTAAGTAGACATAAATAGAGCAGACCTTTCTTTGTTTGGAATTACCCAACAAACCTAGCTAGACCAATTCTGTTTTGTTGTCAAATGCCTTTTTTTTTTACTTTCTTAGGCACAGAATATTGCTTGGAACACTTCTTTCATTACAACATTTTCTCTGTATAAACTCACAACTATTTATGGCATCTGAAATAATAAGGCATAAGAACACAAACTTAAAATTATTGTTTTACCCAACAATATTTATTTCTGAACATAAATCCTATTTACATAATAAAATTCACAATTGTATTATTTCTTTATTAGACCTCAGCATGAATTATCAGCAATGTATATTTCATTGTGTGCTTTGGTAGGTTATATTCAGAACTTAATAATAAGTGTCTTAAGAAGAACCATTTCAGTCTTTTGGCAATACCATATGCAATAGCAATTCAAGTTTGTTTCTATTATAGAAGCCTTGAATTTCCTCCATAATTACTTTCAAATCTTGGTCTTCCATTAATAAGGCTGTGTTTATAGCAGATAACATACTTTTCTAATACTACTACTTGCAGTAAGTGCTAGAATTCCATATAGCAAAACTCAAATCAGCAGGAAGTATAGTGAACAAGCAGACAAGCAGTTATGAGTTGGAGACCTTTCATCATATCAACCAAGATGTCAGGGACAGAGATGTGATGACAGAGGCATATACAATTACGAATATACAAACAGACTTTCTCCATCTCTCATAATTTATATCAGGCACAATTAACTCACTGTCATACTGTAATAATGGCAAATGATTTAGACAACTTTAGGCACATTCATGAAGGATTGTTCTATTCAATGTTATTAAATGAGGAATATCCAGGTTCAGAGGAAATATCTCTCTGAATATCTCACTGAATTAAAGACTATTATCCTGAGAGTACATGTCTAGCAACAGATATATACAAGATTCTGAATTAGATAAACCCATGAACTGATCTAGCAGGACAGCTACATCTGTTTCCTTGGCATGTGGATAATCTATCTCCAATCATTTCAGTTAACAGCAATGAAGGCTCAAAGGCATAAAAACTGTATGCTACAGTGTTTGCTCACAAAGTAAGAATACATTGTGAGACTGCATCTTAGTGCTAGCTGTTATTGGTGTAACACAGGTGATTTAGCGCTAAGCTAATTTTTGAAGTAAAAAAACACACCCTTATAACCCATAAAAAGGTTCATGCAACCCATTCTTTTCAACAGGGAATTTCATTGTTAAGAGCCATTTGACAGTGGTGTCTGTGTTTCTAACATGAAATGCATTGTTCTGATGCTTGACAATATATATTTTGAAGGATTGTAAGAAATATATTCCATTCTTGCAGGGTTTCTTTTGTTATTCTTATTTTAATTCAATGCTTTCATCAGTTGCAGATAACATTTTTGTTTTGTCCTTGTAATAGAACTTAAAATGAAAGTAACATGATTGACAAGTACCTCATAGGCAAACTTTGGCAACACTTAATTCACTTTTTCTCTTTTGGCTTCTTAAGCAGAATTCCTTCTCAGCTGTTTGTCTGGATAGTGACTCCCACAAAGCTCATTACTTCCAGGCTGGGCCTATCCCTCATGTTGTGCATTTATCCCTGGGACACATTATCAACATGTGGCACATGTCCTTGACATGCACAGAAGAGTTGCACCCCAGGACAGCAGCATCCGTGACAATAATGTTGACTCTGACTCCATTATGGTTGCTGGGATGTAACCGAGAAATCTAATAACTGTGACAGTAGGCCTTTAGGTTCTGCCGTGCCTTTTCAGACAGTGAAGCTGCACAGACACTAATGAAAGGTTAAATGAATAGGAATAGCTGACAAGAGATACAATGAAGAAGGGCCTTGGTAATCTACAGACACTGAGCAGAGATCTTTGGCTCAAGCAGAGAAAGGACAGCACATCAGCAAGTCACAATATTTAAAACAGCTTGCTATACACAGAGGCTTTTGTGTCTGGATGCATGTCTGGCTCTGGAAAAAAAAGATATTGAAAAGGAATTCCAGCATGAGGCACTTTGGCAAATGTAAGGTCACAAAAAGGGGAAAAATGTTTTCTGTGTGTGCTGTTACATCTTTGTACTGAACGTTAAAAAGCAGCTACTAAAGACAGAGGAATCACAACTTTCAGGACAATCGGCCTGCATGACAATTACAACAGATTACAACTCCGCTGCACCCTAATAGTCCAGCTGATACTAAAATGACTCTTAACACTACATACATATTTGTTTTAGAATCAAGAGCATGTTGTTATCCATACAAGATTTTATTCACATTTCTTGTTCCTAGAACTATGAATATCACTGGTATGAATGCCCAACACTGCAAAACTTGAAAAGTGAAGAAATGCAAATGTGATATGAAAAAAAAATCAAATGATTCAGCAAACACTTTTTGACTAAAAAAAATTTCAAACAGGGCATTTTAAGCATTATTGTGATTTTTTTTTTACTGTTCTCACAAAAATCAAAATGCTATAGTTGTCTGAAATAAAGACAAGACTAGAAGGACAAAAAATTCTTTAATTGATAGAAAAATATGTGAATAAAGAAAATTTATTGCAGAACAACAGTTAAGAATAAGGTAATGGCAGAGTGCAGAAAGGAACAAGGGAAACTCAGAATGATATCAAAGCAAATCTAATGGTAGTTTTGATCATGATACATGATCAATAGAAATAAAAAAATAAACATGTATTCAGAAGTAAATGTTTATACTCACTTCAGTATGGTTTCTTAGTATGTTCCTTGCAACTTTACTGCATGATGCTATATATACTTTAAAAATCTAATGAATTCAATACAGCTTGCTCTCGAGTAAGTGTATCTACAGGACTGCATCCTTGATCTTCTTTAAAAAAAGTCTTTGAGGCTAAATACATATATCAGAGGCAGAATCTTGTATACAGTATTTTTAGTGGAACTTATTTCCATGTAAGATGAGCCACCAATACAATGTGGCTCTTAAAAACTAAATGTAACCATAATCTATGCTAACAGAAGCATAATATCCAGATCACAAATAGTAATCATTTAATAGTTTCTTTCTAATCTGGGTTAGTCAGACTACATATGGAGTACAGCACTAAGCAATTAGTACGTCTGGAGAAGGACAATCAGGACCATCCGGGTCTGAAAACTGATTTCTGTGATGGGAAAGAGTTACGAAGAGGCAACAAAAGACTGACACTATAGTGATCTACAAATATGTAAATGGTTGCCAGGTTGAAACTGGAGCTGACATTGTCTCCTCCCACTCAACCCCCCTGAATACTGGATTAGAACCTCTGCACTGAAATTTTAGGGAACAGATTTTGAGCAAGGTAAAGGTAAAGGTTCCCCCCGCACATTTGTGCAGCCGTGTCCGACTCTAGGGGCCGGTGCTTATCTCCGTTTGTTAGCCGAAGAGCCAGCATTGTCCGAAGACGCTTCCACGGTTATGTGGCCGGCATGACGCGCTTGGAATGCTGTTACCTACCCACCAAAGTGGTACCTATTCATCTACTTGCATTTGCATGCTTTCGAATTGCTAGGTTGGCAAGAGCTGGGGCGAGTGCGGGAGCTCACGCCGTCACATGGGGCTAGGGATTCGAACCTCCGAACTTGCGATCTTCCGATCGGCAAGCCTGGCGTCTTACCCGTTGAGCCACCACACATGACCAAACATTAGGAAAAACTTTCTAGCAGTAAGAACATACAGTATATGAAAATTCTTCCAGATCAATACCAGAGCTCTGTGCTCACTTCATTGCAGAATCCCCAAGGAATAGATTTGCCCCTTCACATCAATGGAATAACTTTTGCATGAATGAAATTATGCACAGCAGTGAATGAAAAGTGCTCACAAATCTAATAATGCTGTGTGTGCCATGAAACACTATGTGAATACACAACCACTCTCTCAAAGTTGAGTAAGTTCCAGGATATCTGTAGGTTGAACAGCCACATAGACCACCATTCAGAACTACTGATTCAGGCTGCTTTTGAAATAGTGTTTTCCTAAAGAATATAGTAAGATTTTGTTTATCAAACATTTTTTAAAAAATGTTTTCAAACCCTTAGGGCATTTTAACCATTATTGTGATTTTTTTTTACTGTTCTCACAAAAATCAAAATGCTATAGTTGTCTGAAATAAAGACAAGACTAGAAGGACAAAAAATTCTTTAATTGATAGAAAAATATGTGAATAAAGAAAATTTATTGCAGAACAACAGTTAAGAATAAGGTAATGGCAGAGTGCAGAAAGGAACAAGGGAAACTCAGAATGATATCAAAGCAAATCTAATGGTAGTATAGATTACTAGATATATGCAAGCAATTTGGTGCACCTAAAATAGGTAATTTAAATCTATTAAAAATACATAATTTATTGATAAGGTACATTTTCCTTGCCCAAAGTTAGGCTCAACTGCTGCTATTTATAATATTGAAAGAATCACAGGTAGCAAGGCAAGAAAACCCCTTGTTATTTGGAGACTACCCTGGATCTTTATCTGTTTATATAAAACAGTTATAGTTAAATAAAACAAGAAAGAAAATATATTGTCTTGCACTGAAGATGTTGCCTAGTCAGGCAATGAAACGTCTGCAAGAAAACAACAAGGCTCAGAGAGCACCAAGGACTCCACAGTTCAACCCTGGGCTACAGATATTCTCTTCAATTGAAAGAAAATATAGTTTTATGTTACTTATTAAAAAAACAATCTACTACTCCACTACCATATAGCTGGAAAAATAATGCTGACTAGGCCAACATCTCACAGGATATACTAATGTATCCAATTCATACATTTTACTAAGCAAAAATGTAACTTGTTTGGTTGTGGCCCAGTACTTGCTATGAACCCAGTCAACTGTGGTTTAATCTATAAATTATAATCAAACAAACCATAGCTTAGCACAATGTGTGAACCCCATCACACTATACCAACGTGATGGTATCAGACACCTTACTTATGGGCATACCATTAAGTTCTATTAGACTTAGAAACGGAGCCTTTTAAGTAGTATCTCCAGTCTACTGGCCTTTAAACAAGCTTGGAATGTTTTCATTTTAAACTGTTATTAATCATTGGTGCTCTGTACTTCTTTAATTATTGCAACATTAATGTTATACTGTGTTTTAATCTTTTAATTTAGACTATGATTTTATTCTTCCCTGACACACCATATATTATAGTTTCTTTTTTTTTTAGTAAATTTTATTAGGTTTTAAATATACATAGATAAAAGTTTGAAACAGAAAAGAAAATGGAAATACAAATCAAAGAAAGAGAGAATAAAAAGGTGTAGTAAAGCAAAAAGAAAAAAGATAAAGATGAAACACAGAAATTAGTCAACTTCTGATTTGTCTCTGGTCATAGTAATTTAACAAATTTATCATACATGCTAGGTCTATATAAAACATTAAAAAAACATTTCTTGTCTATTATATCAAATTATATATATATTAATCTTCAAATCCCCATATGAGCTTTGCTCCTCCTGTATCTTGTAAGTAATCAGTTAATGGTTTCCACTCTTTAAGAAAATAATAATTTGAATTTTCTTTTAATGCACATGTCAATTTATCATTCTCTGCCATATCCATCAATTTTAACATCCAATCTTGTATCATGGGCAAGATCTGGTTTTTCCAATTTTGTGCATAAATAAGTTTTGCTGCTGTAATCATGACACCATATATTATAAGTAAAGGTAAAGGTTCCCCCCGCACATTTGTGCAGTCGTGTCCGACTCTAGGGGCCGGTGCTCATCTCCGTTTGTTAGCCGAAGAGCCAGCGTTGTCCGAAGACGCTTCCACGGTCATGTGGCCGCATGACACGCATGGAACGCTGTTACCTACCCACCGAAGTGGTACCTATTCATCTACTTGCATTTGCATGCTTTCGAATTGCTAGGTTGGCAAGAGCTGGAGCTAGTGCGGGAGCTCACTCCGCACGCAGGGCTAGGGATTCGAACCTCCGAACTTGCGATCTTCCGATCGACAAGCCTGGCATCTTACCCGCTGAGCCACCACGCCCCTTACCATATATTATAGTTTCCATAAAAACTACCTTGGGAAGGTTTTCCTCTGAAAGCAGCAGATTTTTTTCAAACAACAAAATCCTTGTATTAGCAAATACAAGCTAACACCAACGGTAGCTGAGCCAGCCTCCCAGTTAGTAGCAAATTTGTATCTGGATTATAGTACTTTAGACTGCAGATGAAGAAGAGCATGACCGACTGCTGTTCTGCTTTATGAAAAAGAATCCCTGCACTTAGAAAACTAGCATGTCAGGTATAAAACTCACAGGCCATTATTCTTATTATTGAAAGGAGCAGCAGCCAATTATGAATGGCTCTTCCTCTACTCTGAAATGGTATAATTAATTAATTAATTAATTAATTAATTAATTATTAATAAATGAAATGGTATATAGAGAGCCAGTTTGATCTAGTGAGAGCCAGTTTGGTCTAGTGGTTAAGGTGCTGGGCTAGAAACCAGGAGACTGAGAGTTCTAGTCCCGCCTTAGGCATGAAAGCCGGCTGGGTGACCTTGGCCCAGTCACACTCTCTCAGCCCAACTCACCTCACAGGGTTGTTGTTGTGGGAATAATAGAAGGAGGAAGGAGTATTAGGTATGTTCACCGCCTTGAGTTATTTATAAAAATAATAAAGGCGGGATAAAAATTAAATAAATAAATAAATAAATAAATAAATAAATAAATCAGACAGTTTTACCATTTGAATCAGGAAATTGTGTATACTAATCTGATGTTCAAGAGGGGAGATAGGAAGGAGACAGCTTCTAATTACATGTATTTTATACATGAGTATTGGAACTATTTATTTTCTTGGACATAAACTATAACTCCTGCCATGGCTGCTTACAAAGGAAAAAAATCCAAGATCTTGGCATCTTATCTTGCAAGATTAATATGAATTTCTTAACTGGAACTACAGCTCATCTCAAATGGTATCTTAAAGTATAGAACTTTTAAGTTACAATCATGGTAAAAGCTGCCTGAATGTAAATTGTATCAATATGTAAGTGGAGTTTGATTGACAAAAAATACAAACAAGAATCAGTATCTTATTAAGAGAAGAACTGTGGGCCCAGTCCAGCAAATATGTGCTGCTATTGAGCTGCTATTAACACATACCTGTGGCCTGCACAGTAAAGTCACTAAAATTGGAGCTGCCCATCCCGTTTTAGCCAATGGGACTTGACTCATCTCATTCCATTGCCTTCAGTGGGGTGAGCAGAACACTCTTAAATGGGGCCAAGGAGTGGGAACAATGAAGCAGAAGAGCAGGCAGTTTCCCTGGCATTTTAGACTGACCCTGAATTTTCCATTCAGAACTCTCATCCCCACTGACAGCAGTAAGAAGACAGAGCTATGTTAGTTCCATGACTTGAATACCGGATATGGGCCCATCTGAGGGAATGAATCTGGTATATCCAAAGCTAGCTCTTCCCAGTCCTTATCCTGACCCATGTAGGGCCATTGCATCTGCCCCTGCTGGACGGAGCAGCTGGCAGTCACTTCCTGCCACTTAGGTGCAGTAACACCTTCCCAGAAAATCTCTTCTTCTAACTATCAAATGGAGGGAACACTGGGTATTGAACTCTCTGTGTTACAAATAACAAAAATTTCAACAGAATCCAAAATGTTTAATAAATAAGTACTGTAATAGTTTCACCAATGGGTGTAGATTGTTTCTACAGTCTGTCTATAGTCCACATCAGCCTTCCTCAATCCAGATGTGTTGGACTAGGGCTCTCAGAATTCCCCATTATATGCACCACACTGAAGAAGGTTTGTCTATGTAACAAGAAAACCAACAAGGTAGCTTCTTAAGAAAAGAAATAATTACCTTGATTATTATAAAAGGATTATAACTCATTACTACAATTTTTAAAAAATCGTATCAAATCAGGAAAGTTACATTAAGAAGATGTCTACTCTGCAGATTGTAAGGTAACGAAAAAATCCACTTTTAAAACTAAGAATCATCTTATCGGAATCAAAACATTTTGGATATGCAACAAAAGCTTCAAATAATTATACTGTCACCTGGAAAAATTAAAATACTAATTACTGAGCAGCAGCATTGTAGCTCATTTTTTTTAATGTTTCTTCTAGACCACTGGAAAGAATATTAGCACTACAACTTTTACATATGTACTGATATTATTTTATGTAACAGAGAAAGATGGAGAAAATGATGAGACACTATTTTTCCCTACATGTAAGTGTTCTTCATTTTAACTCAGCAATTTTTCCAGAGCCAAAGTTTGAAGAGATGTGGGTCATAAATGGAAACATCTGCTGTAACTTAAAAAATAAGTAAATATTATTGTGCTTTAAAAAAAAGTCCACTAAAACACTTTCAATTGATACTTGGCTTAGAAACAATCCAGTTTGACACCTTGGATTGCATTCTTCTACATATTGAACGGAAATGGTATACTCTTCAAGAACTGATGATGTTACTTAACTTGGCAATACTTACAACTGACAGCAAAAACAAGACACACATACCTGGAACAGGATTGTCATATAAACAGAGAATATATAAACACATTAAGAGTTGTTTGATTCAGAAGTCTACAGAGAGAATTTTGCTTTCCTTTTTTAACAGAAGGCTAGAAATGCCAATAGTGATCTTCTCATTCTTCTCACAAAAATAATATTTACCCAGAATATCTCCAATGACTGTTTTTCTTGCTGATTCTCTTATGCATTCAAGTACTGGATACAATGGAATTACAATTATTTAGCAGGCTATAAATAATGTAACTGGCATGCACAATTGATATTTTAGCATGTCTTACTAGAACTGTAAAAGGCTCATTATAGATCAGCAAATCATTTCTAACAAGCAAGTTCAGCTGTGAAATACCAAAGGAAGTCTTTACTGTACACTGCTGAATTGGGTTTTCCCCCCTTGCCTTTGAGCTTTTCTAAGGGATGTTCTATAGGAACAGAGACTCTAGAATTTTTATATATAAGATGAAAACAAACTTTTAAACTCCACGATTCTGAGAGCATTAAAACAAAACATTAAACACTATGAATAGTAAAATAATAAAAAGGTAAAGGTTCCCCCCGCACATTTGTGCAGTCGTGTCCGACTCTAGGGGCCAGTGCTCATCTCCGTTTGTTAGCCGAAGAGCCAGCGCTGTCCGAAGACGCTTCCGTGGTCATGTGGCCGGCATGACGCACGCGGAATGCTGTTACCATCCCACCAAAGTGGTACGTATTTATCCACTTGCATTTGCATGCAAGTAGATTAATACCTTGCCTTAATTCCCTTGTAGAAAGAAGCTTGTGGACAGTGCTGTTCTTTTGTGAATAGTTTCTTATTGTTAATTTCTGGGTCACATGGATAAATATGAATTAGGGAGGGAAGTAGGGAGGGAGGGAAGTAAGGAAGATCAACTCATTGGAAAAGTTCAGATAAGATACTGTGCAGACAGCACCAAGTCACAGTAGGGGAAATCTGCTCTTCATAAATGTTGACCCTCTTGGGTTGTCATACAGTACCTGTTCATGAGCTTATTGAACTGCATAGCCGCTCATTGCCGTACTAATGCTCTGAGCCCCAAGTGAATCATATCCCACTGCTGGCAACTTTAGCAGGGGGGACCATGGCTGAAACATGAACAGTGTTCTCCTCCCACACACACCTTTCTTATCTTCCTTGCTTTGCCTAAGTCAGGCAGATTTCTGGAGGGGGAGAACGGAAAAAAGAACAGCCCAGCACTGACTGGAGACATGGCAAGATGAAGCGAGAGGTCTGGGCCAGTCTTGGGGTTGTGCAGATAAAAGTAATCAAATGACACTCGTGGAATGCAAACTGGCATTCTTGAACTGCAGCAATTGCACAATTCCTGAAACATCCCTGACAGCAAGCAAGATTAGAATAAAATATTATGTAAAAGTGGTGAATTTAAGAAAACCGAACCTCAGAGTGTTACCATTTAACCACTGTGCTAGCAAGAACCAGGTCTGCCTTTATCTAGTTTTGTTTCATGCAACTGGCTAACCAGTCTGTCAAATACACATCCAGATCATGCTCTACAATGTTTGAAAGAGAAGAAATCATTCAGGGCCATGCAAGTAAATCACATATGTCCCTACTACATTTCTTATACATGGTAATGTTTAAAGTAACTGTTTCTAAAAGATTTGAAAGAAATCTTTATCACATTTCAAATGTGTGTAAAAAAACATCAAAGAAACTTAACTTGTGGTGTATTAATACTAAATGCCCACTCAGAGTTTATATGCAGACCTGTTGGAATGAATTTCTTTTAACATGCAGCTTGTAAAGTGTTTTTTTAATCATTTGAACTGGAAGCTTCATAAAACTGAAAAACCTTTGTATGTAACTACATTCATACACAGAACTGAATACTCAAGAGAATTTTTAAAAATAACTGTCTATCATCATGCAGAAGCTCTTAGTCACATTTCAAACTAAAGTTTCTAGAATGTTTAAGGAAAGAGCAAAGTTGCATGGTATTTCTTGTATGAACCTGGTATTCTGAAATTTGCTTATTAAAGATTATTGAGTAAATAAACATTAAACTTCCTTTCACATTTTAAATGTGAAAAATTCATTTTCAATAATAATTCCTGAACATAAAGGAATAATATGTACCGTAAAAGCCTTATAAAGGACTGATCATGCAAAAAAAAAAGCCCATTTCTGTGTCTAAAGTTTTGTCTGCCATGTAAGAAAAACATATGCAAGATTTAAGACAAGGTCTGTAGTGTTTTCATCTGACTTTAAAGCTTCAAGCTGTTTCCACTATTAGTGTGGCACGCATATTCAGCCAAATTTAAGACATTTTAATCTTTGGGTCCGCTCAGATTATTACATGATGTCCATTGTGCATCAATTTACAACAGCTTGACTCTAGAGTAAATGGGAAGCATCATAAATTGCAGCCTGCTTTCAAAACCACTTTATGTTCTGCCAGTTTTATTGCAATCATAGTCCTGAGCATATGACACTCTTCATTATCCATTTATGTCCCCTCTTTGCCTGCTTTTGACAAATCTCCTATCCTGCAATAGGGGCTTTAATCAGGGGAACAAAACATGTCATTGTATGGAAGTGGGGAGAATATTATTTTCACTACATACATTCTAATTGCACACTGAGAACTGGAGCATCCAGTCCCAAAGCAGGACAGCCACACAGCAACCATTCAAGACTTAAATCATGCTTAAAATACAAGGCAGTGGTCCAGGAAGATTCTATCCACTTTCATTCGTATGCTAATTTTTTTAAAAAAATTGCTTCCCAATTAGCTGAGCTACTGGATTTTTTAAAACTGTAAGCTGTAAAATGTGACTTTATCTAACAACTGACCACATCACACAACCTAGGTAAAAGGGTTTCAGAGAGAGCTCTCTGGTTTATTTGAACTCGCATAAAACTTTCCGAAATAAAAAATTAAAAATAAAATCAGCCATTTTGCAATTCCTAATAGATATCTGACCTTTCCCCGTTCACATATACACGTTCCTGAACCGCATGTGCGATTCACACGCGTTTCTTAATTTCAGTGGAGCTTACTTTCGAGTAATGTTGAGAACGACACCACTCAGGCAGGAGGGCAGACTTCTAAAATCTCTCCCTAGACTCCGGTCAGGTTTTACTAACAATTGCTGCCTGCAGAAATGCAAACTGTAAAGCTCATGGCCAAAAAAGTTGCGACCGGACGGCAGCTTTATCATTCTGCTCTCTCAGCCTGAGGCGAGGCGGATCGCAGACACACTAGCGCGCGCGCAGGCACGCACACACACACAGCCCCGTCTCCCTTCCTTTTCCCCAAGATCGGTTCAGCGCTAGCCTATCGGTTCGCTACCGAAGGCGACGTCCGTCAACTCTGACAGAAAGGGAATTGCTTCTTTTATTTTATTCCTTTCCCTAACGCGATCCCTTATGCCCTAGGTTAAAAAAAGAAAAATCTGCCCCGCCCGCTCACTTTAGTGATCTTCTTTCACCTTTGGTGCGATTAAAAAAAAGAGGAGTAAAAAAGAAAGAATTCGAGTTCCCATCTAATTCTCTCTCTTCCAGCCAGAAAGAAGGAGGGGGAGGAGGAGAAGGAGGGGGGGACAAGAAGCACTGGGCGAAGTTTTAAGTTATGTCACTGTCCTGTATTCTCCCCCTTCCGCCGCCCGCATGCTCTACTCCCCCGCCGCCGCTCCCCCCCCCCCACAGGTCTCTGCACCACAGGAATTTTTGCCGACTGCTTGTTTGTTTCAACGGTTTTAGAAACACGCTTCCAGGCAGGGCTGTTTGCATTACGGCACATTTGGAAAAAAAGAAAAGAAAGAAAAGGAGGGGGAAAAGAACTAGCTTTTTTTTTTTTTTAAGGAAATAAAGAAAGGATGTTGGAAAACTTCTTACCATTTCTGCATGCTGCTTGTCAAGGGCACCCCCTTGGCTCTGGAACTCCTCTAAGCGGCAGCGCCTGCACCGGCCCTTCCTTCCTCCAGCTTTTCTTTGACTCCCCCCCCCCCGGCTCTCTCCGAGCTCTCAACAACCCTCCAGGTGATTTTCACACACCCATAAACGCACACACACACAAACGAAGACTCCAAGGTCTTCGCACCCCAAAAACTTCAGCTGCGGGGGGGGGGGGTGGCGGGGGAGATGCGAGAAGTGAGGAAAAGCGAGTATTTGCCTCGAGGTCAAGAAGCGAGAAATTTGAATCTGGTCCTTCCACAGGTTGGGTGAAAGGAGGGGGGCGAGGTCGTCCCAAAACTGAAAGAACACAACGGAGCTTCCCCCTTCCCCCTTTCTCCCCCCCTTTTTTTCTACCTCCTCCTCCTCCTCCTCCTCCCACCGCTACTGTACCTCAGAGCAGCTTGTTATTGGTCCTGGGAAAGGGGGAGAGGAGGTGGGGAGTAGGAATGGGAAACTTTTCCCCCCTTGGGCAAAGCCGAAAAAGCCAACAAGAGGTCGCCTGCGCCCAGCTGTCAAAAACGAAACAAAACAAAACCGGGAAGAAGGGGGGAACCGCCTCAAACAGACCCCGCCGGGAACTTTTATTATTGGGAGTTGCGCGCTTGGGACTGGGTTTGTGGCGCGCGCTCGCTCGCTCTCTCCAGCCCCACCAACCGCGCCCCTCCCGGGCCGGTTCCCTCTCGCGGCGGCAACCCACGTTCCTCGGTTGCCGCCGCCGCTTCTCGTCTTCCTTATCAGCCCAAGGCGTCCAGGCGCCGCCGGAGGGAAAGAGCGAGAAAGGGGGGAAAGAAGGGAGGGAGCGAGAGAGCAAGAGCGAGGGGAGAGGAGGAGGAGGAGGAAGCCGCGGCGCAGACAAGCGAAAGTGTGGGGAATGGAGCGCGTTGCGGGCGGGGTAAGCCAACTTCGGCAGCCCGTAAGGAAGATTTCTCTCGTTTCTCGCGGTCCCGGCTTCCGCCGCCCCTCCCCCTCCCCGGTGCTCCACCGGCTTCTGTGGTTTTACCGCCCAAGTGTTTTCTTAAAAGAAAATATTATCGCATTTTGTTTTATTTTTGTTACGTTTACACGGACCAGGACCATTGCGCCGCCAAGGCTGCAGGCTACTTGGCTCAAGGCGAAGGTGCCTCTCCGGGCAAGCGGTAACCCTGAAGGAGACGCCAGCGAGAATGCACACGCGCGCTCCGGGCTTCCGCCCGTCCGCAAGCGAGCGCTTCGCCGGCGGGGCGCGCGGACCTAGAATTCGAATTGTGAGGGATTTCGAGCTCAGGAAAGCCACGCTTCTCGGAAGCGTACGCGCGCAAACGCACGCACACCCGAATCACCGCCTCCGCTTGGCGGTTGAGTAGGAAGTTCCAACGTCTTTCGTAAACTTTCTCCTTAGCTCAAGCCCGCAACGGAGAAGGAAGGTACTGTTAGAAGGCAATCGTTACGTTGAACCATTTCCATCTTGGAGCTCGCCTCGCTGAAACACCTTGTCGGCTGTTCTAATTGCAGCTTCGACACCCCCCCCCCCCGCAGAACTGGAAAGGTTACAAGCCATGTCGTGTGTATGATCGTTCCATCGAATTCAGTGGGGTTTACTTTCAAGTAAATAGAATCGGGCCGCATGTCCCGTTCGTGCTTCTGTGGCAAAGATTTAGACGGCAAAACCCCGGGATTGGAGAAATCCCCGATTCGGTGGGACACAACAGAATACAAGATTGTGTTTTCCGGGTTTGATGCCCTCCAGGAGTTGTGTGATTACAGCTCCCCATCATTCCCACACTCCTCGCAAATACTGGCTGGAAAATGGGAATTGTAGGTCCAACATAACTGGAAGGCACTAAGCTGGGAAAAGCTGCTCTATTTCTGTAAAGCTTAAAGAAGTTTAAAATGGATCCTGCCCATCCAAAGCAGGTTATCATTCACCACTGTAGAAAAGCGTGAAAGAAAGGCACTAGAAAGGAAGCCAACCACATTTCAACTTTGTGTGTTATGCAAACCCAGCCAGTGCAGTTACTGTACATTTCAACGTGATGATCCTAGAAAATTGGTGTAATTCTGTGAATCATAGTTACCCCAGAGGCATGGGTACTGGATGAACACAGCTATCAAGTTGGAGCTAAAGTCATCAGAATAGCTTTACAAATCTAACCAACTTACTTTGCTGCTGAATTGCCCTTAAAGGTAAAGGTCCCCCCCCCCCCGCACATTTGTGCAGTCGTGTCTGACTCTAGGGGCTGGTGCTCATCTCCGTTTGTTAGCCGAAGAGCCAGCATTGTCCGAAGACGCTTCCACGGTCATGTGGCCGGCATGACACGCGCGGAATGCTGTTACCTTCCCACGAAAGCGGTACCTATTCATCTACTTGCATTTACATGCTTTGGAATTGCTAGGTTGGCAACTTGGTAAGAATTGCCCTTACCAATCCAATAAAGGTTAGTTGGTCAATTTGCCAATTAAAAGTTGCCCTAGTCAACCAGTTATGCTGCCTTTATTTTGCTTAGTGTGGCCTGTCCACCCAGTCCTCCTTCCCCACTTTGCCTTGAGTGCCTTCTGCTTGCCTGACTCCCTCGGGTACTCCCAGCAAATGCCTCTGCTCTATTCCTGTTGCTTTGTGTTCTGATGCCCGTTTGCCACCACAAGGCCTGAACTCCAGCAAAGCTGGAGAATCAGGCCTGACTCTTCTAATTGTTCAGAAACAGATTTGCCCCCTTCAGGTTCACCTCAGCCCCTGACCAGTTCCCCGCTTTCTGCTCCACCATCCCCTCCACCCCTTTCCTGACATGCTCCTAGCATGACAAAGAGATACAACATTCAGAGCAGGCTATGAGAGGTTCAGCACTACATGGTTAGTGGGCCATAGTTGAGACAGTGCTGCAGCTTAAGAGCTCAGATTTCTAGATTGACTAGAATTCGCTGCTCAGTCATGGCCCTTCTGCAGATTGTGTGACTGTTGGAGAAAGCCAGGAGGATGCACACCCATAAATTAATACAAAGAGAGACCGAGAGAGAAGAGGATAGTGGGACTGAAACTCTGCCCCCTCAGACTTCATATAAATTGCATATAACCCCATGGCTCACAAATTCCCATTTTTAATGGCAGACTCCCTTTACCAATCGAAGACATCCCTTTAAGTTGTTGAGCTGAATGATCTTGACAATATAGAGTAGCTTGCTATTGCCTTCTACCAGGGTGTTTTTTAATCTTCCCAATGCAGCCTTGAGATTTGGTATTGTCTCGGTGGCCTCCTGCTCTTTTCCAACCAGGTCTGACTTTATTTATTTATTTATTTAATTTATATGACCGCCCATCTCCCCTCATGGGGAACTCTGGGCGGTTCACAATAAATAAATTAAAATAGAATCTAAAAATATATAAAAACCACTTTACCTTCTTCCTCCTTTCCTTTCCTTTCCCTTTTCTTTTTTTGGTAGGAACCAAGGTTGGCCAGGTGCTGCCACCTGCTGGACTGGCCACTGGTGGTGTAAAGTGAGTCACAATTTCTCAGCCTCCCTCTCAGGATTATGTGAGGAGAAAATACTTTCCATTCAAGGGAAAACTAATGGAGCAGATTATTTAATAAATAGATTTAAACTAACCTGGTGTGTGCTATAAGCACTATTGTTCTCTCTATTGAAGCCATCTTGCATTACAATAGTAAGTGTGACTTGTGTGGTGTAAAAGGGGCGGGGAATGATGGGGCTTGTGGTCCAAACACCTTTGGAGGGCATCAGATGGAGAAGGTTGATCTGATCACCACTTGACTGCCCAAGCAACCTTAGCTATAGTCAAGAATACCTTCAACCTGTATTTCAAGACAGGGTCTTTTCACTACCAAGTTAACTGTGTGGAGGGTGGACTGTCTTGTGAATTGCCACTTGTATTAAAATCACTGCATGATTTACCCCCACCGCCACCCCAAAATTAGATTTAAGGAACAAGTTGTTAAAACAGTAATATCGCATAGCTCTATCATTGCTTTTTATCATTGCTTTTTCTGCACAAAGCGATGGATCCTGCACAGTGTATCCAAGTGGCTTTTTATCTGTTAGCTTTACAGCCAACCTAAATTCAAGGTGCGTGGGATAGAACACTTCCCATTCCTCTACTCACTAAAAGGATTTCTCTTTTTGCTTTCTACCCAGAAGAAGATTAAGGGACAGATTTTCAAAAGTAAACATGACACTTCAGTGCCTATTTAGTGCTGACTTCTAATGGAATTTAGACGCCTCCGATAGCCTGAGCCTGATGAAGCATGAAACCAGCAAAGCACTTTGCAGAATGAAGCTAAAGACTCATTTGGGCCTTTGAAAATAAGCCCCTACAGCAATTAGTCTTAAGCTGTTGTCCTTTCCCACTGGCCTGTGACACCACAAACACAGCTCCCCTGAACTCGGCTGCAGCTGTACCGAACACACAAAGTGAGAGCCTGATTAGGTTTGGGCTTGTTGCTGCCCTTGGATGTCAATATTTCTACAGCATTTCTCTTCCGCCTTCCCACCATTCGGAAAGCAGTCCCTGCTTTCAACTTTCACTTGGTCAAGTTTTCATACAGGATTGCTGTGGGCAGAGAGATTTGAATAATTTGGCTAATCGCCACTAATAGCAATCAGAGGAAAAGAGACCAGAGAAAAGGCAAGGCTCATATGCTTCCCACCCACTATCTCTGCCACTGCTGTGGCCCTCAGTGGGTTCATAGAGGACAACATTTCCCTGCCCCCCAAAAGATGAACTCTTGATTGGCATTCATTGTTTACCATCTCTGCAATTCATAAAGAAACTCTTATTGCAGGAACCTTTTGAACAATTTCCCACTTTAAAAGAAAGCAAAGGAAAATAGAACATGTAGCTTGCAGCGTCACAATGTATAGGAGTTCACCACCACACAGTACATACTGTTATTTATTAATTTTTCACATGCTCTTTCTTTAAGGAGCTTCAAGTAGCCTACACAAGATTATCTCATATGCTTAGAACAGCATGTTGAGACCAAATGAGGTTCACAGCTGATTTAAACCTGGGCTTCATGATTCAAGTCCAAGTCTCTGCCTGCGACTCACCATATTGACATAAATGTGTACTTGCAGCATGGCTTTGATGTTAATCTGAATATGGGAATTCACTTGCAGTCCACAGCTGCAGATCTTTAATTGTTGTGCAAGCAGGAGAAATGAGAGCATGTAGAAGATGTGTTTAGACATGACTGTCATTGTTCAGCCTTCGCAGCTTGATGCCCTCCAGTTGTGTTGGGACTAGAAATGCTATCATTGTAGCCTGGGTGTTACAGTCACAACTCATCTGGAAGGCATCAAGTTTGGAAAGACTGGTGTAGTGCCTAGCACTCATGCACTGCCACTCCTGTGTGTTCCCACCGTACTGACAGTGTATCTGAACAGAACTAAACTACTTCATCATGCTACTAACGGGTACTAGTATCATGTAGATTGAAGTCTAGCATAACAGAGATAACTCAATGTACAGATTCAATGTATGGGACACTGTCTTCAGGCCAGTTTGTACAAGCAGAAGATTCATATGGCAAAGCTGTTCATGGATTGCACAAATTAGGCTGCATCAGTCCATTTCTACTCTGCATGTAAGTACGGAGGTCTCCATTGTACATAGAAAATAATATCTTGTCTAGGAGAATGTTGGGCTGAATCATTGTTGAAATACATATAGAATGGTTTGTGGTAGAAAGAAGACACTAAACAGCATAAGCTGCTAATTCTTCCAAAAAGCAGAAATAATATTGTTCAAGGGGAGAAAAAAACTTTTATCATTTGTTTCTATGAAATATTATTTTTCTATATGCCTTTTTTAAAAAATGGAACACTAGATTCTACATCCTATTCATGTCTTTTGCCAGCAATGTCACTGAGAAAAAACCTTTCAGAAGTTGACTTGGTTCTACATGTAAAATAGCCCTGTTGTTTACCGATTCTCCAAGAAACTAATAATAGAATTTCATACATTTCATACATTCCCTTTCATGTCCATTTCACAGACTTACTAGGTTTTAATTTTAAACAGAGCCTCTTTCTAGCAGAATAGTTTAGTGACATTAGTTTAGAGGATTAAATGCACAAATGTACTGGACAAATGTAAAAAGGATATTATGTGAAAGAAGTTAAAAAGCAATTTATTATAACAGCGAGTATTTTTAAAATTTATAATCTATTTGGAATTAGCATTCTTTCCTAAGTAGGGCACTGAGAAAAGTTAGTCACTTTGACACAGCATCTTTCTATTGTTCTAAGAACAATGGCACACTAGCCCTTTTGCTTCATTTCCCCTTGGAAGATTCGCAAGCTACACCAAACGTTTGTGCCCACTAAGCCCCCTAGTGGTGACTGAAACTCATTATCTCATCATTCCTCTCTTCAGGGCCGTCTTTTGACCTTCCTGAGTTGATAGTAGACCTGACTGGATGCAAAGTAGTTCATGATGATGGTTTTCTAATTTTATTATTTTCTGAAAAGTATAGATAACACAGAAAAACAAGACTTGTACATACAATTCATACAGTCCCAACAAAACTGTAAAATCAGAAAAAAAGTACATTATATAGACTAATTACTAAAACAGATTCTAGCAAAAAATAAGTAGAAAAAAAGGAAAATAAGATAGAAAAATAATACAATAAAATAAATATGTTAAAGAGCAAAATAACATTAAAAGTATCATTATTCTACAGTGCTATATTACAAAATTCCTAAGATCAGCTGAATACATGATAATACAAATCAACTTTTAAATTAGTTAAATCTAGATCATTTGGAATCATATCACCCAATCTTTCCATCAATATGAAGCCAATTCAAAGACTGAAAGTTGATATATTTCACACTTTGATCACATAATGCACAAGATTTCCTTTAAGAATGAAACATTCTTGAGTCTTCAGTTGATAAAGGATGACAACCTGTCCTGTAACAATGGTGTTCTGCCACAGCAAGAAAGCAGATCTAACTTCTTAGCTGCAACTAACTTACAAGTAACCAGTCTCATAAAATACATCCCATCAGCCCTCACAGAGATATTTCTCACAAATGTCAGAAGGTTTTGAGCAATTTCCCTGGATTCTGAATTCCCCAAGACTAGCAAAGAAGCATATTCTACTCTCACATCTATGGAAAGAATTGAATCAAAGGCAGAAATACTTGTACTATTTGTTAACATTCCATTTTTAAAATGCCATTTTTAAGAAACAAATTCATTCTGTGTCATAGACCTTTCTGGGATTCAGTCCCTTGTTACTGTTAAAAGGAGAAGTTCATATGGTTCATATTTTAAGGCCAATTTATCTGGTTCAGATAGACCAAGCTTCTCTGCACACCAGAATACTGTTATATGCTGCTAAGGTAAAGGTAAAGGTACCCCCCGCACATTTGTGCAGTCGTGTCCGACTCTAGGGGCTGGTGCTCATCTCCGTTTGTTAGCCAAAGAGCCAGCGTAGTCCGAAGACGCTTCCACGGTCATGTGGCCGCATGACACGCGCGGAACGCTGTTACCTACCCACCGAAGTGGTACCTATTAATCTACTTGCATTTGCATGCTTTCGAATTGCTAGGTTGGCAAGAGCTGGAGCTAGTGCGGGATCTCACTCCGCATGCAGGGCTAGGGATTCGAACCTCCGAACTTGCGATCTTCCGATCGACAAGCCTGGCGTCTTACCCACTGAGCCACCACGCCCCTTATATGCTGCTACATACTGTTTTATGTCCAAGTCTGCATTTCTCCAGATTTTGTAATGCCACTCAAAATAGGGCACTGAGAAAATAAAGTAAGCATTATATTAGAAGAAAATGAGTATATTGAGAAAAGTAGACACACTAAAAATGTCCTGGATGGAAAGAAGGAAGTACATCTTCAACCTCTAGGGGTGATCAAGAGACTGGTTACCTAGTATTGGTGTAATTGAGTTTGGAGCTATTTTTCCATTTTTGTCTTCCAGGCATTGAACCAATTTATATGCATGCATTCAATTTCAAGATATTCCTCGAAATTCTTTACAAAGATCCTGATCAAGTTCTTGTAATTCAATAAACATTCATGCCAACTGAATTTAAAAGTCTTTCATTTGCACTGAATCACCAGTCTACTGTTTGAAATTTAGAAAGCTGGATTTTCCAAATTTTGTGAAGCTTTCTGGGATCAGAAAAAATGAACCCTTATTTCCAATTACTTTACTTCTCAAACATTGAACCAAGGAGGATCAAATTATTATTGATGACAGCAAAAATAAATACATGCGTATGTGCCCCACACATAAATTTGTTTGGCCTAAATTGTATTCTGCCAATGAATTTTGCTTCATACCTACTCTCCTTAGATGGTTATTTGCACATGCAGAAATGTATGCAATTTTGTTTGTTTGTTTGTTTGAATTTATTAGCCACCCAGCTCTCCAATTATTAATCATCAGTTGTTACATGTGAGAACTAGAAGGCATGAGGTAAGCATTTTAAAGCTCTGTTTGCACATGCAGATAGCTTGATGCAGAATGGAGAGAACATCTACACATCTACTCTAGATAGAACCTTTTAGATACTGTACATTAAACTACAAGACCAACAAGACCAATAAGGCAAATGTAAATCAGCAGGTTTCAAAATTTATTTTCTCCACACAGGAGATTGTACATGTTCTTTTACCAATAGGATGACGCATTTCTATTGGATTTCTTATATCTTTCAACTATACAAATTATCGAAAAAAGTATATGAGACAGTTAATTGAGGAGCTGCAAGAGTGTGCATGTATTAGTCGCTGTGTGTGTTCCTCATTATATTGAAATTTTTATTTCTGATTTTGTTAAAGACAGAGAAATGTGTAAGCTGAGGACAGGCCCAGTTAATATACTGTTCTCCCATTATATCAGCACCATCTTCCCAGAACTGAATCTGCCCTTCTGGTGAGAAACATCTTGGAAAGGCCTGTAAGAGTCCCCCTTCTCTCTGAAGTAAGATGGACATGGATGAAACAACAGACCTACTGGGTGGTGGCCCCACAGTTTGGAATAGTTTTTGGAAGATCTTTAAAGATAGTTTAATTTCACCAGGCCTTCAACCCTAACCAAATTTCATTGGCATCTGGGGCGGGGAGGTGTGGTTGTCATTCATTATTACTTTTGTTTTTAATCATTTTAATTTACTTAATAACCCAGAACCTTCTGAATTGGTTGGGTTCAGCAGCATCCATGGGGTTGGTGGTCAAAATTAACAAGACAGCAGATGGAGCATCATGATGCAAGCCCTGCTCCTTTTGTGCATATATTGACATCACACATACATTCCAAAGGGGCAGAGCTTGCATCATGATATTCCTTCTACCCTCTCACCGATTTTGACACACACACACAAAACACACCCCACATGAGCTCTGAGGACTGTAAAATAAATAAATGGCCAGTTAGTATTTGATTATCCTAGGACCAGGAGCATTGGAAGCATCATTATATCAGGCACTATATAAACTAGCTTTACCCAAGTTGGGGCCGTCTAGATGAGTTTGACTTCAATTCCCATTAATTCACAGTATGTTGGAAGTACGGAAGTTGAAATGTATCACACTGAAGATGAACAAACATGGGGGAGGCCCATATAAATATACAGGATATATGAAAACACTGTCGAAAGGACTGGTAAGCCATCCTTATCCTCCTGATCTTCTCTAGTGTTATGGCTCATATAAAAAAATCTGATCCTTTAAAGTCGTTGCAACTAACTTCAGGAGTATGTTTGTGCACTGAGTGCTCAGTATGCAAGCAACATATCAACCGTCATCCATCAGCTGGTTCTTCATATTTAAACAGACTTAAGTACTTAATGGTAATAATCTAACCAGAGTGTTCATTGATTAAATCAGAAGCAATCCAAAGCCAACAGCATAATGGAATATAATAGGGAGATATTTGCTGTTCCTCATAGTGACTACTGAAATAGGTAAACAATAGAGCAGGACGGTCTTTTTTCCTAATTAACACCATCCACAGTAATTTCTGAAACAATCATTTTAAAATAACCCAACAAAGTGGTATGGAGTGTCTATCTCCTGGCTTTTGAATCTTTATCCTGCAATTATGGATTAGCCTTCCCTCTTTACCATTAGAAGACAAAATGTAAACATTTTGAAAATGCACAAAAGCTAATGTTTATCTGAGAACCAGCTAGAATGAGGAGTGGCCAGAGAAATTTGGATTATAAAACCTTCCCACTGAGATACGATCATTTTGTAGGAAACACTATCGTAAAATCCGATGCAGCTCCTGCTTTGAAATTTTTACCCCTCAGTTCTTGGGATTTTGAACGGCTCTTCTGATATGCTTTTGAACTTCAACTCTGCATTGCTATGTATTTTATCACCTGGACTCCAATTATGTGGCTGCACTTTGCCTTCTTGGTTTTACCTATCTGCTCAGATTGTGAGACCTCCAGAATCTGATTCTGCACTGATAACAGATTACTGTGTGTTGATTCGATTCTGCCCTCTGCCTTGCCTTTGCGAACTCTGATTGTATCCAATCTCTTTGTATTTTTATATAGCTAGGGCTCAAAGGCTATCTGCATTAACATATCTTTAAAGCATATTCAGAATTCATGGCAGAGAGGATGGTCTGAGAGAAGGCAACCTTGTCTTCTAATTAGATGGTACTAAGAGGATCCCAGCTGAAAGCACAGTCACGTATTTATGGATATTTACATAAAGAAAAGCCGATCTCTTAATAAAGATTGACTGTTGTGTTGTCCAGTGGAATAAGGCCCTCCTTTCTGAAATGTCAACATTACAATGTTACAACCCAGCAAATCAGAAAATTACTTAATGTTTATACTCATCTTCTTAAAGACATCAGCTTGGATCTCAAAAGACCCAAGTTGTTTGAACAATTGTGCTATTATAGCACACAAATATTTATGAGAAAGCAAAATTTAATACACTCCAGTTTGCCAAGCTACGTTGCCTCACCCCATAGCATGACACATGTATATAGAAAGCATCCCTCCAGCTTTTATCCAGTCTCAGGATGGCTGCTTTTTAATGGGCATCTACCACATGGACAAAATAATGTTTTAGTATTTCAGCTACATGGGTGAAGCTGAATGCACTGCAGAAATGGTCCCAGTGTCCTACACAGTATGTGTAATATGTAAGAAAGGCTCACAGAATTGACCTATTCATTTTATTCAGGAACTCATAGTGTATATACAGCATCTGGCCAGTTAAAGCAACTTTTAAGTCAGAGCTTTCCAAACTGTGTGTCGGGACACGTTAGTGTGTCGGCTGCAGTGTCTGGGTGTGTTGTGGCTGCTGCCGCCTCCGAGCCCTGCCAGGATTCCACTAGTGCCTGCCTTGTGCCTTGCTGCCTCCAAACCTGCCCTGCCAGGATTCTGCGCAGGTCCTAGTGCCTGCCTTGTGCTTTGCTGCCTCCAAACCTGCTGTGATTCTGTGCAGATCCTAGTGCCTACCTTGTGCCCTGCTGTAAGAGTGTGTCGTGAAATGATGCCCTGCTGTAAGAGTGTGTCACAAAATGATGCATGTCTAAAAAGTGTGTCACCAACATGAAAAGTTTGGAAAGCTCTGTTTTAAGTATTGGTAGTATTGGTAGTCAATTTTCACATGCAAAGTACCATTAGGATGACTCTTACTTCTTAAAAAGTGCAATACAGGGATCTCCTGTGGCTCATCAGTACCCCTTTTGTGAGCCCCCGAGCTGCCAAAGTGGACAAGGTAAAAAAAAAATATCCAACATAGTTTATATCATGATCTGAGAATGGCTAATACAGTGGGAGGTATAAGAGGCAAAGCGTCATCCATTTCATCTAGTCCAGGGGTAGGGAACCTTTTTTCTGCCAAGGGCCATTTGGATATTTATAACCGGTGACCGGGGGGGTGGGGGGCGGGGTTTCTGGGATTTCCGCGGACCAGGGGCCAGAGTTTGCGGGCTGGAGCCAATCACAAGCACTGGGGGGTGGGGTTTGGGGGCGGGAGCCAATCACGTGGAAGGGGAGGGATTTGCGGGCGGGAGCCCTGCGGGCCTTAGGCAGGAGCCCCACAGGCCTTATACGGCCTGCGGGCCTGACGTTGCCCACTCCTGATCTAGTCAAAAATACCACTTTAAAATTAGGCACCACTTTACAATTTTTGTAAAACGGAAATTCTAGGGAATTTGGGGCTATTTTTTTCCATTTTGGAAAAATTTTAAAGTGGTGGCTTAAGGTATCTATTTTATTCCCCAATACCCCAAAACAACAACAAAACCCCAGACAGAACAAAAAAGCCCTTGAACACACTTGTGTCATTTTTCTAAGACAATATGCAGCTTCTGTGAAAAAAAAGAAGTACATACTATTTTACTAATAGAGAGAGCATCCATAAGCAAGACCCAGGAGGAGCCCCCCCCCCCCCCTGAGATCAGACTTCCCCAACCCTGCTGGCCTTTCGCAAGGCATTAAAAACTTGGCTTTGCCATCAAGCCTAAGGCTCTGATAGTGTGGGTGAGCCCTTTGTCTGGTTATATTGATTGTGCAGTGTTCGATTATTCTCAGCTGCTATTCGATGCTGTTTTAAGTTATTTAAGTTTTTAGTCACCGGTTGTGATTTATTTTGTTCCTTTTTGTTTAACTGTTAGCTGCCCAGAGTCATGTATTTGAGATGGGTGGCCATATAAATTTACTAAATAAATAAATCCCAGAAACGTGATAATGATATCAGAGGTGGCCCTAGGCTGGTCATCAGGATAGCAACCTTGGCCATTTGGGAATGAAAATGGAAGGAAGTAGATAGAAGAGGGAAGAAGAACACGAAGAATGGAAAGGTAAAGAAGAAAGGACTGAGCTGAATTAGCAAGAAAGGAAGCTAAGAACAGAAGAGGAAGAAAAGAAGAAAATGAAAAGCTAGAATGTGAAAAGAAAGCAAATGTTGGAAAGAAATGAACAGAGTGGAAAACATGGCAGGTGAGAAGAATGGAAACAGAAATGAAAGCCAAGAAGAGTTTAGAGCAGCCTTTCTCAATCTTTTGACCCTGGAGGAACCCTTGAAATATTTTTAGGCCTCGGGTAACCCCTGCACATTCAGGCTCAAATATAGGCCACAAGTTACAAAATTATTTTATTTATTTATTTATTTATCATATTTATACCCCGCCTATCCCCTCCCTATCGGAGGACTCTAGGCGGCTTACAGTATTACAAATTCATATCTAATTATACAATTATACAACACTATAATATACAATTTATTATCGCGCGCGCTCAGGAAGGGGGTTGGGGAACCGACTCTTCTTCCGTAGGTATTGGACTACATGTCCCAGCATACCTCGCTTCCGAGTTGGCTGCTGACGTCCTAGATGTTCGCCAATCGGGTTCCGTCGTCCTCTGTCGTCCTCCGTCCTCCGTCGCCATTTTTCGGGATTTCCGGGATCTTCTTTCCATTCCAAGGGCGACCCCCGAATTACAGGACGTCGGCAAATTGACCCACTTTAACGTGGTACCCATTTATCTACTCGCTTTCGCTTTCGAATTGCTGGGTTGACAGAAGCTGGGGCGAGTGGCGAGAGCTCACCTCGTCACGCGGGGATTTGAACTGCCGACCATTAGATCGGCAGACTTTACAGCTCAGCGGTTTAACCTGCTGAGCTAACCACGCCCCAAATTATTATATTTGTTTCATGGGTGGGCCTGTATATATGCATTAACAGTGTTCTTATACTAAAAATAAAGAATGAAATATAACTCTTTAATGTGAAGTTGCCCGAATTTAAAATAACTTGAAATAAATTGTGATCTCCCAGGGAACTCCTAGTGACCTCTTGCAGAACCCTAGGGTTCCATAGAACCCTGATTGAGAAACCCTGGTTTAGGGGTTAGGAAAGAATGTGTATATGTATCTGGGTGCAGAGCTGCCCAAGGGGGGAAAGGCTCCTAGAAAAGTAGGAACCAGAATGGGTATCTCCATGAATATTAACACAGAAATTCTACCACTATCACTGATTGTGCCAGATAATGAGCATTATCAATGGGCAGTACTTTACTCATCAGCAGCATTAATTTAGCAGGAAATACGTTGCTTTTGATACATTTTTAGGAGGTCTAAATCTATAAAATGTGATAAGCAGTGAGAGATTAGCATTCGTATCTGCTATACTGAGAAGTGTAAGTAACAATGGAGAAAGAAGAAGTGTAACCATCTGTCTCAGGCAGAGGGAAACTCCAAGGCAAGACACTTACAGAAGAGTCTATATCCAACTCAGGGCTAATGTCATTCTGATTAAATAAACGTACCGTCCATGATCATAAACCTTATGTTAAAACACATGCAACTTTGAGACACATTTTTTAACAGAAAAAGGACAAATTGATGCATCTCTTTCTATGGATGGGACACCAACTTAACACATGGAAACAACTGACAGAGATGCAATTTTCTTGTCACATCAGAAATTTGTAAAGTGAGAAAATATTGTTTCCAAGTGGCCATCATTAATATTTCCGAGTGACACTGAGGGTACTTCCAGACAACAATATTAATCCAGCAGAATGCATCATCTATTGGCAGTTTCCATGATTTAATTACTATTCAACTATAATGTGATGTCTACATTTCTCTCACCAGACATTTTCACAAATAAGAAGAGCACAATTGTTTTGCAAACTATCATACAAAGGCACACAAAGACATGTGGATAAGTATGTGGAATGCTAGCAAGTTATGCAGTATACCTTCATTTTTGTGAAGGGGTATGTGTGAAAAAGATTCTTGTCCTTCCCTGCCTTATAAGCAGCAGGACTTGCAGTTAAACTCAAAGAATATAGCCCTTGACCAACCTTATGGAATCAATGAAGAAGTGCCTGGTAGAATTCTCTGCTTTGAGCTCTAGGCTCAAAAAGAGAACAAAGACATGTATGAACTGTACCATCTCAACAGTGTTTCAGTTGAGGGTTGTGAAGGGCTGGGGAATGGAAAACCTAGTGGTTCACCTTGTTGCCCCCAAAGTTGTATCATTAAAACTAGCTAGTATTTTGCCATACTAGTTTAAGTGTTCAAATTTAAGTGTTCTTCTCCTTTAATTGCAAACTTTAGTTCCTCCTAGTTCCCTCTAGTGTCCAACCTTCAAAGTCACATCCTATCATTTTTTTTTAATGAAACCAAAACAAAAGCATTTTCCCACGGGAAGGATTCTTATAATTAATTTCAGAATCTTATTTCAAATCCATCTGGACCCTTAGTCTGTTTGTAACTTTCCAAAATCAAAGTTCTAATCACCCTTTTGCTGTTTATTCCAATGTATATATATAAGTCCTTAAACTTGTATTTAAAGCTTCTTTCACTAAGGATTGAAGGAAACTCACCCAGTGTTTTCAGACTTGTCCATCCAAAGGTTCCTAATAGCTGAAAAGCAGTTAACAAGCAATTTCCTAAAGTGATTAGAAAAGGGAGTATGCAAAACCAGTGTCCTTTTGAAGGAGCCAACTGTGGTTTGAGCAAGATGGCTACTCCCTCATCTCCCAGAGCTCTAAACCCACTGGACACTGTATCTTGCAGTCTCCTCATGAGAAGCAAGTGTCTGGAAGGCTTGTGGGCAATCTCAAGTCCTTGCTGGCTCTTCCTTCTGCAGGGGTCGTCGGCTCCACCGTCTTCAGTTTGCCATTTCTTCCCCAGAAGTTCCCCCAACTTTACGTGGCTTGACTAGGTTCTGTGCTCATAGTTGACTACCTCCTGCAGTTTAATTCCAGTATTTCTTTCTCCTACCCCACTTATTTAGCAGTTTTTAAAAATCATTATTATTTGTGCTGTGTGTCTTGGCTTTCAAGCTGGGCAATTCAGGGTTGTTGACATAACTGACATCTCTGCCCTGAGAAACTGCTCTCAATTAACTGTCAGTATCATAAAAATATCTCAGTAGACTCAGAATTCCAAATCCCACATGATTGTACTTGAAGATACTTTGCTCAAAGTTTTTGCCAATGGCAATCAAATTCTTCTCATTGATTTTCTCCTGTCATGCTGAGCCATGGTTTGGTGAATAAGCAGGAACTAGCTGATACAGTGCACACACTGTTATAAGCCTTAAACCATAGTTTCTACATCATAATAACTGGATTCACGGACACTAAGGCAAAAGCAAATAAATCACATTATAGCTTAGTGCAATATGTAAACTGAGCCACTGAATGATGTTCACCTTATTGCTGTTGTAAATACAGTATATTCCTTAATTATGCCATATACTCTAGTTTTATTAAGCAGCTTTGGCACTCAACTGTGGATAACAGAACTATTGTATCCTTTGATAGACAGTGGTTCTCCAAGCTTTAGAATTTTGGTGAGTTCACACAACATGATAAGCCAAAACCATTTGCCTGTTTTTGTGTGTGTGTGCGTGTGCCTTCGAGTCAGTGTTGACTCCTGGTGAGTGCCTGGACAAGTCCTTGCAGTTTTCTTGGCAAGACTTTGGAAGTGGTTTGCCCTTGCCTGCTTCCTAGGGCTGAGAGAGAGTGACTGGCCCAAGGTCACCCAGCTGGCTTCATGCCTAAGGCAGGACTAGAACTCACAGTCTCCCAGTTTCTAGCCTGATGCCTTAACCACCACACCAAACTGGCTCTCTTAAAACCATTTGGGCTGAATATAAATCCAGTGTTTGTTATTTAGAGTATTTGTAGACTACTCCAACTGTGAGACTGTGGGTGGTGTACTACCATAAAAACCCAGCAGAAATAAAACAGAACCAGTCATACGTATAAGATGGAAGGCAACACAATCAATTTATTAGGGCCATAGGTACAGCAGAATGAAAATGTTTTAAGCCCTTTGTGGAACACAAGGAGGGAAGATGTTACACATACCTCCAGGGAAAGTGTTGGAATTATCAGGGGTCAACTCAGCATTGTCTCATAAGCATAAGGGACCCCTCATAAGCATAAGGGACCCCTAAATGCATCTCTATTGTGCTTGTGGGATGACACATGGGTCACCTGATTTCCACTTCCTTTTCTCCTTTTTTTGAGTTTGGGGATTAACAATCTCCATTACTCTTTGGGCACACCTGCAAGCAGGAGGTGCTACAGAAAGCTCATGTCCTTTCATCTCGCTTGCACACAGACATTTCCATTTCCATAGCAATTGTCTACAAAGAACCGGTGATGATTAAGTGTTTTCTACTATGAATCTACTTGTATCCAGTTCTACTGAATAAATGTAAGCTATCTCTATTTTTTTCTTCATCTAACTACCGTGTGAAGACTGAATTTATTTCTGAACGTAATTAAGCTTAATGTGCAAGTCCTTTTTTGGTTCACGCTTCTACTTCGCAAGATTGTTGTTAGCTGCTTGGAGTTCTTTTATTAACCTTCAAAACTCCATCAGAAAGCATATTCCAGAGCATTGGGGGCAGGGGTGTGGGCGCAGCAGCAATGGAATTGGCTTGCTACAGAACCCAGGTCCATGTAATTCCAATGGAGGAGGGACTTTCAGCAGTCTCCCTCAAGACGTTCATACCAGAGGAGCAGGGTCAATTTCAATGTCACACTCACTTGCTTCAGGGCACATGGAAGCGCACATGTGTGCAGCTTTTTTAGATTGGACCCCGAAAAATATGAATTTCCTAGGAAAAATTGTTGGATGAGAAACAGCCAGGCAATCAGTCAGAGTCTGTTGCTTCCTAGCTATGCCCTTCCTCCTGTCCTTTTGTCCTGCATAAAGCACAAAGGACTTATATGTGGCACACACTTTTCTAATGAGACAACAAGCTGCTCTATTTCTGAGATGGACGGTTTCAGTTGTCTGAGTCAGGCAGTGTAAATTGGAGGCGAGGAATCGTTTTCTTTTCTGACCATGGTCAGCATTTTAGCAGTGGGTGGATCAGAGCCTAAATTGAATGAGTCCAGAGCAAGGTGACATGTCAAAATTGTACATGTGAACCCACATGCACCCAAAGCCAATCAGCATTTGTATTGTTGTTGTTATTATTATTGTTGTTGTTGTTGTTGTTCTTATATTTCTGTGCTACTTCCCATGTAATCAAATTGCAGTGGCTAACCATAAAAAAATAAGAAGTATTCAAATGCAGTGACTAAATTGTAATTCTACTGTAAAATACAATAAATTAAAACAATATAGGAACCATATCATTAAAGTGGACACAGGATAATGGAAAACAAAATTTAGCTACAACATTCACTTAGAGAAGGCTTTGCAATAGGTGCCTCAAGGCCATAATAGTTGGTGCCTCACACATTGTAAAGGGAAAGCATGCCAGAGAACAGATGTCACTTCCTGTAAACATCTGCAAGATGACATGCTATACAATTGCACAACTTCCTCTGATGATCCAAGCAAACATTCAGATTTGTAATGGGGAAGACGCTCTGTCAGTTATCTGGGTTCCAAGCTGTTTAGAACATATGTTAGAAGCTAGCTTGTTAACTAATTGGCTGCCAGTGCGACTGCTTGAAGAGAGATGTAACATCGGTATAGCCAAGGGCCCTAGTCAGCAACCTGTATCAGCTGAAGTTTCTGCACAAAGGGAGCCCTGCATAGAATGCAATATGTAATCTAAATGTGAGGATGCCTGTGCATGAACTCACATCTTCACATTTACTAAGCTGCTTTTGTTCAGGAAAGAATGGAGGTTGATATACCAACTGAAGCTGGTGGTAATGGGAGCTCCTGCATGTAGGGGTCAGTTGGGCCTCCAATGAGAATGATGACTCAAGGAGCACTTCCATTTAGAAGAGGCAGTTTCCCCAATCCCACATCTGAGAACCATCACCCACCAAGTATCTGCCTTATCAGAAATTTAACTCAGTTTATTGCCCTTCAAGCAGTCCATCACTATATCCAGACACTGATTCAGAAGATGTGCAGCCTGTTCCTATTTCAGATATTATGGAGAGCAGAGGGTCATCAGCATGCTGATAACATCTCAGCCCCAAACTCAACTCTTTCACACAGTACTGAGGACGAAACCAAAGTCATCCAATACTACTTTCTGAGACTGAAAACACAAGTAGGAGTAGAACGATTATACTGTAACAGAGTCCCCCCAACTTCCAACTCATGAAGATTGTCCAAAAGAATACTATACAGAGTTATTCAGAGCTCAACAGATTTGCAATCAACCAACAGGAGGCCATCTGTCAGGGTGACAAAAGATTATTTTGTACCCAAACTAGGCATGAATCCAGACTGATCACTGGTGTCTTCCAAGATACTATATTCATGTTCTTACAGTATATTCAGCATCTGTTTCTCTCTGATGCCTCTGAAGATATCTTCAAACACTCTAAAATATTTATTTTTTTATTTATTCATTTACCAACATTTGCATGCCACTTACTCTCACAATTCTGTACTGCTTGGTTGGCTGTCTAGGCATTCACGTTGGCTTCCTAAGCTGCCTCTGAAATCTTTCCAGAAACTGGTGGAAAAAGGCTACTAGTAAATATGAGAGTGTTGGAGTGTCACCAGGGGCCGAAAGAGTGAAGAAGAACAACGTATTGTGAGATCTGGCAATTTGGTGCCTCTCCTCCTTCTAGTGAAAACCCATAAATACTTTGATATTTAACCTGCTAAGGCCTTTCCACAGCAGAGTTAGAGTCATAATGTACTACTTTTTTTCATACGCTGCAATGATCCATGCTTGGACATTCACCAGTACATTTAAGTTAATTGTTTTCATCATTAAGTGTGTGTGTGTGTGTGTGTTCACATACAGGGCTATCCCAAAAGATTTTGTTACCTGCCTTATTGCGAGCTTATTGCTCCTTGATCCTTCTGCTGACTGCACACTGTCCATTCAAACCATGATGCCATGCTACAGACATGCATTGGTGTGTTAAGTATCAGGAAAGCATTCAAGCTACTTTCATGTAAAGCCAGCAGGAGCATTGTAGACTAAGCTAGCTACCTCTCTGTTATTTCTAAATGGCACTCTTCTTCAGAAAGATTCCTAGGATGCCCAGGCCAGAAGGAAGCAAGTATTATAACTCCTACAGCATAGCTTTCCAAACTGTGTGTCGCAACACTTTAGTGTGTTGCAACACACAGTTTAGTGTGTCGCAAAACAACCCGGAAGTGGCGGCAGGGGCGTGCACGGCGGCAGCACGCGTGGTGGTGGCAGTGTGCAATGCGGCGGCAGCGACAACGGCAGCAGTGCGCCATCAGCGCTTCCGCATTTTAGCGGAAAACACAAGGGCGCCGCCACCACGCACACCCCCGCCGCCGTGCACACCCCCGCCGCCGCCGCCACTGCCGTTGGTGTGTCGCCAACGGCAGCAGTTTGGAAAGCACTGTGCTACAGGAAGTGGAAAGGAAGAGTCCCCTATTCAGGGAGATGGGCGGGGATAAATTGAATAAATAAATAAATAAATAAATAAATAAATAGCTGAGCTGAAGGGGTTGCATGAACAGACAAGACCACTTTGCATCATTCTGTCTAATGATAGGGATGGCCCCTCTACTGTATGACAGACAGAGAGTTAGCAGTTTGTTCCTATAGTCCAGTGTTTCTCAATCTGGACAACTTTAAGACGTGTGGACCTCAGCTCCCAGAATTCCCCAGCCAGCATGGGAGTTGAAGTCTTAAAGTTGCTAAGGTTGAGAAACACTGCTATAGTCACTTAAGAAAATAGCCCATGGCATATTTCCTTTTCATTTTTTGCAAGTAGTAACTGAATACTAGCAAGTTATGTCTGTCATTAAGACAGAAATAATTTTAGCAAAAACATGCTGATGGGTGTTGGGAGAAGGATTTACAGTTTCTGCTTTACTCTTCCACCATGTAAGTAGTAAAAGCATTTTACAACTTCCGTTAATGTGCTGGATTACAGCTTGGCCTCCCTGCATCTACATTTTACCTCAGGGTCTTCAGTCTCAATCCTGTTTCCCAAGAAAATGCATAAATATTTTAGAACTATATACACAATACTCTTGGATCTTGAAAAAAAATACATTATGTATGCATACTCACATACTACTATTATTGCTAATGACTACTGAGACATTTTCTTTTGCATGCTCCAATGACTTGATTACATGAAAATAAATATAGATAAATGTAAACTTAATTAAGAGAAATCTATCAATCTATAGTCTATTCATCAATCTATACAGTATAATATGCCAATCACCAAAAAGGAAATAGGTATGAGAAAAGTAATGAACAAATTTCATTCCCAATATCAACCTACTTTAATTTGTACATCCCAATTTTTATTTAATGTGTACATAAAATTTGGGAGTGTGCTTCAAAAAACAAAGCTCTAATAATGTAGTTGCTCTGGCTGACAAGTGGATTCTGAGCGACATACCCTAATGGTATAAGATCAACCTGGATCTTGTTTATGTAGCTATATGGTACATTAAGAGACAGTTATATATTTCATTCTTTTGAAATTTTTGAAATTTCTAGCATACCATGTAAGGCACTGTTCAACTGAAATCAACAGAATGGAGAGAAGAAGAGAGAATTGGAGTTATAAATGACATCAGTGGCAAAATGAATCGGACTGTCAACCCCCTGAGTTTCAGCATCAGATAACTTTATTGAGTCCTGTTTTTACCAATCAAGGAAACTCAACCGTTACAACTACAAGGGAAAGTAGAACCCAAAGACTGGTAGGGGCAGGAGGGGATGGGATAAGTCCACATTCATTGACTCCTTTCAGTGAAGTGTTGTATCTTATCACTGGCTGCTGCTGACACTTCTATATTTTTTATAGTTTTAGCCATCATTTACGCGATGACTCAGCGGGTAAGACGCCAGGCTTGTCGATCGGAAGGTCGCAAGTTCGGAGGTTCGAGACCCTAGCCCCGTGTGACGGAGTGAGCTCCCGCACTCGCCCCAGCTCTTGCCAACCTAGCAATTCGAAAGCATGCAAATGCAAGTAGATGAATTTTTGTTGTTTATTCGTTCAGTCGCTTCCGACTCTTCGTGACTTCATGGACCAGCCCACGCCATAGCTTCCTGTCGGCCGTCACCATCCCCAGCTCCCCCATGGTTGAGTCCGTCACCTCCAGAATATCATCCATCCATCTTGCCCTTGGTCGGCCCCTCTTCCTTTTGCCTTCCACTTTCCCTAGCATCAGCTTCTTCTCCAGGGTATGCTGTCTTCTCATTATGTGGCCAAAGTACTTCAGTTTTGCCTTTAATATCATTCCCTCAAGTGAGCAGTCTGGCTTTATTTCCTGGAGTATGGACTGGTTTGATCTTCTTGCAGTCCAAGGCACTCTCAGAATTTTCCTCCAACACCACAGTTCAAAAGCATCTATCTTCCTTCGCTCAGCCTTCCTTATGGTTCAGCTCTCACAGCCATAGGTTACTACGGGGAATACCATTGCTTTAACTATGCGGACATTTGTTGTCAGTGTGATGTCTCTGCTCTTAACTATTTTATCAAGATTTGCCATTGCTCTCCTCCCAAGAAGTAGACGTCTTCTGATTTCCTGGCTACAGTCAGCATCTGCAGTAATCTTTGTGCCTAGAAATACAAAGTCTGTCACTGCCTCCACTTTTTCTCCCTCTATTTGCCAGTTATCAATCAAGCTGGTTGCCATAATCTTGGTTTTTTTGAGGTTTAACTGCAACCCAGCTTTTGCACTTTCTTCTTTCACCTTCGTCATAAGGCTCCTCAACTCCTCCTTGCTTTCAGCCATCAAAGTGGTATCATCTGCATATCTAAGATTGTTAATGTTTCTTCCAGCGATTTTAACTCCAGCCTTGGATTCCTCAAACCCAGCACGTCGCATGATGTGTTCTGCGTACAGGTTGAATAGGTAGAGTGAGAGTATACAACCCTGCCGTACTCCTTTCCCAATCTTAAACCAGTCCGTTGTTCCGTGCTCTGTTCTTACCGTTGCTACTTGGTCGTTATACAGTTTCCTCAGGAGGCAGACAAGATGACTTGGTATCCCCATACCACCAAGGACTTGCCACAATTTGTTATGATCCACACAGTCAAAGGCTTTAGAATAGTCAATAAAACAGAAATAGATGTTTTTCTGAAACTCCCCGGCTTTCTCCATTATCCAGTGGATATTGGCAATTTGGTCTCTAGTTCCTCTGCCTTTTCTAAACCCAGCTTGTACATCTGGCAATTCTCGCTCCATGAATTGCTGGAGTCTACCTTGCAAGATCTTGAGCATTACCTTACTGGCATGTGAAATAAGTGCCACTGTTCGATAGTTTGAACATTCTTTAGTGCTTCCCTTTTTTGGTATGGGGATCTAAGTTGATTTTTTCCAATCTGATGGCCATTCTTGTGTTTTCCAAATTTGCTGGCATATGGCATGCATCACCTTGACAGCATCATCTTGCAAGATTTTAAACAGTTCAGCTGGGATACTGTCGTCTCCTGCTGCCTTGTTATTGGCAATGCTTCTTAAGGCCCATTCAACCTCACTCTTCAGGATGTCTGGCTCTAACTCACTGACCACACCGTCAAAGCTATCTCCAATATTATTATCCTTCCTATACAGATCTTCCGTATATTCTTGCCACCTTTTCTTGATCTCTTCTCCTTCTGTTAGGTCCTTACCATCTTTGTTTTTGATCATACCCATTTTTGCCTGGAATTTACCTCCGATGTTTCTAATTTTCTGAAAGAGGTCTCTTGTCCTTCCTATTCTATTATCTTCTTCCACTTCCGCACATTGCTTGTTTAAAAATAATTCCTTATCTCTTCTGGCTAACCTCTGGAATTTTGCATTTAATTGGGCATATCTCCCCCTATCACTGTTGCCTTTTGCTTTCCTTCTTTCTTGGGCTACTTCCAGTGTCTCAGCAGACAGCCATCTTGCCTTCTTCGTTTTCTTTTTCTTTGGGAGGTTTTTTGTTGCCGCCTCCTGAACAATGTTGCAAACTTCTGTCCATAGTTCTTCCGGGACCCTATCTACTAAATCTAGTCCCTTAAATCTATTCTTCACCTCCACTGCATATTCCTTAGGAATATTAGTGAGCTCATATCTAACTGATCTGTGGGTCTTCCCTATTCTCTTTAGTCTGATTCTAAATTTTGCAATAAGAAGTTCGTGATCTGAACTACAGTCAGCTCCAGGTCTTGTTTTTACCGACTGTATAGATGTCCGCCACCTTTGGCTGCAAAGGATGTAGTCAATCTGATTTCGGTGTCGACCATCTGGTGAAGTCCATGTATAAAGTCGTCTTTTAGGTTGTTGGAAGAGAGTGTTTGTTATGCACAGTGAGTTGTCTTGGCAAAATTCTATCAGTCTATGTCCTGCTTCATTTTGTTCTCCCAGACCATGCTTGCCTGTAATTCCAGGTGTCATCTGACTACCCACCTTAGCATTCCAGTCTCCTGTAATGAAAATAACATCTCTTTTTGGTGTATTATCCAGTAGGTGCTGCAGATCCTCATAGAACTGATCTACTTCTGCTTCTTCGGCATCTGTGGTTGGGGCGTATATTTGGATCACTGTGATGTTAAATGGCTTACCCTGAATTCGAATTGAGATCATTCTATTGTTTTTTGGATTGTATCCAAGCACTGCTTTAGCCACTTTATTATTAATTATGAAGACTACTCCATTTCTTCTGTGGTCCTCTTGTCCACAGTAGTAGATCAGGTGGTCATCTGATGTGAAGTGGCCCATTCCAGTCCATTTCAGTTCACTGACACCTAAAATGTCTATATTTAATCTTGACATCTCACCAATAACCACATCCAATTTTCCCTGGCTCATAGATCTTACATTCCAGGTTCCTATGGTGTGTTGATCTTTAGAACATCAGATTCGTCGTTCACCACCAGCACCGTCGGCCGCTAGCCGTCCTTTCGGCTTTGGGCTAGCCGCGTCATCACATCTGGGGCTAGTTGAACGTATCCTCTGTTCCTCCCCAGTAGCATTTTGACCATCTTCCGACCTGGGAGTCCCATCTTCCGATGGTATATCGACATATCTCTGGTTGTACTGATCCATTTAGTTTTCACGGCAAGAATACTGGGGTGGGTTGCCATTACCTTCCCCAGGGATCGTATTTAGTCTGACCTCTCTGCCACGACCTTCCCGTCTTGGGTGTCCCTTCACGGTTTAGCTCATGGTTTCATTGAGGTGCTCAAGCTCCAGCACCACGACAAGGTAACGATCTCCTTTGCTGGAGGAGTAGATGAATAGGTACCACTTATTTACCATCCCACAATAGGTGGGATGGTAACAGCGTTCCGTGCTCGTCATGCCGGCCACATGACCGCGGAAGCATCTTCAGACAGCGCTGGCTCTTCGGCTAAGAAACGGAGATGAGCACCGCCCCCTAGAGTCGGACACAACTGTATGGGGGAACCTTTACCTTTACCTTATGAATAATTATTGTAACTTTAATTTTTCATTATTGGAAGCCACTCAGAGAACACTGTTAATATTGGATGGGCACATATATCACACTAAGCAATAATGGTGGGGTCTGGTGTTTGTTTTGGATTTGGCTTAATATATTGGGTGACCCTAGACAATTGTGGTTGGTAAACCATGGCTTAATGTTATGGGCAAATCCAACCAATTGTGATATATTCAAACAAAACATTTTTAAACAAATCAAACCACTGGATTTAAAATAGTCATAATTAATTTAGATGATTTCAATGGATTTAATTGCACCTACCCAAAGTACGCATACCCACTGTTGCTGGGTTGGCACAACATGCTGTCCTAAACTTGTTCCAAAAATGCTGCAACAAGTTATATTATTGCTTTCATTATTGTTTTATCAACAATTGTCCAACAAAGTATATTATTTTATATTTCTTTTTTCTTAAACATGATTTTACTGTTCTGTCCATACTCTACTCTAGGTTCCTACCTGAGAAAAAATAGTATTCATATGCATATATCCATACCATACCATACCATACCATACCATACCATACCATACCATACCATACCATACCATACCATTTAATATCATAAAAATCACTTTCAAATTTTCTTTCCAAATGACTCAGATTGGTAAAAGCAATGATAAGAGTATTAGGATTCATACAATTCAATCTTATCTCACACCCTTAGGTTTAATTTGGATGGAAAGCTTTGCCATCTGTCAGAAATCACTTTTCTGTTTTCTCTGTTTTTTGATCCTTTAGATTTTTTTTTTCTTTTGAGTGTTAGTTTCTGGTGACCAGAAATCTGAATTCTTTCATTTTCCTTCTAGCTCATTATTATAAATATAGATGGATACAGACTACTTTTTTGTTTTCTGATTCCTAATTCCAAGTTCAGCTGATTGGCCTACAGCTGATAAGAACACTGGAGGAAATGGATCATCTAGCTCCGTTTCAGTCAGGTTTTAGGCTGGGATTTATTACTGAGACAGCTGTGATGGAATCTCTCTCTGAAGGAGAAGGTAGTGTTATGGAGATCTCAGGACAAGAAGGAGGGGGCACTTTCCAGGGGGAGAAGCGCTTTCATAGCACGGAAGACCTTGGGCAGCCATACAAGAGAATCAGGCCAGGCCCGCCTTAGTGTGCTTGGGTTTTTTTCCCAGTGAACTGTTCTGGTGGCTTACTTTGGTAAGATTCTGTGTAAGGTAGAGAATAAAGATCTAGAGCTTATCTCTGGGGCTCAGCGTTGTTCTTTGCCTAGCCACGACATCAGCTTTGGATAGAGATAGAGATAGAGATAGAGATAGAGATAGAGATAGAGATAGAGATAGAGATAGAGATAGAGATAGAGATAGAGATAGAGATAGAGATAGAGATAGAGAGATAGAGAGATAGATAGATAGATAGATAGATAGATAGATAGATAGATAGAGAAGAAAGCATGATGCCTCCATTCTTTTGTTATGATTGAAATATTTTCTATAATTATGGGTTGGGACTAACATCTATGCTTTGGGTTGGGACTAACAACTATGCTTTCAGTTTCTCCATTTCTCATGCTTTAAAACCAGTACTTCTTTGGCTCAGATTATGCAGAATATTGTGTGGCATTGCCAGGATCCAGTGGGACATCAGGATATATTGATCTAAATGAATGTTTTTCCTACTATTCAAATATAGATGAAGTGTATGCAGGTTGGCATAGTAGTCTGTTTACATCATCCCTCCACTGGGCCTTATTTTTGCTGAACCTTAACCTGCATTAAAATTACTAGTTATCTTCCCAGCTTATTTGAGAAACTAGAACAGGGAATACAAAATCAATGTGGCTATCTAGTTTCATAGCATGTGCAGCAGTCACCCCTCCACTGCCAAGATGACAGTAACAACTGAGCTGTCATAGTAAATACAAATCCCTCTATCCAAATTGAATCTAGTAGTTAAGGCAACAGGCTAGAAACCAGGATACTGTGAGTTCTAGTCCCACCTTAGGCATGAAAGCCAGCTGGGTGACCTTGGGCCAGTCACTCCCTCTCAGCCCAACTCACCTCACAGGGCTGTTGTTGTGGGGAAAATAGGGGGAGGAAGGAGTATTAGGTATGTTTGCTGCCTTGAGTTATTTATAAAAATAATAAAGGCGGGATAGAAAATAAGTAAAATAAATAAAATAAAATAAAATAAAATAATATAAAATAAAATTGGCATATTAGATGCAAAATAGTTAGATGGGTCAGACTAATTAAGAATTATATTGCTAACTGATTATATAATGGATAAAAGTATGAGTAATTCAGAAAGTGATAGTAACTTATGTAGTGTGTGACAATTCAGGCAAACTAACAGATGGGAAATGGCTTGTCAGTAGAGGGTTTGCAAAACTGATGAGTACTGCCTATTCTATTGTAAGGTACGGTATTTCAAACCCTCTCTATACCATTATCTATAATGTTCTGGGTCAGGGTTAGGGATCAGGACCAGCAAAAATGTTTTCCAAAAGCTAGAGATGCACACAAAAGCATAGTCAATAAATTAGTTCAGGAATCAACCACCAAAACCACTGTGAGTCCTAACTGAGGTTCCAAATGAGAAGCAATGCTGAGTTGGTACAACAGGGAAATCTGTTAGAGGTCAGAAAGATTCACATGCAGTAGATATTATTTCCAATCACAGGCTACTCTCAAACAGAAAGCTTTATATTAGAAGCTTGCTAATTACTGTACACTAGAACCCCCTTATTCAACTGCTGCTCTTTAAGCCTGATCTGGCTGTCAGGGCATCTAGGTGCATTGAGTTAACTGCCTTAACCTCTCAGTCTGGATCTGGCTACGTGGTCATCCAGGTACTGTCAAGAAATTTTTATTTCTTAGGTGCTCTCCCTTGTAAAAGAACACTCTGATGCATCTCCACCTTCTGGTATTCAGACTGATAGCATGATAGAAAAGAAGTGAGTAAGTAGAGAGAAATAGATAATAAACACCTTCATATTTACAGCATTGGTGAAGCTGGATTAGAGTCCTTCCCAGGTTCTGTGATAGAGGCTTAGCATTTCTCAGATGAGACTATGATGCTACCTCAGGGGTGGGGAACCTTTTTTCTGCCAAGGGCCATTTGGATATTTATAACTGGGGACCGGGGGTGGTGGGGGGCGGGGTTTCTGGGATTTCCGTGGACCGGGGGCTGGAGTTTGTGGGTGGGAGCCAATCACAAGCACTGGGGGGTGGGTTTGCGGGCAGGAGTCAATCAGAAGCACTGGGGGGCGGGGTTTGTGGGCAGGAGCCAATCACGTGGAAGGGGCGGGGTTTGCGGGCGGGAGCCCCACGGGCCTTAGGCGGGAGCCCCACGGGCCTTATATGGCCCGCGGGCCTGACGTTGCCCACCCCTGTGCTACTTCAACATTTGCTCAAACTTAAAACCTATTGCTGATCAGGATGTCTTTCTAAATGACTTTATGCCTAGTTCAGAGAAGGAAGGTGGAATCAAGGAACCAGGAACAGAGGCTTACACAACCCCTATCATTCCAGGCCCTGGTGTACTGGATCTCATAATTCAACATCAGGAGAGTCTGAACCCATGCTTACAGAGCCTAACCCAAAAGAGTGAAGGCATCATTACATGAAAGTTCAGCAAGCTGTGAGTTGATCAGCACCAGATCATATGGCAATGGTTCAGCTGCCCTGAGCATAAGTAGATACGGAACTCACTGTGCAGGTTGTTGGAAGCAAGGTTTGCAACCAACCACTCTCCTTGGATATTGATTGCCTAATGATTATCCTCTTGCCTGAGTCCTTGGAATCTAGTAAAAAATCACTAACTATGCCTCGCTTAGCCTTCAGTGGTCTGTTTAATACACCTTCTTAATGCTTCTGGGACAGAATGCAGATCCATGAGAGATGGCAGCCAAAATTTGGTTGCCTCATTGTGCATGTTCCTAATCCTCTCTGGATTTTCCCTACAGATATTAATCCTGAACATACAAATTGTTCCATATATTTATTATTCTCTGACATAATATTAATGTCATGCTCTTGATCCTTTAGGGTTGGGTACATTCACCTTTCAGGGTCGGGATTCGTCTTTGAGGTTAGGAAGAGCCACTCTGGCTCTCCGGTTAGTGGTGCTCTCTGGAACCTTGGATTTCCGCTCTTCCTCTTCACTATTGACCTCCAAAGTTTCCGACCTCTCCCCTTTAACTCGTTGGGATGTTCTCCCGAGTTGAGTTCTGCTCTCGGTACTTCTGTATCTGAGGAAAGCATCTCCCCGCTCCGAGCATCCCATTGTGCTCTGGTAGGAAGCTTCCTCCATCTCGAGTTCCATGTCTTCCTCTCCTCCTGCAGGAGACATCTGCTGACCCTCTTCGGTAGATATGGGGTCTCCGAGTAGGGTAGTTATGATTGATTCGAGTCTTTCTGTCATGCTCTTGATCCTTTAGCTATTAATCAGAAACTCCAGACACAAGCCCTTAAGGATATGAAGAGTTCTTCATTAAAGCTAGAGATCCATAACACATTAAAGACTCGAAAGAATGAAGCTCATGTAAAACAACAATTAAAACCTTCAAAGTACCCCTGCGAGTTGACAGCCCCTCCCTTCACTTCCCAATTTCTCGATCTTCCCAGCCCCGAATCAACTAACAAGGTGCTGGCGTTCTCTGATCTATCCTTGGTGCTGAACTGCTAGACACCATACTTGCATCAGCATAATTTGCAGTTCCATGAATACACCAAGATTCAACTACAAGCATTCTCACTCCGCACATCTGGTGAGTGTCCACTTCAAAGTAGACTGGCAGGATGTACCTCCCTCCTGTCACCATGGCAGGATATCACATCCTGACAATTAACTTGCATGTTATTAATTGCCAACTTGATGTATTGTTATACTTGGAGCACCTTCCTGTGCTTATATAAATGTTTTTGATATTTTTACATTTATAATGTTTTTGATATTTTTACATTTATATTCCTGTGGGTTTCCAAGTGATCTTCCTTCAAGCATGGACTATATCCATATTCGCTTAAGTTTTAGACTTTCAGACCAATCCAGATCTTAATTTAGTCATATGTTGAGTAGAACCACTGAAATCAGTGGGATTTATATTAGCTACAATAAACTACAATTCAATCCTTTATTTGTCAGTTAATGTCTTTGTAGTATGGCTTTAAAGAGTAGAGATCCCATTATGTTGAAGGAAATAAGGTGGGGAGGGAGGGGAGGCCATTGAAAAAGATTTGTAATCTACTTTACATATTACATATTAGCTGTTTTTATGTTTTTTTTCTAGTTTCGTACACTGCCCAGAGTCCACTGGAGTTGGGTGGCCAATAAATTTAAATAAATACATAAATAAAATATTAGACTAGAATGTGGTTTCTTTCATTTGGGTCAGTGTGATGTGTGAACCTACCCATTATGGTTTAACATTATGTACAAATCAAGGTACATGCTTAAAAATCATGGCCTAGTATAATCCTACCACTGTCTGTGTTTGTGGTAGTCCTATGCAGTATAATATTCCTCTCAAGAACAAATTACAAAACAAGTGTTTCTCCTAATCACTACAAATGTCTCTTTCTAATATCTAATTCATCATTTCTTTTAGGAAGTTACACTGTGCTATTTGAAGTATGGATGGGTTAGGATGCTCAGTGGAAATGGCCTTGACTTTGAATCAAAATCAAGATGCATTACCTAGTATGTACTTTCACCAGAACTTCACTACAAAAGAATAGTCCGGGAAATAAATAAATTCTATTTAGATTGGGCATTAGAAACAGTTACTGACTGTTCAAGTATCATTTTAAAAAGTCTCACTTCCAATTTGGTACATATAAGCTGTTTTTTACACAGCTGATGGCAAGGTTCAAGCTTTGCATCTTTAAACAGAAAATCCAGCGTATGGCTGCAGCTTATGTTAAGCATCTTGTAATGCAGTGACAAACTCTTCATGTAAGCTAGAGCTCCTTAACAATCTAATGTTTCAGCTTTGGTTTATAATGATGGAGCTGGGCAGTAGTCAGGGGAAAGGCCCAGGGACACAGTACATTGTGTGCATGCAAATGGTCCCAACTTTAACCCCTAACATTTCCAAGTAAGGCTGTCTGGAATCCTGGGGACTCTCTACCCATTAGCACAGACAACGCTGAATTAGTTGGACCCATGGCCTGAGAGTTTCATTTGCTGTTTCTAAATGCAATTATTGTGCTCATTTGTAATATCTATATTTGTTCTATATAACACCTGCTGTCCTTTTTAGCTTAAAATTGATGGATTGAACAGTATCATTAGTATCTGTGAAGTACCTTGGCAATCCCATTGGAAAAGTGCTACATAAGCACAATGTGTATTGCATGCATAAGTAAACTATGCTGAGTTATGTGTCTATGGGGAAGAATGTATTGGTTTTTAATTGTTGATTTTAATGGATTAGGGTAAAATATTGTTTTCTTTTATTTGATCTTTGTCCCCTGGTGCTCCTTCTTTTTCCTTCTACTCATCAATGTGACAGCTTCCTCTTCAGACTTTTAATTATCTCTTCCAGGACTCCTTGTATTACCAATGGTTGTGGCAGTTTTATCACTCTATTGAGGCTTAATTCAGTGGTTATTCCCTCTCCTCCTTCCATTTCCCTCAGCAGGAAGGTGCAAGTCGTTATTTCTTTATTCCTTAAAATCTGCCAAGAGTTGGGAAGTAGGTTAGCTGGTTCATCCGTTTCATGAAATAAATGGCTCAAATCCACTTCTCAGCAGGAAGCTACGCAAGACTCCATGTTGCACAGCGCTAAAATAAAATGAAGACACTGGTTTAAATGATCTCACATTATATTTCATTAATGTCCTCTTATTAGAGTAGCCTCCACTAATAATGTTCTGGTTTCTGCAGGCAATAAGAGAAGCCTGGCGTAGGAATGCAGTTAAGCAGTTTCTTGCTACACAGAAAAACAGTCCTGATCACTGCTTGACGTTCGAGTATGTCTTCCTTACTCGTCCCACAGTCTTTCTGTTAGGTTGTTTTCAGGGCAGTATGTCTTCTATTGGCTCAGTTAGGTAGTTATAGAAAAAGAATCTGACTTTGAAACTGATAAGGAGCCAGTACTGTGTAGAATATTGGGATACAATGCAATCTTGGTACAGTTCCTTTTCTTTGCAACATCTGCTTAAGGCAGAGCTTTCCAAACTTTTCATGTTGGTGACACACTTTTTAGACATGCATCATTCCGCGACACATTCTTACAGCAGGGCATCATTTCGCGACACACTCTTACAGCAGGGCACAAGGCAGGCACTAGGACCTGCGTGGAATCACAGCAGGTTTGGAGGCAGCAAGGCACAAGGCAGGCACTAGGACCTGCGTGGAATCACAGCAGGTTTGGAGGCAGCCAGGCACAAGGCAGGCACTAGGACCTGCGCGGAATCCTGGCAGGGCTTGGAGGCAGCAGCAGCAGCGACATACCCAGACACTGCAGCTGACACACTAACGTGTCCCGACACACAGTTTGGAAAGCTCTGGCTTAAGGTGTTGTGTATACAAAGTATGAACAAACCTAAGTCAATGGGTTTTGAATCTCCTGCAAATATACTGTATGGATCCCCTTTATCCAAGCTCCAACAAATGAAATGCTTTTCCCAACAGATTTGTTAAATGAAGACCAAAGTCTGTGATATTTACATGGTAGTGATTCCCAATGAACTCAGCAGGAATTTACAGTGGTCTTTACACTTTAAATGGAAGCTTAAACCCTATTCAGTCCAGGACAGGTTCAGGTCTTAAGTTTAAACCCTATCAAGACCAGATGTATTGTGCAACTGCCATGTTTTTCTTATTAGCAGGTCTGGATTATGCCATCTCCTATGGTAACCTTTCCTCCATGTTTTCCCATTGCTTCTTTCATTTTATTTTGTTTTTGGTGCCTTCAAGTCATTGTTGACTCCTGGTGACTGCCTGGACTAGTCCCTGCAGTTTCCTTGGCAAGATTTTGAAGTGGTTTGTCATTGCCTGCTTTCTAGGGCTGAGAGGGTGTGACTGGCCCATGGTCACCCAGCTGGCTCTGTGCCTAAGGCGGGATTAGAATTCATGGTCTCCCAGTTTCTAGCCTGATGCCTTAACCACTACACCAAACTGGCTCTCTGTTTTCTTTCTACAGCAAAGCAATTCGCAAGAGAAATGCCTACAAATTCCTTTGATTGTTAGAGTTGGGAGCCGTCATGTTGGTCTGTTTTTAATAGTTTTTACTATATGAACTCTTAATTGTTATTAAATATATTGCCATGTATTGGATGTATGCTGTACAACTATGACAGATAGCTACAAACTATTGCTGCCAACCTTTACTGAATACACTGATTGATCTAACTATGGCCAAACATTTCTCAATATTTTTTTTTCATTTTACCTAACAGAATGGGTTTGTCAGAAGTGCATACACAACCTCTGAGTGATCACTCAATAAATGTACCTATTTGTCAGCCCCTCTAGGTAGACCAGACCAAGAAATCAACTCCACAGAAAGGCTAAAACTACTTTTATTGAGATTGGCTATATTAAGAGAATCTTGCATGTCTGCTTGCGCTGTACCTCCTCCCCTTCTTATAGTTCTGTGAATTAGGAAGGTGTCTAAGCTGTTTCTGAATGTTATCTGGCTGTTGTGGACTCAAAACAAGTTTTCCCCTTTGTCCCTTGGAACAGTTTGCATATCTCCCTCTCTATACTAATTTAAATAGTTCTCTCGGTTATCATTCTTTCATTTTTAATTGGAGTTGTACCAGATATCACAGGAAAGGATAAGGAAAGACATTTATTAATTATATAGTCATAGCAGTATGGACAGAGGAGGTCTAGCTCCTTGGAGATATTTCAGATCCTCTCCTCAAATTTTCAGCTGTTATTTTTAGGAAGTCTTTTTACTTCTGGAGATATGCAATATCTATCCTGTTCAGTAAGACACTGCTTTCTATTGTTTGGGGCAATGAATCCAAAACAAACCAAAGTAATTGACAAAGTGCTTAAATATATTTGGCTGACTTCACACAGAGCAGTAAGATTTAATGCACTTTGTTTGATTGTGTTTTATTCAATCTGTGAACACAGCTACTGTGATCAGCTATGATTTATGGTTAATATAATCAGGCTATTATGGTTTGTTCAACAAATTATAATAAAACAAATTATGTTTCACATAATATGTGAATTCAATCCTTTTATTATCATTTGATGCAATTATTACGACTGAAGTTCTTTGGCGTCAAAGGGAAAAGACATTTGGGAGTTTGCATATGTTGGAGTCTGGAAGCTTAGAAAAAAGCACTCCAAGCAGCTAACGACAATCTTGCAGAGTAGAAGCGCCCAGAAAAGACTTGCACATACAGCTTAATTAACGTTAAGAAATAAAACAGTCTTCACACCTTAGTTAGTTGAAGAAAAAATAAAGATAGCTTACATTTTATTCAGTAGATCTTGGTTACAAGCAGTTTCATGGTAGAAAGGCTTAATCATCTCTGGTCTGCGTGCAAGTGAGATGTTTCGGATGAAACCCACATAGCCATGTGGCCCTCCTGAGTGGCACGTGTGCTTAGGAAGAAGGGAAGATGGAGAATGGCATTGAGACCCAAGAAGGAGCAGGAAACAGGAAGCAGGTGACCCAGGCACCTCCCACAAGCACAGTAGAGATACGCTTCAGTAGAAAAGTCCTCCCCTATGCTTGTGAGATAATGCTGAGTTGACTTCCGATAATCCTAACAGCATAGGCATGCTCATAGTACCCATCAGCAACTCCTTAAACTAAATGTGGCTTTTGCCAGGGTGACACTGCAACTGTGTGATCCAGGAAAAGAGGATGCTGTTTTAAGAAGCTGTCTACAGGTGCTACATGAACATTCCTGCATGCTCTGAAGGTCTATTTCTCCTTTGAATCTGAATTGTAGAACAGCCATAATAATTATATTTTAATAAGGCTGCTTGATTTATGGGTTGATCTATTCATTATCCCTTAGGACCCTTACCTCAAAATGTTAGATACTCTCTCCCTGCCATGTGGCTTTTCCATCTATGCTAAAACCTAGAGAAATCTCCTTATCTTTATTTGAGATCACTAAGCTGCTATTGAGCAGTGAAGCTAGAGGAAAGGTATAAAACTTTACATTTCTTCACCTTTAAAGCCCTACATGGCGTGGGGCCAGAATACCTGAGGGACCGTCTGATCCCCATGTTATCGACCCGCCCCACTCGGTCATTCGGAGAGGGCCTGCTACGAACCCCATTAATTAGAGAATGCCATCTGATGGGGTCTAGGAGGCGGGCCTTCTCTGTGGTAGCGCCCACTCTATGGAACACCTTGCCCCCAGAGTTAAGACAGATCTCCTCCCTCCCGACCTTTAGGAAAGAGCTGAAGACCTGGTTCTGCCGCCTGGCGTGGGAAGGAGGAAGAGATAGTTCCTCATGGGGGTGGTTAATCCCCTAATTTTATAATTGTCCTTCTTTTAATTATTCCATCACCATCTGGATTTTAGAATATGTATTTTTTGTATAACAGTGATTTTAGATATTTTAGATTTTATTTTAACTTGTTTATTTATTATTATTATTATTACAGTATATGGGACGCGGTGGCTCAGCGGGTTAAACTGCCGAGCTGTAGACTGCCGATCGGGAGGTCGGCAGTTCGAATCCCCGCGCAACGAGGTGAGCTCTCGTTGCTAGTCCCAGCTCCTGTCAACCCAACAGTTCGAAAGCTTAGCAAGTAGATAAATGGGTACCACCTTAAGTGGGTAAATTTGCTGGGGTCCTGTCGGGGGTCGCCCACCAAACGGAAGATCTCTGGAATGGCGGTGGCTACGACGGATCCCGGAAAAAGCAGCTTCATCTACAGGACATTGGCAGCCGGCTCCAACACAAGGCATTGTGGGGCTTGTAGTCCAAGTAGCCACAGAAGAGTCGGTTCCCTTACCCCTTCCCTTAGCGCACGGTTAAAATTGAATTGTATATGTATGAAATGTATAACGAAATATATATATGATGTATGTAAGCCGCCTAGAGTCCTCCGTTAGGGAGGGGATAGGCGGGGTATAAATATAAGTAATAAATAAATAAATAAATAAATAAATTGTGAACCGCCCAGAGTTCCCCATGGGGGGGGGAGATGGGCGGTCATACAAATTAATTAAATAAATAAATAAATAAAATTTCTGCATTGGCTGGTTGCCGCCTCTTTAAATCTCAATTTGGCTTAAAGTTGGCCCTGAGATGCTAGAAAGTTTGATTTGGCTGGCTGCTTGGACCCAGCTGCTGAGATCCCATAAATTGGATGTTTCTCAGACACTTGAAATTGTTAATGGGAGCCTTTGAGCAGAATAAAGGAGACAAAAATGACTTCTTAATGGAATCTTCAAACAAAACTGGCTTCAGGCCATTTGGTATATATTTTGCCCATACCTCCCTTTTTTCATCTTTGAAATAACTTGGTACTGTCCGGATTAGTTTTGATGCACAATGTTTTGATTTTGATAAACACTCTGTATGATTTTTCTCTTTAATATAATATACATTCAAGGATGTGGTCATACTCAAGCAGGCAGTTTGTAGAATTAGCTACAGATTAAAAATGAACGGAATGGTGGGAAGGTAACAGCGTTCCGTGAGCGTCATGCCGGCCACATATCCATGGAAGCGTCTTCGGACAACGCTATCTCTTCGGCTAACAAACGGAGATGAGCACCGGCCCCTAGAGTCGGGCACGACTGTGTGGGGGAACCTTTACCTTTACCTTTTAAAAATGAACAACAAATTGACTATTAGCACAACTCTAACCCCCTGGTTAGTCAGCCTGGTAATTTGCTCCTACATATTTATAGCTTCAGCTCTAGTCAATATCCTCTGACCTGACAGAAGAACAATTACTTTACCTAAATGCTGTAATTTGTGGGTTGAGTTACAATTCTGAATGATAAAAAGTATAGTTTTGAATTTCAACATCTGGGGAGGGGAATGGATTTGTAAAATACAGTACTCATACTTACCTGCAAACAAAATAAAACATTCTATACTATATTGTAAAAGTTCATTTTTGCTATAAAAATCCAGAAATATTGATTTTACTCAAAGTGCTACATTATTTACAAGTTAGCATGATGCTATACTAGATGTTTTTACAATAACTATTCTTTTGCTTAAGAGAGCTGTGAAAGAAAGGGACACAGATTGGAAAACGGAGCATGTAATTTCCTTTCTATCATGAGCCAAGTGCAATTGAGTTCATTGAGTTGTGTGAAGATAAAACAGGAAGGGGAAGAAGAATCATAAGTTCCTTGGAAGAAATGTGGAATATAAACGTAAACTAACTTAGACTTGAAGTCATGGTTCTAGATGAGCCCTAATTTGAACTAAACATATGAAATGAAATAGTAGAATCACCATCCAAGACTTTCAAAGTGATAATTGGAGCAATTTTCTAGTTACTTTGAAAGTTACTCTAAATGTTCAGTTTTCAAGCTGTCTTTATTTTTTAGTCTCCAGTTCACTGTACAGTCTTTTCAAATGAGAAAAACAGTGTTAACTCTGTGTGTGGCCTGACAGTGAACCATTATTGTTCAGCCTTTATTTTATTTTTTGCTGATTGGTCTGAGAGTGTGTATTTTTGCTTTGTTTTGGCTTGGTTACTCCTCTATAAATAAATGTACTTTTGTTCTTCCAAATGGAATATCTTTGAGATGTAGTAACTAACCTCCAACCTATAGTCCCGTGAGAGCAAGCAATCGCAATGTAGAAGATGTGCAAGTCCAGGCCTGAGATCAAAATTAGATAATGCTTTTTAATTATACAGAATGCTTTAAAAATCAGAACATTTAAATCCTTTTATATTTTTTATAGAAATATAATAACTATTTATTTAACTAGGGCTACTATATTTGGGCTGCAGAAGTCCAGATAATCACTAGATAGCAGCAAAAAATAAATAAATAAACTGTAACTCTTTGCTGCTATCTAATGGTTGTTCCAATTCTTGCAGCCTGATCTTTTAACAAAACACAGTACAAATTTCTCAAAAATCAGCTTAAATGTCTTGCTGAAGCATATTCTGTTTACAAAAATGGTATTAATAGCATAACTTGCATATGGAGTCAAAACCGATTAAACATTCACATATGAAATTTGCCCTGGTTAGCTGATTGAAGCTTTTGGGCTCAGCAGCATGGTACATAAACTAGTTAAAAAACAGCCAAACAATCTGAGTCACAAGTTTTCAAAAAGCTCAGAATGGCATATGTAAACTTATCCCATGTTTTTCTCATCACAACCTAGAAAGGTAAATTACATTGAGAGATAGTGGCTAACTGAGAATGATACAGCGTTGTATGGCTTAGTAGAGATTTGAAGCCAGCTTTCCCTGGTCCTGGTCCAACAAACTAGGTCCAACAATATGCTGGCTCTAAATAGGAAACTTGTTCACATGGAATAAAGTCTAATTGATTTCAGAGGAACTTATTTTTAAGTTGTTGTAATTTCATCAATAAATCTCCATACCCTAGATCAGGTGTGTCCAACCCGTGGCCCACGGGCCACATGCGGCCCTGAACAGCTAGTAATGCGGCCCCCAAAAATCATAAACTTTTAACATTTTGTGATTTTTTGGTTGCCGTTCTCTCTTTCTTCTGTTTTGCAGCCAGGCCCAAGCCAAAAATAGACAATCCCGGTACATTTGAGACAGTAACAAAGCTCAGGGTAGTTACATCGCCTGTGTAGAGCATCCACTTCTCCTCTCGGCTTCCCACGCAGGCAGGCAGTGGCCTTCTGCCGGTTGGCGAGCAGCCGCTGAAGTCAGTTTTGTAACTTGACTTGCAAGCCAAGCGGAGTCCGCCGCTCTACCATTAATGTGTCTGTAGTTAGTAGGTGAAGATTGGTGGAGGCTGCCACTTGGAGCAGAGCCGAGATGCCGAGCAGGAAGGGGAGGCCGCCAGCAGCTCCGGCAGAAAAACGTGCCATTAGCAGCCGTCGCCAATGGGTGATGGTTCTCCCAGGTAAAAGCTGACGAGCACCTTGAGAACTCACTGAGAATTGCAACCACTTTCATCATTGGGACCGGTGGCAAGCTAGAAATAGGGATCTGCAGGAAACCCCCACACACAGATCAATATCTGATGTTTGACTCCCACCATCCACTACAGCACAAACTAGGGGTCATCAGGACATTGTCACACAGAGCAGAAACCATCCCCACCTCCATGGATTCCAAAAAGAATGAAAATCAGCACCTGAGAACAGCTCTGAAGGCCTGTGGATATCCAAATTGGGCCTTCACCAAATCTAAATCTACCAGACCTAAAACAGCGACAGACAGGGCTGAGACTCAGAGTAAACGGAAGAACCTGGTCATTCCTTACATGGCTGGCGTGTCTGAAAAGATAAAAAGGATATTTGGCAAACACCACATACCTGTATATTTCAAACCCACCAACACACTGAGACAGAGGCTTGTACACCCCAAAGATCAAACTCCAAAACACAAGAAAAGCAATGTAGTGTATGCAATCCAGTGCAGTGAGGAGTGCTCTGAGCTCTACATTGGAGAAACCAAACAACCTTTGTACAGGAGGATGGCCCAACACAGGAGGAGCAACACCACAGGACCAGAGTCAGCAGTTTACCTTCATCTGAAGGAAAAAGGACACTCATTTGAGGACATTAATGTTCACATTTTAGACAGGGAAGATAAGTGGTTTGAAAGAGGGGTCAAGGAATCAATTTATGCTAACTTGGAAAATCCTTCTTTGAATAGAGGTGGGGGCCTCAGGCACAATCTTTCCCCTATTTTCCTTCCTGCTTTGTCTTCTGTGCCTAGGAAGATTAAGACCATTTCGCAATCTCAACAACAGCAAGGTAATCTTAACGATCCTCCTTTGGATGATAAAGGGACTTAGAAATAAACATCTCAAATAACCATGACCTAGCCCCAGGTGCAAGGTCACACAGCCACCCTAGAAACATATTTAAGGATTCCCTTACAAACTTTGCTCAGACTGAAGAAGCTTCTTGGATAAGGAGCGAAACGTTTCCACTGAGAAAATAGAAATCCAGTTGACATGATTCAAGCTACAGACAATTCCACCTGGATGACTGAGAACCTTCATCGACATAACCACTTTCATCGAACCAGACATTGATGCATTAGTTTCACAAAAACAAGGTCAAATATCCCACTAGTTTTATGTTGCCCTCTTTTTTTAAATTTTATAATAAAAAAATAAATGAAGTTTTATTACTTATATACATTAACTATATTATATATTTTATGTGTGGCCCAAGACAATTCCTCTTCACTCAATGTGGCCCAGGGAAGCCAAAAGGTTGGACACCCATGTGCTAGATCAGAGCTTTCCAAACTGTCTGTCAGGACACATTAGTGTGTTGGCTGCAGTGTCTGGGTGTGTCGCAGCTGCTGCTGCCTCCGAGTCCTGCCAGGATTCCGCGCAGGTCCTAGTGCCTGCCTGTGCCCTGCTGTAAGAGTGTGTCGCGAAATGATGCATGTCTAAAAAGTGTGTCACCAACATGAAAAGTTTGGAAAGCTCTGCCCTAGATATATGCTATTGATGGTATGTTAAGAATTACATTATTAGTGGAGGCTAAATATAATCTGCATGTACTCAACAATGGGAAAAATGGAAAAAATTAAAGAAGTCTTCCTGCTTGGCTTCTAAATATCATTGTTCTGTAGGGACACAATACCTGCCGCTGGTAATGATCTGCATAGTGATTACAAGAAAGATATTCGTATAGAATTTAATTTCATTTTCAATCAAATGTAGGGGATTAACTTTGATAAACAAGACCTTTTGATGGTGCAATTACTTTTTTTTAAGGTATGCTTTCAGTGTTTTCATTCCTGCTTCCTAGAATGTGAGAGTGCTGGTGAAAGTAATTATATAAACTCTGTCCACTGTGTTTATTTTGTAACAAATGGTGAAGAGCTGTCCGCAAGTGTATTCTTTAAGCAAATACAAGTACTGTGTATTGCTTCTTATTTGTTTTTTGAGGAAGATGTGTTATGTAATCAAACAGGCATTTTCTAATACATACCCAGGGCACCATCCTTCATAAAATATGAGAATCAGTAGCATGTGTGTGATGTTATGTACTTAAACAGAACTTTTGGAGTTTGTCCCTCTGAAATCCATGGGATTAATGTTGAAATCCTATACCAAATGATCTGGGAGTAAGCACAACTGAACTCAATAGGGCTTACTTCTCAAAAGACATGTGTAGGTTGGTACTGTTAATCTTATAGTTGAGGATTAGAATGTTAATAAGTGGATTTGCTCTTTCAGTAGGAGTATGTCATTCCTCCTTGTACAAAATCAGGTCCTGAGAGGTTGATCTATATCAGGGCTGTTATTTAAACATCAGAATCTCAGAGGTGCTTTAGAAAGCCAGTAAACTTTGCAGCCGATACCATGATTTTCTGACTCCTTGATTCAGTTATTGTTGTAGCACTTTCCTAACCCATGTAGTCTTTGCAACAAAAGTAATACTGACAATCAAGCTAATAACTGAGTGGTATTAATGGATGAGATGAAAAGAAAAGAGAACTCATATGGCCAGGTCAGAGCTTCCTACTGTTGTAGAGAGCTTATTGCATAAATTTTTGGCACAGAGTTAGCATCTGCAGCTGGGACATGTGACTGGACTCTGTGTCTTAGCATGCCAGACTAGGGTGTTGCTGTTTACCCACTGGGGAAGGGAAAGCATTTAATCCTGCATTTTCCACAGTAGTTAGGCAATGTGCTCTGCAAATGATAACTTTCACTAGGTTGTATTCAATCCACATTCCAGTTGCAGATGTTGTTGTGAGAGAAATTTGTGGCCTTCAGAGTTCTGTACACATAGTAATGTTTGGAACTATAGTTTTTTTAAAAAACACAAACCCCAATCCATTTGATGTCTTTTTTGAGGTGGAGGGCATTTTACAACTGAATTTAATGTCAATGTTACAAGCTATTTCTTCACACAGAAATTAAATTGTAAGAGGAAAAGTAAGACGCAAAAGATATGTATATTTGCAGAGGGATTTGTTTGTAATTTATTAACATTTACCCATGTACACATGCCACATATATAATTTATATATCCAGATTGTGAGAGTTAAACCCGTTTTATTTAGAAGAAAGATGTGCTGTTTTAAATGGAACACCTGGTTGGATACAAAAAATAATTCTAGTGTCTCTGATGAACTGTTGTTTCACCTGTATTATAGTTTCTATACTGATTCTGCCAATTCTACTACCATTATTTGATATTATTAATGCTCACATATTATAATGTACAGTACATTAGAATTTATGAAAGTGAATAGCCTCTTCTGGCTGAAATAAGTTTCATGTACCTTATTCCACACAGAACTGAAATCCCACTGATTTTAATAGGACCTATTCCCAAGTGAAATAGAAACTCCTACCATATTGGCTTGGTAGCAATTAATTTAAGAACACATGATGTTTAGGTCTGAGATTTTCAAATCTGCTATTCTACAGTCTAAGGCATCTGTGTGGTTTTTGGTTGACTTGCTAATTATTATGGGGAATATATTGCTTTATTTATTTATAGTTCATAATAAATATGAATGCTTGTTTACTGGATGGAAAAAGACAGAAACATTAGGAATACATAGGAGAGACTTCTGCCAGACAGCACCATTTTTTGATAGGTTGGAACCTTTGCTGATGAACCACCTACCTATATTAGCAGTTTGGCTTTTAAAAGTACTATTGACAACTTCCAGCAGTTTCACGGGGAGTTTTCCATGTTTGCAACTTCTTAACTTCTCTGATTTATTCTTATCTGATAGGGAGCAAAAATGTCATGCAGCTCAGTACAGAATAGTCTGCTCTGAGTCTTAGAGAACATTTGACAATAAATTATAAAAGCTCATTAATAACCCACCGCTATTCCTAGCTTCAGACTAGGTTATTTCCTAAATAAACAGAAAATAGAAAAAGTGTTACTTTTATGCCCTTCAGTGATCTTATATTAAACTGAAATATCAGGTTTATTCTGCTTCTGCTTTTGGATATTTGAACTCCAACACTAGGAATATGAAAATTAAAATGTTCTTTACAAAAGTGACATGTGTGGGTACGTTTTCTGCTCCCTTGGCTGTCCCGGCCAAATGCATTCCACCGAGAAATGGAATGATGGTATTTTCATTACAACATTATCTTACAGCTGTTATGAAAATGATGTAACAGTCTGAGAGCAATAAACTCATCTTATCGGTATCAATCAGAGTTTGATTTGTACCAGGGCTTGGCCCTGACATCTGTTTATAAGGTGAAAATAGAACCCTGGAACATTTTAAAGTAAAAATATATGAAGCTGCCTTTGATCAGGAGCAATAACTACTTCCTTCATCATTTAACAGTCACAAACCAGGCACTGGGATGAAATCATAGTGCTCAGATAGTATAAGAGGTGACAACAGAAAAAAAAAGAAAAAAGGAAAAAGGAAGGAAAGAGGGAAAGAGGGAAAGAGGGAAGGGAGGGAGGGAATTTCTGGGGCAGGAACTTTTTTCCCATCTATTACAATATTCCAAAACAAAAACATCCTGGGAAGATGGAAGGTTCCATACAATTTCAAAGTGAATAAGTACCCTCCCTCCCTCCGGAAAATATTTTTAAAAATGAGTAAGCAGGGCTCATGGGCGTGGTGGCTCAGCGGGTAAGACGCCAGGCTTGTCGATCGGAAGATCGCAAGTTCAGAGGTTCGAATCCCTAGCCCTGCGTGCGGAGTGAGCTCCCGCACTAGCTCCAGCTCTTGCCAATCTAGCAATTCGAAAGCATGCAAATGCAAGTAGATGAATAGGTACCACTTCGGTGGGTAGGTAACAGCGTTCCGCGCACGTCATGCGGCCACATGACCGTGGAAGCGTCTTCGGACAACGCTGGCTCTTCGGCTAACAAACGGAGATGAGCACCGGCCCCTAGAGTCGGACACGACTGCACAAATGTGCGGGGGGAACCTTTACCTTTTTAAAGCAGGGCTTACATTTTAAAAGCACATCAGATTAATTATACATAAATCAATATTTCACCAGGAAGGAAGGAAGGAAGGAAGGAAGGAAGGAAGGAAGGAAGGAAGGAAGGAAGGAAGGAAGGAAGGAAGGAAGGAAGGAAGGAAGGAGACTTACTATTCCACTGGTGAATCTGTAAGTGAACTTGGAAAAAGGAAAGAGTTCAGCATTTCACCATCCCCGGTGAACCAGTTGAAAAAAAAACTCCAGTGTTTCACTGCTCTACCTGGGAAGGTCACTTCAGAAGGAGACAGGCAGCCCAGGATGAAACAGCCATGCAGGGCGATGACTGCTAACTAGAAGAAAGGGAGTGTTCCTACCAAAGTACACAGTAGTCAATTGATGCTACAACCAAATGAAGCACAGCAGACAGACCGCATAGCACTGCTTGTGCTGGCAAAAGTTGGGAAAAAAACTACTTTTGAAGTGGAGAGAAAATATAGGCAAAGGTTACCTTTGCACTTGGCAGGAGTTGAATTGAGGACATTGTGCATTCCTGTCCTAAGAAAAAAATTATTAGGCAGTCCTCATGTTAGGGTAAGTGGGACATGTCGATGAGCCCCTAGTCTCCTTTGTGGAGCCTAGAGGGACAGTAAAATTGCCACAGCTTGGTTGATTGGTTCATTCAGACTGAGGTGAGTCAGCTGTTCCCACAGTCATATCATTTGAACAAAGCTTAAATGTCATTTTCACAATCACAAAAATAATCTTTACTATTGCTATATATCAGTCATCCCCACTAGGCAGACCAGACCAGAAAACCAATGCCACAGGAAGACTAGAACTACACTTGATTGAAATAGGCTATACCGTAATGAAAGAAACTTGCTAGCCTGATGGTGCTGTCCCTCCCCTCCTTCTTATACCCCAGTGAATGAGTGAGGCGTTTGCCCAAGCTGCTTCCGAACACTGTTTCTTGGGACTTAAAGAATGTTTCAGCCCTCTTTGCCTTGATAATGGTTTTTGCATATTTATGTCAAGGTCATCTCCCTTACTCTCTACAATATCTGATCAAGCATGTTTTTATCTTAAGTTGTACCTGTGGAAAAAACAAAGTATCTCAGTTCCATAAGTTTATGGAAAGTTCTCTAGCTTGTGATTACAATGACACGTGAACTTGAAAATTACTTTAATTCATATGTGTATATGCAGGTCAGCTGGTCTGGTATTTTTTCAAAATGGTGATATAAATAAAAACCGACATTACGGCTGGCTATAATCCAGAATACGGCTTTATATTTCATTTATAGTCATTACGATATAAACAGCAATCTGATCTGAACATGCAATACATCCTAGAAAACAACTGATTAACAAATGTGTAAACAGGCTTGAAATAATCATGTGACATGGTAGAATGGTATGATAATCCAAAACTAATTGTTTTGACATAATTTCAAGCATTTTTACTACTTATGCCCTTATAGTGCCTTAATCTGACACCTCTAGTATGTGTTTGATAAAATGCTTCCTTCGCTTTGTGTTTTTTTCCAAAATAAATCAATATGACATACAAAAATAAAAAGTGTTGCCTCTGAAACTCCTCACTCTCTGGGTTAGGGGATGTTGAATATTACAATATTAAGTATGAATGATATGTCTATGAAGGTTCTCAGTCATCCAGGTGGAATTGTCTGTAGCTTGAATCATGTCAACTGGATTTCTATTTTCTTAGTGGAAACGTTTCGCTCCTTATCCAAGGAGCTTCTTCAGTCTGAGCAAAGTTGGTAAGAGAATCCTAAATATGTTTCTAGGTAGCTGTGTGACCTTACACCTGGGGCTAGGTCATGGTTATATTGAGATGTTATTTTTAAGTCCTTTTACCATCTAAAGGAGAATCGTTAAGATCACCATGCTGCTGTTGAGCTTGTGAAATGGTCTTAATCTTCCTAGGCACAGAAGACAAAGCCGGGAGATAGATGGGAGATAGATTGTGCCTGAGGCCCCCACCTCTATTCAAGGAAGGATTTTCCAAGTTGGCATAAATGGATTCCTTGACCCCTCTCTCAAACCACCTATCTTCTCTGTCTAAAATGTGAACATTAATGTCCTCAAATGAGTGTCCTTTTTCCTTTAAATGTAACCTGCTGACAAAGGAAGATGTACAGTGGTTCTAAACACTGCAGACTACCACAATAAAATTACCTCACTTTTGGAGGATCACCATACATATGAAAAACTGAAAAGAGACCCCACCAACAATTACAAGAAAAAGGTAATAGACAGTTTGAAACAATTGGAACATGATGGCTCCATCGATAGGATTACCTACCACCGTCTGTATCCTGGAGAAGCCATCCCCTGCATCTACGGACTTCCTAAGATCCACAAGGAAGGAACACCCCTCCGACCCATAGTCAGCAGCATTAATTCGGTAACATACAACATTGCCAAACACCTCTCTACCATACTAGCACCTCTAGTTGGACACTCTGAACACCACATCCATAATTCGGAAGAATTTGTTTCCAAAGCAAAGATCCTGAAACTGGATACAGATGAAACTATGGTCTCCTTTGATGTGTCCTCCCTTTTCACCAGCATCCCCACCACTCATGCTCTATCCGCTGTCAGGAAGAGACTAGAAGAGGACAGCACCCTTGAAAGGAGAAGCCATCTCAACCCAAACCAGATCTGCCATCTTCTGGACCTGTGTCTTAACACCACTTATTTCACATACAGAGGTGACTTTTACAGACAAAAACACGGCTGTGCCATGGGTTCTCCTGTGTCATCCATTGTGGCCAATTTATACATGGAAGAAGTGGAGAAGAAAGCACTCAACACATTCCAGGGAACGGTGCCCACCCACTGGTTTAGGTATGTGGATGACACCTGGGTCAAAATCCAGACCCAGGAAGTACAGGCCTTCACGGACCATATAAACACTATAGATGCCAACATTAGCTTCACCAGAGAAGACACCAAGGACAACAGACTGGCATTCCTAGACTGTGAAGTCCTCATTGGGACCGGTGGCAAGCTAGAAATAGGGATCTACAGGAAACCCACACACACAGATCAATATCTGATGTTTGACTCCCACCATCCACTGCAGCACAAACTAGGAGTCATCAGGACATTGTCACACAGAGCAGAAACCATCCCCACCTCCATGGATTCCAAAAAGAATGAAAATCAGCACCTGAGAACAGCTCTGAAGGCCTGTGGATATCCAAATTGGGCCTTCACCAAATCTAAATCTACCAGACCCAAAACAGTGACAGATAGGGCTGAGACTCAGAATAAGCGAAAGAACCTGGTCATTCCCTACATGGCTGGTGTGTCTGAAAAGATAAAATGGATATTTGGCAAACACCACATACCTGTATATTTCAAACCCACCAACACACTGAGACAGAGGCTTGTACACCCCAAAGATCAAACTCCAAAACACAAGAAAAGCAATGTAGTTTATGCAATCCAGTGCAGTGAGGAGTGCTCTGAACTATACATTGGAGAAACCAAACAACTTTTGTACAGGAGGATGGCCCAACACAGGAGAAGTAACACCACAGGACCAGAGTCAGCAGTTTATCTTCATTTAAAGGAAAAAGGACACTCATTTGAGGACATTAATGTTCACATTTTAGACAGAGAAGATAGGTGGTTTGAGAGAGGGGTCAAGGAATCCATTTATGCCAACTTGGAAAATCCTTCCTTGAATAGAGGTGGGGGCCTCAGGCACAATCTATCTCCCATCTATCTCCCGGCTTTGTCTTCTGTGCCTAGAAAGATTAAGACCATTTCACAAGCTCAACAGCAGCATGGTGATCTTAACGATTCTCCTTTAGATGGTAAAAGGACTTAAAAATAACATCTCAATATAACCATGACCTAGCCCCAGGTGTAAGGTCACACAGCTACCTAGAAACATATTTAGGATTCTCTTACCAACTTTGCTCAGACTGAAGAAGCTCCTTGGATAAGGAGCGAAACGTTTCCACTAAGAAAATAGAAATCCAGTTGACATGATTCAAGCTACAGACAAGTATGAATGATATTGCATGGATGTTGTAAACTATTTTCTCCGCTTAGGTATTTATTTACCTGCCAAAGCTATAAAAAGTGAATTACTTGGCGGATTTGTTGCATACTACCATCTCATTCCAATCTACACTGTAGGGAAGCAACAAAAGATAACAATGTTGGTTCTTTGTATATTCTTCCCTCAACTTCAGCACAGTCCCTATATGCAGTAAAATTAAATACTTCTGAGCAACAGCGCAGGGTTGTTGCAAACTACTTAGAGACCAATTTGCAGTATTCAATATATGCGACACTGTTGGATTATCATCAATTGCTTTTTCCTAGTCTCAGCCCCTTCTGACCTGCAGTATGAGGACAATTAATTTGTTCTGGAATTTGCATGACAAATTTTTTTTTAATCCATACTAGATTAGAACTGGATCAGAAAGAACTATTCTTTTGGCTAATATCTTTTGCAGCTAGTACCAATTCTGGTTATTTCTTTGACTTCTCCATTTCTGTGAATTAAGAATGGTGCAAGTCGTAATATTACCTAACCAGATGAGATATTCTTTTGTTCCTTTTTTATTTTTTGTCATTTTCTCTGTCTTTCTTTTCCAGCTACTCAATTCCATCCCTCCTGCTATCCAATTTTCTGAATTTTTTTTCTCCCGACAGGCAGCATCATACAGTATATATCCCCTCATTAGACGTTTGGGGGATTCCCACAGAAAGTTTTTTTTCTGCTAAAACCTTGTGGGTTCTTTGATTCTAGTACCTTCCTCTCATGTGTGGATGTTTCGATTGGCTACATAGCTGCAGGTAACTCTCCTCTGCAGATCAGAAACTATATAAAATGGTTCCTGTCTTACATCTTGATGCCTTTTTCCTAATATAAGTATTACACCTTCAAGCTCTTTAACAACTCATTGAGTTATTTATAAAAATAATAAAGGCGGAATAAAAATAAATAAATAAATAAATATTTTCATATAATATGCAGTTATTACACTGCAGTTATTAGGTTTTATTCTATATAACAAGATACTTGGCATATTTAAAGTCCCACTGAATTAAGTGGATGCACTATGTTTACTGATGTACTTCTGTGACTATAGATGCACTTTACATATTTTTTGTTTATGTAATAAATATGGTATGTTATGGTTTAGCTGTATCTGGAGTTACTCATGAAGATTTTAGGATAACTGATATTAACTGATAAGGATGGACTTATTTCTTTAAAATATTTTAAAAAAACCATAGGATTGAATTAAGTGGACAGTTTATGTCTCCATTACTCCTTTGGCAGCTCCCTTAACTACTCTTGTTATATGGTTACAGGAAGCATATTCTGACTAAAATTCAAAACATTGATTAGTAAGTCTTGTGGAGTTCATAAGTCCACATACCTATTCTCCTTAATTTGAGTGCTCAACAAAAATAATTGAGCTATGGATAGTTATGTTGATTAATCAAAACTATGTAGATCTGTGCTCTGTATTTTTTCTTAGAAAGAACTCCACTAAGTTCAGTGGGACTCTTAGTAAAAGTATGCATAGGTTTTCTATCTTATAAATAAGGCAAGGACTAAACAACTATAGAATTATGAACCTCTCTGTTATATTAAAATAATTCTGGACTTGGAGAATATATTCCCACCCTTTACAAAATAAAATTAAGATTGTTTGAGTATCTTAAGGTTTGAGTTCTACCAGGATGAATTTATATTTCTTCTAATCCTAATGTTATTTATTCTGACATTCTGAATATTAAATAGAGACACTATGTTTAAATAATGTGAAGAGCCTTTATTTAAAGCAACAAAGGCCAATCTATTTAAGGCTTATGTTGACAGTCTATCCTTAACCCATACAAATTGTGTCAAACAGATATAATGGCATGAATTATACTATTCTTAAAGTTACATTTCCAAGACTACATTTGAATTTTTTTCTGTTCTGACAATTTACCATTTTTCTATTAGTATGTTTAAGTATAGTCTTAACATTTGCTACAGCTCCAATTTAGGAGGAGGAAATGATAGGGTTTTATTAGGAATTTCATTTTGCACAGCATTATTTCTTTATATTCAGTTCAAGTTTTTTGTATTTTATAAAATCTGGTATTTTTTCAAAGATGAGATAATTTATGCAAATTTACTGGGAAATAAGGCTTACTCCTTGCTAAATATTAAAAAAATTGTAGTCTTAAGCAATTTATCAACTTTTTTTTCCTGACAAAATCAGACTTCTCCTGGAATATCAGGCCCATAGTTTGTCTTGAATTAATGGCCTAAAGATGGAATAAGTTCCATTGTGACACTCAGGACCAACTGAATGGGCTATCATGTCCCAGCTGCAAAACTCCTGATGATCACTAGATGGAAGGAAAATATTTATTTTCTGGGTCTCTTTGCTGCCATCTACTGGTAGTCTTGGATTTCTACAGCCCAAATCTGTCTGAATACAGATTCAGACTCTGCAACTAATCTGCCTAAACGTTGCCTAAATGTTGATGGGAGTGACACCCACACTGTCACAGTTGCATTGGCTACAGGTACATTTCCAAGTCCATTTCCAAGTGCTTGTCCACCTTCTCCCTTTAACTGTTTAGGACCAAGTTATTTGAACCATTTTTCACCCATAACAACCCACCTGAACTTGAAGATCAGGAATTGAAGTCCTTTTTCCTTGCCCTCCTTTGAGTGCTGCTTGGATTTAAAAACAAGACAGAGCACTTTTTTTAGGGGCACCTTGGATATGGACAAGGGCATCTGTAGCAGGGGTTCAAAAAAGTCAGGACTTTGGGTACAACTATGCAATCGAAGTTGTGCCCCTTTTTAACATGTATTGCATGGACCTAAAAAAGGGTGGGGTTTGAGCTATCATCTTTATTTTTTTTAACTTACTCTGTGGACTCCCCGGATATAAAATGCCTGAACATCTGGGCTTCATCAAACTACCAAATTTTAAGAACTACCTAAAGACCCATTTATTTACCCCAGTATTTCCCTGAAAGCGTTGTTTCGCTTTTCCTAGGATATATAGTATATTATTTTGGAAGAACTTTCTAAGTTTCATAGTGTTTTGATGTTGGCTTTATTACGTGTGAGCTTTTTTTGTGACTTTTGCTAATTAAGCTAATCAAGAAGAATGTTAAATAAACAAATGAAAATATGGAATATTGCTATGAATTCAGAATATTTCTGATTGTGTTATTCTTTATCTGGGTCAGGTCATTGACAGTACTATGAAGTGAGCCAGGAAGTGGGAACCAGGAACTATGGAGCAAGAAAATTTAGAACTGATAAAGAATTTAGCCTAAGGGAAGAACCCAAAAGGGAGAAGTAAGAAGAAAGAAATCAGGGATATGAATTAGGGAAGACTTTGCTGCTCAAGCAAAATCTCTGTTGGAAGAAAGTAATGTTCTGTTTTGAAGGACTTCCTTATTTTGGTATGGCAGACAGTCCTAGGTCTAAGAGCACATCACTGTGAATTGTCATTTGCAAATCAATGGTAGCCCACAAATCCCAGGAGGGACCCACAATGGCTTTTGATTGGTCTGCCCCACCGTATTGTTAAAGCCTAATTTACTTTGTTCTACATTGTTTTGGCCTTTTAATCTACAATAATCTGTTCTGAAGTAGGATAATTAATCCATAATGTTTTAAGAAAGTACCAAATTTAATAATAGTAGAATGTTTAATTATGTATCTATTATGGAACAGTTGCAACTCAAAACATGTTATTATGAATGAGTTATTCAGGGAATGATGATGGAAGAAATAAATCCTTGTACAGCTACATGTTTTGGATTCAATTTCAAAAAGGTGTTTCAGAGCCTGCAGGGGCACAAATATAATCTAAACCACTACATTGGTACAGGAGGCTACAAATATAATTCCCAGGATTGTTCAGATCTCTGGAAACAACACAGTTACCTTAAAGAGTTGCAGACAGCTGCTACATTCACATTCCTGCACACACCAAAGCAACTTTTTGGAATCTAATCTAAAGCACTGCACCATAGTATACAAGCACTTTGTTTTTGTGAAGATGCATTAGTGTACAGATGCATTAGACCAGTGTTTCTCAATCTTGACAACATTAAGCTGTGTGGACTTCAACTCCCAGAATTCCCCAGCCAGCGTGCTGGCTGGGGAATTCTGGGAGTTGAAGTCCACACAGCTTAAAGTTGTCAAGATTGAGAAACACTGCATTAGACCAAAAGAAGCTTGTCTTTCATTTGCTAGGAATCTACAGTAGATGCCTAAATGATGTTAAATGGACATGTGTGTATGCTAAAAAAAAAAAAGTAAAAGGTACTTCTTGCATGTCCTGAAAGGCAAAACATGGGTAGAAGTTTTGAAAGGACAAATATTGGAAAAGAGGGATTTCCCTACATGTGTTTTCAAGCACGTATTTACATTGTGTACTGTTACCTACCTTTGACCCTGTGTTGCTTGGCAAAGGGTCTCCTAGTGGGCCCCTCATCCATCATTACATGCTAGAATGCTTATTTTGGTGTTGCAAGGAGCAGTATTTTAATCAGTATTAAGCTTCTGTTGTCTATGCTCCAGTTTAGTTTCCCATAGTGCTCCTACTACAGCACTGCTCAGCATTGTGGGAGATTTAAATGTTGCTAGACCAGCCTCACATACTGCTCAGAGAAACAGGCTACATTCTTTTTTTTAAGTGGACCATGAAGGCAGATTTAATGGTGGGTCTTGCCAGAGTGTTAAGGCTGCAGCAGCTGGTCAGTGATTGAGTGTTAATTCAAACAGAGAAAAAATACTTAAAAATGTATTCTTGCTTGTTCTGGATTTCATTAATCTTTTTATTTTCTCAGCATTAGAATAGCTGATTCTAACAATGACAGTTTTTGTCTCAGGAACAGTATCAACTTCTGAAGGAAGGAGCATCCTGAGAACTTTATTACAAGGTGAAAATAATTTTTAGAAACTCATTTCTGCATACCATAATTATGATCTTTTCTGTCTACACCTCTGGTACATTTTTTTTGGTAATATAGACAGCAAGTATTGCAAGCAGTCATTCATTATTATCCAATTTGGCCTTCTGAAGATACATAGAAGTAGCACTGTCTACAACGGTATCCTTATTCAGAAGGCATTTTGAAGGACACAGTGAAACATATTTCAGCGTGATAAGTTTCAGAACTGGGCAGTGTAATTCAGCACATTACTAATTTTTGAATTATATTCAAAATTATATTCAAAATAAATATTATCTCAGGGAAAAATAACTGTAGATATAAAACTCTACTGCAGTGCTTTCCAAACTCCCGCCGTTGGCGACACACCAACGGTGGCAGCGGCGCGGGGGCATGCACGGTGGCAGCCTCGTGTTTTCTGCTAAAACCTGGAAGCGCTGATGGCGCGCTGCCGTTGCTGCTGCCGTGGCGGCAACACGCCATCACCACTTCCGGGTTTTGTCGCGACACACTAAAGTGTCACGACACACAGTTTGGAAAGCTATGCTCTACTGAGTCATTGCTCTGGATGTGTCAGTAGCCATTAGATTAGAAGGAAACAAATCCAAGCATTGAGCTATAGAAATACACGAGGAATTATCTCTAAGGGTTTGGAATTCTGCTGCAACTCTACATGTAGGCTGGATTCATGCTAACCATAACGTGGTTTAATTTGTTTGGGCTTAACATGTGAACCAAGATGTTGTGGTTGGTAAATTGTAGTTCAGTATTAGATCTAAAACAAGCCACTACAGCTTTCCAACAAACCATATTTAAAACAAGCCATAGCTTAATATAAAGTGTGAACTCAATCTTTAGGCTGACAGAATGATCTAGCTGTACTCAGTGCAGCAGCAAACCAGAATTCTCTTTCCAAAGTATCAGTTGAGAATGACAAAAATATGCAAGGCCAAAGCTGTAAATGATATGGCGATTCAAGAACATAGGTACTGTACCTTCAGCAAATTGATTAATTAATAATTTGTAGCACATTCCTGTCTTTCTAGGAAATGATGCTTAAGATGCTTAAAATCACCAAATACAATGATTCATATTAAAATTACAGGGATATGAAACATCAATGTTTGGATTTTTTGGATTTATTCTATATCATATTTATAGGACACCTTGGCCAATATGCCTGAATTTGTCACCCAGAATTGCACTGTGATCAGGATAACCCTGTTTCATATGCCATATATAGCATTGATGTGTTTGAGGCTTGTTTCATATAAATTACCAACTGAACATACCTCCATTTTTATTAGATACTAAAAAACCCACTACAAAGTAGAAAACTAATAAAACTGGGAGAAGGGCAATGGAAGAGGCACTTTGAATATCCTTTCCTACAGAGTATGTATTAGAGAAATAAATATAATAATTGCCTGGAAAATGGACAATTTTTCTCATGAACCAAATTGCCTGGGATAAAGAGGTTGCTCTTCATTATTTACCACTTAATAATAACAGATATTATATAGTTTATGATATGATCATATAATGTTACTGTAATTTCATTTGAAGCTATTCATTATCATTGGATTTTGTCTATCATATAATACAGATTTTTAAAATAAACCAGTGATTTCTACTGTTATTTATCCAACCTACTTCTTTATTATCATGATTGGGAATTCTTTATATGGTCATATACCATAGCAGAGAATTCAATGTGTGAAAGATTTCAATTAGAAATCTGAAACCTTGTAGAAATATTACTTTAGCCTTTGCAAAAGCCTATTCAGTTTGACAGACTCTGCACACTATTTTAGCAAACTACCTTGTTTATGAATCCAAGCTGCCTAACTTAATTTTGACATTTTAACCAAATCTCTACCCATATTCATAGTTTAAAGCCAAACATCACTTAATCTGTTGTTGAACTGACAATTAAGAGATGATTCTGAACAACTGGATTAGCGCTGCAGCCTCATTTCAATCAACAGTATCCTTGGCATAGTAACATGGGGGTTTTGTGAGTGTATAAGACCTACAGAGCTTTGGCCAGGGGCCCATGCTTTTAGCATCTGTAGCTAGGAGGGCTAAATATCACCCTCCCTCAAATTATCCATTCAACTTGAACTCTACTGTGCTATATTTATGGAAGTCCTGTGTGTGAAGTTATTTACACATGTTTGGTGTGACTGGAGTTTTAAGATTCCTTTTGAAGTGTTAACACCCTAATAAGTACATGTATAACACATACTGTATTTTTGAAGCAGTCCAGAGTAGCTTAAACACTTGAATCAACAGTTGTACGGCTCTCATTTTGTTAACTCTATCTAAGCTCAGCCACAGTAGGACAGGAAAGTTGAAACATTTCTCCTTTACGTGGCTGCCAATAAAAACTAGCCCTACCTCGCTGGACTGAGTCATGTAAGTCCCACTGTGATGATGGAGTTCAGGCTCCACACAGAGTTCAAGTTGGGCTGACAGCACAGTACCACCCAGGAATGTAATGTACACGTTCTCTTTTATATATTCCCTGAGCTGAGAACTGTTAACAAATGAGAAACAGCAACTTAAAGTAGTTTCTCAGTCATTCTTAATTAAGAGTAACACAATGGCAGGAAAACAAAAGTAGTCTTTGCTGGTGCATTGAAGACCACTTTAAACTGGTCCATTTTAATTAAGAAGGCTCACAACAGGATCTAAATGTGCAGAAGCAGCATTAAAAATATAGATGGGGAAACTAACTCCAAACCAGCTTAGTTATCTCTGGTACCCATCAAACAAACAGTAATTTTAATCGGGATTAGTGTTAAACAAGTAACTAGAAATAAAAAGCAGAGTAAAAAGATTTAGAGGGTATTCTATTATCAGTAAACTAGATAAACAATAACTATCCTTGGATGAAAGATAAGAATTAGGAACTCCTCAAAAATAAGATACTGGAAGTACAATCACACACCATTCCAATTTTTTTAAAAAAGGGGGGGTGAGTTTAGGGCATTATTGTGGATGCACAGGAAGTTGAGCTAAGAGATAAAAGGAACATATATAGAAAACAGAAGAATGGTGTAATCACCAAGAAGGCACACCAGCTATTAGCATAAACCTAACTGGACTCTATCAGATTTGGCCCATCTCATTCTGAATGACAACTTGCATTCCAACTGGAAGAAAGCCCTCAACCAGAAAATGATATTGTGCAGCCTACTCCCTTCCAATTCATTGAACAGGGACCAGCCTAAGGAATTGATTATGCAATGTCTTCTAGATTTAGAATTGCAGTTTCACCTGCTCATCTGATGTCAGTCCAGGTAGACCAGACCAGAAAATCAACTCCACAGGAAGACTACCTTTATTGAGATTAGCTATAACCACAGAATCTTGCAAGTCAGACTGTGCTGACAAAAACTTCCAGGTCATCTATAATGTTGCTATGTTTTGCTACTTAGCTTCAAGAATGCAACAGATGCTTCCTAAAAATCAAGTTCCACTCATGTAAAGCTTGCTTGTTTTCATATTTCTCTGTATGTTTGTTTTTGTTTTGCTGGCTTCTAGATATAAGGAAGTTTTAGCAAATAGCTAATATCTGCAGAAAGGAAGTCAGAAAAATTAAAGTACAAATTAAAGTACAAAAGGAATTTAGGTTTACAAGAAAACAACAAAAAGGCCTTTTTCACCTCTGGGCAGTTTCACACTGTAGCCTTAACCTGCTCCTGTCCCATGCTGATGCTGGCTGGATCCTAAACCAGCTGAAGCAAGTTCTATCTAGATTGGAATGCTTCAGCAACAGCTGCCCAAATATGCAATGCAGACTGTGGACTACCCAGCCCCCTTTTGGGTAATTCCCCTGCTACTGTGCCCACCTGATTGACCCTTTTTTCCTTTTCCCTGTTGAATTTTCCTCTCTTCTGCATCCACTGGGATAAATTGGAAGGGCAGGGTAAGAAGCCAAATTTCCAGAACAGAAGCAATGTGGTTTAGAGAGTACAGTTCACCTCTTCTGCACTCCTGGAAGCCAAGGAAACAGTTACTAGAAGACAATGTATGTTGCCAATTCCAAAGAGAAAATCTGGAATTTGCCATTTAGTCAGATTTCCCTTTCCTTGTACACTCATATTTCTTTTCCCGTCCCTTTCTTCCATTTAATAGCCAAATTCCATCTCCATTTGAAAAAAGACTTACTGTGTGCAAAGAAGAGTAGAAATTATGATCCAGAACATAGGCTCTTTGCCCTCTCCCTCCCTTTTCTTTTTTCCTTTTTGTTTTTAACTTGACTTTAACCTTTCAAGAAGTGGAGATAGGGAAAATGATCAATGCTTTGAATCTGACACTCATGTCAGTAAGTTGGGGTGAGAGAGAAATTGTTTCACTGCTGCATTGGTGAACTTGTATTTTTTTTAACCACTGAGGTCCAAAATGCAAGGCGAGACCACTGTCCTGGGTGAGGGAAATTCCTGGCACTAGCTACAGTAGCCAATTGATATACAGCACTGTATGAGCCAGTGCAAACCAGAAAAAAATATTTCTGATGAGCAGGAAAACATGGGCAGAGGTTGAGTACATGATGGATTGGGGTGTGACCAACCAGGTTGCTATCCAGAAAGTCAGTATTCTGCACTTGCAATGGGGCAACCAAGCAGTGCAGATCAGCCCTGTCAATTGGAAAAGGAAGGAGCGTGCCTCCAGCTTGAAGAAGATGGTATGATAATAACAAGTGATGGGGACAGCACAGAGCTTCTCAACCCCTGTATTGCTTGTTTTCTTCCTAAGACTAGACCAATTATAGCTGAGAGTGGATGTTATCTTGAAGCCTTTTTCTATGTTCTTTTAGAAATCATGGAAGATGGATGTAGTGCCAGGGGAGTGGAGAAGGAAAAATATTGTTCCTATTTTCAAAAAGGACATTAAAAAGCACTTAGGTAGCTACAGACCGGTTAGCTTTATGGTGACACTGGGCAAAAACTCTGGAGTAGATTATTAAGCAGACTGTTTGTAAGAGTTTAGAAAATAATGCATTACTTAGCAGGAGGCAGCATGGGTTTATCAAGAGTAAGTCATGTCAACCTGATATCCTTTTTTCCACAGAATGGCCATTTTAGTTGACTGCAGTAGACATAGTATACCATGAGATCTTAAAGAGAAGATCCTAGGATCTCATGAAAGATCTGGGCTGGTCCATTGAGCCATTAGATAACTACAGAGCTGGTGGGACTAGTGTACATCAATGGCTCCACATCAAGCTGAAGGAAGCATCAAGTGGCATATTGCAGGATCCATTATGTATTCTGTGCTGTTCCAACATATTTGAATACACAACTTGAATAAAATTAATAGTGGAAAAGCACCTGGACCAGATGGCCTATCAGCAGTTTACTATAAATGCTTTGAGGATGAATTATGCTTACCTTTACAGAAGACTATGAACTCGATTTTGGAAACAGGAACCATGCCGGAGACTTGGAAAGAAGGTCATATAACATTGATACCAAAAGAACAACAAGATTTGACTTCAACAAAGAATTATAGGCCAATATCTTTATTGAATAATGACTATAAGATATTCACAACGATATTAGCGGAAAGAATGAAAAATATTCTTAAGAATTATATTCATCAAGACCAAGCAGGATTTTTACCTAAGAGAGAAATTCGAGATAATGTCAGAAATGTATTAGATGTATTGGAATACTTGGAACAACATAATGAAAAACAAGCTGCCTTGATATTTATTTACTCTGAAAAACCTTTTGACAATTTAAATTGGCCTTTTATGTTTAAAGTACTGGAGAATATGGACTTTGGAGGGAATTTTATTAAGTGGATCAAATCAATATATACTCCTCAATTTGCAAAAATAATTGTTAATGGAGAATTTAGTAAACCATGTGAAATACAAAAAGGTACAAGACAAGGTTGTCCTTTATCTCCACTTTTGTTTATATTGGTATTAGAGGTTTTACTTAGAGATATTAGACAAGATGACAATATTCATGGTATTAGAGTTAAAAAAGAAGTTTACAAACTAAGAGCTTTTGCTGACGACCTAGTCATTACCTTGGAGAATCCATTAGATGGAATTGAGTCACTGTTACAGAAATTGAAAGACTTTGGGTCGTTAGCAGGGTTTAAAGTGAATTTACAGAAAACAAAAGTTTTGATTAAAAATATGGATCATCATCAACAAGAGAAATTGAGAGAAATAATGGGATATTTGATGGAAGAAAAGGTAAAATATTTGGGAGTATATTTAACATCTAAAAATGAATATAACATCTTAAAATGAATATCTTGCCGCGAATTCTATATCTTTTTCAAACATTACCTATATTGTCATCAGAAGTACCTTTTAAACAATGGCAGCGAGATATTTCTAAATTTATTTGGCAAGGAAAAAAACCAAGAATAAAATATAAAGTTTTACAAGATTCAAAAGAAAGAGGTGGACTAGGTCTTCCAGATTTGAAATTATACTATACAGCTTGTTGTTTGGTATGGCTCAAAGAATGGATAGTTCTTAAAAATGAAAAATTATTGAATTTGGAGGGCCACGAATTAAGATATGGATGGCATGGATATTTGTGGTATGACAAAGTTAAAGTTAATGTGGATTTTAAAAATCACTATATTAGAAGATCTCTATTAAGGATTTGGAATAAATATAAATCAACTTTATGTTATAAGAGACCTTTATGGATTTCAACGCAAGAAGCATTTCATAGAACAGAAGAAAGAAGACAAATGGCTGACTTATAAGGACTTTTTAAAAAAGGAACACGGACACTATATAATTAAATCAAAAGAAGAACTTGCTTTAGAAGGATATTCTTTTCAATGGCTTTCCTATATGCTACTTGTAGAAAAATTTAAATTGGACAAGAAAAATTTCGAATTTGAACAAACTAAATCAGAATTTGAGATACAGCTATGTGAGACAGATGACCACCTGATTGCTAAAATGTATAAATTATTGTTAAAAGGAGAGATGGTAGAGGAACAAGTAAAAGACTGTATGATCAAATGGGCAAAAAATGTTGGCCATAATATACAAATGCAACAATGGGAAGATATGTGGAATAAAGGGCTAAAATTTACTTTGTGTTATAACTTAAAGGAAAACTTTTACAAGATGATGTACAGATGGTACATGACCCCACAAAAACTTGCTAAAATGTATGGGAATGTTTCCAACTTATGTTGGAAATGTAAAAAAAAAGAGGGGTCTTTTTACCATATGTGGTGGACATGCGAGGTGGCAAAGAAATACTGGACTCAAATACATTCATTGATGCAAAATATATTACAAATTCGAATTCCATTTAAACCGGAATTATTTTTATTGGGAATATCAGAAGAACAAATAGGAAAGCAATTTAATAGAATTATACAATATATGGTTACAGCAGCGAGACTTATATATGCACAAAACTGGAAAAACTGTATCTTACCAACGATACAAGATTGGATGTTAAAATTGATGGATATGGCAGAAAATGACAAATTGACATGTTTATTAAAAGAAAATTCAAATTATTACTTTCTTAAAGAGTGGAAACCATTAATGGATTATTTGCAACATGCAGGAGGAGCAAAGCTTATATGGGGTTTTGAAGATTAAAGTATATATAAATTGATATATTAGACAGGAAATGTTTTTGAATGTTATATAAAGAACTAGCATGTATGATAAATCTTGTAAATTACCATGACCAGAGATAAATCGGAAGTTAACTAATTTCTATGTCTTATTTCTCTCTTTTTTTCTTTACTTTTCTACACTTTTTTTCTTCTTTCTTTGATTTGTATTTCTATTTCTTTTTCATTTCTAACTTTTAACTATGTATATCTAAAATCTTAATAAAATTTGGGGAAAAAAAGAATACACAACTTGAATAAGGGGTTAGAAAATACAATTGTTACATTTTCGGAAGATGCAAAGATGGCAGGATAACTAAAACTTTAGAGGGAGGTATCAAGATTCAGGAGGATCTTGACAAGCTATAACAATAATCAGAAAACAACAAGTTGGATTTCAACAGGGACAAATGCAAAGTTTTTCATTTAAGAAGAAAAAAAATCAAAGGCATGAGTACAGGATAGAGGGACCATGTTGAGCAGCAGTATATGTAAAAAGGAACCGAGTGTTTTGGTAGATCACAAAGTGAATATGAATCAACACTGTGAAGCAACTGCAACACCTGCCCCACCCCCACAATCATAGGCTTCATCAACAAAAGTATAATGTTAAGATCAATATCAATATCTCTATTCTGCATTGTTTAGATTACTGCTAAAATACAGTTCTTGACTCCACATTTTAGGAACACTGATAATCTAGACCATGTCCAGAAGAAAGACAAGATAAGAGGTCTGGAAGCAAAAACATATAAGGAACAGTTGGAGGCACTAGTCATGTTTAGCCTAAGAAGATGCAGGGAGATGTCTTCAAGTATCTGAACAGCTATCATGTAGAACAAGGGTCGGAAATGGCGGCTCGCGAGCCAGATGCGGCTCTTTGGCCCGAGTGTGGCTCTTCCGCAGCTGAACTCACCCCCGCCCCTTCCACGCGATTGGCCCCCGCCCGCAAACCCCGCCCCCTGGCTCTCGCACTGAGCGAGGCCCGGCGCGGCAGGGAGGCGCTGCTGGCCCAGGACGCGGCGCTGTCGGAGGCGGCGCAGGAGCGGCTGCAGGGGCTGCTGCGGCTGGAGATGGCGCTGCTCCGCGGCATCCAGGTGCTGGGCGAGGGCGCGGGCCCGGGACGCGAGCGGCAGGGCGGCGCAGGGCGAAGAGCCGCCTGCTCTCCCCTTGGCCGCCTCCGGTCCGAGCCTGGCTCGGCTCCCCCGGCTGCCGCAGGGCTCGGGTTAGCGGGGGGAGAGGACGCCGAACAGCGGGGTGGGGGGATTGATGGGGCGGGAGGGTGCAGCACCGCGCGCCGCCCTTGACGTCAGGCACTGGCGAAGGCCTTTCCCCTTCTCGCCAAAGAGCCCGCGCCTGCTTGGCCGCGGCGGTGGCGGAGGATGTGCGGCCTGGGGATCCTGCCGCAGATGGGAAACCCAGCCTGCTCTCCCCACCCGCTTCCCACGCTCTCTGCTCCCCAGAATATCGTGGGGCAAAGGGAAACCTGCCCGGAGGGGTCATCAGGAGCACAGGATCCGGCCCCAGCCCAGCCCGGCCCGCAGCTTCGGCGCCTCCCCTCGCCATTGCGAAAGTCCCAGGCGACGGCGGGGACATGTTCGACCTGCTCGTGCAGCACCCGGGCGGCCTGGGCGAGCCGTGGGCCCGGCCGGGCGGGGCTGGATGGGGCGGCCGCCCCTGGAGACTCCGCGGCCCTCCGGCTGCCAGAGAGGAGGAGAGGCGGTGGAAGAGCTGCAGCCGGGGGGCTGCAGTGTCTCCAGGGGCGGCCGCCCCGTGCTGCACGAGCAGGTCGAACATGCCCCCGCCGTCGCCTGGGACTTTCGCGATGGCGAGGGGAGGGCGCCGAAGCTGCGGGCCGGGCTGGGCTGGGGCCGGATCCTGTGCTCCTGATGACCCCTCCGGGCAGGTTTCCCTTTGCCCCACGATATTCTGGGGAGCGGAGGGTGGCAGCTGTTTCTCCGCCACTCACGGTGGGGCGGCCGGGCCGGGTTCGCGGAGCCGCTGGCTGCACCCCCTCCCTCCGTGAGCCCCCGCCCCCTTCCACGTGATTGGCTCCCGCCCGAAAACCCCGCCCCCTTCCACGCGATTGGCTCCCACCCGCAAACCCCGCCCCCTTCCACACGATTGGCCCCCGCCGCAAACCCCCCCCTTCCACACGATTGGCCCCCGCCCGCTAACCCCGCCCCCTGGCTCTCGAGCACTTCAAAATGTGCACGAGCATGTCAAAATGGCTCCCGGCACAAAAAGTTTGCCAACCCCTGATGTAGAAGACAGAGCAAAACTGTTCACAGTTGATCCAAAAAAAGGGGCAAAATGTAAATTATAAGTTAATTTTTAATTGGACATCAAAAATTGGACATCAAAATTTATTTTTTAATTGGACATCCCTTCCAACTTTTACATTCTACAATTCTATGATAAATAAGTGTATAACAAAATGTAAAGTCATCTTTACTAAGCAAGATCCAGTACTTTTCTATTGTAAAATGTTAAGGAGATCTTACCTATGTTCAGATCTGTGGGCTTGCAAAATTTTCCTTAATTGATATTTCTCATTATGAATTTAACAGTTAAAACAAAATTAATTTGAGTTCCCCTTTCCTTGATCACTGAAAGGTTTAACCCTGGTTTGAGGATTAATCCTCAAATCAGTATAATTTTCTGTTTCTTCATTGTCCAATCACACTGTACTCTTGCTAGATCAACCTTCCTTAATGGCAACTCTTATTTATACCTTTTTTTGGATTGACCAGCACATTTGGAATTTTGAGAACATGCTGTGGACATGCTTGCAAAATTGCTGCTGGGGGTGGGTGGGGAACATAACCAGTTACAAGCCTGGGTTCTGAGATGTAGCATATAGGTGACATTGACTGTCCTTGAAAAAGTTAAACAGTTTGGTTAGTATTTGTATACAAAACCATCAGGAAATACAAGGACTCTGGACTAAACTGGGAAAACAATGTTATACTGCTGTATTATGTCTATGAAGTCACTAGAAATCAAGTTTGTCTCACATATATCTTTACCTTTTATCAGCTGCCTCTTCTATTTAGCAATCCTGCAGAATGGTCTTACCTAACCTTATTTACTTCTGTCTCTTTTCTGTGCAGGTAGGCACACTTCTAAATAAGTACTGGGCTGCAGCAATGCTCCATTTTTATTTTCTAAAAAGATATGGGATCCATTTCAGGCCTAGAGGCATTCCCAGAAATAAATATAGAAACTTGTGCTTTGCAGCATTCTGGTTTCTTATTTTATACACACATGAACCTATCTGTCTCTCCATCTATCACCATGTGATACAGGAACTTAGTGGGTATCTCTGGATGTATCCATAGGCATATTGGACATTCCACTACAGCAGTGCTTTCCAAACTGCCGCCGTTGGCGACACACCAACGGCGGCAGCAGCGGTGGTGCGGGCACGCACAGCGGCGGGGGCGTGCACGGCGGCACTGGCCTCATGTTTTCTGCTAAAACGCGGAAGCGCTGATGGTGCCCCGCTGCTGTCGTCGCTGCTGCCGCCGCTGTACACATCACCACTGCACGCACGCCCCCGCCGCTTCCAGGTTGTTTCGGGACACACTAAACTGTGTGTTGCAACACACTAAAGTGTTGTGACACACAGTTTGGAAAGCTATGCACTACAGTATGCTGGGAACCTCAGTAGTAAGATATTATAAGTTAGAGATTACTAATTGGTAGCTCATGAGCCAATGTGGTCCCCAAGCAAGTTTATTTTATTTATTTATTTATTGCAGTTATATCCCGCCCATCTCCCCCACAAGGAGGGACCCTGGGCGGTTCACAGCAAGGTTTAAAATCAATTAAAACAATAAATATCAATAATAAACTATCTATCTATCATCTATCTATCTATCTATCTATCTATCTATCTATCTATCTATCTATCTATCTATCTATCTATCTATCTACATGCATCTTTCTATATCTCATACAATTCGATCCAGGAATGGTAGATCTCATCCCACCGGTCGATAAGGCTGGTCAGGGCAGATCTAAGGGACCAGCCAACCCCAAGACTGGCTATTCCCCTCCCCTCCCCAAGCATGGTGACATAACCAGGTCTTTAGGTTTTTCCTAAAGTCCAGGAGAGAGGGGGCCGATCTTATTTCAGGGGGAAGAATATTCCAGAGAATATCTTACCAACGATACAAGATTGGATGTTAAAATTGATGGATATGGCAGAGAATGATAAATTGACATGTTTATTAAAAGAAAATTCAAATTATTATTTTCTTAAAGAGTGGAAACCATTAACTGACTATTTACAAGATGCGGGAGGAGCAAAGCTTATATGGGGATTTGAAGATTAAAATATATATATATTTTGATATAATAGACAAGAAATGTTTTTTAATGTTTTATATAGACCTAGCATGTAAGATAAAATTGTTAAATTACTATGACCAGAGACAAATCGGAAGTTGACTAATTTCTATGTTTCATCTTTATCTTTTTTCTTTTTGCTTTACACTTTTTTACTCTCTTTCTTTCTTTGATTTGTATTTCCATTTTCTTTTCTGTTTCAAACTTTTATCTATGTAAATTTAAAACCTAATAAAATATATATATATATATATATATATAAAAGAAAGCCGCTGAGAGGTCATGGAGAGCCAGGATGGATGCACTGCCTCCATCCCGCTCCTGCCAGAGATCATCCATAAGTGCGACTAATGCTGTTTCCGTCCCATATCCCGGCCTGAAACCTGACTGAAAGGGGTCTAGATAATCCGTTTCATCAAGAATCCACTGGAGCTGCAACGCCACCACTTTCTCAACCACCTTCCCCATAAAGGGAAGGTGGGAGACTGGACGAAAATTGTCCACTACAACAGGGTCCAGCGATGGTTTCTTGAGGAGGGGGCGCACCAACGCCTCCTTGAAGGCCCTCAGAAACACCCCCTCCTGCAAGGATGCATTTACCATCGACTGGACCCAGCCACACGTCACCTCCCGAGCTGATTGAACCAGCCAGGAGGGACATGGATCTAATTCGCACGTGGTGGCATTTACAGTCCGGAGGATCCTATCCACTTCCTCGGGTCCAACAGGATCAAACTGTTCCCAGATAACAGGGTAAGTACGCTCCTCAGGCATCTCCCCAGACCATGTTTCACGCTTAGAGTCTAACTTAGAGCGAATCCGAGCTATTTTTATCCTGCAGATGCCTGGAAAACTCCTCAGCACGTCCCTGCAGGTGATTTTCTGAATCACCTTCCCCAAAAGGGATCGGGTGATCCTGAACAGGGCCGCTGGGCGGCATTCTGCGGATGCAATAGGAGCAGAGAAATACTGGCGTTTTGCCGCTCTTACCGCCACAAGGTAGGCCTTAACCGTGGTTCTAGCTTGTGTTCGGTTGGGTTCAGTCTTTGTCTTCCTCCAGCAGCGCTCTAGGCCATCTAAGTGCTCTAAGTTTATCCATCTATTTCGAACAGACTGTGCTAAAGTGCTATCCATTCAACCTTGAGTCAACAGACTATGCAGAGTGAAATGTGCTGTCCCTATTGCCAATTTCTAGACTGCCTCTACTACCCATTTCAAGTCACCACTCAGTTGACTTTGCTCCAAGAGAATGAATAACAAAGCCTAACAGATTTGGGGCTGCCCATGAACTGCATTGGCTTACAGGGGGGAAAACTACTTTAGCACTGATAGTTATGGATGGCTTAATCCTGTTTCATTTATAGACTGTGTATTTATTTATTTGTCAAATTTCTTTGCCGCCCATCTTGTGTACCACGACTCTGGGCGGCTTACAGATAATAAAGTGACAGTCCATAAAAACACTACAATAGAATATCAGCACAAATATAAATATAATATAATTATAATTATACAATACAAGTATAAATATAAAAATAAGTATAAACTGCCGGTCACATGACCGTGGAGGCGTCTTCGGACAACGCTGGCTCTTTGGCTAACAAACGGAGATAAGCACCGGCCCCTAGAGTCGGATACGACTGTGTGGGGGAACCTTTACCTTTTATAAATACACGTAAAAACAAATACAAGTATAAAAAAATACAAAAATACAAAATATAAAATTCAAGATGGGCATAAAATCTTATCCTTGGCACAATCACGGTGCCAGCCAACCCCATGAATGGCTATCCCCCTCCCATCCCAAGTGAGGAGGCATAACCATGTCTTCACCCCTTTCCGGAAAGCTGGGAGAGTGGGGGCCTGTCTAACCTCCAGGGGTAAGCTGTTCCAAAGGGCGGGTGCCACGGCAGAGAAGGCCCTCCTCCTGGACCCTGTCAATCAGCACTCCCTCATAGACAGGGTCCGTAACATGCCCTGTGGGAATCTGTTCACAGATTTTGTCAAGGCTTGAAATATAGGGAGAAGTGATACGTTGAGAGGCAGGGACTTCGATCCCACTGTAAATGTCAGGTTGGAAGCAACATTTTCTTGAGCAAAAACACTAATATTAAGACTTGAAAGCAATGTCATGGGGACTTGGCTTAAAAAGATATCATCAGGGCATGTTTGTGCTGTGGTGAGATGAAAGAGGGGAAAAACTCATAGCAAAAAATTGTTAATATTTTCGGTAATTAAAAAAAACAGGAAAAAGGTTTTGAAATTGTAAAAATTACAATATAGTCCACACAATGCTTCTTACTTCTTGATCTTTTATGTTATGTTCAATATGGAATATAGTCCACACAATGCTTCTTACTTCTTGATCTTTTATGTTATGTTCAATATGTAAATGTTCACATATATATATATTATAAGTATTTGGGAATCAGACAATATGTAATTCAAGAGTTCTATAATCAGGGTTAAGAGCAATGAGGTATAATTTAGACCTAAAAACAGTTTAAGACGACAGGATTAAATACCCCTTCCTTTAACGCAATTCCCTTGATCATCAAAGCATTTCCATGGAATTGCTCATTAGCTGAAGAAAAAAAAATATCCACTGCAATCTGAACAGATTCCCACAGTACAGCTGGCTTGCTTGGCCTTGAGCACTTCTGCAGATGTAGCACCTGCAACTGAGGCATAAAAGGTATGCTGCTCTGGACCTGAAGGTACTAACCTCTCCTCATTAAAAGAGAAAGGCCACCTTCCCCAGATACATATTTAATGTACTGCATCATTCTGTCAGTTGCCTTTCTACATATGATTGTTATTCTGTGGGTTCACACATGGCACTAAGCTATGGTTTGCTAAAGTCATAGTGGCCTGGTTCACACATCCAGATATGCCATAAATCATTGCTGACAAATTCCAAGGGCTGGTTTCACACACTGTTCTAAACCAGAATCAAGCCATATTATGACTTACTGTAAATTTAACACCAAAGAGCTTTGCGTGCTGCAACAAGGTATAGCTAAATGACTGTACTAAGAAGACGACGAGAACAAATTCTTTAGCTTCAAATATTTCCTTTCTTTCTCCCACCATATTGTGGGAATCAAATTTTATCAGGGGACACTGGAAACACAAGAAAGGGTTTTACAATCTTATGTAAAATCGTAAGAATCACAATCAGTACCTAACAGCATTTAAATTGTAACATTGGAGAGATCTTGTTTAATCTGGTACTCCTTAAGAAACCCCCATACTGTTTAAAACTGCTGAAACATTTTCTGAAGTTCTGGGGTTCCCTGTCATCTATATGCTGATCACATACAATTCTGTCTCCATCTAAATCTAAAGAAGCTGTTAAAGTTCTAAATTACTCTCTGATATTATAAATGGATTGGATGAGGGAAAAGAAATTGAAGAGTAATTCATTCCAGGTGTTCCTGGACATCAGCTAGGTAGATCAAGGCACTGGAATTAAACCTGTGTTATATTAGTTACACTCCCTAGAATTTTCTCATTTGCAGTTGGGAGGAGAACTCTTGGATTTATTCCTGGATTCTTGTATTCTTGGATTGTTCCTGCCGCCAGTCTGTTTGGAACACTGTAACTCATTTAAACTGGGCTTTGGGGGGCCTTTCTTACCATCTATTGATCACTTCAGGTTTGTGCTGCATTTGACCCTTCCATTTTGATCCAAAGCACTCTATTCTGACCTGTCTTTTTTCTGGGGTGAGGAAGGAGCAGGACACAGTTGCTGCCATATTGGCAGCTCTCCCAGCGATTGAACATCTGATTGGCAGGGATAAATGCTGCTTGACAAACAGGAGACAACCCTCCTGCTTTATTGGGCAGACCTCCATGTTGATTAGCTCTGTGGTGGGGTCTAGGGAGTAGTGGGCTTTGTCAGATGGCTAAACTCTGCCAAAACAGTCACAGCAATGGTTTCCCACTGGCTAGTGACATTCAGAAAGGGGGAAAGCAGTAAAGGTTTAACAAATGGCTTTGTTTGACATGCCGTGTATACCTAAAATCAAGGTACCATAATTCAGTGGCAAGCCAGAACATAAGTTGTAGAGGTAGGATAGGGATTGTCACTGGGGACTGCATATTTTATGCTGGTAGTTTTCTGCCAGTTCAGGCACAGATGGATGACATTTTTAACCAAGCCACAGCCCTCTCACAAGTGCTTAGAAACTTCAGCTGGTCTAGAATGCTGCAGATTCTTGACTAGGGCCAATTACCAAGATGTGCAATTTGCTGAATACAAATCTAATTTTGGGCACTGTTTATAACCTATAAAGCCCTATACTTTGGAGCCAGGTTATTTGAAAGACTGAACTCAACCATACAAAGAAGCAGAAGCTTTAGGGTTCTTTCTGTGCCCCATCACTGTTCAAAGCATGTTTGACAGGAGTCTGAAAACAGATCTTTTGGTGGTTGCTTCTAGGCTCTGCAACTTTCTAAGGCCACTAAAGCTCCCTCTGTGGAAATTCTGAGGGCAGGTAAAGATGTTTTTAGTTCAGCTCTTAGATTTAAACTGATTTGTTGCAGAATTAGATTTTAGTAGCTTGTGTGTTATTTCTTACAAATGTGAGTTTTTAAAAATATGTTTTCAGTTATTAAATGTCAAAGCCTTAACTAGAACTTTGAATTTTATCACTAGCTGCTATTTTGGGGAAAGCAGGGGGCATGGTGGCTCAGTGGTTAAGATGCCAGGCTTGTCGATCGGAAGTTCGAGACCTTAGACCTGCATGACGGAGTGAGCTCCCGCACTCGCCCCAGCTCTTGCTAACCTAGCAATTCAAAAGCATGCCAATGCAAGTAGATAAATAGGTACCACTTTGGTGGGAAGGTAACAGCGTTCCACGCGCATCATGCTGGCCACATGACCGTGGAAGCGTCTTCAGACAACGCTGGCTCTTCGGCTAACAAACGGAGATGAGCACCGGCCCCTAGAGTCGGACACGACTGTGTGGGGGAACCTTTACCTTTACGGGGGAATACAAAATAAATGTGCTATTGAGTCCAATCTTTAGGGAGAGGCTGTCAAGGCTTCATACCAGGGATGTCCAGAAAACACTATTTTTCTCTCAGCTCCTCATTCCCAAGCAAATACAAGAAGATAAGCAACTTTACTAAAGAAAATCGGGAAGCCATCCATACAAAAATGTTTGGTGTCTAGTTGCACAGAGGAAACCTATCAGCTCTCTTCTTACTATGATTCAGATGCTGGGCCCTTTCTTCCCACCTTTGTGAGTTAATGGACTTTTGGCAGGTGTTTTCCTAGCCTTGAAGCTCTCTGTCCTTTTCTGATAAAATGCCAGAGAAAGCTCTGGCATGAGAATTGGGCTCTCATCTCATCAGCTTCAGTGCTTACAGAGAAACAGTTTGTACTGCAAAATACTCTTCTGGTCCCCAAAACTATGTTTTGTGAATTTCGTTAAGCCCCCTGAAGTGAATGGTAAGGGTGTGATGTGTGGGTGTACATTCTCAGCTGCTATCCCCAAAGGCAGGTATGATCTCACTGCTGATGTCCTCTGGACAATGCTTGAAGCTTGGGTGGCCACGGACTTAGCTGTCCCTTCCAAGTCCACACCTAAGGTTAAGAGCATTGTTCTTTTCTTTTGGGTGGCCATGTACTTTTCACTCCCTGAGAGAATGAAATCCAACTTGTTCCACTTTCCAACCAATCCCCTTTATATCAGGTAATGTTCTCATTTTTTTTATTTTTTTGTGACAGCCTACACATACTGTGCAAGGTCAAACCTCGCCCTCTTTCTAGTTTGACTATTTTAAAAAAGCAAACAAACAAGACATCCCAATCTGTCCTAGTTTCTTCCTCTGATCATTTGAACAAATGCTTTTGCCAGCAAAGTTGAGTTCTGAAGTTTGTTTCTTTCATTTAATTATCTCCAGCTGACTATCTCCCTCCAGGATTGGTACTATGACATGTATGTAGGATGGAGAAGTACCATCAGACTTTGCTCTAGCAATGACCATTACATCTTACCTTCTCTCTTCCTAGCCCAGCTACTTTATTGACCATTTCATGACAATTATATACATCTCTCCCTACACTAAAATCTGAAATTTAAGATAATCATTATTGAATGTTAGATAGGCTTGCAGCCTTTTTAGAATTATCCAATTTTTCAGACTAGATTGCAAATCCTTGTTAAAGACTGAGGCTGTAACTTGAAGCTGTGAGCTTTACTAAAATGAATCTCAGGTTCCAGACATTCTGAAAGCAGTCTTACTATCAAGCATGCTAATACTCTTGTCTAAAGTTAACATCATTTCCTGAATTCTGGCATACACTAAGGGTGTGCAATTAAATTTCATGAAGGTCCATAAAAAGTACAAAGGAGTATTGGATGGTGCATGTGTGGAATCTGGTTGGCTTCTCCTGTAAGCAAGACCAGTTTTTCTTTTGTTTCAGGGCTGAGTGGGTGGTCCATAAAACAGGGCCCAATTATTCATTCACCTTCTGACTTAAATCTTACAGTACTTTAAATTCTTCTTTGTCATAAGGACATGTTTGGTTTGAAATCAAGGTAAAGCATTTATCTGCAAGCTTAAATGAAGCTAGTGCTGTCCAGCAGACAGAATGTTGTAGGAGAACATGTGAAAACTCTATTATTGTAGCCATCTACCAGCTAGATGACTGTCTAAATCACTGGCTGTTGTACATCACTTTTAAGTCGTAAGTCATAGTTTACCCTCCACAATAGTTAGATTCACACAACAAAATCTATTACTGCTTTACATTCTGTGTGAATTTGATACTAGAGAAATTGGTACACCAGGATCCCTAAAGTGAAAAGGAAAGGTTGTGACAGATAGCTAAACCCACTGCTCTACCAAATCCTGCATCATACTATAAGGCAATGTTTCTCAACCTTAGCAACTTTAAGCTGTGTGGACTTCAACTTCAATACTGGCTGGGGAATCCTGGGAGTTGTCCTCACAGCTTGAAGTTGCCAAGGTTGAGAAACACTGCTATAGGGTATCAAAACATGCTCCATTTTGAATTTTAAAAGCAAATATTGCTTAGGGAAGTAATAGGTGTTTTAGATGTTACGTTTATTTAAACAACTTTTTTTGGGGGGGGGATATGCGGAAGTCAAGGATAGGCTTCAGGCAAGTTCTTTCAACACTATTTTTAGTGATCACTTTCGTATTTAGTACATTGCTGTGTTCACTTACCAAGACTTATTTTTGAATAAACATATCTGGGTTCATCAGATAATCCAGTACACAAATAAACCTCATTCAGGAATCACTGGGCATAAACTTTGCCTCTGGGTGAAACCAGCACACTAGTTTTAATGTCCAATATTGTAGGGATGAGAGCCAGTTTGTAGTGGTTAGGCATAGAAACTGGGAGAACATGAGTTCTAGTCCCACCTTAAGCCCAAAGCCAGCTGGGTGGCCTTGGGCCAGTCCCTCTCTCTCGGCCCTAGGAAGGAGGCAAGGGCAAACCACTTCTGAAAAACCTTGCCAAGAAGACTGCAGGGACTTGTCCACGCAGTCACCATGAGTCAACACTGACTCAAAGGCACAAATATATAAATAAAATTAATTGTAGGGATAGTAGATGGACCCTCCCCATTTCAATAATAGTTACACAATTTGCAGGTACTGCCCTAAAGTACCAGAAGCGTAGTTTCAGCTACACCACTGAAAATCCCTCATAATTATTTCTTACAAGTTGTAGAAGTGAAGCAGACTAACCTGACTTCTGAATGGGACAATCAGCTGTAGGGCCCGAGTTCTGGGCGGTCTAATAATATTGTAAAATAAATCCCATGCCGGATTCTATCGAGTATATCCAATACAACTCAACTCGCTAAAGCTGTGGACGCAACACGCCAACTCATGGTTTGCTTAGGCAACGATACTTTGCTGAATTAACAGACGTTTGGTTCAGACCACGCCGCAAAATGAGAGGGGTTGGGTAGGTTCGCAAACAGATGAACACTAAACTAGCACAACTCCTAGAAACGACCTCACGCAACTGCGGCGGAAAGCAAAAGCGGCGGAATAAACGCTTCGCGCGGGAAAACCTTTCGCACGCCCTATATGGGCACTAACGAATACGATCTTCCTTTCGACTTCCGCCTTTTGCCGCTCACCCGTTAAACCGACAACCAGACATTGCGTCCTTTTTTTGTGGTTCATAGCGCCACCCGCATGTTCTTACTTGAATTTTTTTTTAGGAGGAGGACCTTGGGGTGGGTATTAGGAGAAGAAGGCGGCGACTCGGGAAAGCTTTTGTTTTATTGGTTCACGGAAGCGTTTGTAATCTTTTCATGGCGCCTAAGTCGGGCGGTCTGTGAAGCTTTTTTTCTGTTGTTAGTTACTCTCGCCCCAGTCACTCCTCTCACGGTTCCCACAGAAAGTCAGTTAAACACACGCGTGAAAAGTTATCTTTAGAGCATCCAGCGCGGTCCAACTTAGCATGGCTTCTTCCAAACGCAAGGATCCGGTTTCTGCAGCAGCATCCCGGATCTTTATGCTGGAGGAAGAAGTCAGGAGCCTGACTGAGGAGCTGAACCAGTGCCAGGTTGGTACCGACGTGGGGGAAGGATGGAGATCTTCGCCGGGAGGACCAGGGACTTGGCTTCTCACGGCCTTCCGGGGAGTATGGGGATGAAAGGGGAGACATTTATTACCCTGCCCCCCAGTTATGAAACTCCAGAACAAATACGTCAATCCATCCCCGTTAGGCTTCAGGGAATCTCTCAACGCCTCACCTTGTGGTTCCATTATTCTAGGCGTGCTTAGTGTGAGGTTATTTCTATTATTCCTATTCTGGAATCGGGGGACTTGCTTGCTTTGGCAAGTTTAGCGTCGAGGCCTACTATTTCGATTCAGGCCAGACCAGTAGCTGATGCGAGATCTCCGTGGCTGCCAAAGGGGTGGACTCTTGGCAGGGATCTGCCTGATCGCAAACTCCCCTGCATAGTTCTCCTCCAGGCATACAGTGGTGAACCCTCAAAAGAGTTGCTTCGTTTTAGGTTGCTCAAGCAAGCAAGTCAAGCCCCAAGGGCTGCCCTGAGATGTTTGGCTGCCTGAAGCAAAGGAGAAGCTGCTGTCTGCCACGTTCTGTATCCAGAAACAAACTGAATGGGCAATTGAATGTAATTTCCACCCTGGTGAGGGAACAGGGACTTCTTCTGCATGGGGGGCGGGGCAGGTTGTTTGGACAGTACAGGCACAGCTCAGTTCTACAGCAGCATCATAGAGTTGGAATGGACCTTGGAGGTCATCTAGTCCAAGCCCCCTGCTTGGCAGGATCCACTGGAGCATCTCTGACAGAGAGTCTGAAGACCTCTAGCAAAGGAAACCCTATTGCTTCATGTGGCAGCCCTTCTCCTGGCTTTTAACCTCCTTCTCTAAACTGTTTGTCCTTGTGCTGAGTTTTTAAATTAATAATTAAAAAACTATTAAATAATTTTAAAAAGTTTTTAAATTAATAATTAAAAAACTCAGCACAAGAACAAACAGTTTAGAGAAGGAGGTTAGTGATAATATTCTAGCCGCTCTCTATAAAAATAGGATAAGATTTTTTAAAATGAAGTAGATAGGTAGATAGAAGTTCCATGGCCTTACCAGCATAAGAATCCAACCTGGAGCCTTCTAGTAGCAGTTACAAAACTTTGCTTCATTGCTGGAATATTGACCTCAGTGGGGAAGTCAATACGTAAACAACAAATAATGTTAGGGTTAGGTTGAACCTCCTTCCTTGTCATTTTAACCGACTGGTTCTGGTCCTGCCTTCTGGCTTTAAAAAGTAAGTCCATAGTAGGATTGCTATGGTATCTCCCCACCAGTCATCTTTTCTGTAGGCTAAACATACAGGTCCTTTAGCTGTTCCTCATAGTGCCTAGTTTCTAGACCCCTCACCATCTTGGTAGCTTCTCTGAATTCACTCCGTTTTGTCTGTGTGCTTTTTGAACTGTGGTGCTCCGACTTGGACACAGACCTCCAAATGCTCTGACCAGGGCAAAATAGGGGGAGATACTGTGCCCTCCTTGAGCATCTGCCAGCAAAGGTGGTTGCTAAGCTCTGCCAGATGGAAGGACCAGCCCAAAAAGTGGGCACACATCCTCACAATAAGCAGTGAAATAATAGGTAGCAATTCTAATTTGTACCTTTCCAGCTTAGATCCAATAGATTTCACTTGAAGAAAATCTTCTGTAGGTGTATTTAGGTTGGCACCATTGAGGTTTGGCAAACACAAATAAGGAGTTGAATTCGTATTTATTTATTCCATCAGTGCCCCTCCTTTCTATTCAAATATGATATACAATTGTCAATAAATAAAATTAATATGCAATGAGTTTAAATCATAAAATTAATATCGAAAATCATTACTGGGATAAAAGCCTGACAAAAAAGCTCTTCTAAAGGCAGAGAGAAATAGTGGCTAATGCAACTCCTAAGGGAGTGCATTCCACAGCTTGGAAGTGGCCATCTCTAAGATGCTAAATAATTGATAGAAGGACGTCACCTGCACATGATAATGGTGAGACTGGATCATACCTGTTTGAACAGGTTAATTTTAAAATGGCAAATATACTTCAATATATCTATTATGAACATTTAGTTTATATGTTTATCTCTTATTTTTATATTCCCCCTTTTTCCAAGCAGTTCAAGGAAGTGCATTTGGTATCGCGCCTTCTTGCACATTTTAGAATACTATAAGGCAGATTAGAATCAGTGAGTTTATTGGCCCAAAGTTCATCCAAGGGAATGTCATGTCTAAATTTCAAAACAGTTATGAATAGGTTATATTGCTGTTGCCTAGCAGTACGGCCATCATTTGCATATGTTTAAGCCTCAGTTTATGCATCAGGCTAAACTATAATATGCTTTGATTTTGGCTTAGTGTGTTGTGTGAACCCAGCAAATTGTGGCTTATTCAACAAATTGTGATAATGCAAACAATAGTTTAATTCCACATGTGTCTCCTGTACATGGTTCCAATGTAATGAAAAGTGAAAATTCTTTTCCCTGTTGTGCAGGAAAACATTCCACTCCTTACCCATTTTGGCAAATAGGACACAAGATGCATTTTTCCCATAAATTTTGGAGATAGGAATATACACACAAGCCAAAATCAAAGCATATTTATTTGTTGATTGATTGATTGATTGATTGGATTTTATTACCACCCACCTCCTCCCAAGGGGGGACTCTGGGTGGTTTACAATAAGATCATTATTAAAATTCAATACCCATTACAAATACAATAATATCAAAATATAAATATAAATAAAAATATGGATGAAATAAAATCCAGATGGCTAAAGAACTTTGTCATTGTGAGAGCTTAGGGGTTATTCCAGGTCATTCTAGGGCACTAGCCATCCCCAGGAATTACTGTTTCCCCCTACTGTTCCAGGCCAACTGGCAGAGCGAGGTTTTTAGCTTTTTACGAAAGTCCAGGAGCGAAGGGGCCTGTCTTACCTCCGGGGGAAGAATGTTCCAGAGGGCGGGTGCTACTGCAGAGAAGGCCCGCTTCCGAGACCCGGTCAGATGGAATTCTTTTACAGACGGGGTCTGTAGCATGCCCTCCATGGGATGGCATGATGTAATAGGGATGAGACGGTCCCTCAGGTAACCTGGCCCCATGCCATGTAGGGCTTTAAAGGTGATAGCCAACACCTTAAATTGGACCCAGAAGCAAACTGGAACACAGTGCAGCTCACGTAGCAGCGGTGTTATATGTACTGATCTTGGTGCACCTAGAATTGCCCACGCAGCTGCATTCTGGACCAGCTGTAGCTTCCGGATATTCTTCAAGGGTAGCCCCATGTAGAGCGCGTTACAGTAGTCTATATGGGAGATAACCAGGGCATGAGTGACCGTTCGAAGGGCCTTTCGGTCTAGGAAAGGGCGTAACTGGCGCACAACACGAAGTTGAGCAAAGGCCCTCCTGGCCACGACTGCCACCTGCTCTTCAAGCAGGAGTTGTGAGTCCAAGAGGACCCCCAAGTTACACACTGGGTCTGTCTGGGGCAGTGCAACCCCATCCAGAACTAAAGATGACAATTTCCCAGATCCCGAGGAGCCATTAATCCACAGCCACTCTGTCTTACCAGGGTTCAGTTGCAGCCTGTTGTTCCCCATCCAGGCCCCCACAGCTCCCAGGCACCTGGAAAGGGTGGACATGGCATCACTTACTTCACCCGGGATGGAGATGTACAATTGAGTGTCATCAGCGTCCTGATGATACCTCATCCCGTGGTGACAGATGATCTCACCCAGCCGTTTCATGTAGGTGTTAAAAAGGAGTGGAGAGAGTACCGAGCCCTGCGGCGCCCCACAAAGAAGGGGCTGCGGCCTGGATCTCTCTCTCCCAGTCAACACCGATTGGGACCGGCCCCAGAGGAAGGAGGTGAACCAGCAGAGAACCACGCCGCCCACGCCCAACCCCCTGAGTCAGCCCAAAAGGATACCATGGTCAATGGTATCGAAAGCTGCTGAGAGGTCAAGAAGGGCCAGGATGGATGCACTGCCCCCATCCCGCCCCCGCCAGAGATCATCCATAAGTGCGACCAATGCTTTCCATCCCATATTATAGTTTAGCCTGATGCATAAATTGAGACTTAAACATATGCAAATGATGGCCATGCTGCTAGACATTCAACATTCCCATATCTCCATCTCCCTCTCCCTCTCCCTCTCATGAAATCCTGGCATTTTAGAAAGCAACACAGTTTGTATTTTGTTACTTTAGTAATATTTTGTAAATTTGGCTTGCTCACAATATAATGGTTGGTGGCTGGCTCATACAGTACCACTTTTCACAAAATAATTGCATGCACTTGAATATAGAGTTCATTCTAACATGATTTTTTGTTGGGGGTTTCAAGGGCAGGAGACTCATGGAGCACTAAGAAAAGTCCTTCTGGTTCTAAAACTTTCAACTTGCTCTATTGCCCTTAACAAGAAGAACAACCAGTTTCTTGTTTCTAATCTAATATGTAGGGGAATAAATGGATTCTGGCCCAATCTACAATATTCCTAGTCCATTGAGGGTTAACAAGACTGGTCAAGAACAGGTCTGCCAGCTGTAAAAGAGTCCGGTAATCTAAAGAAAGCACTGAAACCTTTGCTCTCTTCTGAAGATGGCACAAATGCATCTTGCTTATACAAATACTTCTCACCAAAGAATTTGCAATAATCTCAGGTAGAAACTCATCTTGCTTTTTTAATATTTATGCTCAACATTTGCACAACATTTTAATCCATGGTTAACTGGAGCATTTATTTATTTCTCACATTTCTGCACTGCCCATCTTGCAAGTGACTCTGGGTGGTTTACAATTCAATTAAAATAACAAGAGATTAAAATCACGATTTATTGAATCATCCCTGTTCCTATGTTCATTCAAAATATATAAATATAAATATAAATATATATTTATAAATATATATATATATATATATATATATATATAATTTTTGAGATTTCTCCATGTTTAATATATTTTAAATATATATATATATATATAGTCCATTCAATTGTGTCTGATTCTCGGAGAATGCTTGGACAAGTCCCTGTAGTTTTCTTGGCAAGGTTTTTCGGAAGTGGTTTGCCATTGCCTGCTTCCTTGGGCTGAGAGAGAATGACTGGCCCAAGGTCACCCAGGTGGCTTCGTGCCTAAGGTAGGACTAGAACTCATGGTCTCCCAGTTTCTACCCTGATGCCTTAACCAGTACGCCAAACTGGCTTTCTCATTCAATATACTGAACTACAAATTAACCACTCTTACTAGTTGCTGTGCCTCTTGCTGAGCCACAAACTAGCCAATTATATTTTAGCCTAGTGTGAATCCAGCTTTTGTTTTTAGAAATCATTTTGGAGATGGAGGAAGGATCATGCACACTGGGAGGGCAGGTTCTAAAGTTTTATATGATTATAAAATTAATACATTTTATTTATCTTGAGTGATTTTAAGAGATGAAAAACCTTGCATAGGCTTAAGGTACAATTTGCTTTCTATGAACATGCCCCCCAAAGTTGGGCCAATTTTTCTGTTTGGATGGAGTTGCAAAATGCAAAAAACGGCTGAATTTTGGTCCTGTCTATTTGAATGATGTCATGCTATCACTAGCCACAGGTCTGCCACTCTCAGATAGGGAACAATGACAAAAAAAAGGGTTAAATACTTAAAAAAGGTTGTCCAGCTTTGGTTAAAATCTTAAATTGAACACCTCCCCTCCCCCAGATTTATCAGCCAGGTCTTTAGAAACTGACATGGAGAAATCTCAAAATCAGTTATTGCTGAACAGAATAATTAATTTTGGAATGAAGATTTAATCTGTTCTTCCAGAAAGATCAAGTGTATGCTCCTTAATTCTATGCTTTCATTGGATTCATAAGTGGTACTGGTCACAGAAGGGTGTTTGCATATTTATGTCTAGTACCTAAGCTGCAATTTTTTTTTCTGTGTTGGCCTGATTTGAGAAAATGTTTCATATCTTGCTTTCACGTGCTGGACTAGGACCTTGGAGATAGAGGTTTAAACAGCCACGATGAGCAAGTGTCTCATGCTTAGCTTCAGTAATGTGTGAAAATCTTAGCTGTCTGGTACTACACAGTTATAAAATGTACTTTGCTGGATCTAGACAAAAGCCTACCTCAGGTAATATTATGTTAATGGTCAGTCAGATGCAATTGTCCTTTGGGGTGTGTGTGTGTGTGTGTAGGGTGTGAGAGGCGTGGCACGGGTCAGGAAGGGTGTGTAGGGGTGCCCAAGAGGCACTGTGGGTTGGGAAGGGTGTGTGTGGGTGCAGCGCAGATCAGGAAGGGTGCACGAGTGGCCAGCGTGGCGCGAGTACATAGGGGCTGGGGAGGGTGCGTGTGTGGGGGAGACTTACCCCAGCGACCTTCCCTGTCTGCTTCCCCATTGACTTTCTGGGGAAGCCAGCAGGGAAGGTTGCAAATGGCGATCACATGATTGTGGTGCTTGGCAATCTGTCATAAGTGTGAATGGGTTGCCAAGTGCTCAGATTGCGATCACGTGACAGCGGGGGCGCTGCAACAGCTGTAAGTTTGGGGACCGGTCATAAGTCCCTTCATTCATCACTGTCGTAACTTCAAACGGTCGCTGAACGAATGGTCGTAAGTCAAGGACTACCTATACTCTGAGAGAAGAAATAGCTTTGTTTACCCAACAGAATTGATATTGATTATGTACCTAAATTAATTTTATTTTAAGTAAGTATTTCTGATGTTACATTTTTACCCTGCCAGCACCAGGCAGTATTAATGATATTTATATTTAATTCTTTTCCTAATCATTTCTAACACTTAACTTGCCCTCTTCAGTAACATTTCTGTATGACCTTAAGGACTATCTTTGTAGTACCCACAGTTAATTTAGACCCGATCAAATATTTTTAATATTTAATATAACTTTGCATCTATTAACTTTCAATCTTAATCAGTCAGATAATTTGGTGAGGTCCTTTTGAAAGTTTCCATGCAGGTACTGTACTATCCTGAATAATTCCTGTCATCTGCAAACCCATTTCTCCCCTGACTCCAGATCATTTATGAATAAGTTAAATCACACCAGTCCCAATATAGATCCTTAGGGGATCCCCTGTTTTCCATGAATTTATCTGGGACAGATGTTAGGCTGACTGGTCTGTAATTATGTGGATCCCTCTGGATCCCTTTTGTTAAAAACAAAACAAAAAACTATGCTGCATTGGCTACCTTCCAGTCCTTTGCTAGGGAGATTTATTTTAGTGATAAGTTGCATATTTTTATTAAGAGATCAGCAATTTCATATACTGTATGAGCATTTTAGGAACACAACTGAACGCTATCCAGCTCTCATGATTACATTTGTAATTTAATTCTAAAACCACATCCTTTGTCTCTTCATTGTAGTATAGTTTATCAGAGGCTGTTCCACAAGTTACTATTTTGAGACTGGGAATATCTTCCAATATTACCTTCAGAAAAGACTGATGCAAACAATTGAGCTCCAACTTGTAAATACAGCCACACCAAGTATTAGCTCACAAATGTTTTTAGTAGGCTGCCTCCCTTAGGTAAGTTACATTGGTTGTTCATGACAAGCTGACAGTTGAAAATTCTTCCCCATTTGAGAAAAGAAATATGTTTGGAATTGGTACTTATTCTTCACAAGCATATTAGTGAGTGGTTATGTATGAAGCTATGATTTAGTTTTCTCTCAACACCTGTTATGTCTTAAAGTGTAGTGTCTCTCTCATTGGTATACTGGAAGAAAGAGACACAGAAAAGCAATATAGATTCTTGGCCAGAAAAGCAGTGAGCATTATGACTAGGAATGATCAGAGCTGTAGATGTAACACTAGACATATGGAGCACTAGTATGGGGAAAGACGAATAAACAAATGCTGGACTAGACAATGTCAGACTAGATAGACATAGTAAAATTTTAAATGATTACATGCTTCTGATCTGCTTAATTTAAAAAATGTTCAATCCTAAATATAATTATTTGATAGCCTATTACTTGGTAAGTAAATATAGTTGGAGCAGTCCTAAAAGTTACATGTTTGTACTGACTGGTGTACATGATTGTTTTCCTACCTGTGGTTCACAGGAATTCATTTGAATATTTTTGGGTTTCCTTTCCTATTATGTAGACTTTTACTAAAGTAATTTCATTCCTCTGATTTTCAGCTAGTATATTCTTTATTTTCCTTCCTTTTCTTGAAAGCAGTAGGAAAATGTAGCTTATTAGGAAAAAACAAGTTTTAGAAAGGCAAACTATGATGTTCAAGAAGCATGCATTCTTTCAGACTTAAGCTTTACTTTTCCCTTGTAACTACATTTTCAAGTAATCTACATATGATCAGTTAAATATATTAGTGTAGTGTAATATTTGTACTTAAATTTTAATTATGATTAAACTATAGATTAACTGTATGAATGATCCTGTGCTTTCACAATTACTCTGCCCATTGTTTCTATCATTGTATATACAGTACCACGTTTCATCTTACTTCCATTTTGCAGTGAGCCATAACTTTGCTTTTACATTTTAATTTTTGAGTGTGCATTTTGAGCATCCATAAATTTCCAATTAATTTTCTCATCAAACAGTAATGCCCCTAGAATTTTTAGTTATTTTGCTTTGTTTGGTCTGTCTAAAATGGATGGGGACTATTTCATAATTCTATTTGAAATCTACATTGGAATATTCTGACACCTAAATGTATGGATTTATTACCAAGACTTTATTTACCACAAAGTAGCTTTGCAGCTTTCTTGCTCTCATTTATAGACAGACTCAGAAGCTGTTCAGACATAACTGAAATCATGGTTTATTGTTACAGGTCCACTACTGTCTCCTAATTGCCAACATTTTATGTTGCAATCATTGTTTGCATGAAATCACAACTTTTCTGTTTGTCTAAGATACCACAATTACTGCTGCTTTCAACTATGAAACCACAGCTTTATGTTGGTTTATAGTCAAGTGCAAAATTTGCCTCTTTTGACAAAGCAGGAAACTACAACTTGCCCCTAAACAAAGATAAGAAGTTATTAATCAGAGCTCGCAAAATGAGGAGGAGAAACGTTGAGAGAGCATAATCCAAAATACCGAAGATTCATGCTTCCTCCCATGTTTCTGTTGGAACAGTGGCAAGCAGTCACACCTAAAGAGGCACTCAGACTCAAAGGATTGATTTCTCTATACAGAGCACTCAGGGGCATAGGCATAATTTAGCACTTCTATATTCATATTATCTATCAGTTGGTGGATTTATTGTTTTTAAACTAGGCTTCTTGTTTAGCAGGTGTAGACAGTCCACAGTCCCAAACCTCCACCAAAAACTGTTGTAGTACTGTTTTGTACACGCCTTTGTTTAGTTCTAATACACCCAAAACGACCTTTCAACTAGAAACCCCAGAGCTGGATGTTTGCTACTTTAATGGCATCACCATGCCCCTACCCAACCACTGCAGCTGATCAAAACAAGCAATTCTAAACAGTGCGCCTCAACAGCCAGACTTTTGTACATCCATGCTGCATAGTACAGTGCTTTTTTATTCCATCCGTACTAATGATTAGAGAAGTCTCAGCCAAGTAAAATCTGCCAACTTCTTCATTCACTTGATTCAGTCTGCTTATTCTGAACACATTTTACTTCCGCACAAAGTCAAGCCTGTCAAGTTCTTCACTCATATAATTCAATCTACGTATTCAGACACTGCTTAACATAGTGTATTCTGATTCTGCCTCTCAGACCAGAGTAAAATGTAAAAGCACGAACCCTTTGATAGGGTATTTTTTCCCTCTCCTCTCCATCTTTAGGGGTTTTGTAGTCTTTGAAGCTCCATAATTGCAATTGGAGGCTTTAAAGGAACGTGGTACAAATCAGATGCAAACAAGAACTACCTCAGCGGTGCAGTAGAATAGCTTGTTCAGTGCTAATATATATATTTAATATATTTATGAACACTGAACTGAAATTTGAAGCAAATTGTTGCATTTGTATATAACTGTTACTTGCAGTGGGAAAATACTTGCAATATTTTTCTTCATTCCCTTTCTCCACGATTAAAATGTATTTTTCTTCCTTGGGAAAAATACAGTAGCTATATGAGCTTTTTCCTAAAGGAAATCAACTCTGACTGCTCATTGGAAGGACAGATACTGAAGCTGAAGCTCAAATACTTTGGCCACCTAATGCAAAGAGAGGACTCACTGGAAAAGACCCTGATGCTGGGAAAGACTGAAGGCAAAAGGAGAAGGGGATGGCAGAAGATGAGATGGTTAGATAGCATCACCGATGTGATGAACATGAATTTGAGTGAACTCCGGGAGACATTGGAGGACAGGAAGGCCTGGCGTGCTATGGTCCATGAGGTCACGAAGAGTCGTACACGACTAAACGACTGAACAACAACAACAAATATGAGCTTTTAATAGTTTTACAGTCCTACTACTTAAGTTAACATTTAATTATTCACAATGCATATTTCTTCTTATTTGTTTCATAATGGTTAAATTTTACTTTTTTTGAGCATTTCAAATTAGGGATGTGCAGCTGTTTGGATCTGAAGTGGAAAAGGGGCAATGGTGATAGGTGTAATAACCTCTGGAAAACCTTTTCTGTTTCAGACACAAATAGCAGCATATCCCTATTTCAAAAATTCTGGAGTTAAGACTAAATTCTGATTTGTCATTTACAAACATATTCAAAGAAATAAATACTTATTTCTTTGAAATCAGCTGGCAGAAGTAGCTTCCTCCATCCACATTGCTATTGCCAAGGTTTCACTCCTTCTTCAATTTAACCTTGCAATAACAAGGAGGAAATTTAGGTTGAGAAACCGTTGTTGTTTGTTGTTGTTGTTGTTGTTGTTATTATTATTATTATTATTATTATTATTATTATTATTATTTGTCTTTAAGATGTGAATTGGATAGCCCTTCAATTGTTGTTTTTCATTTTGAATTTTTCAACTATCATGCATTTGGGATCAATGCAACTTACTAGTGATTCTTTTACTGAGGTCCCAATATAGACTTCAATATAGTTTTTTTGCCTCCTAAACTGGAGGGTGTGCATGTGAAATTATTATTCTACATTGCAGTAAATTACAAATATAAAGAAATATGTATTTAGCCAGACTGACTCTTAAAGAGAAAGTGCCAAGTATATTTGGCTATGCTGTTTTTATCATGGGATTTTGTAGATATTCTTATCTTCAAAGTAACTTTAAAATATACAGACAGATGAGCACCATGAAAATGCCGAGCAACATTAATAAAGTAAATATAAAAGATTTTCATCAGTCAGATTGGTATTCTGTCTATTAAACCAGGGGTTGGCAACCTTTTTGGCACCAGGGACCACTTCCGTGGGAAACCTTTTCCAAGGACCGGGGGACAGGGTTTGCAGGCAGCCAATCGCATGGGCCGGTGGGCGGGGTTTGCAGGCGAGAGCATTACATTTATTGTGCACTTTATTTCTAGGGGTCCCCGCCCCCCGGCCCACGTGATTGGCTTCCACCTGCAAACCCCACCCCCCAGCAGGCGCTGCAGGCAAGGCTTTTCGCCTCCCTGCCGCTCGGTGCAGCATTTTTTCCCAGAACCAAGGGCATTTTTGGGGTCCCTGGAGCCTGCCCTTTCGAAGGGGCACCCCAGCGGGGCACGTGGCAGACTTCCCCCCACTTTTGCTCCCTGCAGTTTTTTCGGCCCCTACCATGGTAGCTCAGATGCGCTTCCGCCTCCCTGTCGCACAGCTGATCGGCGCAGAGATTTTCCACCCCGGGGTGCCCCCCTGTCACTTTTTGTGGTAATGTGAGGCTTTTTCACCTCGCGACCGCAGCTTTTCTTGGCAGAGCGCCACTGTTGCGAGGCGAAAAAGCCTTGGATCACCGCAAAAAGTGACAGTGGGGAGGTGCCCCGGGGTGGAAAATCTCCGCGTTGATCAGCTGTGCAACGGGGAGGCGGAGGCGTGCCCGAGCTACCCCGGTAGGGGCTGAAAAAACTGCGGGGAGCAAAAGGGGGGGAAGTCCACCCCATGCCCCACTGGGGTGCCCCTTCAAAAGGGCAGGTTCCGGGGACCCCGAAAATGCCCTTCGTTCCGCGAAAAAAAACACCGAGCGGCAGGGAGGCGAAAAGCGAGGGGAGGCTGATTGGCAGGGGTGCTCCTCAGCCCGCCTTCGCCCTTCTTTGCCGTGCGCTGATAGGTGGAGGTATTTCCCCTTCTGGGCCCCCACCAATCAGCTGCTCCGGCTCACCCTGCGGCCCACTTCCTAACAGCCCGCGGACCACAGGTTGCTGACTCCTGTATTAAACCACACTCTATTTCCTGAATCCTGACCCATTTACAGAAGTGTCTGAATTTTGTTCATAGGATTCTATAAGAAAATATGTTCATATTTTTGCTATTCCTTGTGTTTGTTTATTATGTTTCATTTGTGTATGCTAGTTCTGTAATATAGCTTATCACTGAACCTACAGTTTACATTTTACATCTTGGCCTTCAGATGCAAAGAAAAAAGGCCCTCTCAAGGTATATTACATCACTTAAAGGTAAAGGTTCCCCCTGCACATTTGTGCAGTCGTGTCCGACTCTAGGGGCCGGTGCTCATCTCCATTTGTTAGCCGAAGAGCCAGCGTTGTCCGAAGACGCTTCCACGGTCATGTGGCCGCATGACGCATGTGGAACGCTGTTACCTACCCACCGAAGTGGTACCTATTAATCTACTTGCATTTGCATGCTTTCGAATTGCTAGGTTGGCAAGAATTACATCACTTAAGTTGACATAATTGAGTGGAAGTATGTTGGTTTATATTTTTGGAATTGTTGAAATTATGGGGGAAGCATGATTAAAATAGGGATACAATTCTAATGTAGCCATATTTATTAGAAATCAGAATTGTTAAATAAATTCAGTGGGGCTACCATAAGCCCCATTTGGGAGATTTATATCACACACACACACACATATACGGATTGCATTGTTAGCAAATACATAAATGTCTTTATCAGATGGATCAATTTCCTATACTCTGAGAAAATCAAGCATATTTTATTTTTGCTTAAAGAACTAGGAAACTATTAGAAAAATTGTTCACAGAACCACAAACATTACATGCTGACCTTGAAAGTAGAAAAGAATTTGGAGGAAAAAACAAAAATAAATGTCCTCAGAACATAAACATTCTCATAATGTGAATGTGGGAATTAATTAATCATAGCAATTAATTTATTAGTATAATATAATTAATTCACCATAGGGTAACATTTGATAATGAAATTCATTATAGGATTGACCGAATCTTCACCATTCTTTACAAACCCTGTTCAGGCATTATTACCTAAGGGCAATAATAATATGTCACATACACACTTAAAAGTTGTGCCTTCAGGTCATTTTTGACTCCATGCAACTGCACCTGCAGTTTTCTTGGCAGCAGTTTTCAGAAGTGGCTTGCCAGTTCCTTCTTCCTGGGGCTGAGATAATTTACTGGCTCAAAATCTGCTGGTTTCTAGCCTGGTGCCTTAACCATTATACCAAACTGGCTCTACCCATATATGCTTGCAGATAATAATATAAACTCACTAGTCACTGAGGGAACATAGGCTACCATGTTTGGGCTGAACAAGTCGAGATGTCCACTAGATGGCAGGAAGGATTAGATCTTTCCATATCACTTTGCTGCCATCTATAAGTGATCTGGATTTTTGCAGCCCATGTATGGTATCCCTATGTTAGGAATGGGGACAGGCTAGCATTTATGCCTTTGGCATGGAATCAAGTAATGCTTGATTAGGGCTGTAGTTGGACATGGTTAGGCTGACCATACGTCCCGTTTTGAACGGGACAGTCCCGTTTTCTAAACAATTCCCGACTGTCCCATCGTTTTAAGAAAAATATCCATTTTGTCTCGTTTTTGAAAGTTCCCGCGGCAAAGCGTGCCTGCGCACCTGCGCGCACACACATGCGTGCGCCCATTTTATCTAGCGAGCCATGGGTAGATTAGGGTCCCGTTTTCCTCTCAAGAAAATATGGTCAGCCTAGACATGGTACTACCACAGTCCTATTACAGAGGTGGGCCCTTTTGCCCACCTTTTTACTGCTGCAAAATAGCTGGGTCCATGTTATAAGCATGTGGGTGGAGCTGAGATTTTCTGTTCCTCCCCCACACCCAGGTTTGGGAAATGGGTTAGGTTTTTCTGTTTTTTAAATCTGGCTGCAAACCACGCTGTTGATTTTAACAATTGTTCTACCAAGTTGAAAGGGACTCTTCAAGCCACAAAACATTTGTGTGGAGGCCACATGAAACTGGAGATAATGGTGTTCCATTTTAACATTAATTTATGGCTTCTCCCTGTTTTCCGTAACCTCTTCTCTTCAGCACTACAGTTTTAAAAAAATAAGTTTTTAACCATCTATGCTTTATTGCGATGCCTGAACCTGGATAAGGTTCAGGTGATTAATTTTTTTAATGGATTAGTGAAACAAACCAAATTTTATGAAGATGACTTCCCTTTCAAAATACTATGTGAATAAATTTAACCACAGATTCAAGTTCAGGCATACTACTAAATCAGTTCCAAAATAGAATATCATATTTGCAAAGAAGAATGAATGAATGTAGTTATAAAACTACTGGACAGGTCAAATAACTAAACCACTTCAAAATTAGTTATTTGGAAGCTATATTTCTTCCCCCCCCCCATTTATATATTTATAAAGAACAATGAGCAAATAATTAAAAAATCACAAAAAGAAAAAAATACGACAATATCATGTGTATGTGTGATACTTAACAGAGTGTAATGGGCTGTGAGAATAACCTTGGAGACAGGAGGAAGAGCCGCAGCCTAGACAACGGTCTGATAAACGAAATCTGAGTCCAAAGGAGGGATGGGGATGGAGAAAGCATCTCAGAACAGAAACTCCTTAGTTTCTCTGGAAAGTAAAGGCAGGGAAGGGAGAAGAACTTTCAGACTTGCAAGACTCTGTTACTATAACCTTACAATAAAGGTAGTATTAGTACTCATGGTTTTGGTTTCCTGCCTGGACTACCTCAAAGGATTGGCACAGACTTTGGATGCAACAGACCAAATTTCTGTCCATAAGTTTATGTTAATTTTATGTTATTCATGGCAGTTTAATATTATTTGCAAAATTCTGTCATTACAGAAATGTCTTAAACTGGCAGGAATGATATAATTTGTAATTTAGTGGGCAACTGGAAGTGGTGGACACACCCTCTCTCCTCCCATTAGTTTATTAAATAAAAGTTTCATTGTATTTATTTTGTGATGCAATACTCATTCATTCTCTCTGTATGACTGAATCAACTCAACATGCTTTTATCTGTTTGTTTGTTTAATCAATTTATATGGCGGCCCATCTGAAATAAATGACTCTGGGTGGCTAACAATATTAAAAGTAAATAAAAACAAATACACATGCACATACACATACAAAAATTAAAACACACAGCAGCCAGGAAAAGATACACAAACAGCCAGGAGGTGGGCTCTTTTTCACACAGGCTCAACCCAGAACCAGGTCTTTAAGACCTTATGAAAGGCCAGCAGGGTTTGGGCCAATGTGATCTCTGGGGGATTGATGTTCCAGAGGGCGGGCACCACAGCAGAAAAGGCTCTCCTTCTGGGCCCTGCCAGCTGACACTCCTTAACTGACAGTACCTGGAGCAGGCCCCTCCTACCAGGTCGGATAGGACAGGTAGAAGCAACCAGGGAGACAGTCACTGGTCATTCACTTTTGCATTCAACGCACCTTGATTCAGCATTCTAACATTTGCGTGTCTTAACATTTCCTCATCTGTTTGGGAGATAATTGGTAAGCAGAGTTATTCAGAGCAGGAATGCTAATTATGTCAATAGCCAATTAACATCTAGCACTAACCCTGAGAAATGCAAAGCACACTGTCTCATAAACTGTGAGAAAGATGTGAAGAAGAAGTGCGGTATTTAAATTACACTGGGTGTAAAGAGAGACCTTTTCCTCATGTAGGCAGAGGACAATCAGCTGCTTTTAAGTAGCAGTGTTCTGCTGTACAATAAATATAAAGTTTTCAAAGTTATCTGAGTTCTCAAATAACGTTTCATTTTCATAGAAATATACATACAGAATGCATGTCCCCAGCCAACATTTCTCTAATTTCTCACCAACTGTACAATAACAGTTATTCCTCTCGTCGATACATTTCTCAATATCATTTCAATTTCAACTCTTTCACGTATCACTGTAATTCCTCTACACATCTCTAAAATAATCCTTTCAGCATTCCTTCACTTCAGTTTCATCTGAAATAACCCAAATAATTTCATGACTGTTATTCTTCATTGCATTCTTTCAGTTGCAGGCTCTGTGTTTAGCCTTTTTCACCCACTTTGAAAACATTTTTATTTCTATCATTACATTACTTGCAACTATCTTTTCTTCTCTATAGTGAGTATACAACATATTTCCTCATTTTTTGCAGCAATCATCGTCTTAGATGCATTTTTCCTCATCTACAGCTTCTTTCACTTAACCATTCCACCAAGCATCCTTTTTTATATTTCCCATCTAGTGCCCCAGATTTCTGTGGCACTTCGTAACATAATTCTTTTCACTGTGATTCAAGCAACTTTTATATCTTCTTTACTTTCAGCCACGTTCCATTCATTCTTTTGGGAAATTAATTTATTTTTAATACTTTTTAAATACTTTTTCTTTCTGCTGCCAATGTACTTTTACTCTTATTTATTGTATTTTCACTCTTATTTTTCTTCTAGGTTCATTTCCCCCCCCAAGATCCACTCTTAACACTACCAAACAATGATCCGTCGCTCATTCACAACTTCTCATTACTCTTACTCATATATCCTTCACTAATTTTATCAGTCTTTCATCACAAACAATCCAGTCAGTCATGCTTTTAGATTTATATTCTTTTCCTATCTGTACACATGAGTAAATTTATACTTAAGCCATGTATTTGAAACAAACAGACCTTTTTCTAAGTAGATTTTCACTAGGCAATCATCATTCTCATTCATTCCTGGGTGTTTGAATGAGAGCATGCTGCATTTTTTTCTCCAACACCTTGCTAGTACTTCTACTGTTACCCTTCACTGGAGCAATAACTAACCTATGGATTCCTACTTTCATATGGACTTACAGCAAAGTGATACCAGTTCATACTTTTTACATAAATTTTAACTATTTCATTTATAATTAAAGCTACACCTTTGTTACCATGCATATATTCAACTCCACTCCACAAGATCAGGTGACATTCATTTAGATCTATTACATCCTTCCCCCTTTTCTTAATTTCACAGACACACAGCATATCTATTTTTCTCTCACTAATTTTATTCATTAATTCATGCTCTTTATCTTTTACAGTACTTACAATTTTTCATATGTCACAGGCCACAAGAACCCATAGATACTAACCTCTGCAGTCCATTATGGCTTTGGTGAGTCGAGGCTTTCACATAATGATTTTTAATAAGATTGAGAAGATATTGTGTTAGCGGATTGCAGATATGCAGCATCTCTTCTAATGGTAAGGACAATCTTGCTCAGTTTTGACATATTTTGGCCACTGCCACAAGTACAACTGAAGTCCAATTTTACTTCTTGTATGCTCATGGTATTCTATGCAACATAATATCTTTAATGTAGACCAGTCTACTTCAGTCTACTATGTCCTTCACTTTTTTCCTTTGTTCACAAACATAAAACATATCTCAGCAGATATGTTGGCTAATTAGGCAGATAGGCAGATTAAAATACCAATCGAAGAGAACCAAGGAGAGTACAATACCCCCACCAACACAGGCAGGACAAGCCATGGTATATAAACAGAGAGCAAGTCCCACTCCCTTTTCGCACTGAAGATGTTGCCTAGCCTGGCAATGAAATGTCTGCAAGAAAACAACAAAGCTCAGAGAGCACCAAGGACTCCACAGATTAAAATACCTTAAGCTTCGGTAGGCTGAATATATACTTACATGCATACACTTATATACTTCTTTTAGTTTATTAATAGCTGAGGGATTATCAGAGAATCTTGTGGACTCTTAACAATTTGTTACTGTGTAAGCATGGATTTGAAAAAATTTCTGATATTTCTTCTGCCACAAAGGCTGGTTTAATTTATTTGCAACATCTATACCATAGCTTTCCAAACTCTGTGTCGCGACACATTAGTGTGTCGTGACAAAACCCAGAAGTGCTGATGGTGCGTCACCGCCACTGGCAGCAGCGGCACACCATCAGCACTTCTGGGTTTTAGCGCGACACACAAGGCCGCTGCCGCTGGTATGTCGCCAACGGCGGGACTTTGGAAAGCACTGATCTATACCATACTTTTAAATCAATCTATAATACATGACATACTAATTAATCAATAGCTGAGTGGGAAACATTATTTATTTGACCAAGCCTTGGTAAGTTCTCTTGCTGTAGTAGAGGGGTCGGCAAACTTTTTTATTCCAGGAGCCATTTTGACATGCTCCAGGGCATTTCGACATGCTCGAGAGCCAGGGGGCGGGGTTTGCGGGTGGGGCCAATCACGTGGAAGGGGGCGGGGTTTGTGGGCGGGGACCAATCGCGTGGAAGGGGGCGGGATTTGCGGGCGGGGGCAATCGTGTGGAAGGGGGCGGGGTTTGCGGGCGGGGGCCAATTGCGCACACTTAGGGCCTGCTGCCGCCATGCCCGCTGCAGTGCCCGCCGCCGCCATGCCCGCTGCCACGACTGCGCAGGCGGAGCTGCCTCCCTGGCACTCGGGCGCTCCGGCTGGGGTGCAGCGGGACGGGAGCATCGCCGGCGGCCCGCGGGGACCGGCCAGGGAAGGCGCGCGGGCGGAGCTCCCGGCCCGCTGCACCCCAGCCGGAGCGCCCGAGTGCCAGGCAGGCAGCTCTGCCCGCACGCCTTCCCTGGCTGGTCAAGATCCCTTCCCCGCCCCCAGCAGAACCAAATATGTTAAAAAGTGTGTAGGTAAAGCACGCTCGCGTAAACATCGTCACGTGGGATCCCTACCCTTCCCTGCCCCTGTCTCGACCACCCGCCGCCCCTTTCCGTTCCTTGATCTGCTTACTGCCAGCCTCGTCGTCTTCTAGAGTCACCCAGGCTCCAGCCCTCGTTGTAGTGATAAAGCAGCAATGTTGTAGCTTTACCTTGCTTTCAAGAGGGCTGGGTGACTCTTGAAGATGCTATTGCAAACTGGCCAGTGACGAACACGTGCACAGGGAAATCTAATTAGAAATCAGGCCGGGAGAGGAAGGTAGAAGGTGGGAGGGTCGCCCTGTCACCTGACCCCCCAGTCCAGCTCCACACTCCAGAGCGGGAGCGGACGGGAAGAAGCGGCGATTTGCTCCTGGATTTTCCTTCCCCTCCTGGTTCCTTCATGATCAGTTGAGCAGCAGCCACGCAGCAGCAGCAAGCGGGCGTCTTCGACAAATTGCTCTGGAAGGGGGCGGGGGAGGTTTGGAAGAAGAAGGGAAAGAGAGGCTCGACTGCTCCAGTCGCTTCTCTTCCGGAGCCGCTCACGCCCCCAGTCCAGGCAAAGTAAAGCTGGTGGGGAATCCAGCGCGGGAGCGGGGTTTGCGGGCGGGAGCCAATTGCGCACACTTAGGGCTGTGGGGTGGAAATGTGCTGCTTTTGCACGGAGAAAAAGAGTAAGCAGAGCAGCAACGAAGAGGTTAAGGCGATGGGCAAGTGCCCGTCGTCAAGATGGCTGCCGGAGACGGAGGCTTCCAAACTCTCGCGAGACTGTGTGAAGCCCGTCCCCGGAGGAAAAAGAGAGGCTGGGCCTAGGCGGTTGCCAGGGGTATGCCCACAGCCACGCACACCATGCCCGCTGCCGCGCCTGCCCCTGCCACGCCCACCACGCCTGCCTGCGGAAGAGCCACACTCAAGGGGCCAAAGAGCCGCATTTGGCTCGCGAGCCGCCATTTCCGACCCTTGCTGTAGTAGTTTGTTCATTGGGGCCTATCCCAAGGGTTCCCTACATGTTTGCTTTCTTGAAGATCTGGAATTATGTCTGGATTTCATGGAGTTAAATTCTTCGCTTATATTCTTAGAGTTCCTTGGGTATCATTTGGCGATACTACTTTAGTATATTTTGGGTGTACCTGGGATTTGCCTTGGAACCGGGCAGTGAGTCTCTGTGCTGTTACTCTGTTCTTAAGAAGGTTTTCATCAGCTATGATTTAAAGAAGATTAAGGTAGAAGTATGTTTTGAACTCTTAAGAAAACTGGAGGAGAAGTAGTAGCAGGTGTTTGTGTATGTGAAAGGCCTCATGAGGCGTTACGAGGATCAGACCAAGCAGGAGAGACACTTAAATAATCTCTTCTGCTCCTGTGTTTAGAAAGAGGTATCAGTATTCTGTTTTCTTGATACAGTAGCTCATCTAGAAACACGACTAGAAGAGTATCAAACAAAAGATTCACATTTTTCTAATGGTTCTTTGCAGAAAATTAGTAATATGCATATTTAAATATAGTGTATTTCTGACCTACACTTGATTTTAGAAACCTATTAGCTCTACCTGTGTATATGTGTGAGCATGTAAACACTGTGTTATCCTGCTTCATGTATAATGTTCTTCAAGGCTTCTCCTTATGGTCATATTTGTGCCCTCTGATTAGTAATACCAGTAGTTATGTATTTGTTTCCTCTTATCAGATTTTATCCTTATACAAGCCCAGAACTGTGGATAAATAATTTTTACCATATTTTATGCACATATCATTTGCTGGACCTTTTGCAGAAAACCCTTTATGAATCAGAACGCGCCCCCCCCCCCATTTTTGTAGTGTAGGGCTTCAATTTTAAGCTGGTCTTGGCTAATAGTTCCAAAACAATGTGCAGAGATAGAGACATGCATGAAGAATAAAAGGATTATGTGAACTTAAAGTGATGCTGTGGATGTCCTCTCCCAGTGCCTGGAGGTTGTAAGGGCCTGGATGGGGTGTAATGGGCTTCGACTCAACCCAAGCCAGACTGAGTATTTGGGAAAAACCTGGTGACAAGGTTTTTCCACCATTGGTCCTGGATGGGGTGGCACTGCCCCAGATGGACCTGGTGTGCAATCAGGAGGTCCTCTTGGACTCACGGCTCCTGCTAGAAAAGCAGGTGGCAGCCGTGGCTTGGAGGGCCTTTGCCCACCTTCGGGTTGTGTGCCAGTTCTGCCTGTTCCTGGACCAGGAGGCTTTGCTCACAGTCACTCATGCCCTCATGATCTCTCGTCTGGATTACTGCAATGCGTTCTACATGGGGCTGCCCTTGAAGAGCATTCAGAAGCTTCAACTGGTGCAGAATGCGGCTGCACGGGTAGTAAATGGTGTCGGATATTCGACACATGTAACACCGCTACTACGTCAGCTGCATTGGTTGCCAGTGTGCTTCCAGGTGCAATTCAAGGTGCTGGTTGTCACCTTTAAAGCCCTTCATGGCTTGGGACCGGGTTACCTAAGGTACTGTCTTCTCCCAGTTGTTTCTACCTGTCCAATTTGGTCTAGCAGGTTGGGCATGCTGCTGGTCCCATCAGCCAAGGAATGTCTGCTGGCGGGGACTAGGAGGCGTACCTTCTCTGTTGTAGCCCTTGCCCTCTGGAACATTTTCCCTTCAGAGATCAGGATGGCCCCGTCCCTGTTGGCCTTTTGTAAGGCCGTGAAGACCTGGTTATGTGCCAGGGCCTGGGGCGCCAAGTGTGTTAAAGCCCCCATTTCTTCACTATGTTAACATCTATGGCAATAGTTTAACCCAGCGACCATATATATATATATATATATATATATATATATATATATATATATATATTGTTTTAATTGTTTTATGTTTTTTATGACTGTATGCCACCCAGAGTCACTTGTTGGGATGGGCGGCTATAGAAATCAAATAAATAAATAAAGGTGGCTACAGAAATCAATCAATCAATCAATCAATCAAATAAATAATCTTTCTGTATCTCTACTCATTTCCTTCTCCTGGTCTTTCATATTTACAGTCAATAATCCATCTGTAGTATCTTTACATCTGGCATGATTATATGCAGCAGAATTGCCCTGCTCCCACTCAAACGAGTGATTCCTACAAACGTTTTGCTGTGTGTTTGTGTCAGTTGGTCAATCTAGTACTTAAACACCGTAAATCTTTCAAAGTGAGTTACCTTCAATATTATTGTTTTATAGAGGGAGACATCAGAAATAGTCTAGGTTGAGAATCTACTCAAAACTTTCAAATGCTGAGGTCTGAACAGTTTAGTGGTACAAGATTAGAGTCTAAATATCTTTTTCATAATGTATAGATTTTTTTTCTGAGGGTAGGATACTTTTTAATATGACAGAGAATCTACCCTCTTCCCATGGTTATGACACAACCATATTCAGTATTAGCAGGAAACAGAGGCCTAGTTTTCTTTATTGCCACATGTCGGTTATGATGGTGATGAGGTATAATTATTTTCACTGTTGTAAAAGGTAAAGGTTCCCCCCGCACATTTGTGCATTCGTGTCCGACTCTAGGGGCCAGTGCTCATCTCCGTTTGTTAGCCAAAGAGCCAGCGTTGTCCGAAGACGCTTCCACGGTCATGTGGCCGCATGACACGCGCGGAATGCTGCTACCTACCCACCAAAGTGTTCACTGTTGACTGAAACACAATTCCATTGTTTCTCTCTTTCAAAACTGTCACTTTTTCAGTATGAAACTTGACCTGCAATCATTGCAGATGTTTTGCTCTACAGTAGTGGGAAGAGCATCTCACTTTCAATATAGTTCCCAAAACACTCTAAATATTTATGTTTTATACCTGTCTTTTTCCATCTTCCATGCACATTCCCAAAGTGAGCAGATTCTGTTCTTGACATGCAGTGGTGGTGTGACTAATTTTATTTTTAATGAGGAAATTGGGGGCAACTTCCAAATGACATCTGTATTCTGTTCTGTACAGATACATTTTCAACTGCTCAAGACAGACTTCCGATGATCTTTCTGTGCTGCTAACATACATGTGGTAGAATAGTCCTTGGGTACTTTGAAGATTGAGATATCCAAAGCTTTGACAGCTGTAGAATTGAGTTGCTCTGCCAATTTCAGGCTAGAGGTGCAATTTTGTTTCAGAGGAAATTAGTACAGGGCTTTCCAAAGTTTTTCCTGCGGTGACACACCAACTGGCGTTGGTGTGTCGCCGCGGGAAAACCCGGAAGTGCGGCAGCGCACAAAAACCCAGAAGCGCTGCTGCGCTTTTGGGTTTTGCGCGCTGCAGTTGGTGTGTCGCCGCGGGAAAACCTGGAAGCGCTGATGATGATCAGGTTGTGTGGCGACACACCAGACTGTGTGTGGTGACACACTTTTGTGTTGCGACACACAGTTTGGAAAGCTCTGAATTAGTAGAATCTAAGAACAAGTTTCAAAGCTATGTTATTAAGATGGTTAATTGTGTGAAACTTTTTATAAAATGTTTGTGTGAAAAAAATATTACAATCCTTCAGAACTTCTTAATCTGATGATAAATCAAATTTTATTTTATTATTAAATAATATTTAATAGAATATTTATTATGGCATTTTTGTTTTGTTTTATTAAAACAGAGTTTAGATATTGTTCAGGGGGGAAAAAACCAGTATTTCTGTAATTAGCCCAGAAGCTTTAGACATATATCCAGATGATGTTTTCCAACATGTGGATGTGGATGTTAGGAAGTATTGGAACAAGATTAAACCTTGAAGCACTTCAATAGTTTTTTCATATTTTGGGTAGTTAAGTGCTTCAAGAGAGGACAATTCTATTTTGTAATCCTACCCCCAGCCTTACCACTGACAGGCAATCCAGGAGTATACCACAATCAGTAGTAATGAATGCCAGCTAAAACTGGTGTGTTGCCATCTTTAATATTTTTCATGTTTTTGTTTTATTAAGGCTGATAAAGAATTTGTATGGTCTTTATGGAAACGTCTCCAGGTTGCAAACCCAGATGTTACTCAAGCAATCAGTTTGGTTGTGGAAAGGTGAGTAGGAGGATTTTTTAAATTGTGAATACCTTTTTCGTGTTCTACCATATAAGTGAAGAAACTTTTAGCAGTGCTATTCCTGAAACTAAGATGTAACTCCGTAAGATATATTCTAGATATTTGGAAATCAAAAGTAGCTAAGTAGACAGCAGTGTTTTCTAATTTATTCAAAAGTTCAACACACTCTACTTCACAGCTTTCCAAACTGTGTGTCGCGACAGAATACTGTGTCGCCTGCGGGTCCCAGGTGTGTTGCGTCAAAACCTGGAAGCGCTGATAGCGCGCCGCTGCCATGCGCCGCTGTGCGCATGGCGGCAGCGGCGGGCCATCAGCGCTTCCGGGTTTTCGCAAGGCACACAAGGACACCGCTGCCGCCACTGCTGCGGTGCGCAGAAATCTGAAAGCACCGCAGCGGTGGCGGTGCGCAAAAACCCGAAAGCGCCGTGATGGCGGCGGCACTTTTGGGTTTTTGCGCGCCGCCACAGTGGCGGTGCTTCCGGGTTTTCTCGCGCGCCGCCGTTGGTGTGTTGCCATGGGAAAAGTTTGGAAAGCCCTGCTCTACTTGTTTGAAGGTTGCAGTCTAAGCCACCCAGTTAAAGAATCCTAGTAAATTTAGTTTTATATCTTTAGGACAAAAAGCTAATCTGATATGTTTTCGTGTAAATGTAGATAGAGATATAAGTGTCAGTACAATGACACTGATTTTCTGGGAAGACTCCCATGTTGGCAGAAAATTCTGTTGGTGTAGATGTTTCCTTGGCTATGTTACATCTGTGAAGTGGGGGTTTATCAGGATTTGGCATAGATCTGCTTCATTCATTCAAAGCCACATGGCTTCCTTGACACAGCCACAGAAAGCCTATAACTGTTCTAACTATGACAAATTCCAATCTGGGATCTGCTATAGTTTATTTCTCCCACGATGGGAAGAAAGAAGAAAGTCTGCCTTCTGTTTTCTGCTCTACCCACAATTAAATTTTCAAACATTGGATATGGATAATCATTCTTCAAGAACATCTTTCGGCTTTCTTTCCCTTCCTGTGTGTACTAGGGAAATAATTGGGAACTAGATTGTCTTGTTAGTTGATACATATATGAATTAAATTTATATAAGAGAAAATAGCTTAAATAAGATTAAATAGCTTTCTAATTTATTTTTAGATTATACATATATTTATCCTAGTAGGGATCATCTAAACATGGTATCACTAGGATTTGATTCCCAGGCACAATTGGTTTCCTGATTCTTTTTCCAAGTCTCAAAACATATCTGAACTAAAATCTATAAATTTAATAAATAAATAAACTAAAATCATAAATAATCAAGAACTCTTTTCAGATCTTCATAGAGAAGCCAATTCAACAATATTTTACTTCTACTTCCCATATTTCTCCATATCACTTTCTTCTGACGTACGGAGTGTAAAGTTCCTCTGACATTTTGAATACTGCAGTAAAACCCATACGTTTTAGACCCTGTCCTGTTTCTTATAATATTTCTTGCCTTGCATTCCTGTTCTAATTCCAGTAATTCATAAAAATACATCGTTAGGCTGAAATTCAATAACCACTATTATGGGTGTGGAACTTAAGTAAGGAGGAAAGGAGCAAGTATTCATTATTTCTATTTTTTATATAATGATGATGAGGATTATTTTAATATATTGTAAAAGAAAAATGACCATTACGTTAAAATGCAGTCCTACACAGGAAAATTCTAAGCAGAGCCTCATTGAACTGAGTGAAATGCACTCTCAGATAATTAGGGTTTGGATTACTGCAGTCCTAATCACTTAAATAGAGAAGCTGTTTTAAAGAAAAGAGAACTTAAGTTTTTCTAATAAAGTAATTTAGACAATCTTGTGTTTCAATAACATACAAAGATTTTTGGTATTGCAAATATGATGTTAAGGGAAATGAAAGAGCAAAGATGAAATGTATCCTTCTGTATAATGCCTGTACTGATAGACAAGTTGACAGTTAAAAACTCTGTCCCAGTAGTGCTCTTAATTGTTTATTACTGTAAATATGCAAAGCTGAGGAACTTTAAAGCAGAAATATTTGATGAATACAGCCACTTAGTCTAATCATGTTGTTAAATCAATTAATGCTGCAGTGCACTTTTATTTGCAGTACTTTTAAAGTATCTTTTTATCTGAGAGATTATAATTAAGGTGTGGTACTTGAAAATCTTTTGGGAAAATACACCTTTGTACTGGTTTGATGTCGGGCTATTTAATATCACACAAAGAAAAGTAACATTTCCTATTTAAAATACTTTTATGTTCCCAGTCTGGGACTGAACTGCCCTAAAAATTTCAAAATGAAACAGGATCATTATTATGTGTAATGTTGATTCATGAGATACACATAACAGATCTCACTTTTCAGCATTCATTGCTGAAGCTACATTCTTTGGCTTAATTTTCAGTTACAAACAAAAAATATCTTTAGTGTGCAAATAAGAAAAGCCTTTGGGAATATGCTAAAGCCTCCAGGTATTTTTAAACAAGCCACTATATATCCATGCTAATATACTTTCCACCTACTTGAAATACTATTGATCTTTGAATTACGTAACAAACAGTATTCTATTTCTACTTCATTTGCCTTTGAAACTTTTTTTTACAGTTAAGCACAAATAAATATTTAATAAATAATTTTGAACACTTTTATTTAGCAGTACAAAAGCTGGAAACATTTATGTTTTGTAAAAATTGCTTCTAGAAGACAAGACCTAACAACATACAGTTTTGAAATTAACTTCACCAGTTGGGAAATCCTCTCTTTCAACATGAGCCTGTGAGACAGAATCTCTAATCCAGCCATGGTAGATGCTTCTTGAAGAAAGTTTTCATGTAGATCTATGATTGGGCAGAGAAATAACTGCTAAGGCATAGAAGTTTTCAACTTTTCATATCACAAACCCCACCAATTACTCTATTAAAGAACCTGCACGGGTGCCACCAAATAGAAATAAAACACCTCCCTTTTTCTGGGAATATTACATATTATAGCTATGCAGTGTTTGGGAATAATTGAGAAAATATATTTCAGATCACATGGGAGCATGAATGTAGCACCTGTCTGCAGGTCTTTAAAGGGGTCTTTTATGAATGCACACAGGTAGTCCTTGCTTAATGACCCTAACTGGGACCAGCAACTCTGCCGCTAAGCAAAGCAGTCACTAAGTGGGTAATTACATGACTGCGACTGTGCTTTCTGGCTGGAAAAAGACAAGACTATTCAGTTTTACGCCTTCGGCTTTTGTTTGCCTCCTAACCACTCCCCCACCCTTTGGAATGCTCAAGTAACTGCCTACTGTCTCGAACACATTGAAAGCAATGTGATCATATTGCTTTTGATATGTAGAAGAGCAAAAGCTTACTCTCTTACAATCCCTTTCTCTCCAATCTCTTTGCTGTGCAAAGTGGGGGGAGAAAAAAGCAAGCAGTTTCTGTAAGCAATCTTTCCTTTGCCTGACCCTCGCCTCCCACAGAGCGGAGAGATTGGAGAGGAAGAGATTTCAAGAGAGTAAGCAGTTTGCTCTTCTACACATCAAAAGCAATGCAATCATGCCAGCAGCAGGAAAGGGTCAGTTGTACATTTCCTCTTCCAGAAACCTTCTGGGTTTTCACACTCTGACTCCACTCTCCTGTGTTGTGGGATAGTGTCTTACTATTGCCAACACCTACCTTCTGTAGGGTGCCTCCTAGCGTCCTCTCCTTAACCCTGGTGAATGGTACAGAGAGTAAGGAAGATGACCTTAATGGAAATATGTAGGAACCGTTACCTAGGCAAAAGGGGCTAAAACATTTTTAAAGTCCAGAACAGTGAGATAACATTTGGAAATGCTTCAGGTAAATGCCTCCCTAATTCACTGGAACAGGAGGAGGAGGAGGAGGTACAGCACAATCAGGCTTTCAAGGTTCTGTTTGTTATAGCCAATCTCAGTAAATGTAGTTTTAGCTTTCCTGTAGAGTTGATTTCCTGGTCTGGTCTACGTAGTTGGGTTGACAGTGAGAGAGATAGGTCTCCCAAAACTTCTGATGTCTTAGTAATGACTAAAAGGGTAAACATAATGAAATAATTTCTGTAATATAATCTTCTGATCATGTAGTGTGAAGCTAGAGTGAAGTGGCTAGAGGTTTCAGTTCTTCCTTGATAGACCAATCTCATATGAGATAAACAAAATTATTAAAAAGAGAAATAGGACCAGAGTAAATACCCCTTTTAACATTGTGAGAAATGTACAAATGTATGCTGTTCTGTCTTCAGACTTACAAATGACTAAAACTTTTTTCTATCCAGGAGAGACAGGCAATTTGAGGAATCCACCTTCGATATATTACAGAAAGAACATCTTTCTTTTGTCAAGATGTGGATTCAAACTCAGATGCTGTCTATCTGTGTGAATGTGAGCATGAATATGGTTTCAGGGATGTATATTTTTACAGAAACCCATTGATGAAATCCCAATTTCTTTCATGTGAGTTTCTTTGACATGCTTTTATTTGAACTAACCAGTTGGTCAGTGGTAATCATAAATGTTTCTGTGGACCACTTTGAGGAGTGTATAATATACCTAATATAGATGTCTCTTCCTTCACTACTCCTAAGTTGGCATGGGGGTGGAGGAGAGAAAGGCTGGGCCCTTTTTGGACAGAAGTGTACTTTTACTCTTCTGTGGGTTGCTCCTCCCAGTGGCATGCATATAACTTGGTGGTTGTCTGTAGAATTCAACCCCCCCCCCCCGGCTTTATAACCAATTCTACTTTTCTCTTTTTTTCATCCGCATTCCAGCCCTCAGACTGAACTAGACAGATTTTTTAAAAAAACCAAGAAGAGAATTTTACTCACTTTTGCAATGATTATGTGGAACATGGAAAATATTTTGGTACTAACATTACATTTACAACCAGAGATATGTCGGTATACCATCGGAAGATGGGACACCCAGGTCAGAAGATGGTCAAAATGCTACTGGGGAGGAACAGAGGATACGTTCAACTAGCCCCAGATGTGATGACGTAGCTCAAAGCCGAAAGGACGGCTAGTGGCCGACGGTGCTGGTGGTGAACGACGAATCCGATGTTCTAAAGATCAACACACCATAGGAACCTGGAATGTAAGATCTATGAGCCAGGGCAAATTGGATGTGGTTATTGGTGAGATGTCAAGATTAAATATATTTAATTTAAATAAAATTTAAATTTAGAATCAGACTAAAGAGAATAGGGAAGAGCCACAGATCAGTTAGATATGAGCTTACTAATATTCCTAAGGAATATGCAGTGGAGGTGAAGAATAGATTTAAGGGACTAGATTTAGTAGATAGGGTCCCGGAAGAACTATGGACAGAAGTTTGCAACATTGTTCAGGAGGCGGCAACAAAAAACCTCCCAAAGAAAAAGAAAACGAAGAAGGCAAGATGGCTGTCTGCTGAGACACTGGAAGTAGCCCAAGAAAGAAGGAAAGCAAAAGGCAACAGTGATAGGGGGAGATATGCCCAATTAAATGCAAAATTCCAGAGGTTAGCCAGAAGAGATAAGGAATTATTTTTAAACAAGCAATGTGCGGAAGTGGAAGAAGACAATAGAATAGGAAGGACAAGAGACCTCTTTCAGAAAATTAGAAACATCGGAGGTAAATTCCAGGCAAAAATGGGTATGATCAGAAACAAAGATGGTAAGGACCTAACAGAAGGAGAAGAGATCAAGAAAAGGTGGCAAGAATATACGGAAGATCTGTATAGGAAGGATAATAATATTGGAGATAGCTTTGACGGTGTGGTCAGTGAGTTAGAGCCAGACATCCTGAAGAGTGAGGTTGAATGGGCCTTAAGAAGCATTGCTAATAACAAGGCAGCAGGAGACGACGGTATCCCAGCTGAACTGTTTAAAATCTTGCAAGATGATGCTGTCAAGGTGATGCATGCCATATGCCAGCAAATTTGGAAAACACAAGAATGGCCATCAGATTGGAAAAAATCAACTTATATCTCCATACCAAAAAAGGGAAGCACTAAAGAATGTTCAAACTATCGAACAGTGGCACTTATTTCACATGCCAGTAAGGTAATGCTCAAGATCTTGCAAGGTAGACTCCAGCAATTCATGGAGCAAGAATTGCCAGATGTACAAGCTGGGTTTAGAAAAGGCAGAGGAACTAGAGACCAAATTGCCAATATCCGCTGGATAATGGAGAAAGCCAGGGAGTTTCAGAAAAACATCTATTTCTGTTTTATTGACTATTCTAAAGCCTTTGACTGTGTGGATCATAACAAATTGTGGCAAGTTCTTGGTGGTATGGGGATACCAAGTCATCTTGTCTGCCTCCTGAGGAATCTGTATAATGACCAAGTAGCAACGGTAAGAACAGAGCACGGAACAACGGACTGGTTTACGATTGGGAAAGGAGTACGGCAGGGCTGTATACTCTCACCCTACCTATTCAACCTGTACGCAGAACACATCATGCGACATGCTGGGCTTGAGGAATCCAAGGCTGGAGTTAAAATCACTGGAAGAAACATTAACAATCTTAGATATGCAGATGATACCACTTTGATGGCTGAAAGCGAGGAGGAGTTGAGGAGCCTTATGACGAAGGTGAAAGAAGAAAGTGCAAAAGCTGGGTTGCAGTTAAACCTCAAAAAAACCAAGATTATGGCAACCAGCTTGATTGATAACTGGCAAATAGAGGGAGAAAAAGTGGAGGCAGTGACAGACTTTGTATTTCTAGGCACAAAGATTACTGCAGATGCTGACTGCAGCCAGGAAATCAGAAGACGTCTACTTCTTGGGAGGAGAGCAATGGCAAATCTTGATAAAATAGTTAAGAGCAGAGACATCACACTGACAACAAAGGTCCGCATAGTTAAAGCAATGGTATTCCCCGTAGTAAACTATGGCTGTGAGAGCTGGACCATAAGGAAGGCTGAGCGAAGGAAGATAGATGCTTTTGAACTGTAGTGTTGGAGGAAAATTCTGAGAGTGCCTTGGACTGCAAGAAGATCAAACCAGTCCATACTCCAGGAAATCAAGCCAGACTGCTCACTTGAGGGAATGATCTTAAAGGCAAAACTGAAGTACTTTGGCCACATAATGAGAAGACAGGATACCCTGGAGAAGATGCTGATGCTAGGGAAAGTGGAAGGCAAAAGGAAGAGCGGCCGACCAAGGGCAAGATGGATGGATGATATTCTGGAGGTGACAGACTTAACCATGGGGGAGCTGGGGATGGTGACGGCCGACAGGAAGCTCTGGCGTGGGCTGGTCCATGAAGTCACGAAGAGTCGGAAGCGACTGAACAAATAAACAACAAAACATTACATTCAAAATATTGTCCTGGAGGCCTGCATCAATTTAAGCTAAGCACATTTTAGAGCTTATTTTTCCAAACTATTCAGGCACAGGTAATAAAATAGAATTGTGTAGTATGTTTAAATAGACCAGCCTATATGTAATATATACCAAGATCCTCTGTCCAGATATTTCCAGTAACCAGAAGTGATTTGTTATCTTCATTCCCAGGTATAGAAGACCCCATGCCCGATGCAGTTTATTGTTAGGAATTGTCCTCAAGAAATTAACTTAATATCTATTGTTGTCAGCCTAAATTGAAGAGGACTGTGCTACCACTGTATGTTAAAACTATTTTAGCATGCTAACCTGCTACCCTACAGAGTAGGTATTGCCCATCTCTTGCAACGGAATCCAAGTCTCAGTTAACTTCTGCTAGCACAATTGGGCTTTCTCCATTGTTCAGCAGTCCCCTATATGTCAATAAGATCTGCTTCAGAAGATTGGAAACAACTTATAAGGTTTATTGGATGCTCCCATTCCATTCCCATTCTACTCACAGTTCACTTACATACCCACCATGATGTTTCCTTTCAGGGTAAGCAATGTTATGTAGCAGAGAAAGAATTAAGAAATAGTAAGCAAAATGAATTAAAGTTTATGTTGTATTTGTGAAATTGAATATTTTAGATCTCACTGTTTCATCCGTAAGCATATTTTATTTACATAGGAAACTTCAAGTTACCATTGAAGCCACCAGTTGTTTTATGGTAGACATTTAAAATATTATTTATTTATTAAATTTATATCCAGAATAGCTTACAAAAATTAAAAAATCAAATTACATATAAGAAAAATACAGTTAAAGCAAGGCAGAATTAAAATTAATACAATAAAATCAGTTCAACTAACAATTAAAAGCTTGGGAAAAAGAATGCATTTTTGCTTTTCCTTAAATACTGGGAGAGTGAAAGGAAATCATACTTCCCTGCAGAGTGCATTCCATAGCCTGGTGGCCACACAGGAGAAAGCTCTGTGGTTCGGATATTAATTAAGCTGAATATCTTTTTCTCAATCTTACTCAATTTGAGCTGCTTTTTGTATCCGTGCTGAACACTGTCCCTATTAAACAACAGTTTTTGTCCACTCAGATGCAGAAGGAAACTGACCCATGGGTAATGTTTGCATTGTAAGCTTGGCAGATCTGGTCTTGGAAAATGTACAGGGATTTTGTGTTTCCTTTTCATACTCTACCTATAGGTTTCCTAATACTGTATTTCTACATCTTGTTAATAATTGGATTTCTTTTCTGGTTAACTTGGTTTTCATTTTGTGTTTGAGATATTTAGAACAACTCATGGCTATTGAATTAGGATGGAAAATGTTCCTTAATTATGGGGTGGAAGGATGTAAAGATTGTAAGATGCATAATGTTCACTTAAATACTAGGAAAATAATCTTAACAAAAAGTTGTATAATGAAACACAGTTTTTTACCACTAGCTTATAGCTTTAACATTTTAAATCCCGTCTGTCTGTCTGTCTGTCTGTCTGTCTGTCTGTCTGTCTGTCTGTCTGTCTGTCTGTCTGTCTGTCTATCTATCTATCTATCTATCTATCTATCTATCTATCTATCTATCTATCTATCATTTTCAAATATTGTCCATAGACTTCCTTCATGTATGTGTGTTTCTAGCTATTCAATAATTTTGTTTTGGTTTCATAAGAACTTATAAAAGACAGTTTGGAGTCAAATTTAAGCACAAGGAGAAATCTTACAAACTGGAATCTCTTCAGACTACTGGATTTTCAGTATGTGAATAACTGCCTTTTTTGCAACTGAATGTTTATATTCATGAGCAGAGCATCTTTGTTAGTTTTAAATGTCCTATTCCTCTAGGGAAGGTGGATTATGTCTAGTAAGGTCCACAAACGATTCAGCCTTGTGAAGGTTGAGTAAAGAGTGCAGTTCGCTCTTCCTTTTTAGTTGAAGCTAAGTATTATGTTATCTGAACAAACCACTGGATCCTCTTGAGTAGGAGAGGAGCAGAATACAATGACAGGGCAGAATTTAAACTTTACGTGAATTATTTCAGATCTTCTGGCAGCATATCTATTTGTATTAAATCATTTAGCAATGCTCATTGATTAGGCTGCTATAGATGGAGTCATTTAATCAATGCGAGTTTGTCATGTATCAAATTTCTTCTTCAGTTAATCAACGTATATAGCACACTGTCATACAGACTGATTACCATATTGTCACTGGATTAAAATATGGGATTAAACTAGAGGACATGAATCTTAGTAAACCTAATAATAATAAATACCTAGTTTTTTGCTTTCCAAAATGTTGTATGTAAGTACATCTTAATATAGATTATAAAATATGTGTTTTGGTCACATCACATAGACACTGCTTGGTACCCTAAATAGAAAAATATGGCAATGCATCTAAGGTCAAATAATTGTGATGGTTCACAATTGATGAACATTTAAAATCTTGTTTCATTAAAAATTCTCAGAACATTGAACATAAGTCAACATTCCACGGAGAAGGAAATATTACGCAGCTTGTATGTGTGCATATCTGCATATCGGAGCACAAAATATTGACATGATAATTGCAGTGAAGCCTGACTGAACAGTGGCCTATGGGAATTCAGCTGGTGTTGTACCAACTGGATGGCTGCTCAGGACACAGTTTGAAATGCAAGGTGCAAGTTAGCATTTTATTCAGCACAAGCAGGCATCATTTAAAAACCCTTGGGGGAAACCCTGGTGATGTGCAGATGTTAAAACAGTCTGTTCTGAAGCACTGATATTTTGAACACTGTACGAAACTTGTGCATTTTATATGAGAAAGTGCTTTCCAAATTAAGAAGAAAATATGATGTTTAAAGTGTTCATGCTAGTAATTGTAACCATAATCTCCACAATATAAAGCATGCGCATAGCTGTAAAACCATAATTTTAGACATTTGGCTTCTAAGTATAAAGAGACAACCCATTTTCTTCAATTAAGCCTCTCTGCTACTATACATAAAACAATATGTGGTGAAATATATAACGCAGAGCAAGTCTATAATTGGGTAACCAAACATTTAATTTTATTTCAAACCATAATTAAAAAATGTAATTTGCAGTCACCATATGCCTTTAAAACATTAACAGTATTAGAAAAAAAATTGATATTTAGACACAAATATAAATTTGTAAATTAGGCTTTGAGGTACAGTATTTATTTTTGAAAAGTTCACAATATTTGTAAAATCTGGTTTGGCAGTATCAATCTTTGCATTTTTCAATTTTTTTTATTTTTCAAATTCTTCACCAAATATTAAGATTGTTAAAGTGCAATTTTATACTTAAGATTCATTAGCTGAGAAATTAGAGAATTCTGCTATGACAGAAATTCTACTGTCATGGATATTTAAAATTGTGAGTTGGGAGAATATAGCTAGATCCTTTCATTTAGAAAGCACTAAATGAAACTCAGCCCCTGTTCTCTGGTAGGGAAAGTCTTCTGTAGAAGCAAGGCACTATCTGTGCCACCATGACTTACACTACTTTTGAAATCCTAAGAAAATACACATTTCTTATAATTCAGTTGTTCAGTTGTAATATCATGCCATGTTAGCATGGCTTTTTAACCAAGAAATAGCCTTAAACTATGATTTGTAAACTACAATGGCTGGGTTCACATGCCTCATTAAGGTAGCATACCAATTCACCATTATGAGTTAGCCTGATGTTTGTCTGGATCTTGAGCTTGAGAGAGGGATAGTTAAACGCTCCTGCATTTGTGAATACTGATGTGCACCTCTATTAAATTAATAAATTTGAAGTTTCTAATTACATCTCATTGAAGTGAGAGAAAAATGTTGTCCTAAACTGTTGTGAGTGCACAGATCTGTTTGTATGTGTAGAAAAAACAAGGTTTTTTTTGCAGGAGAATATATATATTTAAATGACCTGTGTTCCGCACAACAGGATATTTCACTCTGTAGTAGTTTATAGGATCTGCATTTTACCCCTGCTTCTTCTAAGAGAGTACATACAAAATATCAAACCCAGACTGCTGTAAGTTTTATAAGAGACTATTTCCCCCCTGCTTCTATTAATTTTCCTGAGATAGAAACAGAAATAATTAACATTTGTCTGAAATGCATTGTTTTATAAACCTTTACATCATTTACTTGCTTAACAGATCTGTGAAAACCATACACAAAAAAGAACTGAGCTGTCCATTTGAATAACTAGTGACTTTAGCATGAGTTTTCTTTCTATACAAGCCCCCACATCTCCCTTGTACATGTGTGGTGATGCTGCGGGCAGATATGAAAGCGCTCTCCTTTTGATGAAAGCATCAGATCCTGCAAACACCTCTACTTTCGATTTCTTCTTCCCAAACTTCTCCTCCTTCACTGACCTGTGACCAAATGCCTTTTGGGGGGATTTCCTAGGTTTGATTCTCTTATATTCTCATACAAATTAAATTGTACAGGTGATGTTTCCTCTGTTACAACAGTCAGTGTAAAGCACAAGCTTTGAATGCAGAAGACAGACGCCAGGTTCAGTGTCATCTCCAGACAGAGGTGGAAAACATTGTCTGAAAATCTTTTTCCCATCGTCAGCAGAAATAAGAAAGATACACCGCTGATCTGACTTGGCATGAGGTAGCTTCTTGGCTTCTACAGGCTTAGCCAGTCTATATTTAGGGACTGTTCAGGATCAGATACTCTTTTTTTCAGAAAAACTATATCATAAGCTCATTTTTTTAGAATTAAATCTTAAAATTGCATACCAGTTTAAAATGCAACTTCTTTTCTCAGAGGATGATTTTGATGAAAAGCAGAATATATGTCTACACATGGTGCCTCATTGGATTGCCATCACTATCCTTTACCAATTAAACTGTGGCTATCTGAAGCTGATATAATGCAATTTTTGTCTTGTTTCATGTTGCTTTGTGCTAAAAGAAATCTAATTGATTTCTACCACAGACCTTTATTTGTGCTTATGTCCATAATTTCTCTTCAGCACTGTTGCTTTGCATATTTATGACAGGAAAGATAATATTTTTGGAGTGCAATGCACTTTTGAAAATATTTGTGGTGTATTAGAAACGGCAGGTTCTGTTTTCTTACCTCATTCATAGTTAAATGCTTCCTCATCGTTTCCAATATTTCATTTTTGACAACTCATTAAAAATGGGCCAAATCCCAAAAAATATGATTCTGTCATGTTGTATAATATATAGCGTGGGCCATATGCAATAGAAAATGGCTAGTTAATGGTTTAGAATAATTTCTTGGATATTTTTTTTTAAGGTTTCAGTAGCTGGTAAAAACTGACTGAAAAATCCATGGATTAAATACAGCTCTGTTAAACATTTAAAATAGGCAGTGCTCATGGGAAAAGTGATTGGAGCTTAAACTTGTATAAATTGACAGCCTCTCTTCACTCCATTTTTCATCCTAAAGAAGCCTGCAAATATTCTTAGCGCACATCATTATTGCTCATCAGTTGTTCTAATTAGCTAAACTGGAGTTTGTCTCAGTCATTGATCATCATCAACTCTTTGACAGTGCCTGCATATATTTTTTTCTCATTTGGGTGAACACTTTTTTAATGTATGATAGGCATGAATCAACCATATTTTTCCAGCTATGCTATTTACCTTTATAAGCGAGTCTTAAATCTGCCTTTCCTTCTCTCTTTCTGTTTATCATACTTAAAATGTAGCTGTGGGTTCAATGATATGTTAGAAACTTGAAGCACAGAGCAATATTACTTCGCATCCCTTCTGGGAGCCTCCCTGTAATGAGTGTTGGAAGTTATCCTATGCCACCAGGAGGAGCTGCTGATAAAATTCTATACCAGGTTTTAATTTATGCTAAAGGCTTTTGTTCACATCCACTATACACAAATATGGTGGTAAGATTTAGACGGCTATTATGTGTAATAGTGTTAACTGATTCCATTTTCTGTCTGCATTTAGGATTTGTTTTACATTTGTAACCTGCAAAACAAAAGAAAAATTATGTTGAGTTCATCCAAAACAAAACTAATCTCTTTTTGTTAAACAGAATCTAAATAAGAGGTTATATTCTTAAAATTCTATTTATATAATCCAGATCAGGGAAGTTTAAAAAAGCACACTATAGATACCTCTGTTAGAAGATTGAAGTATTTTTCTTATATCATTTAATGTTATATTAACATTATATATTATATGTTATATTAACATAGTCTGCACTCTTTCCCCCAACTTTAATCTGCAATTGGTTTATCTCACACTGGAAATTCCAGCATTGCAAAGATGGAGAAATATTGGCTAGAGGCATGCCAACAAATACGTATCTCTTTTCTCTCACTTGAACAGGGTTCTCTTGGAAGTACTAACATTGACTTGTCTGTTAAGGAATTCACTGCCACAAATGGGATGACGTGCCTGTCATATGGATTTTAAAAGAGTTAAATGTTCCTATATCAGATTTACCTGTGTTTTTTAGCCACAATATCCATCTTTTATCAAAGGGATGATCTTGATATTTGATACAGAAAGAGATGCAGAGAAAACTTCCCCCAACCTCTTCCCTTTTTCTGTTTCACTTCCCTGTGTCATGGGTGTAAGGGCAAAATTGAGGTTGAAAAGAAAAGGGGAAAAAAAGAGATTAAGTGCCTGGAACAGCCTTTTTTTTGTTTTGTAGTAATACTCCATGCTCTTGTCTCTACATCCTTTGTTTCCAGAGACTAGTAGCAAGGATAAATTCTAGTTAAACTTCATTTCCTTGGCGATACAAGGAGCCATGGTTAAGATAAATCACTACCTTTGGGCGCTTTGAATTTAGTTCAGCCATGATCCTAATCCAGAAATAATCAAATTACTAGGTTACACAATACACTGGATCTTTAAACAACTTGCTTAAATGGTCACATGAACCCAGCCTAAAATGTGATAGATTTTAAAATAAGGGTTTAATTCTTCCAATTATTAATATTTATATTTGTAGCAGAAGTTTGAAATAATTGTGGGTATGTTTATAGATCAGAGCTTTCCAAACTGTGTGTCGCGACACAAAAGTGTGTCGCCACACAACGTGGTGTGTCGCCACACCACCCGGAAGCGGTGGCGCGCACACGGCGGCAGCAGCAGCGGCACGGGATCAGTGCTTCCGCGTTTTAGCGGAGGCTGCCGCTGCCGCCGTGCCACCGCTGTGTGCGTGTGATGCTGCACGCCCCCCCCCGCGCCGCTGCCGTGCGCGCGCCGCCGCACCCCCCCCGTGCTGTCGCCGTGCATGCGCACCGCTGCCACCGCACTGCTGCCGCCGCCGCTTGTGTGTCGCCAGCGGCGGCACTTTCAAAAGCCCTGTTATAGATATATTCGAGAAAATAAAAGAGTAGTTCAAAGAAAGGAATGCTACTTTCCCCCCCTTGCACACACATGCACACACGTAGTTCATTTTAACTAATAATATCACTTTGGGCCACTCTCTCTTTCTCAGCCCAACTCACCTCACAGGGTTGTTGTTGTGGAGAAAATAGGAGGAGGAAGGAGTATTAGGTATTTTCACTGCCTTGAGTTATTTATAAATATAATAAATGTGGGATAAAACATTTTTTAAAAAAATCATATAGCAGCCATTTTATCAGCTGGCAATCCACCCTAACAGTCCTTTTGTAAGAATATCAAAAAATGTTCTCAAGTTTCTGGTGAGAATTCATGGTGAACTAGACGTCCCTGTAGGAGCGGGGATGGCATTGCAGCGGAGATTGGGGGCTAGATGGCCAATTCTGACCAACGAAGTCTCTCTGGAAAAAGGAGAGATTGTGAGATTGCCCGCTTGCACTCCGGAGACCTACTCCTTGTGAGCAGACTGCAGGAACTGAGGTTTTTGCAGTTGGCTCGTGAGTTGAGTGGCAGGGAGTCAAGGGATTTCAATCAAGATCATAGCCGTAATGTAGCCTATATGGACATAATGTTTGCACGAGCCTCATTTCTTAACCACTTTTGGATGTAATTAATTTACAACTAAAGAGAGATCTTTCTGAGCGGCAGGATAAAAATTCCACTTGGCGAATTATTATTTTTTCTGGATTACAAAGAAATAAAGAAAAAGGAAGGTTTTAAAGACTTAAAAACTTTTGGCAAAAAGCTTAACAAGGAGTCGATGTAAGAAAGTTTAAAACAGATAATGGGGACAGTTATTTTGAAAGATTATATTTTGGTGAAAGTGCTTTTGAACAAATTGGAATTAAATTAGACAAAAGAACTGGACCTTCGTGGGAATGGGTTTTTTTTACTATTAGTGCAGACAATTGGTGGATTTTACAAAACAAAAGATAAAGGTAATATGAGCCAGACTGATGCTGATTGTAACTATGGAGATGTTGACTGTGATGCTGACTGTAACTATGGAGTGCCACTTGAGACGAAAGTACTAAGGGCACAGGAAGACAAAAGGGAGAGAAAAAAGGAAGCCTTTTCTTTTTCCCTTGTTTGAAACACTTTCATTTTTGGATTATAATGTCAGTAGCAACCACCAGAAAAGAGGAAAACTCCAACAGCTGCAACAGGAAACTGAAAGGGATGATACTGAGCTAGGCACTACAGGTATCAATTTTTCTATATTTTTGGCTTGATGGTGGATTACAAGTGCTTAACTTGGAATGTAAATGGAGAAAATGCTCCTCAAAAGAGAAAATAAATATTTCATTATTTGAAAAATTAAAACGATATAATTTGCCTACAACAGACATATTAGAAAAAAAGGCATAAATATTTGATTTATAAAAATTTGGGTGAAGAATTTATTTCAGCGGGAACAACAACAACAAAAAAGAAATGGAGTTGTTTCGTATATAAATCCCCAATGAAAACCAGAACTTGTATTGACTGATAAGCATGGTAGATTTGTTGCGGTGAAAGTTAATATGCATGGCATTAGGACTTTGATATTGGGAATTTATGCCCCAAATGAGGACAAAGTATTGTTTTATAAATGACTTATGGAGAGATTAATAGGTCTCTCTTATGAAAAATGGTGTTTGATGGGGGATTGGAATGGAATGATCTCCCCACAACTGGACAGAACTTCTGAGAAAAATATTAAAATCACTCAAGGCAAATTACCAAAAGTTTTCTTTGATTTGATGGACAATTTAGGGCTGGTTGATCTATGGAAACAGAAAAATGGCAATTCAAGAGAGTATACCTACTTTTCTGAAAGACATACAGTAGATACTTTTCAAGAATAGACATGATTTTGATTTCAAAGAACTTGGCTATTAAGGTTTCTAAATTAGAGATATTACCAAAGATTTTATCAGATCATAATCCTATGAGTTTGGTTTATAAAAGAAAATCTAGTTCTTTTAGATGGAGACTAAATGAAATGTTATAGAAAGAAGCAATAGTGGAGGATTGTAAAAAAAATTAAAATAATATTTTGAAAATAATTTAGGTAAAGGCATTGATTTAGGAAGTTTTTATTAGAGGTTATTTTATACAACATAATAGTGAACTTAAAAAGAAGAGCCAAGAGAAAACACAAGCTATATTGGATGAAATAAAGAGAAAAGAAGAATTAAAGAAATTTCCAGGGAGGATAAGTATTTCTCAAAAAATTAAGCTTTTACTTCCCCCCCCCCCAAGTTTTTATTATTTTTTACAACAAGGATAAAAAACTACAAAAAACAAAAACACTACAAACAAACAAACAAAAAACATTAAAAGTGTAAAAACACAAAAGAGAAAACTTTTAGAAAGTTACATACATACAGGTAGCTTCCAGCTTTCCACAGCAAGAATATACAACAATTCCCACAAACAAACCCTTCCTCTATATCAAACCATAATCACATTATTTCTATAAATCCCTCCATTAACACATATATAAATCTCTAATACAATTGCTCCTTCCCCTTACATAAAATATACAGTATATATACATATATTTAATTTTTACTTCAAATTTCCCTTCCTCTTAAAAAATAATCCATTTAATTTTCCCCTTCTACTACTATTCTATATACTTCTGTCTACACAATAAACATCAAATTGTAGAAACAAATAAATTGTCTGCCTTTATAATAAACAATCTTAACCCTATTAGATCTAATAGAAAAAATTAAGCTTTTACAACAACAGTTATATAATTTAACAGTATGAGAAATGGAAATAAAAATGAATCATGTAAAGCAAAAAGATTTTGAGTTTGCAAATAAACCAGGAAGTGGCTAGCATATAAATTATGGAAAGAAAAAGAAAAGAAAATGATATTGAAATTACATGAGGGAGATAATGTATTAATGGACAATGCGGCCATACAAAAAGCATTTCATCAATATTATTGATGACACTACCCCTCCCCTCAGGAACCGCCTCCCCCAAAGTTTGCGGTTTGGGCTTCTGCGGGTATTGCCGGTGAAATTGCCGCATAAGCTGGGGAGCATGCGCATCACGCTCGTCTTCCCATGTGTATTCGTCAGGGCCATACTCCAGGTACTGGAGGCGTCCTCGGCGAATGCAAGAGTCCAAGATACAGGCCACCTCATATTCAGGCTCCCTGTGGATCTCAACAGGTGGAGGTGGACATGCCGCTGACCGATGTGGACTGGTGGGCGCAGCTGGAACCAGGTGGGATCGATGAAAGACAGGATGTACACGAATGCGGGGTGGTAATGTCAGCTGAAAGGTCACCAGGTTAATAACAGCCTCCACAGGAAAAGGTCCCAAGAAACGGTGATCCAGCTTTTTCGACTGGCGCAGAGTGGGAAGATGCTTAGTGGAGAGCCAGACTAAATCGCCAATGGCTAGCGAAAGACCCGCTTGATGATGTCGATCTGCAAACCATTTGTAATCCTTGGCCTTTTCCAGTTGCCCGTGAAGAACCTGATGGATTGCTTGTAATTCTTGGAGGAACTGATCAGCAGTGGGGACTGAGGAATCCTGGGTGGACAAAGAAAAGAGCCGAGGATGAAAACCGTAGTTAGCCAGGAAAGGAGACATTTTAATGGAAGTATGCTGTGCATTGTTGTATGCAAATTCCGTAATGCCAAAAGGTCTGCCCAGTTGTCCTGCTGGAAATTCACGTAGCAACGCAAATATTGTTCCAGGATGGCATTAACCCATTCAGTTCCTCCGTCCGACTCTGGGTGGTGTGCCGAGGACAGGTGAATTTGGACCCCCAGGTTCTTGAGAAGGGCCCGCCAGAACTGGGCAGTGAATTGCAGGCCTCGATCTCAGACTATACTCTCAGCCAATCCATAAAGTCTAAAGATGTGGCGTATATACAGCTGTTCAGTTTCTTGGGCCGTGGTCAAATGTGCCATCTTGGTTAACACATCAACCACTACAAGGATTCTTGATGCTCCTTTTGACGCAGGCAGATCAGTGATAAAAGTCCATGGATATGGCTTCCCATGGGTGCTTTGGTGTAGGACAGGGCTTTCCAAACTGTGAGTCACGACACAATACTGTGTCACCTGGGGGCCCCAAGTGTGTCACGTGACAACCCGGAAGCGCTGTTGAAAATGCCCTTGGTTCCGGCAGGGAGGCGAAAATCGCATGTGCACGCTGCCGGGCCGCTTCCCTGCTGCACAGCTGATCAGTGCGGGAGGGCGGGGTTGAAATTCTCCACGCCGATCAGCTGTGCGCCCTGTGGCCTGGCAGTGTGCGCGCGCAATTTTCACCTCCCTGCCGGAACCAAGGGCATTTTTGGGGTCCCCAGACCCTGCCCTTTTGAAGGGGCAGCGGCGGCGGTGCTTCCGGGTTTTTGTGCAAAAGTTTGGAAAGCCCTGGTGTAGGAAGTGGTATCGAGACCTGGAGGTTTTCCGCTTTGGTTCTTTGCTTGTCGACAAATGGGACAGGATATCACAAATTGACTCACATCGTTTTGAATGTACGGCCACCAAAAATCTCTGGAAATCAGGTGCAAAGTCTTAAAAAATCCGAAGTGGCTGGCTGCGGGACTGTCGTGGCACAATTGTAGAATTACGCCCCATAGCGACCCCACTGGTACGTAGTAGCATTCCTGGAAGCACAATATGTCATGTGTCCAAGTCCAAGGGGTAGGTTGATTCCCCAGGTAACTGCGAGAGTTCCTGTTTCCAAGCTTGGACATAAGGGTCCTGTTGTTGCTGCTCCCGAATTTGCTGGAGAAGGTCTAATGAAGTCTGAGCAGCAGCAAACCTTTCTTAGAGGGATGACAGGTTGGGGTGGTGTTTGGTTTTCCAAGCAGCTGTATTCTGGTTTATGGGAGAGGGCATCTGCTTGTTGATTCCACCCCCTAGGAATGTACGTTACTTTGAAATCAAACCGAGAGAAGAACAGGGACCACTGGATCTGTTGTTGGTTTAATTTTCTGGCAGTCTTTAAGTGTTCCAAATTCCGGTGGTCGGTTCACACTTCCACAGAATGTTGATCCCCTTCCAGATGGTGTTTCCAAACCTCGAAAGTCACCTTAATAGCCAGATGTTCCTTGTTCCAAATAATATAGTTTCTTTCTGTAGGCACAAGCTTCTGGGAGTAATAAGCACACGGAAACAGGGTGCCCATCTCCTGATCTGCTTGAGGCAATACTGCCCCAATGGCCACATCTGAAGCGTCAGTCTATTACAAATGGCTGTGAGGGTTTTGGATGCCGGAGGATGGGTTCAGAGGCGAATGCAGCCTTCAGGATTTCGAAAGATCGTTGCTCAGCCTTGCCCCAATTAAACTTTGTTCTTTTTTGTAGTAAGTTGGTCAAGGGTGCGGTGAGTGCAGTGAACCAGGGTATGAACACGGTAATAATTGGCAAACCCTAATAAATATTCTACATCCTTAGCCTGACATGGGGATTGCCAAGTCTGGAGTGCTTTGACCTTTCCCGGGTCCATGGAGATGCCAGTAGCGGAAATACGATGCCCCAAAAAGACAATGGTGGTTTGTGCAAACTGGCATTTCTCCAGCTTGACATAGAGATTATGTTCTCGTAGGCGCTGTAACACGGTTTTTACATGTGTGTGTTCTGCTGGAGAGGAGGAGACCAGGATGTCATCCAAGTAAATTATGATGTACTTATCAAGGAGGTCCCGGAACACATCATGCGTAAAGTGCATGAAGACCCCAGGAGCATTGGATAACCCGAACGGCATTACCGTGTATTCAAAGTGCCCATAGTGGGTATGAAACGCAGTTTTCCACTCATCCCCCTCCCGGATCCGCACTAGATTGTATGTACCGCACAGGTCCAGTTTGGTGAAGACCTGAGCATTACATAACTGTTCCAGGAGCTCTGAGATTAATGGCAGTGGGTAACGATTTTTTACGATAACCTCATTTAATTTTCTACAATCACAACACAATCTCAGTTCCCCTGACTTTTTTCTCACAAAAAGCACAGGGGCAGCTACAGGAGAAGAGGAGGGCCTGATAAATCATTTTTTCAGGTTACTGTCAATAAAGTCTCAGAGAGCTGCCAGCTCCAGTTCGGACAAGGAATATATGCATCCCACTAGAAGCTTGGCGCCAGGAACCAGATCGATGGGACAGTCATAGGGCTGGTGGGATGGAAGTTGGTCAGCCTCCTTTTCACTGAACACAACCGCATAGTCCATGAATTGAGGAGGGAGATTCTGGAGAGGTAGGGCTGGCTGCCCTGCAGCAAGGGTGTTTAACACATGAGTCTTGCAACAAGGATTCCTGAATGTAACAAACCCTGAGGACCACACGATATGAGGATCGTGGGCCTGAAGCCACTCAAGCCCCAACACAAGAGGGAAATGAGGTACAGCAGCCAGGTAGAATTCCACCCATTCTAGGTGACAATCAATTTGCATTTGTACGGGGTCAGTTGCTGAGGCCACTGGCCCTGAACGTAGCAGCTGCCCATTGATTGTCTCAACTACCAAAGGAGGGGCTACCACATGCTGTGGTATATCCCACTCCTTGGCAGATTTTTCATCCATAAAGTTTGCAGTGGCCCCTGAATCAATCATGGCACGGACCGGTAAAGCCGGCCTTCCCAGAATCTGTAAAGACACAGTCATGACAAGTGTTTGGCAGGAGTAACACGAGGCATCTGGGATTGGCTAGCTGCCAACTTTGCCCAGCCTAATTGCCCTTCTAGGCCAGGCCAAGCCCGTTTCCTAATGGGGTAGGTCTGACCTTAGAGGGGCAAGTGGCGGCGAGGTGACCCCGGCCTCCACAGTACAGGCACAGCCCTTCATGCCGGCACCTGTCCTTTTCTGCCTGAGTAAGGTGAGGCCGAGCACCCCCCACTTGCGTGGGCTCTTCCATAGGAGTTTCCCTGGGTTCCTGAGATGTGGAGAGTAGAGGTGCCATTGAAGAGTGTTGCCTCGCCTTTTGCTGCTGGAGGCGGCCGTCAATGCAGACACATAGGTGCATGAGAGCCTGAAGGGTCTGTGGGCACTCAGTCCAGGCCAGCTCATCCAAGATCTCTGAGGACAGACCCTCCAGAAATTGATCCACCAAGGCCTCATTATTCCACTTCAAGTCCTGAGCCAGAAGACGGAAGTCACTAATATACTCTGCTACTGGCCGGCGGTCCTGCTTTAATTCTGTAATGTGTCTACTTGCAGTTTGTGTTTTAACAGGATGCTCATACATAAGCTGCAGTTGTCGGCTAAACTCATCAAAATCGTCTAGCCGGGGGCTCTGTTGTATAAGCAGAGGAGTAGCCCATCTAGCTGCAGAACCCGATAACAAACTTATTAAAAATCCCACCTTATGGTGCTTTGTCGGGAAGTCTTCAGGGCGGAGACTCATGTAAAGGTTGCACTGAGCAAAAAAGGTGGGAAACTGAGCTAGCGTCCCATCAAATTTTTCTGGCACAAGGACTGGGCATTTTTGGTGTGGGGTTGCTGTAGCGGAAGGTGGCGGGGACTGGAGCTGAGTCAGCTGAGCTGTAAGGAGAGCGACTTGCTGTGCAAGTTGTGCATTTTCTGCTAAAAGCTGCTCCATACTGTATGTATGCGTGTGTGTGTGTGTGTGTGTGTGTGTGTATTTGGTCTGAGCAAACAACCACCTCCTGTTTCCCCAGAGAGGGGGTTTTGGTTGGGGACAAACTGTCCTGTCCCAGCCCAATCACACACAATACACCAGGGAGGTAGTTGTAAAACTTTACTGAGAAAATTGTGAGGTAAAATTGTGAGGTAAACTTTGCTGAGAAACTTTTGACGTAAACTTGTGAGGTAACGAACAGGCGGCAAGGTAGTGTGAGCGCAAACGCACACACTCTGCAAAAACAGTGTCATGGAGGGCTCGGAGTCCATGTGTTCTGTTCAGAGTAGGAGACCACCAGAACTTTAAGAAAATAGTTTTTATTATTATAAAAAACTATCTACAAAGTTAAGTCCATAAACTCAACTGAAGATTGCTTGGATCAATTGGAGATTCGCAACAGGTTGCACTTGGAGGTAGGCAGCTATGCAGTGCCACAACTAGAGTTCACAACAAGTAGAAAAACATTTTTGGATCAAGGTGCTAGGTTGGTTGGATTCTTCTGAATCACTGGAATAGGGCTACACTGGTACTTGACACGGCTGGCTGAAGACTGGAACAAGAAGACTACAAAGCAGGCTGGATAAGGTTCCTCTGGGTCCACAGGACAATACTGGATTGGATCTGCAGGGTAAGGCTGGACTGGATTCTTGGCAAGGTTCTTCTGGATTCTCAGGATACTACTGGACTGGATCGGCAAGGCAGGACTGGACAGGGTTCCTCTGGATTCTCAGGATACACTGGACTGGATCTGCAAGGCAGACAAGACTGGAACCACTAGGCAACTGAACTGGAACTGCGAGGCAGACAGGACTGGAACCACTAGGCAACTAGACTGGATCTGCAAGGCAGACAGGACTGGAACCACTAGGCAACTGAACTGGAACTGCGAGGCAGACAGGACTGGAACCACTAGGCAACTAGACTGGAACTGCAAGGCAGACAGGACTGGAACCACTAGGCAACTAGACTGGAACTTCAAGGCAGACAGGACTGGTTCCACTAGGCAATGCTGCCTGAAATACCAGGCAGGACAGGGCGCTCCACACTAGAAAAACCCCCAACGGCAGAACTCAGCTGCACTGAGTGAGCACGACAAAATACACGAGGACATACAGAGTACTTAACTGAAGTGTTGAAATGCTGCTTTGCCTAGGCTGCTTTGCCAAGGCTGCTGAATGCTGTTAAGCTATTGACGCTAGCTGGCGAACGCCCAAAGCGACCAAAGCCTTCTTAGCTGGACTTGCTGAAAAACTAGGAGACAAGATTCCGTCTCCTTGATGCTGCAGCGAACTTGCTTCTAATGCAGCTGGGGTAAATTCAGAAATGAGGTGAGGCTCTTGCTCTGGTTCCGCGGTGGCTACAGGGCAGGACTCCAAGGACTGTTCCGGCTGGACTTCTCCTGAAGAAGCTGTTAGCTCAGTGGAACGTTTGTCACCAGCAGCCTGATGCTTGCACTGGCACCCTTTTATCCTGTTCTCCTAATGCCTCTTCTCCTTGGGAGCCAATCGGGCTTCCTTCTGCTTGGTGTACTTCTCTGCCCTTCTTTCACGTGCCGTGATTGGTGCCCTAGACTTAGTTCCTGGTTCCGGACCAATCAGCTCACCAGGATTCTCCCATGCTGCTGGGTCATCTCCAGGTCCGGACTCCTGCACCTGTTCATCACGAGATGGATCACGAGTATCGCACTTTTGACCCTGCACCTGTCTGTCACAAGTTGGATCACGAGTATTGCACTTTTGACCCTGCGCCGGTTGCTGCTCAGTATCAGTTTTGTTTCTGAGGTAAGTTTCATTTTCCTCTAGCTCAGTCAGAGTCAGACTGAACTCTGACACCATGGGGGGTTCGGGCTCGGAGTCAGAGTCAGACAAGGACGGGCGGCCAGCCTCTGACATAGAGATGGAGGGCAAACAGACAGCTCTAGATAAACAGCCATATGAGCAGGAGGAGGGGTTGGTCAGTGAGCAGCAGGCACAGGCGCCGCTGATTAGTGAGGACGAAGACTCAGAGCTGCCGCTCCCTCCCAGTGCTCAAGAAAGGAGAGTGGAAAGGAGAGAAACAGCGGAGGTCAGTGAGGTTACATGCAAGAAAGCAGCCCCGCCCTCCTAAATAATCTCCACCTGGGTCTGCCTCTATAAAAAGGGAGCCTCAAGCCCAGACCGTTAGTTGGGGACAACCATCTGCTTACTGGACTCCATGTGCCTGGACTCCTGATTGGAAAACCTCGTGACCTGACTCTTGACTCTTGGACTCACTTGACTAATCATGTTTTGAATGTGAAACTCCCTTAAGGCAAGCTCATGGGACTTTTGGGGCTTGTTTTTGTATAGTGTGTGCGTTTGTGCTCATACTTCCTTGCCGCCTGTTCGTTACCTCACAAGTTTACCTCACAAGTTTCTCAGCAAAGTTTACCTCACAATTTTACCTCAGAAGTTTCTCAGTAAAGTTTTACAACTATCTCCCTGGTGTATTGTGTGTGATTGGGCTGGGACAGGGCACAGGATGTGTGTTAAATAAATGTAATATTTTAACACATACGAGGCCACGTTTTTCAGCAAAATTAAGCAACCTTTAATCCTCCAGAAGTCCCTAATTTAATTCTCAGAAATTCCAGTTGGTGTAGCAATAAAGAGACATACTCTTTATGGGCCGGTCCCAACTGGTGGTGATAGGGAGTGAGAGATCCGACCCTCGACCCCTCCTTTGTGGGTGCCACAGGGTTCGGTTCTCTCTCCTCTCCTATTTAACATCTACATGAAACCACTGGGTGAGATCATCCATCACCATGGGATGAGGTATCATCAGTATGCTGATGATACCCAGTTATACATCTCCATCCTGGGTGAAGTAAGTGATGCGGTGACTGCCCTGTCTTGGTGCCTGGAGGCTGTGGGGGTCTGGATGGGGAACAACAGGCTTCAGCTGAACCCTGGTAAGATGGAGTGGCTGTGGGTTAACGGCTCCTCTGTATCTGGGAAATTGTCATATTTAGTTCTGGATGGGGTTGCACTACCCCAGACAGACCCTGTGCGGAATCGGGGGGTTCTGGACTAACGACACCTGCTCAAAGAGCATGTGGCAGTCGTGGCCAGAAGGGCCTTTGCGCAACTTCGTGTTGTGCGCCAGTTATGCCCGTTCCTGGATCGAGAGGCCATTTGAACAGTCACTCATGCCCTGGTCATCTCTGATATAGACTATTGCAATGCACTCTACATGGGGCTACCCTTGAAGAGTATCCGGAAGCTTCAACTGATTCAGAATGCGGCTGCACAGGCAGTTCTTGGTGCCCCAAGATTGGCACACGTGACGCCACTACTGTGCGAGCTGCATTGTTTGCCAGTTTGCTTCCGGGTCCAATTCAAGGTGTTGGTTATCACCTTTAAAGCCCTACATGGCATGGGTCCAGGTTACCTGAGGGACCATCTCATCCCCATGACGTCTACCTGTCCCAGCCGGTCATGTAGAGAGGGCATGTTACGGACCCCGTCTGCAAAAGAACTTCATTTGGCGGGGTTCAGAAAGCAGGCATTCTCTGCATTGTCCCCCACCCTCTGGAATATTCTGCCCCCAGAGGTGAGACAGGCCCCATCGCTTCTGGCCTTCCGGAAGAACCTGAAGACTTGGCTCTGCCGTCTTGCTTGGGGTGGGAAGGGGAGTAGCTATTCTTGGGGGTGGCTGGCGCCTTAGAGCTCTCCTGATGGAATTAGATCTTTACGGCCACTTGGTTTTTATACTTATTTTATATTTATATTTGGTAAATGGTATATGTATATTTTAGATGTTTTTATATTTATCCTTTTAATATGGTTCTTATTGTAAACCGCCCAGAGTCCCCCTTTTTTGGGGACATGGGTGGTGGCAAAATTTGAATTATAAATAAATAAAATAAATTAATTGTTCTTCAGTAACATCTAGAAAATCACAGGTTGATTTCCTGTGTTTTACAACCTGGTGTGCCGGAGTCTTAGCAAACAAGGTGTTTTGGGCTCTTACAGTTTCAGTTATGATTTTGCAGTTCTTGCTTAATTGGGGATAATTTGTGCAATCCCAGTATAAAGAACTTAGTTTTCCAATTCTCCTCAAATGAAAGATGCTACTATTCTTAACCAATATTAATTTTAACAAGGCCTCCTGGTTATCACAGGCTGTTTCTAGGTGAGAAGTGATGCTTTTATATGCAATTAGTCAGGCAGTGGAAGTTGGTGGAGAACCAATAAATGTATTTGGAAAACATTATTATATCCCATATAATTGTATGCAAACAAGATCATAATTGAAACAAAAATCCAACAGTACACAATTGTATAGTGTTAATTTTACTTAATTGCCTGATTTGTTCAGGAATGGCATGAACAGATTTATTCAAGAACAGTATAAATAAAGTGGCAAACCTGACACATGTTGCTGTGTAATTAGCACTATTTGTTTTTCCTTTCTGTTGTCACATTATTTTTTTAGTTGAAGTTATGACATACTGGTTTTTTTTATTTTTGCCACATCTGGAACTTGATTGAGGAGATACAGGATAAGAATCATTCGGGAACAGAATCTCTCTCCCCAGTTCTTACCAGTTGTTGATGGTTTTAATACAATATACCTTTTGAGTATGCCAAAGGGAAAATAGTGATGTTCCTCAATATGCTACTCTTACTATATTGCCAACGTGAAACTGTGGTTTCTTTCATATCAATAATGTAGAGGCACGGAGGGAAGAGTTCTAGAGAAATACTTCATTTGGAAGATATCCCATGTATCTTGTTTTGTTTTTAAGTAAGCATATCTAGTTTTGCCTTCATAAACACTGCATCATTCAGAATAAAGTTGTCTTCATTGTTTGCAGATAAAATTTGCTGTCACTTGCCATATGTTCCATGATTAATTCTGCAAGGCTGTCAGCCTCAGATAATTTAATTTTCCATGCTCTAAAATGACATTCATTATTGGGACATGAAAAATTCAATTGATTAGCAGCAAATTATGACTAATAAGTGTCAATATATTTTTGTTTTTAGAGAAAAGCAGAAGGCTGAACTCAAGGACAGGAAGGTTTTAGAGATTTTGCAAGTTAAAGACAGCAAAATACAGACACTGGAGCAGGTTAGTATTTTATTTAAACTAAAGGTGACAGAATATTGTTGCTCTACTTTCATTAAAGCTGTCTTATATGCATTCTGTTTTCTGACATGTATATAGCTACTTGAGGTCTCGGGTTTGATCCAGTTTCCTAAATACCATCTACTGCTCCTAATTGCCAACCGAGAACCAAAATGGAGTATAGAGGGATTTAGCTTCATGGTGATACAATTTTACCTTCCATTCTTTCTTCAGTAAGAAGATTTACTACCAAGCTGACCAAAATTACCCAGGCAAGAAATAAGTTACTTTCTGTAGCCAGTGACTTAACTGTCTTAATTCCACAAGATGGTAAACACTTGGGTTCATCTTGTGAGCTATCAGGCTTTGTTCTTTTTACCTCCTGTTCCATCACCACTACTTTCGTCTGAACAAATGCTTCTATTTCCAACTTTTCTGCAACAGGCACAAGTAGAAGACAACTTTATCCAATGGCCAGGACACATTTTGAACATGTACATAAAGACATACATATATCCCCATTATGCTCTTTTATTTTGGGGTAAGCAATATTATGCAAAGCACTGAAAGGGGTTAAGATAGTAAGAAAAGAAATTAAAATCATGAGATAAGAGAAAGAAAATGGAATACAGCTAAATCTAATTTATCTTACCTTTTTGCCCTTGCAAACCTCCCTTCCTTCCACTGCATTCATATATGACTTTATACGTAGGCTTTTGTTCTTAAACTTCTCATCTCTCTCTTCAACTTCATACAACCACAAAGTTTTCAGTCTCCTCTTTCTTCTCAACTGATTTACTCTTCCTTCACATTGTGCTTTGTGACATTCTCTCTCTGTGATCAAACCATCCCAGTGTACTTCTTTCATTATGTTCACTTTTTTAATTCAGTCTATATTTATTCATCGTCTGTTTATTCTTGACCCTATCTATTCTTCACACATACTCCTTAAGTACCCCATTCCCACTGTATTCAACTTAGTTTCATGTTTCTATGACATGTAGAACTCACTTCAGTACAAAAAAAATGGATAGAAACATGTTCTTATATGCAATCATTTTTGCTTTTTTCAACAAAAATTCACAGATCAATATTATCCACCACTTTTCTACCAGCATTTGCATATGTTAAAATCACTCAGTTTTTCATTTTTAGTAAACACATCCTACTAAGCCACATCAATCTATCTGCTTTAGTTTTTCACTATTATGTATAATTTGTAATCATTAACTATTTCCTTTGTCAAACAAAACTAGCTTGGTCTTTGGTACATTAATTTTCAGATACATACTCCTTGTTGCATCATACTATCTATCTAACATTCATTGTAAATCAATTGGATTCACAGCATCATCTTTTATATGCAACAAAGTACAAATACATTCATCTTCCCACCTAACACACCTCTAACATCACCACAAGCATTCTTTCCATGTTTATCCATAAATACATCAAGGGGACATCACACATTCTTGTTTTATTCCCTGGCTAGTATTGAACTATTCACTTCTTATGTTATTAATTAATTAGATTTTTTTATACTGCCATAAAGCATCCACAATAAAATATATATGAAATTTTTAAACCAAAGTTAAACTAAAATACTATTATGTAATGCATAATTACATAAAATACCGATGGCAATGGCAATACCAATACCAAGTCCACCATTTTAACCTGCTTCCACAATGCTAGCAAGATCAAGGCAAGTCTAATTTCCCAGGGAAGACCATTCCTCAGAGTAAATTTGTACGAGACCAGACAGTTCTAGCTGAAGAAGGTGGTTCTGGAAATATTGAAATGCCTTTATAAAAAACAGAATTTTAAATTACACCCTGAAATTCATTGAACAACAGACTGGTTTAAGATTGGGAAAGGAGTATGGCAGGGTTGTATACTCTCACCCTACCTATTCAGCCTGTATGCAGAACACATCATGCGACGTGCTGGGCTTAATGAATCTAAGGCTGGAGTTAAAATCGCTGGAAGAAACATTAACAATCTCAGATATGCAGATGATACCACTTTGATGGCTGAAAGCGAGGAGGAGCTGAGGAGCCTTATGACGAAGGTGAAAGAAGAAAGTGCAAAAGCTGGGTTGCAGTTAAACCTCAAAAAAACCAAGATTATGGCAACCAGCTTGATTGATAACTGGCAAATAGAGGGAGAAAAAGTGGAGGCAGTGACAGACTTTGTATTTCTAGGCGCAAAGATTACTGCAGACGCTGACTGCAGCCAGGAAATCAGAAGACGTCTACTTCTTGGGAGGAGAGCAATGGCAAATCTTGATAAAATAGTTAAGAGCAGAGACATCACACTGACAACAAAGGTCAGCATAGTTAAAGCAATGGTATTCCCCGTAGTAACCTATGGCTGCGAGAGCTGGACCATAAGGAAGGCTGAGCGAAGGAAGATAGATGCTTTTGAACTGTGGTGTTGGAGGAAAATTCTGAGAGTGCCTTGGACTGCAAGAAGATCAAACCAGTCCATACTCCAGGAATTAAAGCCAGACTGCTCACTTGAGGGAATGATCTTAAAGGCAAAACTGAAGTACTTTGGCCACATAATGAGAAGACGGGATACCCTGGAGAAGATGCTGATGCTAGGGAAAGTGGAAGGCAAAAGGAAGAGGGGCCAACCAAGGGCAAGATGGATGGATGATATTCTGGAGGTGATGGACTCAACCATGGGGGAGCTGGGGATGGTGACGGCCGACAGGAAGCTCTGGCGTGGGCTGGTCCATGAAGTCACGAAGAGTCAGAAGCGACTGAACGAATAAACAAACAACAAGGGAAGCATACTGGTGTGTTTCTTTCTAAGGAGGCAACGTGAACAGCACACCAATATTACAGCAGGGGCAGTAAGAAAACTAGCTGAAATTGAAATGAGAGGAGAGGAATAATTAAAAACTATATTTTCATTCCCCTCAAGTCGTGCTCTGTTGCTTCTCATGGTGGGGCGGGGGGGGGGGAGTTCCCAGGAGGGATGAGTGAAGAATGATATAAGTATTTGTCAAGAGTATATAATTCCATCTGGGTCATCCAAGGTGTGAAGATCATCCCAGTTGCCTAGCTAAAGCAAGCTGGCACCTATATTGGGCAGCAGTGTCAATTAGGAAGATGGTAAAGGTAGTTGATAATTTTAGTGACAGTGGCAAAGACATCATTTCATACCACATGAGAGAAGACAATGGTGAAGCACTCCTATATTTTATCAAGAAAACAATATGGATATATTATATGAACTGATGATAGAGTGCCAGACGATGGGCCCTACAAGTTGAATGATACTCAATATGCTACTGAGGAAGAACTGAGAATCTTGCAGAATACTTATGGTATTTATGACATGCCTAGATTAAAGCCTTTGGAACATCAAGTTGCTAAAGTTGCCATTTACCATTTTATGGTAAAGTTCAATCTGAAATCAACAAAGCATGCAAGCAAGATGTGTTGCTTGTGGTTGGAGACTAGGATGCCAAAGTTGGAAATATTAAAGAAGAAAATGTCGTGAAATGAAGCTGGCGAACAGCTTACCATTTCTGCCAATCCAGTTATTTCTTCATTGCTAACATAGTCTTCTAGCTGTGATTTTATCTGGGCATACATGAGAGTCCAAGAGAGCCAGGATGGATGCATTGCATCCCGCTCCCGCCAGAGATCATCCATAAGTGCGACCAATGCAGTCTCCATCCCATATCCCGGCCTGAAACCTGACTGGAAGGGGTCTAGATAATCCGCTTCGTCCAGAATCCTCTGAAGTTGCAATGCCACCACTTTCTCAACCACCTTTCCCAGAAAGGGAAGATGGGAGACTGGATGAAAATTGTCCAAGGTGGTAGGGTCCAGGGATGGCTTCTTGAGGGGGCCTCCTTAAAGGCAGTTGGGAACATCCCCTCCATCAAGGATGTATTAACCATCGCCTGGACCCACCTGCAAGTCACCCCCCTGGCAGATTTTACCAGCCAGGAAGGGCACGGGTCTAGATGGCATGTGGGATTTACAGTTCGGAGGATCCTGTCCACTTCCTCAGGCCCAATAGGATCAAACCGTTCCCAGATAACAAGGCAAGGCCGCTCTCCTGGCATCTACCCAGACTGCATTTCACGCTTGGAGTCCAACTTAGACCGAATCCGAGTGATTTTATCCTGCAGATGCTCAGAAAACTCTTCCGTACGGCCCTGCAGGTGGGTCACTAACTCCACCTTGCCCAAGACAGATCGAGTAATCTTGAACAGGGCCGTCGGACAGCATTCTGCGGATGCAATAAGAGCGGAGAAATATTCATGTTTCGCCGCTCTTACCGCCACAAGGTAGGCCTTAATAGTGGCTCTAGATTGTGTTCGGTCCGATTCCGCCTTCGTCTTTCTCCAGCGGCGCTCTAGATGTCTCTTCACCCTCTTCAGAACCCTCAACTCCTCCGTAAACCACGGGGAGCGATGGTTTGAATGGGGCTGGAGAGGTCGCATCGGCGCGGTCCTGTCCAAGGCCCCGGCCGCCTCCCTATTCCAGGCTGCGGCCAGGGCCTCCGCTGGACCGTGCAGCAGGTCCTCGGGTATTACCCCCAGCTCCCTCTGAAATCTCATTGGGTCCATAAGTCACCAGGGGCGGACCATTCGAATAGGTCCTGCCTCCCTGCGGAGTGGGGCGGCATAAGAGAATCTCAGGGACACCAGGGCGTGATCTGACCATGACAACGGGGATAGTTCTAACTTTCCCCTCAGGTCACTTTGCCATTGCTCAGACAAGAAAACCAAGTCCGGAGTGAGTCCGCTGTCTCGAGTCGGGTCCCGAATAATATGAGACAGGCTCTTGGCTGCCATGGTAGCCATGAACTCCCGAGCTGCCTCCGAGGTATGCCCCAAGGACGGCAAGTTAAAATCCCCCAGGACCATAAGCCTGGGGAACTCTACCACCAGCCCCAAGATGGCCTCCAGCAGCTCAGGCAGGGAGGTTGCTACGCAGCAGGGAGGCTGGTACAGTAGCAACACTCCCAACTGTTCTCGGGAACCCAATTTGAAAAACAGGGACTCACATCTGGCCACTTGTGGAGCAAGGCCCCTGAAGGCCACTAGAGACACTCTAATGATAACCGCCACCCCTCCTCCCCTACCCCGGTGTCTTGGCTGGTGCCACACCTGAAACCCATTTGGGCACATTTCTGAGAGGGCTACCCCTCCCTCTGGGCCCAGCCAGGTCTCAGTAATACACGCCAGGTCGGCCCCCTCCTCCATGATTAAATCACTTATGAGGGGGGCCTTGTTGTTTACTGACCTGGTGTTAAGCAGCAGCACCCGGAAACCAGGGCCCTCAAGGATCTGCTGTCAAGAACCTGGGTTTGGACTTGGAGGACCGGAACGCGCCACTGGTAACAAACACCGGGGGCGCGTTCCCCAAAGATGGCCTGTCCTCCAGTTCCCGTCATAATATCCCCTGCCCGTCACCACCTCGATCAAATTGCCCACCCCATGGCCCCCGAGTTTCCCAACCTGGTCCCCTCTGCTCCCGGATCCTTAGAAATCCTGGGTCTAAGCTGGGGTCTCTTTTTCCATGTATCCATCCTTTCACACTCAATCTTCCTGGGCAGTAGTAGGGCCTCCAATGCAACCAGCTAATGCTCTCGGCGCTGGTAAGCCCCAATTGCTCCTCACACCCAACACACTCTCACTGTGCCCCCTGTGGCCTCTCTCACTAGCCACAGCGGGGCAACACAGTCACTCTTACCTACCCTGTCTCCCACTCAGGGTTGGGTACTCTCACACAACTCACACAACCCTGGGCCCCCCCTTGTGACTCTCACTCATGGGGGGAACACCACTTACACTAAGAGACCCCGCAAACCCTCTGCTGCCCTAATAAACTGGGGTGATTGGTCCTCCACTTCATCCACCAAGCTGTGGCAATATTAAAATGTTATAATTTCCAATATTAGGATGTAAGAGTCCACAATATTAAGGACCATAGGGCAGCACCCCAGAGCATTCTGGTGCCGAAAAGTATAGATACCTAAATAGTCTGGGCCCCCGCCAAGCTCCGCCAGACCCAGTTGGACTCCGCTGGTCTCTGCAACCCCCCAGCTCCACGCCACCAAAAGGGCTCGGTCAAGCCCGGGGACGCCTTGGCCTCGAACGCCAGGCCCTCGCCCGGCTCCGCCGAGCCCCACCGGACTCCGCAGTTGGGTCCTGCCGGCTCCGTCCGGGCTCCGCTGAGCTCTGCCGGTCTCAATTGTCCTCCTCCGGCCTCCGTAGCCACCAGCTCTGTGTTGCCGAGGCCCCCTGGGACCCGTCGGATTCTGCCGCACCGCTCCGTCCGGGACAGCCCTCACCAGGCTCCACCAAACTCTGCTGGTCCCAGCTCGGCTTCGGCCTCCACAACCACCAACTCCACGCCACCGGACCCGCCGCGCTGCTCCGTCCGGGCTCCGTTAAGCCCTGCCGGTTTCAGTTGGACTCTGCTGGCCTCCGTAGCCACCGGCTCCGTGTTGCTGAGGCCCCCTGGGACCCGTCAGATTCTGCTGCGCCGCTCCGTCCGGGACAGCCCTCACCAGGCTCCACCAAACTCTGCTGGTCCCAGCTGGGCTCGGGCCTCCACAACCACCAACTCTACGCCACCTGACCCGCCGCGCTGCTCCGTCCGGGCTCCGTTGAGCCCTGCCGGTCTCGGTTGGACTCTGCCGGCCTCCGGTAATTGGGCCTGGAATTTCTGTCGCTAAGCAATGAAGTTGTAAAGCAGTGCACGGGTGGAAGAGACTTACCCCAGCGACTTGTGACCTTCCCTGTCAGCTTCCCTTTTGACTTTCTGGGGAAGCTTGCAGGGAAGGTTGCAAATGGTGATTGTGTGATCGCACTTCACTGCAAATGGTCGTAACTGTGAAATAGTTACCAAGCGCCCAGATTGCGATCACATGACCGTGGGGGTCCTGGGATGGCCAGATCTCCGAGGACCAGTCATAAAGTCAGGGAGCCAGTTTGGTCTAGTGGTTAAGGCAACGGGATAGAAACCAGGAGACTGAGAGTTCTAGTCTCGCCTTAGGCATGAAAGCCAGCTGGGTGACCTTGGGCCGGTCACTCTCTCTCAGCCCAACTCACCTCACAGGGTTGTTGTTGTGGGGAAAATAGGAGGAGGAAGGAGTATTAGGTATGTTCGCCGCCTTAAGTTATTTATAAAAATAACAAAGGCGGGAGATAGATAGATAGATAGATAGATAGATAGATAGATAGATAGATAGATAGATAGATAGATACTGTTGATAGATAAATATCCACTATTTGTTCAGCGCTGTTGTAAAGGTGGGATTATCTATCTATCTATCTATCTATCTATCTATCTATCTATCTATCTATCTATCCACTATTTGTTCAGCGCTGTTGTAACCTCAAATGAACACTGAATGAATGGTCATAGGTTGAGGTCTACCTGTATTGTACAGTATCCTTAGTTTTATATGCTAGCAAAATAATGCTTAGGAACAAGAGGTATTATTATTGATGCATGTTGGATAATTAATATGTGCTTCATTGATTATAGAAAGGTCTTTGATTGTGTTGATCATGTCAAGCTGTAGAATGTGCTTTCCCTAAAGAAAATGGGAATCCCAGAACATCTCATTGTTCTCATATGAAATCTATACACAAGTCAAGAAACAACAGTCCAGACAGAACATGGTAAAACAGACTGGTTGCAGTTTGGGAAAGGAATGAGACAAGGCTGTACATTCTCCCCTTATTTATTCAACCTATATCCTGATTATATACTGACAGAAGCTAGATTGAAAGATGAATGTGGTTTTAAAATAGGAGAAACAAACATCAATTACCTGCACTATGCTAATGATATTAATATAGTAACTGAAAATGAAAAAAATGGGATTAAGATTAAATACAAAGAAGACCAAAGTAATTTCAACAGATACAACAACCAGCCTTAGAATTGACAATGAAGATATTGAAATGGAAAACAGCTTCTGCTTTTTAGGATCAAATATCAATAGTAAAGGAGCCAGCAGTCAAGAAATACACCACACTAAAATACACTTTTATAAAATAGCAATGAAGACCTTGGAAAAGATATTCAGGTGCTCTGATGTATTTATGCCTACAGAGATCAGAATTGTGCAGACAATGGTTTTCCCTTTGACAATCTATGGAAACAAAAGTTGGATTTTGAGGAAGTAAGATAGAAAGAGTGTTGACTGTTTTGAACTTTGGAGAAGACTCCTGAGAATACCATGCCAAGAATACAAACAAATGGATCATAGAACAAATCAATTCAGAGTTTTCACTAGAAGCACAAATGACCAGACTCAAATTATCATAGTTTGGACACATTATATGAAGACCTAGCTCTCTTAAGAAGTATGTAATGCTAGGAAAGGTGGAAGGAAAGAGAAAAAGAAGACAACCAGCAGCATGGTGGATGGATTTAATTGCAGTGGGATGGGTGCACTGTTGAAAGACCTGAAGGATCAAGTTGATAGATCCTCCTGGAGAAAATCTTACCTGGTTGCTAAGAGTCGATACCAACTTAATGGCACATAATGATAATCAATCATAGCTTCATTATCCCTCATATGTATTATTACTATTACTACTACTACTACCTCAAACTGAAATGTACAGCTCATGCACAATGATGTCATCATGCCAATGTCATTATGTATTTGCATCTTGATATCAGAGGCAAGTAAGTGATTCATGAAATTTGCATGATGGCATTGTCAAACGTGTCACCATTTGCACGGCTGTTGCCCCATCTTGTGGACAACCATGGCCTTTTAGTTTAATTATAAATATTATTTTATGTATTATATTGCATATTTTTTTTACCATTGCATCACTGATAGGGAGTCAGGGCAATGCAACTTCCCTGACCAGTATATTTGTCTGATACAGTTGTTTCCAAATTTCAGGCAGTCAGGTATTATGTTTTCAGATCTGCTTTTAAATAATTTTAAATGTATATGTAACAACTTGGATCCTCCTTGAAAACCAAGTTCCATGAAAGGATTTTTTCTATCTCAGTGAGACCCTAAGAATCTGGAGCTATGGATTGGTGAGACATTAGGAACAGTGACATATTAGTGTTACAGGCTACAAATGAAAGGAAGAATTGACAGAAATTGCCTACCTAACTTTATTTGAATGGAATGAGATTTGGGATTCAGTCCAACATGTAAATGTTATGTGAAAGTTATGTTGATTTACCAACTTGGGTTGGTTGAGAGCTGATTTATGCCTGACTATTGGGAGTTTGGGGGGGTTCTTTATTTTCTTGTTCTCAGTCAGTTATTCCTAGAAGAACAGTCAGGATGGGAATACATGTTTGGAGCAGTATTTCTGTTCCTTGATTTACATAAGGGCCCAAAGAGCTTTATGACAGCAGCTTTAGATTATTCATAAACAATTACCGATTAATGGCTGTTGTGGGTCTTCCGGGCTGTGTGGCCGTGTTCTGGAAGTTGTGGCTCCTAACGTTTCACCAGCATCTGTGGCCAGCATCTTCAGAGGGCAGGAGCACAGATAGAAGCAAAATCTCTGAGATTTTGCTTCTATCTGTGCTCCTGCCCTCTGAAGATGCTGGCCACAGATGCTGGGGAAACGTTAGGAACCACAACTTCCAGAACACGGCCACACAGCCCGGAAGACCCACAACAGCCATTGAACTCCGGCCGTGAAAGCCTTCGACAATACATTAATTACCGATTAGTCTATACATGTAAACACTTTAATTAAAAGTACTGCAATAAAGAAATTAAACATTATCTTAGAATATAATCAAGTTTTTATGTGACCATTTTTCATTGTTAATATTCAGGTTATTTTAAAAAAAACCATTAATGCTAAACATAGCCACTTGGATGTAGCAGAAGATCTACTAAAAAAAATTAAAAGTGGCTCTTACCTTGATTTTAATGCATTTCAAACTTAAAAAGCATGTCTGTGAAAGCAATAAAAATCTCACACATAAATGACAGCTTCCTAACCATGTAACCAATGATCATACATGATAGTTTTAGCCTTTGTCACTTTGTACTATTGCTATATCAGAGTCCAATGAGATATGCAACGTATTGAGAAAGATGATGAATGTGTAGAGGTCTGTTGTTAGTATCTGAAGACAATTTCAGCTTTTAGGAAATGGCAGGTTGTCATATATTAGGGAGAGCTGGTGAATCTCTTACTGTTTTGAAAAGCAAATATTTATGAGTGGATAGGAAGATTTTGTCTTATAATAAGGTTGCCAGATTGTCAGCCCAGACTGTTTAATATTCTAGTGAGATAACTGGTGAAAAGTGACAATCCACAGTTTCCTGGCTAATACGTGAGAAGATATGAGATGAATCTATATCAAAGCAATAAAAATTGCATTGCCAACCACTTGTTTTCTGAAGAATTCCTTTGCACTTGAAAGCTGCATTACATATAGCAGAGTAACATATACAACTGTGTCTGCCAGTGCATCTCCAATGATTACATCGGTTATATTTCTGTCAAACAACTTTAAAAGGCATAGGACCCTGTAGAAATAAAAAGTATTGCTGTTCTCCATGAACACATAAAAGGAGTTGCTTCTGGGTGTCTTGCTGTAATTCATAGGGCACATGATAGTGGTTATGGTTGGGAACACCTGCTCTGCTATATGTATTGAGTAGTTGCTATGACGAGACATCTATAATGATGGTAATGAGTAGTGAGTAATAGTGGTAGCAGATTAATTCATACAAATAGCTGCTTGGTAATCATTGTTGAGTAACTAGTTGAAATACAATAGTATTTTATTGGATGCTTTTTTCTATCTTACATTGTCCAGTTAAGTTAGATATTAGAGTCAATGGATGTGAAGTTGCTAGTATCTTTGGATTGCTGGATTATCCTTGAAATAATTTTCATTCAGTGTAGGGAGTTTATGGTGTGGCTTTCATTTGGTAAGGACTAGAAACAGAGAGAGCAAAAAGTCTTTAGTATCACATGGTTGGACGCAAATTTGCAGAAATTACAGGGAAAGTACATGATTGTTGGAATAAACCCATCTTCTGTATTCCGATAATATTAGCTTCTGGTATTTTGAATTGACTTCACAGGCAAGAGCACTACAAAGCAGTTACAGGTAGTCCTCATTTAGCAACCACAATTGGTTCCGGCGAAATGGTGGCTAAACAAACCAGGTGACAGAGAGAGAGAGAGAGATGCTGCAAAGATCTCTGGTTGCTGACGTCTCATTTAGATAAAGTTATCTCGTGCAGCAATGCCAAAGTTACTTTCATTTTGGCGTGGATTGTTGTCAGGCTCAGAAATTTGGACATAAGTGCATGCATTGGTTGGAAAATGATTTGTTTACTAACGTTTATTACAGTTGTATTTGCAAACTGTCGCTTAACAGGGCAGTTGCTAAATGAGGACTGCCTGTAGTTTGGGCCTCAAATCTTGTTTCATTGGAATCAGACATCTGATTTTTTTAAAAAATATAATAAATATGCTGAACTTTCATACTTCAAAAAGACAGTGTGAAAGGAACACAAATAGCTAGTGTATCAACTTCAGAAGATAAATGCTATCAAAATATGTATTTTGGAATGTTTTCATATTTCACATTAGTTTGATCTATTCAGATGTTATATAACTGCAATTACTAGTGGGAAGATTCATATTACAACTATAGAAAAGAACATAGTACTAAATTAAGAAGCAGGATCAAATGTACATCGTACATATAGAATGATTTTGTATATTCTATGACATTCATTCAGCTTATCACTTTTTCATCTTGACATTTGGAGGAACTAAATAAAACTAGTATTTTATTTTCTTTCTCAGAACACTGCTTAGATATGAATAAATAAGGGGTTCCCAGTCTTTTTGGATCTCTGGACATATTTGTAACATAGTTGTTGTTGTAGGGATATACAGCTGCAAGTTTGCTTCTATAGCAAAAGATATTTCATAGAAGACAAACAAAAAGCAAAATCAGATGTGTATCTATAATGTTCTTCTAGCTACTTCCCATGTTTGTTTTTCAGACCTTTTTAATCTCTGTATTTAAAATTTGTGTGATTTGTAACACTAGCATTCATTATTAGAATGTTGTGCTTTCTTTGTCATTTTTATTAGAAAATTGCTTATAGTGACAGTCCATGTTCAAATCTCTACTTGATCACAGAACCCAATGGATTATTTTTGGCCACACCAATATACCTAACAGGCAGGAACATCTGCAGAGTGGGGCACAACAGCATCAAAATTATTATTGGGGATAAAATGAGGAAAACCTTCATGTAAGTTGCACTGAGCTCTGATTGAAAAGCTGGAATATAAATACAAATAATTATTATCACTATAATCCTGTTCATCCTCATTACTAACAGTGTAGTGGCTTCAGGATTCATACATGTCAACTAGCTTACTGGTTCTAATTGTATAGTTTGAAGTGGGTTCTAAGTCAGATTGTTTACATTACACTCATCTGGAAAATAGTAACTGAGTGGAAAAATGTCTAGAGTAGCATGATTCAGATGATGTTTCTCTGAAGAGAACTTTTTGTCAGGTATTTCATACTCTTATCTAGAATAGCAGAAAAGATCTTGAGGGACTGCATGAAAGCCTATATGTACCACCTGTTCAGCAAATGGGAAACCTTGTTTAATTATGTGTTGGATTCCAGAGTGACGCAACCTGAAAAGCTGTAAAGCCCTCAGTATAGACATCTCTTTGTGGCAATTGTTAATGGACAGACTTTTATGAAATGCTTCCAGGAGAGACTTTTATTGTGCAGTCACCCTGCCTTTTTTCACAGAATGTTATGAAGAGGTTAGATGACATTTTCCTCCAGTTGTAACCTATGTACCTTTTCTCACCACTTCTGTCATTTTTCTTTGCAAAGAAAATCTTTTTAAGGATGGGGGGGACGACCAAGTATAGCTGCACAATACCTTTTGATGATAGAACTATGAGCCTTCCATCTGAAAACATCTATAGTCTTATAAAACATACTTTTCTGTGAACTTCCAACTTTTGATAGTGTTTGAATTTAGTTGAAATATTTCCACTATTTTGAACAGATACCAAGTTGGATGTATAGTTAAAACTGAAGCTTTTTTATCTGTTTCACAACTGTTCTTTTGTTATCTCTGTAAAACTTTATTGTAATTTTTAGCATAAATTTTAAGGATAGTGGCCAATGTAACCAGACTTTTTAAAAGGGCATTTGTGGTCCTTTATTATATAGCAAAATGTAAAGTGAACATATTAAAATTATCACGTTCCAATAGTCAGCTAGAATTTTATGGAAGGTTATTGATAATTGTATCAATGGTATACAGCAGGGGTTGGCAAACTTTTTTATGCCGGGAGCCATTTTGACATGCTCGAGGACATTTTGACATGCTCGAGAGCCAGGGGGTGGGGTTTGCAGGTGGGGGCCAATCACATGGAAGGGGGCGGGGTTTTCAGGCAGGAGCCAATCACGTGGAAGGGGGTGGGGTTTACGGGCAGGAGCCAATCGCGTGGAAGGGAGCGGGGTTTGGGGGCGGGATCCAATTGCGTGGAAGGGTAAGATACAGGGCTGCGCTGTGCTTGGACGGCCGCCCCGGCCCTCACTCACCTTCCATGGCCGGTCCATGCGGGCCGCCGGCGACGCTCCCATCCCGCTGCACCCCAGCTCTCCAAGGCCGGGGCCACCCACACAACCCAAGGCATCTGCCAAGTGGCAGAGGGAGAGATCCAAATCACAGCCCCGCAGACACGATTCCTTCCCCTTCCCAGCCCACCTCGGGATCGTAGCCGCTTCCCAAACGAGCGGCGCCGCGATCCCCGACCCGGCCATGCGCGCCTGCCCGGGAACGCCGCGGCGCCCAGCGGAGCCCTCTGCACATGCTCCGCGACGCTCCCTCCTTCCCTCGCCTCTGCCGCTCTCCGCTTCCCCCTCGCTTGCTGGAACATATTGAAGGGGAGGAAAAGGAAACATTAAGATCAACCGGGAGCTTTGCGGAGAAGTGGAGAGCGGCAGAGGCGTGGTGGGCGGCGGCGGCAGCGAAGAGGCGACGGGCGCAGGAAGCAGCAGTCGGAGGCTTGTCTGGCCCCGCGGCGCGCCGAGGGCGAGGAGCCGCCTGCTCTCCCTTTGGCCGCCTCCGGTCGCTACAGTCGCCCGAGATGCCAAGAGAGCGCAGCCGGGCTGGGCGCCCCATCCTGAGAGGCGGCCCGGGCACCGCTTCTACGTGGGGGAGAATGCAACTCAGCAGAACCCTCATGTCCAACCAAAATCTACTTCCTTGAAATTTTATCCACTGTATCTTGTCATATTGTGTGAAACAACTCTGAACAATTCTGCGGTATCTGCATGATACTTGAAGACTGATGTCATATCTCTCCACAGTCTTTTTTCCCCCAGTGCCTCTAATTGTTTTTCATGCACTTTTCTTTCCAGGCCTTACTCTTATTCCTTTGGTTGCTGTTCTTTGGCCACACTTCAGTTTGTCGATGTCATTCTTAAAATGTGGTACCCAGAACTGGATACAGTGGTCTTACCAGTGCAGAATAGAGTGAAACAGAGACTTCTCTTTATCTTGACATTATACTTCTGTGGATGCAGCCTAGGTTTACATTTGCTGTTTCTACATCTGCATCACGCTGTTGGTGCACTTTATTTATTTATTTATTTATTTAATCGTATTTATACCCCGCCTATCCCTTCCTAGACGGAGGGCTCTAGGCGGCTTACATACATTGCATTTCCATATATTATACAATTTATATATTAACAACATTACCGCGCTAAGGGAAAAGACTCTTTTTTCGTGGGTATTGGACTACATGTCCCAGAATACCTTGCTTCAGAGTCGGCTGCTGACGTCCTGGATGTTGCTGTTCGGGATCCGTCGTCTCCGTCTCCGCCGCCATTCACAAGATCTTCTTCGCTTCAGAGGACGACCCCCGACAGGACGCCAGCAAATTCTACCACTTAAGGTGGTACCCATTTATCTACTTGCATTAGCTTTCGAACTGCTGAGTTGACAGGAGCTGGGACAAGTGGCGAGCGCTCACTTCGCCACGCGGGGATTCGAACTGCCGACCTACTGATCGGCAGTCTTACAGCTTCAGCGGTTTAACCCGCTGAGTTACCGCGTCCCAATTTTCAACTTTTGTTTCACCAAGACACCCAAATCCTGTTCTCAAATGTTTTTGCATCTAAATATTTTCTCAATATAGCATTCCCTTCTGAAACAAATTTTCCTTCCCAGTTAAAAAACCTGAGAAATCCCTTCAAACATAATTTTTCACCTAATAGACTAACAAACCTTATCCTTCTTCACTCTAATTTACACCTATACACAAACTAAACTAACAAAAAATAACCTAACTATATCTTACTACTATTGATTATTTATAAGGTAAATAAAAGTAAAGACATCCATCTAAACCCTAAAAAAATCATCCTGATAGACATATTTAAACAATTATCAAGGTAAACCAAAGCATTTAAACTAAAACAAAGTAACCTGCCAACATCTTATTACTATTATATATTTAGTTATATATACCCTATTATATATTTAGTTATTAATACATTTTACCTGCCTCCATATGGCAAGAACCTCTATCTAAACCTTTAAAAGACCATCCTAATAAATACATTTAAACAATTATCCCACTTCAAAGTAAACCAAGGCATTTACATATCTCAGTATTATACTGAGAGAGCCAGTTTGTTCTAGTGGTTAAGGTGCTGGGCTAGAAACCAGGAGTCTGTGAGTTCTAGTCCCGCCTTAGGCATGAAAGCTGGCTGGGTGACCTCAGCCCAACTCACCTCACAGGGTTGCTGTTGTGGGGAAAGGAGGAGGAGGAAGGAGTATTAGGTATGTTCGCCACCTTGAGTTATTTATAAAAATAATAAAGATAGGATAAAAATTAAATAAATAAATAAATAAATAAACAAACACACACATACACACACACACACACACACACACACACACACACACACACAGCTTTCTTCTTATTGATCTCAAATTTTATAGCCTGCATTGAAAAATCCAAATATTCTTCAAAAACTTTCCAGCCTTTGAAGCCTAATTCTCTTTCTTGGTCTTGATATGACAGCATCACAGCCTTTCCCATCCCTCTTTTTAGGACCAAAACTCCTTCAACTCTCCACAACTCAGTTTTCTTCCCTTCACTTTTTGAGTCCCACTCACCAATTCTCATCTTCTTCTTTGGGGAAGCCACTTTATATTTAGGATAATTTTCAACCTTATCAGTTATAGTCCCAACTCACCTCACAGGGTTGTTGTTGTGGGGAAAATAGGAGGAGGGAGTATTAGGTATGTTTGCCGCCTTGAGTTATTTATAAAAATAATTTATTTTATTTATTTATATTTCTAACTTATATCACCGCCCATCTCCCCCCACAAGGGGACTTTTATAAATATATTATTTATAAAAATAATAAAGGTTGGATAAAAATTAATTAAATAAATAAATAAGCAGGCTCTATTCTAGCCTCTGTGTTGTTTAACATAGTTATAAGCAACTTGGATGAGGACTTAGAAAATACAGTACAATATACATGTTATTTGCAGACAACACCAAACAGAGGGATAACGAACACGTTAGAGGGCAGTATCAAGATTTAGATGTGGATCTTCCGGTGGGGACCAATGGTGGCTTAAGCAGGTTTTTCCGCTGTCTAAGGACTGACCTGTCAGCGTGGCATTTTTTTTGGGCTCAGGCAGGCTTCCTTAGAGCCCAGAAGTGTTCTCCGGAGAGAGGAGAACCCCAGAAATCACCCCTCGTGACTTCCAGGCGGCTGGCTACAGCCAGAAGACCGCAAAATGGCACTTCGCAATTGACTGGTGAGTGAGCAGCTGGGAAGCAGGGCTGTCATTTCTTCCCAAGCCACGCTGAAGCTGAAAACGGACTTTAAAACTGCCCACCCCATTTCTATAACACCAAGGGTTTTTGTTTATTTGTTACCAGAGAGGCTTTTTAAAGGCAAAGAATCTCTTGGTGACTTTCATTATTTTTGAAATGTATTAATTTGGTGATTTGGCTTTTATATATATATATATAATTTCTAACACTGAGAACTAAAGAATTTTGTCTTTTTATTGTTACTCTTTTAACAAAGTGAGTTTTGAGGAGTATAAAAGATTTTTCCTACTTCATTGAATCTGCGGACTGGAATTCCAATCTATTTGCTTTCACTTTCCTGTGGGAACATCCTTGTTACTACTTTCTATCTTCCCGATTGGCTACTTTGAAGATAAGGATTGAGATTCTCTTATGCTGCCCCACTCAGCAGGGAGGCAGGACCTATTCGATCGGTCCGCCCCCGGCGACTGATGGACCCAATTCGGTTTCAGAGGGAGCTGGGGGTTGTTCCCGGAGATCTGCACGGTCCAGCGGAGGTCCTGGCTGCCACCTGGAATAGGGAGGCGGCCGGGGCCTTGGACAGGATCGCGCCTGTGCGGCCTCTCTTGTCCCATCGAACCCGATACTCCCCGTGGTTCACGGAGGAGTTAAGGGTCCTGAAGAGGATTAAGAGACGCCTAGAGCGCCGCTGGAGGAAGACAAAGACTGAACCCGACCGAACACAAGCTAGAGCTGCGATTAAGGCCTACCTTGTGGCAGTAAGAGCGGCGAAACATCAGTATTTCTCCGCTCTTATTGCTTCCACAGAATGCCGCCCAGCAGCCCTGTTCAGGATCACCCGATCCCTTTTGGGGAAAGGTGATTCGGAAAATTACCTGCAGGGACGTGCTGAGGAATTTTCCAGGCACCTGCAGGATAAAATCGCTCGGATTCGCTCTAAGTTAGACTCTAAGCATGGAACATCGTCTGGGGAGATGCCTGAGGAACGTACTTACCTTGTTATCTGGGAACGGTTTGATCCTGTTGGTCCTGAGGAAGTGGATAGGATCCTCCGGACTGCAAATGCCACCACGTGCGATTTAGATCCATGTCCCTCCTGGCTGGTGCAATCAGCTCGGGAGGTGATGTGTGGCTGGGCCCAGTCGATGATAAATGCATCCTTGCAGGAGGGGGTGTTTCCGACTGTCTTCAAGGAGGCATTGGTGCGCCCGCTCCTCAAGAAACCATCGCTGGACCCTGTTGTACTGGACAATTTTCGTCCAGTCTCCCACCTTCCCTTTATGGGGAAGGTGGTTGAGAAAGTGGTGGCGTTGCAGCTCCAGAGGATTCTTGATGAAACGGATTATCTAGACCCCTTTCAGTCAGGTTTCAAGCCAGGATATGGGACGGAAATGGCATTGGTCGCGCTTATGGATGATCTTTGGCGGGAGCGGGATGGAGGCAGTGCATCCATCCTGGCTCTCCTTGATCTCTCAGCGGCTTTCGATACCGTCGACCATGGTATCCTTCTGGAGCGGCTCAGGGAGTTGGGGGTGGGCAGCGTGGTTTTGCACTGGTTCGCCTCCTTCCTCCAGGGCTGCTCCCAATCGGTGTTGATAGGGGAAGAGAGATCGGGTCCACGGCCCCTCCTTTGTGGAGTGCCGCAGGGCTCAGTGCTCTCTCCTCTCCTATTTAACATCTACATGAAACCACTGGGCGAGATCATCCATCTCCATGGGATGAGATATCATCAATATGCTGATGATACACAGTTATACATCTCCATCCCGGGAGAAGTAAGTGATGCTGTGACTACCCTGTCCAAGTGCCTGGGGGCTGTAGGGGTCTGGATGGGGAACAACAGGCTTCAGCTGAACCCTGGTAAGACGGAGTGGCTGTGGATTAATGGCCCCTCGATATCTAGGAATTTATCATCTCTAGTTCTGGATGGGGTTGCACTACCTCAGACAGACCTGGTGCGTAATTTGGGGGTCCTCCTGGACTCACGACTCCTGCTCGAAGAGCAGGTGGCAGTCGTGGCCAGAAGGGCTTTTGCACAACTTCGTGTGGTGCGCCAATTACGCCCTTTCCTGGAGCGAGAGGCCCTTCGAACAGTCACTCATGCCCTGGTCATCTCCGAGATAGACTATTGTAATGCGCTCTACATGGGGCTACCCTTGAGGAGCGTCCGGAAGCTTCAGCTGGTTCAAAATGCAGCCGCGCGAGCCATCTTAGGTGCCTCAAGATCGGCACATATAACACCTTTGCTCCGTGAGCTGCATTGGGTCCCAGTTTGCTTCCGGATTCAATTCAAGGTGTTGGTTATTACCTTTAAAGCCCTACATGGCATGGGTCCAGGTTACCTGAAGGACCGGCTCATCCCCGTTCAATCGACCCGTCCCACCCGGTCCTGCAGAGAGGGCACGCTACGAACCCCGTTTGCAAGAGAGTTCCACCTGACGGGGTCTAGGAGGCGTGCCTTCTCTGCAGTAGCCCCTGCCCTTTGGAATATTCTCCCCCGGGAAGTAAGATCGGCCCCCTCTCTCCTGGACTTTAGAAAAAACCTGAAGACCTGGCTATGTCATCAGGCGTGGGGAGGGGAGGGGAATAGCCAGTCTTGGGGTTGGCTGGCCCCTTAGATCTGTTTCGACCAGCCTTGTTGATCAGTGGAATAAGATCTACCACCTTTGGATCAAATTATATGATGCTGTAGGTGTGTGTGTGTGTGTGTGTGTGTGTGTATATGTATGTATGTATGTATGTATGTATGTATGCATGTATATATATATATATATATATATATATATATATATATATATATATGTCTGTGTGTGTGTGTGTGTGTGTATATATATATATATATATATATATATATATATATATGTAATTTTATATTGTTATTATTGATATTTATTGTTTTAATTCTTTTAAATTGTTGTGAACCGCCCAGGGTCCCTCCTTGTGGGGGAGATGGGCGGGATATAAATTAAAATAAATAATAAATAAATAAATAAATAGCTAGCTAGCTAGCTGAGGAAGATTTCAATAACAGTCCTAGTGGACTTTACCTTCCTGAGGCACTAGAGGTGCCATAACTTACTGTGGAGAGATATGGAGGAAATTATTTATTTATTTATTTATTATTTAAATTTATATGACCACCCATCTCCCCCAAACGGGGGACCCTGGGCGGCTTAATTAAAGCGATAAATAACTCAAGTCAGCGAACATACCTAATGCTCCTTCCTCCTATTTTCCCCACAACAGCAACCTTGTGAGGTGAGTTGGGCTGAGAGAGAGTGACTGGCCTAAGGTCACCCAGCCAGCTTTCATGCCTAAGGCGGGACTAGAACTCACAGACTCCTGGTTTCTAACCCAGCACCTTAACCACTAGACCATTTGACACACACATCCTTTCTGTTTGATGCTGATCCATTGACTTATACTTACTGGATATAATTGTTCCAGCAGTGCTGTATCCATTTAATGATAGCAAAGTCTAGCCTAAATTTTACCATCTTCACTCTTAGGATCTCATGGGAGACTTTGTTGAATGCTTGGCTGAAGTCAAAGTACATTATGCCCACCACATTCTGTATCTACAAGAATGTATGGTCTTGTAGCTAAACTGGTCACTTTATAAAAAATAGAAATAAGGTTGATTTGACATGACTAATACTTAATAGACTATGCTGAGTCCTGTCAAGCCACCCATTATTTTCTAAATGCTCACAAATTGCTCAGTAATTTGTTCCAGAGTTTTGTCTGGTATTGATGTTCTGATGTCAAGCTGGGTGGTCTTTAGTTATCCGTGTGTGTGCGCATCTATATGTGTGAGAGAGAGGGAGAGAGAGATTATATGTAGCTCTACATACTTACGTTTGTCCTATTCAAAAGTTTTTACTCTTAGGAGCTAATTTAACCAACATGTCCGAACTATTGCTGGGTTACATGTTATACTAACATGAGCTCTGCTCATGCTCTATTAGGTTATGTGGAAATAGTTTATTGATGGAATCAAGTATTGGAGTAATTGCATGAAGATATGAATAAAAAGCTCTGAATTCATATGAGCTTTATTTATTTATGCTATGAAGAAGATTGGAAACCAGTTCTTTATATCTTTCTTTTTTTCCTTTTTCTGTTTTTCTTCTACTTTTTTTCTTTCTGCACTTTTAGATTTTTCTTTTTTTCCTGCCTTTCTGTTTCTTTTTCATTCTATTTTAGTTTGTATTAGTTCTTCTTCTTGTTGTTGTTAAAACTTTCAATAAAATTATATAAAAATGAGATTTATTTTATTTTTTAATAATTTTATTGAACAAGTTTTTCAACAGAATTAAAAACAGTACAAATTTTGAATTAAAGAAGAATAAAGAAAAGTAATAAGTGAAAAAGAAATATAGAAAATAAATAGAAAAGATTCTAAAGAAGCAGCTTCCGATCTTTACAGCTGTTATAGATACATTTATATTTCACCTCTCTCTCTAAGGTTACATCATAATTTCGTCTTTCCATAAGCTACTGAATTCATATGAGCTTTAGGTATGATCTAAGATGTGAGAATTTTGGGGAAATAGTAGTTGTGCTATCCAGAAAACTGCTATTCAGGTATTTTTTTAAATTACTGGAGCTTATGCTTCTGCAAAAACTTTTTCATTGCATTTTTACATTGTCTTCATTTGAAGGGAGTTCCTATTTTCCTGTCATATCCTCATGTTAAGGCACACAAATGCAGTATATGAATGAGCAAATGCAGATACACTTAGTTGATGTATTTGTGCTATGGAAGGTGGAATAAGTGTTTTCATTATACAAGATATTACTACTGGTAAAATCTATGTTGTATGAACTATTTATTCATGTATTTTTATTTACTTATTTTTCCAAATGAAAGCTTCTACAAAGTGGCTAAGAACCCATTGAGCTGTTCATAAGGTAGATACAGTAATAATAAATACAATTTAAAATGTAAGGCACATGTGAAATAATTGAAATAAGATAACATAAAAATATTCCAATCTAGATCGGTAAAGATAAAACAGCATTTGGAAGATACCCTAAAGAGTGGCCAGGCACATGTTCTTTGGAATGCTATACAGGTCCAAGACTAGGACTAAAAAAGACTGTTTTGCATGCCTAACAGAATCCTCTGCTATCTGTTGACCCTATCATTTTATCACCACTTCTGCTCAGAATACCAGGGTACTAGTGCAATATCGCAGTTGGATTGAAGACACTTGAGATCAGTGTCCTGAGTTATTTCCTAATGTCAAGCACTGACTAGGACTTTGGTCAAAAATATTTCATTTAGTGGGTTAGTGGTATGTGTGAATGAAGTTATTATCGCTTGTTCAGCAAACCATGGTTAAAAAACACCATGGTTAAAAACACCTTAGTTCATGAAATATGTGAAACATAATTATTTTTTTCAATTTGAATGATGTCCAACTCCAACTGACTACATCATTATGCTATATGCTCTATTTCTTCCTGTGTATTTTGGTGGCCTTAATATTAATATCCAAATAATGGTAAAGAAAAAAAAATTACTTGTTTTTCTCAAGAGATGAAAATTAAGGGTGAATAAAAATACGGTAGACCTTTCCCTTCTCTTTTACACCAATGTTATTTAATTAGCTTTCAGTTTTGATCTGAAGAGACTAAAGCTAATCTTTTTGTCCTAGACCTTGTAATCTTTCAAAACCTTATCAGCCAATTATACTCCAAAGGGGTTAAAATAGTACTAGCTGCCTCATTATTCTCAACTAGAAAATGTTTGCTTGCTGTGCAAATCTATATTAAAGCCTTTGTTAATGGGCCCAATTGAAAACAGTGTTAACTCTAGCTTTCAGCATTACTTAACATTAATACTTCTGCTTTTAATTTTTATCTAATCTATTTATTTAGTTTTTGATAACTTGAAAATAAAGTTTAGTAATTTCTTTATTTTCTGAAAGATGCAATCACAATAAAATGTTAAGGTAACATGAGACCATTTCATAAAATGAAAGGATCTGGTTATTGGATATCATCTAATAATATCATGTACAGTTGTAAGAATTGCAGCATTTTGAAAGGCTTAAAATAAATGTGAAAGACTCATGGGCTGACTGCAGTGCCTTTCCAATGATATTGTTATTGGTTAACATTACACTTTTACTGTCTCCTGGCTATGTATGTATGTATGTATGTATGTATGTATGTATTTTGACTTTGACACTGCTTGACTCCAGACCAACTCTGGGAAGCTTGCAATGTAAAAAACAAATACAATAAGATAAATGAAAAATAGAATAAGGGAAATAAAGAAAATGGCAAATCCAGATCACTAACATCAAAAGATATGAACAAAAGTTTCCCCTTGCATCTAGAGTTCAGAATAGTTTTTGTAAAAAGCCACACCAAATCCCCTTCAGTAATCTTGGTACCCTCTCATCTGTGCGTGTCTGTGGCCTGCTTGTATGCTGCCTTTGCCAAATCCAACTATTCCTTTAAGAGGCACTGAGCATCTTGCCTCTCCTGGAAGAAGTCCAAGGCATGAGGAACTGCAGCTGCTGGAGTTCTGGATGGCAACATGGGGATGGTAGCCATAAGTCACCTGAAGTGGAGACATGCCAATGGAGGAATATACTGAATTATTGTAAGCAAATTCTGCAAGCGGCAACATTTCAGTCCAATTGTCTTAATAAGAGACATAGCACCTTAAATATTCCTGCAATATTTGGTTCACCCTCTCAGATTCTCTATTTGTTGCCAGATGATGAGAAGATGAGATATGAATTTTAATGTTTAATATTTGAAAGTGGGTTTTCCAAAACTTGGAGGTAAATTGTGATTCATGATCTGAGATCACATGATTGACCAGGTCTTGTATCTAAAAACTTGATCTGAAAGACATTGTGCTGTTTCCTGAGCTGTTGGGAAGCCCTTGCAAGGAATGAAATGGGCTAATTTTGTAAACAGATCCAATACTACCGGAATGCTGGTATACCTCTGTACTGGGGAGATATCAGTAATAAAATCCAGTGATACTGTGACCCAGGGTCACAAAGGGGAACTTAGAGATTTCAGCAAGCCAGCTGGCTTTCCAGGAACTGATTTCGTCCTGCAGTAGATATGACAAGATAAAACACAATCCCTGATAATCCCTCACACGTGGCCACCAGAAGTCCCTAAGGACTTGATGCTTAGTTTTAAACACTCTGCAGGTCTAGCTGTCCTACTGTTATGGCTGAGTAGTAATATCTCTTCCCTTAAAGGAAGGGGAACATATAAATGACCATTGTGCAACAGCTGCCCCTTCTCAACCATGAAAGGTGTCATGCTGCTGCTGAGCTTTAATCTGATCTAAGAGATCAACAGCCTGCCTCCTGGCTCCTAGTCTTTCTGGAGGATCCAACCTCTGGGGGGACTCCAAGTTGCTCAGTTGCAGTATGGTGGCTGGGGGAAATGAGTAGGTCATATCCAGGATTATGTGATAGGGTGACTGAAAGTTAGTTCTGTGAGCCAGGAATTATAGGAGAGATAAAAATCAAAAGGGGAGAAAAATTGTGCCCACCTGATTTGTTGCGGAGTAAGGGATTGTGCCTTCAGCAGGACTTCTAAAATCTTGTGGTCTGTGTGTATTTCTGTTGTGTGGACAGCACTTTCCAGAAAGTACCTCCATTGTTGGAATGCCATTTTTACGGCAATAAGTAAAGTGCCTCCTTATTGAAGATGTCATAGTTTGGTTCTTCTGGTTGAAGCAACCTGGAGTAAAATGCACACAGTAGAAGATCTTTCACCTCCTCCTTCTCTGTCTGTAAGAGAACTCCTGTTGCCATATCTGAAATGTCAGTCTGCTCAACGAATTGGAGGATGGAGTCTGAATGCCTGAGCAGTAGCTGTGAAGTGAAAGGCCCTTTCAATTCTTGAAATACTGCCTGCTCTTGAGTAGACCATATGAACCTACACCCTTTCTTTGGGAATTGAGATAGCAGCTCAATGCAGATTTACCAGATGATCTGCAAAATTAGAGATGAACTTCCAATAAAAGTTAGCAAAGCCCAGAAAAACACTGTACATCTGCCACATTTCAGGATGGTTGCCACAAAAGTATGGACTATATTTTTGCAGGGTCCATTTGTTTGCCTTCAGTAGAGATCCTGTAATCTAAATGTCCTCGTTTAGTGACTGCAATTTGTTCCAGTGAAATGGTTGGTAAGCGAACCATGTGACAGAGAGACAGAGATGCTGTGAAGATCGCAGGTTGCTGCTGCCTCATTTAGTTTATTTATTTATTTAATTTTTATACCGCCTTTATTATTTTAATAAATAACTCAAGGTGGCGAACATACCTAATACTCCCTCCTCCTATTTTCCCCACAACAACAACCCTGTGAGGTGAGTTGGGCTGAGAGAGTGGCTGGCTCAAGGTCACCCAGCCGGCTTTCATGCCTAAGGCGGGACTAGAACTCACAGACTCCTGGTTTCTAGCCCAGCACCTTCACCACTAGACCAAACTGGTTCTTATGCAGTAAAACCAGCATTACTCTCATTCTGTCATGCATTGTTTTCAGGTTCAGAAATTTGGTTGTAACTCTGCGCATTGGTCAGAAAATGATTTTTCCTACCGCTTATTATGACCATATTTGCAAACAGTCACTAACTGAGGTAGTTGCTAAATGAGGAGTGGTTGTAGTCCAGCTGAGATAGGTCAAATGCACATTTCTCCAACTTATCAAAAAACTTGTGTTTGCAGAGTCTTTTTAAAATGTTCCTTACTCTCTACAATAAGTGACATCATTGACATGTCACATTGACATTGAAATGTCACACCATACATCTTTTATTAAAAATGTGATCCCTTCTATCCTAGGTCTTCATCACATTTTAGAATGAGATTCTAGATTCACAAGTAATTAGGCTCATATAAGCTGTCCATTGGCTTCCACTGATTTGGGCAGACTGCTAAAGATTCTGGATATCACTTAGGGATATCACTTGAGTTTCACTTGGGTCTGGTTAGTTACCTTATGATTCCTGGCTCTCAAGCATCTCATAATAAAATTAATAATAAAGTAAAGCTACAGGGTTTCTTATTTGTGCAAGTTTGAAATGTCCAATATTACCAGCACTTTCAATTACCTCTGCTTTTAATGTGCCCACTGAGAATACAGTATTCAAATAATATTAAAATTGATATTTATTAGGCACCAAAAAAGATTTACATGCTAAATCTAAAAATGCAAGCAGATACAGGTGTAGGATGAAACAGCTGTTTTTCATGATATTGAATACCTTCAAGTTTATCTGAAGGACATCTGTCATTTTGTTCCAACATAGTTGGCATGCTCCGGGTCCTTTCATCAAGCAGTGTCTTTTGATGGGAATCCAGAAGCGAGTCTTCTCAGTCACAGCACCTGCCCTCTGGAACAGCATCCCCTCAGAGCAGTGTTTCTCAACCTTAGCAGCCATTGCTGGCTGGGGTATTCTGGGAGTTGAAGTCCACACATCTTAAAATGGCTAAATAATCCCTACCATGCTCTCCTTCAAGTAAGCCCTGAAGACCTGACTCTTCCCCCAGCCCTTGGAGTAGGGTGAATGGAGGTCCACTTGGGTTTGGTGTGTGTGCAAGTTGGTTGTAGGCTTTTCCGTCCAGGTGAACCATTGCTCTTTCCTTGGCTCATTGTTTTTCATATTATGTTTCTATTACTGTTTGCTGCCCAGAGTTGGGTGGTCTAACAAATGGGACTGATGGATTGGATGGATGGATGGATGGATGGATGGATGGATGTTTTACTTTGGAATGTTATGTTCTGTACCTGTTTTATTTAAGAATTGTTAACTTTTTCTTAGAGAACAAGTGGGCAACAAGAGGAGATAAACAACCTGGTGCAGAGGAAAATTGTTGTAGATGAAGAAAATATTGCCTTAAAAAATGAGCTTTGCATCTTGCAACAGAAATCTCAAGATGTAATCCAGGAACTTAAGGTATATTGACTTGTACATACTAGTAAATTAGCCAGTTGAAGTTGCTGTTTAAGTTGCCCCTGTCTCTGTGGCATGGAAAGTGACAAGCTCTGAGGAAATATAGCCTTAGGCCTTAGATTGTACCTTTCAGTTTCCTCACACATGCCAAACTAGAGAAAAGATCCCTTAAAGTGAAGAATCCACACTTTATAACTTTCCAATAAATAGTTAATGATGGAAATGGAGCAAAGAAAGGAGGAGTGTGAAGATGTGGCTTCATGTAATTAGATTCTGATGGGACTGGCATTATTAATTGATAAAGCCGAGGTCTGGGAGGATATGTCTGTGTGGGTCTCAAAAATAGCTGGGGACAGCATCAAAGGCAGTTTGATCAATTAATGGGCTCTTTGCAAATGTGTACTCATCAAAGCTGTCATCCAGCTAAAAAATATGACCCTTCCACCTGCATGAAAGAGGCCAATAAAAGTACACAGGTGACCTTGGCCATCAAATATAGAAGAAGCTGCTGTGAGGGTAAAAACTGCACAGTTTATATTTGCTGATTAGTTCTCAGTTTTTTAAAAAATATTTTCTCTCTTTTTTGTTTATCGGCCCTTGCGGTACTGTTCTACAGGACACCAAGGAGTGTGCACAGAGAAAGGATGAGCAAAGCAGGCTGGTTATAAAAAATCTGGAGGAGGAAAATGAGGGATTAAGTACACGCTATGCTGACCTGCTAAATGACCTGGAGAAACTGAGGAAGCAGGAATCACAATGGAGAATAGAAAAGTCTGGCATTGATGCAAAAATAAAGGTATGAAAAGGAATAGGCTCCTGGATATGATTTCAGAACCTGCTTCGTGCAGGCTTTATGCTACATGTTATTTTCTTTAAATAACAAGTTATATATATTCATAACAACCAGTGGGAACTGACATTCATTTACATTCCTTCACTTAAAACCCAAAGCTTTTTAAAAATTGATGTTTCAAAGCAAGAAACTGACTTCAAATAGCCATCCTAAAATGTAATCATTAAATAATAAAAGATATTTCATTCAAATATAAGCATGCATTTTTTTTTAAAAAAAATGTTGGAAATCTTCCTGTCACTCCAGGATTTCCCCACTCAGTGTGATTGGCAGCACAGTCTTCTGCATAAGAATATAGAAAGACCATTTCTCAAGCAGACCCAAAGGTCCATCTTGCCAAATGTTCTGTTTCTAGTAGTAGCCAGCATATCTATTATTTTTACTTGGAAGGATTTCTCACTGAAGCTTTCTCTCAGGTAAATACACACAGGGCACAGTGCTTATTTAATTTAATAATGTTCTGCCATGAACAAAGCATACTATAATTATCCCTAAATTTTATTATAGACTTCACAGGATCCAGTAGACTGACTTCACTTACAATTAATTGCTCTGTTATAATTTATGTTCAATGTGCTGCCTCTTCCACTTCATTAGGAAGTAGAAAACATCTTGATGCATGGCTGTATGTATGTTTATAACAATTTGCAACCCCAATGCTGCCTGAGGCCTCAAGCAATTTTTGTGGCAGCTAGAGCACCTTCAGACATCACTGAAAACTGGCAGCAAGTTTTACCACCTTTTTGACACATGAAATAGATTTCATGTAGTTTTAAACTAAATCCAGGGCAAAAAAAAAAAATCAGATCCCATGTATATATTGTTTTGCATTAATATATCTGCTCTGTGTAGTCTCTCTCTCTCTCTGTGCACAGTTTATACTTCTTAAAAATTTGTTTTTTTCCAAACAGGTTGATTGCTGAGTTATTGTACAGTAATGACTGACAGAATGTTTGTCTCGACTGTTAACATGATTCTCAATAAGTTCATTATAAAATTTCTACATTTTTCTACATATGAATAATGATCTGAGATATCCCCCAAACATCATGGGGATTAGCAATTGGTAACAATGCTGTAATTTTTTATAATAATCCCAATTTTCAGATCTTTGTGTGGCAGCATAAGTGATTGGGTACAAGTCATTTGGGTCATACTTCACATATATGAGGAAGGAGGGGGAAAGATGATGGTGATAGGCAGAGGAAGATATAATGGGTGGCAAGGGGCAGGCCATTCTCAGGGAAGGGAGACTGGAAAGTCATTCTGGAAAGTGACTTAAAAATTAGCTTTTCCAGAGGGCCTTGGAGATGGTTGGGATAACGGAATGGCTCTTGATGATGTTACACCAGAAGATTATGAAGAAGTATTAATTTATATGTTTTATGTTTCTTACTCATATTGTCTTTTAACTTGGTTACTATAGTTAAGGGAGTGTATGGCATTCAGAATAATTTTGAACTGCAGTGGCACATAAACCCTAGTAAACAAACAAATATATCTCTAAATTCTTCTTGAGTAACAACATCCGTAGCTGATCCTTTCAATCCTCTTTACCAGATTCAAAGACTTGATATCTCTCTCTGTGATTCCTCCCAATCTTGTTCTCTTGCTTTAATTTTTCTTAATTATGCCTGGGTTTTCTGCCCTACAAGGATTTTTTATATCATTACTTCTCATATCCTTTCCATCTACTAGTTGTCTTTACTTGATGTTTTATATCTAATTTCCTATCCTCCCCCATTTATTCTGTACATTTCCTATCCTAGTCTGACAAAGTTCCCCTTTCTTTGTATTGTCGAAGGCTTTCACGGCCGGAGTTCGATGGCTGTTGTTGGTCTTCCGGGCTATGTGGCTGTGTTCTGGAAGTTGTGGTTCCTAACGTTTCGCCAGCATCTGTGGCCGGCATCTTCAGAGGGCAGGAGCACAGACCTCTGAAGATGCCGGCCACAGATGCTGGCGAAACATTAGGAACCACAACTTCCAGAACACAGCCACACAGCCCGGAAGACCCACAACAGCCATTCCCCTTTCTTCTTACTGCTCATCCCACAAATATATTGTTATTTTTTCCCAAGGGTGCTGCACTAGTTACAAAGAATCAGTGTGCTTAAAAAGGAAGAAGAGGTAAATTATTTTCTAGATTCTAAAGTCTGCCCTTGAAAATTCAAGTCCATCTCTGTAATCCAGGAGTGGGGAAACTATGGCAGTGGAGTCATGTGGAGCCCTTGAGCTAATTTCAGAACCCTTCTACAAGTAAGCAGTTCAGATATCTGATGCAAAAGATCTTGCAGCCTGTTAGGTAATTAAAAGGAAAGGAAGAGTCACAGAAAGAGAGACAAAGAGAAAGAGATGGCAAAAGGACAGCAGTTGCCCCCCTTTGTTTTTGGTTTTGGCTGCACAAACACTTGCTTTGCCACCTCAGCATTGGCTTATGATCCCCCATTAGGTAAACTCTATGGGAAATGCAATCTTAGTTTTGAATAGAGAATCAGCGTAGGCATGTGAGAAACCTTTCCTGTTTCTGAATAGACTTGCTTTAATGAAAAATGACATAGCATACTTGCAATGTTAGCCACAAAATCAGATAAACCGTTTTCTCAAAAGCATAGATTTCTGAATAAATATTTTGCAATGTGGTGTGTATGCATTGTTCCTGTTTAAAATGCTGATTGATTTGCTGTTTACTAAAAATCTGAATGGGCAAGTTTCTCTCATGAAAAGCTGAGTATTTGTACAAGTGTCTATTTATGGTTTTGTGTTTTTTTCCCCCACAGACCTGTGACAGTAATTTGGAAACTTTTTAATTTATATGAAAAGATGGTGCAAGTTGAAAAGATTGTGTGTTTCTGTGTTTCAGTTCTATAAAATTGGCTTTCTCCAGGGTTTTGTTATCAGTCACATTCTTGTTTTGTATTGTTGGAATGTGTTATCTTTTATTTACTTTCAGTTTGACTAAATGTTCACATCTGTTTGCAGTTCATATGCGTGACAGTCCAGGAAACTAAGACTGCAATTCTATAAGTCCCTGGGAACACTTTCCTTGGTCTATAGGATTATTTTGATTTTTCCCACTGGAAAATCCCAGTGACCAAGAAAATAAAGAAGAGAGGCAAATGCCTCAATTTTCCCATTTCCATCTTGTCCATCCCACTACTTAGTCTTGCAAGAGCGTTGTCATGGAAGAATGCAAATTTCAAGCTTAAAAATAGAGGTAGCAAGTTTTTTCAGCCAGTGACCATACATTTAAAATAAAAACATCCAAGGATCACCAAAGGGAGAGACAATAAAATGGTGACATCTCCAGGGTTGGGATAGTGTTTTCGTTTTACTCATTTTGCAGCTGTGGATTTGTAAAAAAAGTAAGTGGCACAAATTTGAGGCCTGCTGGTGTAGAAGTGAATTAAATAATGCAGACATATTTTCTTTTTTGATCCATTAGGATTGACCCTCAATTTATCCAGTATTTTCAAAGCTTAAGACTTTCTGACATATTTTTTGCTTGCCTATATTTGTTGCATATTTGCTTTCCTTTGAATCAAAACATGATTCCTGATTCACCTGGTCCTGTACAAATGAAGAGCTCTAGATTAACAGACTTCCTGATTATGTACTTCATTTCTGAATTGATCCTCTTCTTAGATTTTAAGTATATATTTATGGCCACCTATGAGGGGATAGAACAGATCTTGGGTAATGCCAAGAACCAGAATCCAATACAGGTAGTCCTCGCTTAACAACCATTCGTTTAATGATGGTCCAAAGTTACAACAGCCTCAGAAAAAGTGTTTTGCAACCTATACTCACACTTACTACTGTCACAAAACATTGCACTGCCCCTGCAGTCACATGATTGGAATTTGGGCACTTGGCAGCCAGCTCACATTTGCGACCAGTTGCAGCATCCTACGGTCACATGATCGCGATTTGCGACCTTTTTTGCCAGTTTCTGGCAAAAAATGTCCATTGGGGAAGCTGGATTTGCTTAACGACTTGTGATTCACTTAATGACCATGGTGATTTGCTTAACAGCCATCGTAAAAATGGTCGTAAAACCAGGTCTGGTCACGTGATTCGCTTAATAACCAGTTTTCCGGTCCCTATTGTGGTTGCTAAGTGAGGACTATCTGTAGGCTTAAATTGCATGACACACAGGTGTCTCTTCATCTATTAGTGACATGGGGAGAGCATTGTTGTTACTGAGGCTGGATAGGAACTGAAGATTATTTATACCACATGCAAAATCCTGGACTTTACTGAAGGAAGGGTAATGGGAGGAACAGGCTTTATCTCCGTACTAATCTGGAATTCTATAAACAGAAATGCTAAAGTTATTGGTATCTTGTTTGGGTATATTGAGGGAGGTGTTCAGGTTGGCAGGCTTTCTCCATAAACTCAGTCACAACTAACATGCTCCTGAGAAATAAAGCTTCCTTCATTCCTGTTCCATTGGTGTGACATCCTGGTGCTCCTGGGTTGGTTCCCCCTGCTTGAAAACACGGAGGGTTTTAATTATGTAGAGAATGACATACCCAAAAACCTATTCCCTCCCCTATGCTCACTCCTGTACACCTGTTCACCCTCACCTGCAGTTTTTTTGGTAGTTGATCAGTCCTGCAGCTGTTCAGGAATTCAGCCCTTCCTGCCTAGTGTCTTGTCTTTGCACTCCTTGTGTTACAGTGAGGGGAACTATGAGAAGGGATCTTTTGTGTCTTTCCCTGCTACAATTATGTAAATGTTGCAAGAGGAAAGGATTTGCAAATTTTCAGCATGCAGTTCCTGAATTGTTGGTGTTTGTACAGTCCACTCTCAGCAAGGTTCTGGATCCTAATACCACCAAACAGGAGGTCTTGGCTGTTTCTTCAGTTTTGAATTAAAGTCTCAGCTATCACAGATGAGTTTTGGAACTGGCATCTGTTTTTTGCAGGAAGGAGTTTTCTATTAGTTTACCATACTCTACTCTGCCTACAGATCCCACGTTCATCCCCAAGATGAAAGGAGCTGAGAATTATCTCTGTCTTTGTTCTCCCCCCAAAAGTCAGCAGGTGGTTCCATCCTGTTAATCAGATAGGTTCCATCCTATGGGACTGTTCCCTTATGTTCCACTTTAGGATGTCTCCCCCGCTGTTGAAAAAGGGAGCATAAAGCTCAGTTTCTGTGGTGGAGAGAGAGCTTTTTCTATTCTTTTTGTCAATCTTGCTTTGTTTGTCACCTGGATTTGGGAGCTGGAGGAATAACTCACCCTAGAGCATAATGTCTCATTGTAGAAAATGAGCCTTTGTGATAAGAGCAATATTCCACTTACCATTTGCAGTTCCTCCTCCTCCTCCTCCAGAAGTTTGCAGTTCTTATTTGTGCAAGACCTTTTAGTTTTTAAAAGCATTTATATTTTCTCAGTCTTCATATGAAGAATAATATTATTCAATTTAGTATTCCATTTACATTTACTAATTTGAATTATTTTTGAATTAGTTATGTTGTACTTAATGTATTTTAAGATCCTTTTTTGGCTTATACTAAAGTTATTTTATAAGACAGGTTTATATTTTACAATCAATAAAATTAATTTCTTTTAAGTTTTCCTAACTGCAGTGCAAAGTTGCAGAAAGCACTGCACTAATTCACCAATACAAGGACTTATAAAGTAATTAAGCTGCTTATACAGTATGTGATTATATAACTATCATAGCATTATTTTACTTTATATTTTTATATAAATTTTATTAGATTTTTAAATATACAAAGCTAAAAGTTAAGAATGAAACGGAAATAGAAATACAAATTAAAAAGAAAAGAAAAGAAAAGTGCAGTAAAGAAAAAAAAAAGAAAGAAAAAGACAAACATAGAAATTGGATAACCTCCGATCCATCTATGGTCATAAGAATAAAATAGATAGTTTGTTTTTACATGCTGGTTATTCATATAACATTCATATATTTTTCTTGTCTATTATATACTATTTATATATAATCTAATCATCGAAACCCCATATTAGCTTTACTCCTCCTGCTTTTTGCAAATAGTCCATCAAAGGTTTCCACTCCTTAAGAAAGTAACAATTTAAACCGTCCTCTAATAAGCAAGTCAATTTATCATTTTCTGCCATCTCTAATAATTTCAACATCCATTCCTGTATTGTTGGTACACTTTGGTTTTTCCAGTTTTGTGCATATAAAAGTCTTGCTGCTGTAGTCATGTATTATATTATTCTAAAAAAATGTTTTTCTATTTGTACATCCCAAATTCTTACTCCTCCTGCTTTTTGCAAATAATCCATCAAAAGTTTCCACTCTTTAAAAAATAATAATTTGAATTTTCTCCTAGTAAACAAATCAATTTGTCACTTTCTGCCATTTCTAATAGTTTCAACATCCCTTCCTGTATTGTTGGTACATTTTAATTTTTCCAATACTGTGCATATAAAAGTCTTACTGCTGTAATCATATATTGTATTATTCTAAAAAGAAAGTTTTTCTATTTGTACATCCCAAATTCCAGATAAAAGAAGAAAAAATTCTGGTTTGAATCTTTTAAGTTATACCCAACCCTGCTATTTTTAATCTATCACTATAATGTTTCTTCAGATTTTGCTCTTTTGTAACTCTCCTCACAAAATATATCAATATATCTCTTGGCACTTTCTTCTCTCTAACATAGCGTGAGTTAACTCTGAAGATTTTATCTATCTCAGAGTCCATGTCTTCTTCTTCTATCTCTAAATATTGAGCTAAAGCACCAACTATATATTTTCTCATGTTCTCATCTAATTTTTCTGGAATTCCTCTCAATCTCAAAATGAATTCTCTTTCTCTCATTTCTGCTAATGCAATAGCATCTAATTTATATTCCATATCTTTAGTAATGGAATCTGATTTAATTTCTAATTTCTTAACCTGTCCTTGTATCTCTACTTGTTGGCCTAGAAGATTGTCCATCTTTTTGTCCATTTTTGTATCTAAAGAGGCAATTAAGTCATCCATCTTTTTCTCCAAAGTAGCAGTTAAATCATCCATCTTTTTCTCCAAGGCAATAGTTGAATCATCCATTTTTTTGTTCAGTGCTATAATCGCATCCAATATTTTTTCCATGTCTGATGTTGGTACTTCTGAAGGTGCAGCCGGACTCCTTTTCCTTATCTCTATCCCTCTTCACTCTTGCAGCCACAGTAACCAGGTTGTATGTAGTATTCCTATAAAGAGAAAAGAGAAATAACAGAAGACAAAAGAAAACAACTATAAACAGTAAAAAAAAAGAAAAGGGAGGGAGGAGGGATAAAAGTTATTAAAAATTCAAAAGAAAAAAGGGGAAGAAAAAAAATTAATATACAGTAAAAAATGAAGAATAGAAAATAAAAATAATACTGCCTTTTCTTAGTAGTTGTTACATAAAAAGAAGGCAGAATGTACTTTAATAAAATCAACAGTTCTCCCATACAAAAAATAAAAGATAAAGATACAGCAGATGTTCCTTTGGCTGTAGTCAAAATATCTTTAAAAATAGAATAACAATCCAGTTCTCAGGCAAGCTTATAATCACAAATCCAAAGAAGGAGAGAGAGAGAAAAAAGAAGGGGGGGGAAAAGAACTTCAACTCTGAATGTCTTTATTCTCCAAAATAAAATGTAATGAAGAAATCTATTAAAGTCCCATATAAAAAAAAATTCCAAAGATATTCAAAGCAAAAGAACTTAAAGAAAATGCCCTTTATAATCCAAGTAATGTCCAATCTCAAAGTGAAAATAAAATAAAAATAAAAGGCAGACCTTTAATCCATTTAAATTCAAAGTCCAAAGTCCAAAGAGGAAAACAGATTAATAAATGTCTTTACTCTCCAAGATGAAATGTAACAAAAAGGTCTATTAAAATCCCATATAATAAGGAAATTCCAAGAACTGTTCAAAACAAAGGAACTCCAAAAATACCCTTTATAATCCAAATAATATCCAAACACATTACAGGGAAAAAAAGAGAAAAAATGCCATCTCAAGATGAGAAACAGAAGAAAAATAAAATAAAAGGCAGAGCATTAATCCGTTTAAATTCGAAATCCAGAGAGGAAAATAGATTAGTCCCACATAGGTAGATAAGCCATTCGTCAATAGTCAATGTCACTCAGTATCACTTAGCTCCGAGTAAAGTCATTATTCTTTAAACGTCCACCATTTTCTCAAGTCTTCTTAGCAAGAAAGTTACACAAGCACCAGCAATATCAATCATGTCCATAGAAGGATCTTAGCAAATAAGTAAAGTTAAAATAAACACAAATATAAATCAGTGACTAAAAGTGCTGAATTTAGGTGCTACTTATCTGAAAAGATTTCGCGGTTTCCTGCGGAGCAATAGATGGTTCCTCCAGTCGCTTTCGCCGCTTCAATTTCCTTTTTCCGGTGGTGGAAAAACGGGAATTGGGAAAGAGCGCCGATTCCAGCGACCCTTGTGGTCTATCTTCTGATCCCCTTTTCTTCAAAGGGGAGATTTCAGCGGTTTTGTCTCTTTAAAAACCGCTGCAGGCAGGCAAACCGCGGAGCCGAGACAGGAGCGCTCGGTTCAGCGCACCGACATCTTCAGCACCCGGAAGCAATCTCTGCATTTTACTTTATTTTTTAAATAAAAATAAAAGTTTTAAATAAAAAATAAAAAGTTTTATAAAGTAAAAAAAAGGTAAAGGTTCCCCCCGCACAATTGTGCAGTCGTGTCCAACTCTAGGGGCCTGTGCTCATCTCCGTTTCTTAGCCGAAGAGCCAGAGTTGTCCGAAGATGCTTCCACGGTCATGTGGCCGGCATGACGCGCGCGGAACGCTGTTACCATCCCACAGAAGCGGTACCTATTAATCTACTTGCATTTGCATGCTTTCGAATTGCTAGGTTGGCAAGAGCTGGGGCGAGTGCGGGAGCTCACGCCATCACGTGGGGATAGGGTCTCGAACCGCCAACCTTCGTATCTTAGTTTTAATTAAACTTTTTCTTTTTAAAGTTTAGGCTAATCAACAATCCACCTTTTTATTGCTTATACATTAAATATAGTATTGTTATCCTGTACTGTAACTCTGCAGCTATTGGCTCTGTCGTAATTGTCTTCCAGAATTTGGAATCAGCTTTAATAGAAGCAAGGGGACAAGTGGAAGTTCTGCACAAGAAATGCGATGGCCTGGCATCTCAGCTTGGTGTTAAGCAGACTGAATTAACACAAAGGGATTTGGATGTGGCCAGAACCAGGTATGTATGATATGATAAATAATATGGGGTAATGTTAAATTGTTTGTATCTGCAGTACTTTACCCAAATGCTTTATACAGGATGGAGAAATTTTAGGTGGTTACTACTTATGAAGACTTGATGCCCTTTGGCTTTTGTTATGGACAGTATTAAAAAATCTGCCCATTCTTAATGCTGGGTCAGAGAGAGTTACTAGTCTTTACTGGAAGTCACAAGAACATCAATATGATTACTAACATTAATGACAACAATTAGTTTGAGAGGCTATACAACAATAGCTTAAAGCCTAACCTTTAGCTTTTTTATTAGAAATCTGACAGTCTAAAGTTTGAATGCTTAAACTTTAAAAGTTTAAATTTTATTTTTATCTGAGCCTTTTCATATCTTACGATAAGTCACAAGGATTAATATGTGTATGAAATGTGTGAAAAATGCAAGGCAAAGCTGCAATAAGAAAGTTTATAAAAGAGCTAGGACAAACCTGTGATGAAACTAGTGCAGCTGTTATATGGACATTAGTAGCTGACATCGTAAACCAACTCATCAGAAATGTCAGAACATAATAGTAGCAAGAAGAAGAAAAGAAAAACATAGCAGTGATGACATCCACTCACAGTCCTTAGCATTCTGTCATCAGCTACCAGTTAGAACATCACAGCTGTTGCATCTTCTGATTAACCAGCATAGATAACATGGGCACAATGATGATACAGTTTTACTCCCCATCCCTTTCCACCTACTGTATTGTCGAATTCAAAGAAACCAAACTTCCAAGGTTCCCTCTAAGATTATTTGGGGCAATAGTGCTTGTGCTTTTGCGGCCAAAGGAGATATTTGTATATATTTACTCTGACAGTGCATATTGGCAAACTTGAAAGAAATCACTAAAGAGGGAGATATCATGTAGGTAGTACCTCTTCCTGACCACCAAAGCAAAACACAGTGAAGAATGGCCATAGCATGTCTCTCCCTTTTTACAGTATAGACTAACCCTTCCCAACCTGATGTCCTCCCAGCGTCTTAGCACTACAACTCCCAAAAGCCGTATATGGCACTAAGGAAGATCATTTAGAAAGTACAGTGGTTAGAATGATGTGTAGCTTTCAAGAAATGTGTATATTGATATAGAGTTACCCATTTTGTGGTATTAAGTTGTGTCAGTAAAGCCATTAAATCAGGGGTCCCCAACCTGTGGGCCGCGGCCTGTTAGGAACTGGGCCGTGGGGTTCCCGCCCACAAACCCCGCCCCCTTATGCGTGATTGGCTCCTGCCCGCAAACCCCACCCCCGGTGCTTGTGATTGGCCCCTGCCCCCAAACTCCGCCCCCAGCCCGCGGAAATCCCGGAAACCCCGGCCCGCGGAAAAATAGTCTTTTGAAACCAGTCCCTGGCGCCAACATGGTTGGGGACCCCTGCATTAAATGGTTCATATTGCTCAAGATACTAGTAAGAAATGAAAAGAAATCTTAGTTTTATATTTACAAGATACTATCATACATAAAACAAAACATCTCCTCCCCCCGCCCTAAAATTTTTAGTTAAACTTTGAAAAGCTGAATTTCAACCTGTAACCATCCCATCTCCTAAATCATTAGAGGACTAAAAGTAAAAATGTGGTCACTCTACCAGCAACGTTAATATAGACTTTTCTCTGCTGACATTATCTCTTGGTGGTAATATTTACCTTTATTATTTGGCCAGAAAAATAAGGGAATGATGAGATGAACATAACCTTTTCTGATTTATAATTAATTCATTGGCCATCTACTGTTTTATTCTACTTACAAAATACAAATGTTTAAGCAAACAAGATGAAATACCTGGTCTCTTACTGGCAAATCTGTCACGATTGTATGCATCTTTTGTTCTGCTTTGTCATTTAGACTTTTAATTATGGGCATTAACCTCAAAATATCTAGAGAAATATATGCATACAAAATTTGAAATTGTGAGCTTGCGGTATCATTGTTTTTTGCCTTTGAGGAGCTCTGTTAAAACCCTTAAGTTTAGAAAGATATCCTGAGATCAGCTGCAGTATCCTGCTGCTTGGCTGCTCTACCTCTATCATAGTGTAATGACTGTACTTTTGGTAAAAGTTCACTCTGCAAGAAAAGGCTCTGACTTCAGCAGCAGTGGGAATGAATAAAGCACCTGCCTAACCTAAAGCTCCTACTACAAACGCATACACACATACACACCAACGGCAACAGCGGCGTGGGCACGTACACGGCAGCGGGCGCATGCACGGCGGCGGCGCGGGGGGCGCGCGGTAGCGGTGGTGTGCACGGCGGCAGCGGCCTCCACTAAAACGCAGGAGCGCTGATGGCGCATCACTGCCGCTGCACGCACCACCACCATGCACGCCCCCACCGCCGCTTCCAGGTTGTGTTGCAACACACTAAACTGTGTGTCGCGACACACTAAAGTGTTGCGACACACAGTTTGGAAAGCTATGGAGTATAAAGATAGTTCTTCCATTCTAGCTTTCTGATCTCTTACCAGTACCTGCTTCATGGAACATGAATTTAAGTTTACATTGTTCTGTTATCTAAGAGCAGATGTTGGCCTTGGCAAGAATGAATTAGAGCCGGTATGTATTTTGTAGAAATATTGTCACCTCTACAATGGAGGCCAGACTAAGAAACCAATGCCCTGTAGTTCAGAACTACTTTTATTGTAATAGCTATAGTAACAGAATCTTGCAAAATTGAATGTACTTCCCTTTCCCTCACTTTATCATCATGTGAACTAGGGAGGGGCTTGTCTGAGACATTTTCTCAAGTTACTTTCTTGGCCTGGGCTCAAGCCTTGCTTATCTGACCTTTGCCTTGGCAGCAGCTCTTCCTCCTGCCCTTCAGGGTCATTCCCTCTGCCTCCACAAGTAGTCTTAAAATTGACAGTGTTGACTTAGGGGGAGAAAATAGGCCTCCCTATAATCAGGCAGCTGGTAGGAAAGTTCAAAAGTGTAACAAACAAACAAACAAACAAACAGTAAATAAATAAATGCAGGCTAAAATACTAGGCAGAGAAATAGATTAAAGAAAAAAAAGTCTGCCAGTTGAATCAGCATTAAAAAATTCCTTTCTCTAGTAACCAATATAATATATAAGTAATACTTGTTCCCTCAAAAAGAGAATGCATTTCTTTCTGAGTTGAGTTCTTTCTTCTTGTCATATTCATATTCACCCAGACAACTGACAATGATACTTTATGAATTTGATGAAATAAGTGTTCTGTAAGAGATTCCCAACCTTTTATGGCAAGTTGGTTTGTTCTGAATTTTTAGAAGTTGTGATTGCTTTGGCATAATGGGGATAGGATACCTTTTCACACACAACTGGTTTCCTAGGATGCTACATACAATTCCTCAAGATACCCATCATAGGATGCTTCCAAGTATTTCTGCTCATCTTTCCCCTTTTTTAGGACAGAAAAATTACCGCTCGTGCCCCCCCCGCCCCCCCAATACTGGCCTGCACCTATCTGTCATTATTCTTTCCGATCCAGTGGAATCTTGGCAAGAAATTATAAAAGGTGCTTGAAAATCTTTCCATCAGCAGGACAATTCTCAGAAAACTGAACAGAATAGGATCATTTTTGGTATGGGGGAGTAGTTTGCAAAAGAAAGATCAGATTTGAAAATAGTCCAGGTTAGGTTGATGATGTAAAAAAAATATTATTGAAAAAGTCCCCCAATTCATCTTTATGAGAGAGGCATGACTCAAAATGTGGCTGACTCTTCCATTTTAAGTCCCCTCAGTTTCCCTCCTGGTCATGTGACCAGAATGAAATGTATTGATTTAATTTTTAAATCACCCATTACTGAAGTCACTAGGTAGTATACAAAATGCCAAAAAGCTTAAACTTAAATATTTAATTATAGAAGCTGTCTTGTATAGCATTAATGTATAATTTTGGCAAAAGTTAAAAAATTAAATTTAACAATTAAACATTACACTGAGAGATCTGTTTTTAAAAGCCTTCTTAAAGGCTATTGTGGATGGTAGTCCCAGATCTTACTGGGAACTGAGTTCCCTTTCCTACCCTTTCCTACCCTTTCCTACCCTTTCCTACCCTTTCCTACCCTTTCCTACCCTTTCCTACCCTTTCCTACCCTTTCCTACCCTTTCCTACCCTTCCCTTCCCTTCCCTTCCCTTCCCTTCCCTTCCCTTCCCTTCCCTTCCCTTCCCTTCCCTTCCCTTCCCTTTCCTTTCCTTTCCTTTCCTTTCCTTTCCTTTCTTCTGTGACTTTGAGGCAGCTGCATACCAGCTACAAAAGGAGATGCTTCTGGACTTGGATGTGGGCGTGTTGGGAGGAGTAATTACAATGGATTGTATTAGAACAGAGCTTTCCAAACTGTGTCGGGACACGTTAGTGTGTCAGCTGCAGTGTCTGGGTGTGTCGCGGCTGCTGCTGCCTCCAAACCTGCCCTGCCAGGATTCCATGAAGGTCCTAGTGTCTGCCTTGTGCCCTGCTGTAAGAGTGTGTCGCGAAATGATGCATGTCTAAAAAGTGTGTCACCAACATAAAAAGTTTGGAAAGCTCTGCATTAGAGAGAGGAAGGGAGTGTTCTAGGCAAGAGCTGAGCAAAGCAAAAGGTCCAAGGCAAAGCCAGCCTGGTGAATCTATGGGAGCAGAGCCAGTGTGCTGCAGGTGACTGGAGCCATGGAAGAAGCAAGAGTTTTTTCAGAAGTGCAAACAGCTGCAAATTGTGAGAAGAAAGGCAGAGCCCAGCAGCCACATGAACTTTTATATCATCCCAACATCAAGCCAACACTAGTAAACTTTTCCCTTCACAGTCAGAAACTAAGAGATGCCAAAGCCCCTGCAGCAGTTCAGGCCAGAAGCAAGAGATACCTGACTGTAAAGTCAAGAAAACGCCAGCCAGCAACTGAGGCCACCAAATCTGAAGATTCCGATTCTAGTTTAGCTAGAATCAGGCTGAGGAGAAAAAGAGCCTTGGTTTCTCCCCATTTGACACGTGGGAGAACAGCTAAGGACAGGACTGGCTAAGCCATGATAACTAATGTAACTGTGGGCAATTTAAGCTAGCATGTAAAAGGAAAAAGGAGTGAGGAAGCAATATAGGAACTATATATATACAGTATATATAGGGGCATAATAAAGCCATGGTAACCTATAAGAATACCTGTATGATAAGATAAATAGTAAACCCAAAGAAACCTATAAGATACATAGGAAACAAAGTATCTATAGAATAAGATAGGAAACACAGTTTAAAATAGAGATATAGAGAGAGATAAAATAAAAAAATACATGGATATCCTCAATTTTGTTTGAAAGAAATCATTTTTGTACAATAAACCTTCCCTTTCAACTTTACTCCTTGTCTGTGGTCTATTCCATTTCCCCAAAGAACCATCACAAAGCTCTACAAATTATTTTTGAACTTGAGTGAACAGAAGTTACTTCCACTAATCAGCAGAAATATAATAAAAGTATCTCTGAACATAAGTGTCTTTCTTTTCCTGACAGCAAGTGCTAATATTGCATATGTCATTGTTCCTATGGAGAAAGCCAGGGAATTTCAGAAAAACATCTATTTCTGTTTTATTGACTATTCTAAAGCCTTTGACTGTGTGGATCATAACAAATTGTGGCAAGTTCTTGGTGGTATGGGGATACCAAGTCATCTTGTCTGCCTCCTGAGGAATCTGTATAACGACCAAGTAGCAACGGTAAGAACAGAGCACGGAACAACGGACTGGTTTAAGATTGGGAAAGGAGTACGGCAGGGTTGTATACTCTCACCCTACCTATTGAACCTGTACGCAGAACACATCATGCGACATGCTGGGCTTGAGGAATCCAAGGCTGGAGTTAAAATCGCTGGAAGAAACATTAACAATCTCAGATATGCAGATTATACCACTTTGATGGCTGAAAGCGAGGAGGAGCTGAGGAGCCTTATGACGAAGGTGAAAGAAGAAAGTGCAAAAGCTGGGTTGCAGTTAAACCTCAAAAAAACCAAGATTATGGCAACGAGCTTGATTGATGACTGGCAAATAGAGGGAGAAAAAGTGGAGGCAGTGACAGACTTTGTATTTCTAGGCGCAAAGATTACTGCAGACGCTGACTGCAGCCAGGAAATCAGAAGACGTCTACTTCTTGGGAGGAGAGCAATGGCAAATCTTGATAAAATAGTTAAGAGCAGAGACATCACACTGACAACAAAGGTCAGCATAGTTAAAGCAATGGTATTCCCCGTAGTAACCTATGGCTGTGAGAGCTGGACCATAAGGAAGGCTGAGCGTAGGAAGATAGATGCTTTTGAACTGTGGTGTTGGAGGAAAATTCTGAGAGTGCCTTGGACTGCAAGAAGATCAAACCAGTCCATACTCCAGGAAATAAAGCCAGACTGCTCTCTTGAGGGAATGATATTAAAGGCAAAACTGAAGTACTTTGGCCACATAATGAGAAGACAGGATACCCTGGAGAAGAAGCTGATGCTAGGGAAAGTGGAAGGCAAAAGGAAGAGGGGCCGACCAAGGGCAAGATGGATGGATGGTATTCTGGAGGTGATGGACTCAACCATGGGGGAGCTGGGGATGGTGACAGCCAACAGGAAGCTCTGGCGTGGACTGGTCCATGAAGTCACGAAGAGTCGGAAACGACTGAATGAATAAACAACAACAACAACATTGTTCCTATAAATTGGAATCTTGTCCTTTGCTTTGTCTAAGAGTTGAACATTTTTTCCAGTTGCCTGGCAAACCCCAGGACAACTCACATGCATCTGTTTGAAAAACATAAAAAAGTCTAGGAGAGATCATCGGTGTCCCAAACAAATCTACTTCAGATTTTTCTTTCTTCATAACCTAAACTTTTATTTTGTTTCTTAGTTTAGGACAGAAGTCAATCTTTTTAATGTTTTTATTCAGAATTATGTAAAAAGAAAGCTAATTTAAAATAAATATAGTAAATATTAAAAGAAGCAAAAATAAATTATCTGGAGGAACCATGGAGACAATAGAAAGAACAAAACAGCTCCTGAAATAAGTATAGCATAACATCCATCTCCTCCGCCACTCCAGCCAATGAGTTAGAGTTAGGAATGGAATGCTGTTCAGTTATACCATCTATACCTGCAGCCTTCCCATTTTTCAACATTCTCATTTCCACAGAATTTTGTACTCTCTCTTCACGACTTTCCCCCCACATTAACCCTTGATAGTCTTTGTTTCAGTTCTGCCTCTTTTGCATATAACTGTTATGCCCATACAAATCTCTTAAAATATTCAGTTTCATCCAAAATAATTCTATTTATTTTATTTTTAATTCCATTCACTTTGCTAAATGTTTAAATCCTTGTTTACCTGCTTCCAAAACATTTTTTTTAAAAAATCTATCAGAATCATTCTGCTTTTCTCTGCTTCTTTTAAATTAAATCATCCCTTTTTCTCTTTAACTGCATTTTTTGCAACTATCTTTTTCCCTATATACACACTACACCAGAGCTTTCCAAACTCTGTGTCGTGACACGTTAGTGCAGAGCTTTCCAAACTGTGTGTTGGGACACGTTAGTGTGTCGGCTGTAGTGTCTGGGTGTGTCGCGGTTGCTGCTGCCTCCAAGCCCTGCCAGGATTCCACGCAGGTCCTAGTGCCTGCCTTGTGTCTTGCTGCCTCCAAACCTGCTGTGATTCTGCACAGGTCTTAGTACCTGCCTTGTGCCCTGCTGTAAGAGTGTGTCACGAAATGATGCTCTGCTGTAAGAGTGTGTCACGAAATGATGCATGTCTAAAAAGTGTGTCACCAACATGAAAAGTTTGGAAAGCTCTGCGTTAGTGTGTCGGCTGCAGTGTCTGGGCGTGTTGCGGCTGCTGCTGCCTCCGAGCCCTGCCAGGATTCCGCGCAGGTCCTAGTGCCTGCCTTGTGCCTTGCTGCCTCCAAACCTGCTGTGATTCCGCACAGGTCCTAGTGCCTGCCTTGTGGCCTGCTGTAAGAGCGTGTCGCGAAATGATGCCCTGCTGTAAGAGTGTGTCGCAAAATGATGTATGTCTAAAAAGTGTGTCACCAACATGAAAAGTTTGGAAAGCTCTGCACTACACAGTATCTCTCATCCTCATTTTTTTGCTTCATTCTGACAGCCAATGTGAGCTAGGATCTGGGAAACCCAGGCTTTTACTGGGTGATGTTGGACCAATCAGGTTGGTTGTGGGGAAAATGGGAGGAGGAAGTGCTGTATCTGCTGCCTTGAATTACTGTAGGAAAGGTACAATAAAGGTAAAGGTAGAGGTTCCCCCCGCACATTTGTGCAGTCGTGTCCGACTCTAGGGGCCGGTGCTCATCTCCGTTTGTTAGCCGAAGAGCCAGCGTTGTCCGAAGACGCTTCCACGGTCATGTGGCCGCATGACGTGCGTGGAACGCTGTTACCTACCCACCAAAGTGGTACCTATTCATCTACTTGCATTTGCATGCTTTCGAATTGCTAGGTTGGTAAGAGCTGGAGCTAGTGCAGGAGCTCACTCCGCACGCAGGGCTAGGGATTCGAACCTCCGAACTTGCAATCTTCCGATCGACAAGCCTGGCGTCTTACCCGCTGAGCCACCACGCCCCTTAGGAAAGGTACAATGTAAATAAAATAAATAAATACATAAATATATTTTTTCCTCATTCACTACATCTTTTACTTTGTCCATCCTTTTTATATTCTCATACTTCCCCTCCACATACTGTAACTCCAAACGCTTCTGTAATGTTCTGTAATCTAATTTTTTCTCTCTGTTACCAGCAACGTTAATTTTTTTCCTAATCTGTCTTCTAATCCTTTTTGATACATGATTGTACTTTCTCTGCCTGCAATCATTCTGACATTATCAAAAGAGGTCTGGTTCACTTTCAGAAGCATGTTTGTACATAAATAGGCCTGTGGTTATACCCGTACTTGAAATAGATTTTTTTCTAAGTTGATCATCAGTCAACAAGTCATCACTCACCATTCTTATTTATGCTCTCTTAATGGTCTAGTACCTTTTTTGCACTCTCTCATCTCATTCCCAGCCATCCATGTTACCTATTAAAATAATTCCTCTGCCCACCTCCACCCCGGATTGCATTCATTTAGAATGCTGTGGAATCTTCCTGAAACTTGTCCCTTGTTCTTCCATTATTGCTATTCACTGGAGAACAACATGTAGTCATTATTGTATGAGTTATGACTATCATACATACCCACAACAATCTAGATACCTATTCATAATGTCTGGCATATATATTAGCACTTTCATTCATAATCAAACCTGTACCGTACCTCCCTGCATGTATTTATTAACCACTCAACAAGATCAGACCACCTTCCTTCCCTTTTTCTTAGTTTCACATCCACAGATATATAACATAGCTATTTTTCTTCTTTCATTTCATTCATTAATTCTAGCGCTCTCCCATATTTATCAGGAAGTAAAAATAATATTAGTAAAATAATGGAAGTCTGATTTGTCATTTGGGTTTTTGATTTAAGTAGTGAAAGGCAAACGGTATTCACATAAAGCTTTTTCTTAAGTTATATTATTGTTAGGTAAAGGTAAAGGTTCCCCCCGGACATTTGTGCAGTCGTGTCCGACTCTAGGGGCCGGTGCTCATCTCCGTTTGTTAGCCGAAGAGCCAGCGTTGTCCAAAGACGCTTCCGCGGTCATGTGGCCGCATGACGCGCACAGAACGCTGTTACCTACCCACCGAAGTGGTACCTACTGTATTAATCTACTTGCATTTGCATGCTTTCGAATTGCTAGGTTGGCAAGAGCTGGAGCTAGTGCGGGAGCTCACTCCGCACGCAGGGCTAGGGATTCGAACCTCCGAACTTGCGATCGACAAGCCTGGCGTCTTACCCGCTGAGCCACCACGCCCCTATATTATTGTTAGGCATGCCAAAATTAAATGAAAAGGATTATAGTAGTAATAGTTTTATTTGTAATGTTCAATATGAAAGTAGAATAAAACAACCATTTAACAATAATATATTACAATTAATTATAAGAGAGCCAGTTTGGTCTAGTGGTTAAGGTGCTGGGCTAGAAACCAGGAGTCTGTGAGTTCTAGTCCCGCCTTAGGCATGAAAGCCGGCTGGGTGACCTTGGGCCAGTCACTCTCTCTCAGCCCTGGGAAGGAGCCAATAGCAAACCAGGAGCCTGAGAGTTCTAGTCCTGCCTTAGGCATGAAAGTCAGCTGGGTGACCTTGGGCCAGTCACTCACTCTCAGCCCAACTCACCTCACAGGGTCAATGTTTTGGGGAAAATAGGAGGAGGAAGGGGCATTAGGTATGTTTGCCGCCTTGAGTTATTTATAAAAAATAATAAAGGCAGGATAAAAATTAAATAAATAAATAAATTATAACATTGTAACATTAACCTTTAAACACAAAGTCCAAGATATATAATTATAACTTGTAACATTTAAAATGACATATATGTTTATTTTAATGCAACTTCACAGGGGCCCATGAAAAAGAAGCATTTTAGTACATTTATAAACTAATTGATGTAATTATGATTAAGATTGTTAGTATTTTTAGAAAATTGAGAGAATAATAGATGGCAATGAAAATTTTTAACTATTTAAAATGGTTAACAAGACTATTTATTTGAGATGACCATGGTATTTCTTTTGCTCAACTTAGTTGTTTCCTGCTTGCTTTGCACAGGAAGGAATTGCAGGAGCTGCAGAATCTCTACAAACAAAACACTGAACATGCAGCACAGCAGGCAGAGCTGATCCAGCAGCTTCAGGCTCTCAATACAGATACACAAAAAGTACTGAGAACTCAGGAAGATGCTCACACAGCTGAAACAATATCATACCAAAAAGTATGCCACTTTCCTCTTTATGGAAAATATATTTTCTTCTACATCAGTATTACCTGTTTAAGAATCTAAATTCTTAATACACACAAATGCACTCTCAGCCATGAGCAAGCAGTACCGGTGTATAGGTCAGCAGCTCTTTGGCCAGACTTCCATTAGTTTCTTGTCCATGGAATCATTGTAACAATACTATTCCAGGTGTTTCTGTTTCTTTGAAGCTGAGAAGCAGCCCCTTTAGAGCAATGTGACTTTTTCAGGTATGAAACATAGCACAGTGCCTTTGTACTGTACAAGTTTAGTTTGTCTTTATGACATACCTGGTATTTCTTCAAGTAAGATTTGGTGGAGTGCAGTATGATATTATATGACCATTATGGCTTTATCCTGAACAGTGTTCTTTAAAATAATGAGATTTCAACCATTTTTCCTACTCTCTATTACACAACTAAAGTGACTAATTTTAACTTACTATACCATTCTACTCTGTTATATAACACTGTTTGAGAGGGGTCTGTTTAATGCACTTGTGCTGTAATTTGAAGAAATCTAGCAAGTGTCATTTCAAAATTGAAAGAAAGGAAATTGTATGTTGCATAAATGGGAAACTGTTCAATGGGTTAGCTGCCATATAAGTATATACATGATTGTAGCCTTAATATATTTTCTGAAATAGTTTGGAACCCTGAAATACAATTTGAAAAAACAATTAAATAAAATAATGTAGTAAAAAAATTAAGCAGCTCTGAAAGACAAAATGGCCTGCTAATGAAAGTTGTATGTTTAACTAGTCATTTGGTCTCAACAATTCTGTGGTAAATTACACAGAAGTAAATAAGACTGCACATATGTTATTATATTATATATAGAGCCAGTTTGGTCTAGTGGTTAAGCTAGGTTAGGCTAGAAACCAGGAGACTGTGAGTTCTAGTCCCACCTTAGGCATGAAAGCCGGCTGGATGACATTGGGCCAGTCACTCTCTCTCAGCCCAACTCACCTCACAGGGTTCCTGTTGTGGGGAAAATAGGAGGAGGAAGGAGTATTAGGTATGTTCGCTGCCTTGAGTTATTTATAAAAATAATAAAGGTGGGATAGAAAATAAATAAATAAATATTGCCTGAATAACAGAGTGTTATTTTGTTCTAGAATTCTAATGGGGGGGGGGGGGCTTGGAAAGAAATTTATTTCTAGTCCATCAAGATAGCTTTCCTTTATGAAATTTTTGATCATACCAATGAATAAATATCTAGACAGCCAGGACCTCAGTGAAAGGAAGTCCTGCATTTTAAAACAAAACTTCTAAACTGTAAATTTCTGAGTACTCTGATAAGATAGTCTAGAGACTGAAAAACTCTCCTTGTCTTATTATCCTTAGTATTGATTTAAGATTTACTACCTTGAGTCTTAGGTGAGGACAAATCTATTGAGTCTCATTAAAATGAACATACTACAGGAGCACTTTGTCTGCTTGGGACTAGTAAAATAGTTGGTATATATTTTTAGAAAATATTTCTTTTTCTGGTAGAAGTTCTGTAAATACAATATAAAATAGATGTCAAGGAGTTTATTTTAATGTAAAATTTTTGTTTTGAGTAAGGGAGAAGTTATGTTGTATGGACTCCAACTAGATATTAGTGTTGAACTGTATAAACTATTTTGGAGATTATTGAGATGATTTCCAAACGTATTTTTGTTTTCCAACAACATATCCATTGCAGCTATATATAGATGAGATTTACAAACATCACAAAATATTGTATCTCATGATTAATCTATTCTTGGGCTGTCGAATATTAAAGGATAGGTCACTCTTCTCATACATGATACCCCCCCCCCCCGATTTGTTGCACCCAGAATTCCCAACCAGCAGCTGATCTAGGTGGAAAAACCATTATTCATACTTAGCATTTATATTACACATTTAAATGCAAAATGTCTTAAAACAATAGCAAAAGTATTATACATAATTTTGAACAGATTGTTTCCATATTAAAAATATTCAACATACATATACAGTATATCCATCACTTTATTTCCATTTAGTGTAAGTGATATTCAGAATTCAGAGAAGGACTAAGAAATAATAAGCTAAAGAAATGAAAGACATAATAGGAGAAAAAGAGGAGGAGGAAAAAATAGTAGCATAGCTGTAATTACTTTATACCAAATACAGTACACTAGTTATAAATTTCTGTATCTTTCTTTTAGCAAACCAAATTTGCTTTCACCACATACATAGACTGCCTTTTATTCTTTAAACTTCTCGCCATTCTTTTTTTCCAGATCTCATCGTTATCTAACCACGACTTTCTCAGTCCTACCTTTCCATTCAACATATTCATGCTTTTTATATATACTATTTGTTTTGTAATTCTGTCCTAATTCATTTTCTGTATATGACCAAGCCACTTCAGCGTATTTGTTTCCCACTTGTTTTTTTTCCATAAGTTTTATTGAATTTTAAAATACATATTAAAGTTAATACAAAGAAAGAAATAGAAATACAAAGTAAGAAAAAAGGAAAAAAAGAGTGAAGTCAAAAAATAACAAACAAAGAAAATATAGAAAATAGATGTCCTCCAATTTATCCTTGAACTTTAAGTACAATAATTAACTTTAAATGTTAGTCCTTCATACAATACACAGGAACTTTTCTTTGTCATATACCCCATGATTTCTATAATCCAATCTTCTGTTCTTCATATAGGTTTCACCTTTCTTGATATGTTCCAACAATCCATCTCTGGTTTCTACTCCTTGGAATAGTAATCAAATGTTCATTGCTGCATCAATTAAATGTTTTCCATTTGCTCTTTCCATTTTTACATCTATATTTATATCTTCAATAAAATCCAATTAGTGTAACAAATAAAGGCCTTATCTACTTCTAATAAAATACAATATATTCTGTTCATATTATGACTATATATTCCATTAATACATAACCTAACATATTACATAACATAATACATAATATAGCAAGAATACAAAACCTAACATAACATATAACCTAATACATATTATACCAATTCTTATAATAATCATACAACATATTCATACATAATATCATCCTGTAATAACCTTCATTCTAATTCCATCTCATCATCTCATTATCTTCTCATTCTTATAATTCTTATAATATTCATACGTACATATTCATACATGATATTGTAAGAATATGTCATCTTATAATAACATTAATTCTAATTCTAATTCCACCTCATCATCCCATTATCTTCTTATATATATATCTCCAAAAAGGAAAAATAAGCTATAACATCAACCTCCATTTATATTTATAATCCTATATCTCCACCATCCATCTTCAATTTCCACTCCTTGGGACAATGTCCATCTGAACTGAATACAAAGCCTAACATAACATATAACCTAATACATAATATACCAATTCTTATAATAATCATACAACATATTCATACATAATATCATCCTGTAATAACCTTCATTCTAATTCCATCTCATCATCTCATTGTCTTCTCATAAATGTATCTCCAGAAAGAGTAATCTATAATATCAACTTATATTTATATTTATAATCTTGTATCTTACACTTAGAGTATCATATTTTTATGCATCCATACAGTTTCTCATATCTGCTCTCACTCTGTGTACAATCCAGATCCGCGTTTTCATTAACCTTGTGTCCCAGATCAACATCAATAAATCTCCTGTTTAGGTTATGCCAAGATCACAATATCCAACTTGTTTTATTCTGTAACTCATGTGGGATGTCAAAATGTTTATTTTACCATATCTATCAATTTGCATGTTAAAATCTTCCTGTCTCAGCTGCCACAATGTGTTTATGCCCAAACGTTTAATAGACCACTTCCTGTAAAATATCATAATCTTCTTCTGTACCAATACATTCAAAATCCTCTTTCCCTGTTTCTCTACTGGTTTGAGAGATCTTCCCTCTGTTTCTAAATCTGTTAGATCCTTGTATCTTCTGTTCCTGAGCCACCAAAACTATAAATATACGTTCTATGGATTTCTTAATTTGCGAAAAAGCTTCGCTGATTTCTTTCTTAAAATCCTGAAGTGCTGTAAGAAATGCCATTCTCACCTACACCCCCTTTTCAGGCCGTAGTTAGCTGTTGTAGTCAAAACAAGAATTTTCCCAGGGAGCAGGGAACAGCTGTTCTATTGTTATCAGCGATGTCTGTTTCTTTAAGTGAAGAAAACTTTTAAAATAAAAGATGAAATATTCCACAGAGCAGTATTTCAAACAGTTCGTAAAAGGAAAAATAAAAATAAATTCCAAGTGAGACAAAGTCTGTTCTAAAAAAAAGTAGGAAAATAAGAAGGAAAAGAGGCACACATTCTCTATACTTTATTCTTTATTCTTCAGGCTGCAAGCTGCTTAACAAACAATTTCTCAAAAGTCAATTAGTTTGTCGAGTGAAAAATACCAACAAAGTCTCTTAAGTCCCAATTTCTCTGATACAAAAGAAAGGCAAAAAAAATACAAACTTGTTCATTATGTTGCCAAAATAAAATCTATCAAACTTCCACCAAAATTAATTATAGCAAAGAAAACACAAAATTAGCCAACATTTTAAGCAAAGTCCAAAGATAAATTTTAGATAATAAAAATGTTCTAATCTAAAAAAGAAAACTAATATAAAGTGATCTAAAAGCTGGCTGTCGCTCTTGTGTCTCCCAAAGAGACTTACGTTCCCTGCAGAGCTAGGATCCTCCTTCGGCCATTCCACTGCATTCACCCCCATTCTTCTCCGCGGTGGAAACTACAAAGAAAAACAGGAGTGGGCAATTCCAATGGCTCTGTGAGCAATCTTCTGGTTCCCCCCTCTTCAGGGGGAAGTTTCAGTGGTCTTACAAATTCTGTAGACCCCTGCAAACAAGGTAGAAAGTCAGCCAGGTCTCAGAGCTCTGAGAAACTCTGACTTGTTGAGCTGCCAGCCAGGCTTGGAGTCCCCGTTTCCCACTTGTTGTTCATTGTTGTATTCAGTCTTTATTCATTCTCATCCATTCATTCTTGATCCTGTCTCCCCTTTGTCTACCACATGCACTTCTGAAGTCCCTGATTCCCATTGTTTTTAATCTGTATGTTTTTCCTGAAACATTCCACTCTCACTTCCATTTAACAGTGGGCAAGAAATATAGAAACTTTTGCCTCTTTCAACAAACTTTCAGTTCTCACAACAGGCCACCTACTACCTACTGACTTTCTACAAACATTTACATGTCTTAAAATTTCTCTATCCATTTTCCTATCTTAAGTAAACATTCTACCAAAGTACACACATTCATTTGCTTGTTCTACTTATTTGTCAACTCTTTTGCTTCATTATTCCACCCACCATTCTTTTCATGCTTCCCATTAGCATAGCTGTACACAGTTCTTTTCACTTTGTTTCAGGCAAGTTCCCCATCATCTTTTCTTACATCCATTTCCCATTTGTTCTGTTGAGAAAGTATTCTATTTTCTAATTCTGCAAACCTATTCCATTGAACTATGTCCCAATGAATTATGTCTAAGAATGGAACTATGTATAATTGTCAGCAAAATTACATATTTATTTAAGCTATAGCTTCTTTCAACAAGCCTAAATGTTAAACAGTATTCTAATGCATTTAGTTTAGTATATGTCTGCCATGTGACCTGAAGTGCTGAGTAACAGATCTTGCTCTCAGGGTCAATATTTCATAGTACATACTGTACATGCTGATAGGCTTGGTTCTATTTCCTGTATCTAGTTCAGAAAATTAATGCAAGGGAGACAGTTGTCTTCAAATACTATATTTTGTGGTTATTGTTAGTGGAATTTGAAGTTTGTTGTCTGCTTTTAGTTATTTAGAGGATAAAAGCTTGCTCTGCAAATGGATTCAAATTAGAAGGTGAATTAAAGGTATTTTTTTTTGTTTTTACTTAAACAAGTTACATGCAATTTAGATTTCCAGTTTCAGGAACACCAAAAGAAAGGCTAAAAATAAATAATAAACTTCATTGTGTCTCCAATTACATTCTTTCTGGCCCTCAGAGTCTGGAAGCAAAACAAAAATCCTAAGTGTGACCTTTGACCACAAAGTTTGTCCATTTGATGTTAGTAACTGTATGATTTTATGGATGGGTTTCATACTGTAACAGTCAATATATAATTAAGTATGTATTTTCTTTATAATAACACATTTTCTTAAAATGTTATCTATTTGTTTTAATTAGCTTTATAATGAATTGACTATATGTTTTGAAAAACTCAAAGCAAGTGAAATTCAGCTCCGGCAAAGTCAAGTTCCTCTCCAAGAACAGTTAGCTGAAAAAGAACAACGTATCAGTCAACTGGAAAAGCAGCTTCATGAGGCCCTCAGTTCTGCATCTTCATTATCCTATAAGACTTATCTAGAACCAAGAAAAGAGGTAAGAGAAAGCTTAAGTTTTTAAAGAAGTGTTTAAAATGAATAGACTAACCAAAGCAATAGCTTATAGAAACTCCTACGTATTGCTATAATAACAGTAAAGCAAAACCTGGCTTTCCTGTAACATTAATTAAAAATGAAACAAACTGGTATTTCCTTCTGTAATTTAATTACTTTTAGTTGCCAGAAAATTTTAGTTTCATATGGAAGACAAACTTTAATTCAAAGAAAAAATATCCAACCAATTGTTTGATTAAGCAGACTTTGATCTATTAAAAATGCTCAAGGATAATTGGGAAGCAAGATTTTTTTAAAAAAATAATTGAGGCATATATAAAAGATCGGCAACAGGCACCATTGTAGCCACTGGAGCGGAGACATTATTTTTTAGGAAGAAATGTATCCAAGAAATGTACCTTAGATTGTTCACATTGTCTGGTGTTTTTATAAAAGCGATCATCAGTTTTCGAGACTCCGAGCAAGGACAATATATATTCTGTCCCCCATTGTTTTGGTCATGGTCCTCTTACAGGACACCATCTTCAATGGTTGAGACTCCTGCTATTCCTGCAGGGTGTTTTGGCAGAAGTAGCAGCAGTAAGGCAAGCAAGATGCCATCCTGACTTTAAAAAAATAAAACACTTTAATAGCCCAAATATACTTCCCCTTCTTCAAAACACTCGTTTAATCATATGGGAATTATTAAATTATTGTTTAAAATCTATTAATTTAACTGACTTAAGATTTCTTAGTGGTTATTTTCTTATTAATGGTTATTCTTATTAGTGGTTATTATCTGTAATAATTATCGCCAAATGTGTTTAAGGGTTCAAAGGATTTGAAAGAGTTTGTCTGAACTAGCATTCCATTTTTTTCTCTCATTTTAGTTAACTTAAAAAGCAGTTTTAGCTAAGCTGTACAAGAACAGTTTTTCATTTTCCTAGCCTCAAGCCTCATTAATTGTATTCTTTTGCAGACAGGTTTTCCCCTCCTTCTGGCCTACTATAAAAGTACCAAAAATAAGCATTTTTCCTCTTCACTTAAATAAGCATACTTTAGCAAGTTATGAAAAGAACTTAACATATTCATGTACCTTGCATATATATGTCCCTCTAGGTTGCTAAATACTAAACCTATGCTTGTTGTTGTTTATTCGTTCAGTCGCTTCCGACTTCGTGACTTCATGGACCAGCCCACGCCAGAGCTTCCTGTCGGCCGTCGCCATCCCCAGCTCCCCCAGGGTCGAGTCCGTCACCTCCAGAATATCATACATCCATTTTGTCCTTGGTCGGCTCCTCTTCCTTTTGCCTTCCACTTTCCCTAGCATCAGCTTCTTCTCCAGGGTATCCTGTCTTCTCATTATGTGGCCAAAGTACTTCAGTTTTGCCTTTAAGATCATTCCCTCAAGTTAGCGGTCTGGCTTTATTTCCTGGAGTATGGACTGGTTTGATCTTCTTGCAGTCCAAGGCACTCTCAGAATTTTCCTCCAACACCACAGTTCAAAAGCATCTATCTTCCTTCGCTCAGCCTTCCTTATGGTCCAGCTCTCACAGCCATAGGTTACTACGGGGAATACCATTGCTTTGACTATGCGGATCTTTGTTGTCAGTGTGATGTCTCTGCTCTTAACTATTTAACAAGGTTTCTCATTGCTCTCCTCTGAAGAAGTAGACGTCTTCTGATTTCCTGGCTGCAGTCAGCGTCTGCAGTAATCTTTGTGCCTAGAAATACAAAGTCTGTCACTGCCTCCACTTTTTCTCCCTCTATTTGCCAGTCATCAATCAAGCTGGTTGCCATAATCTTGGTTTTTTTGAGGTTTAACTGCAACTCAGCTTTTGCACTTTCTTCTTTCACCTTCGTCATAAGGCTCCTCAGCTCATCCTCTCTTTCAGCCATCAAAGTGGTATAATCTGCATATCTGAGATTGTTAATGTTTCTTCCAGTGATTTTAACTCCAGCCTTGGATTCATCAAGTCCAGCACGTTGCATGATGTGTTCTGCATACAAGTTGAATAGGTGAGAGTATACAGCCCTGCCGTACTCCTTTCCCAATCTTAAACCACTCCGTTGTACCGTGATCTGTTCTCACCATTGCTACTTGATCGTTATACAGATTCCTCAGGAAAACCTATGCTTATCCAGAGTTAATGTTATACTGGCCAGCATCTCTCCATCAGTCAGCCTGGCAACTTCTTGTCTGCTGGCTTTTCTTTGGTAGGCAAGCCTTTAATCTTCTCTTCCATCATCTTCAGCTGCAATGCCAGCCTTCTACATTGAGTAGAAAGGTTCCCCCAGTATCCCCTTCTCTTTAGCACTGTTCTTCAGGAAGTACCCAGAGAACTACTTTTGGCAATCTTTCTACTTGCCCATTAATCCAACTCAAGTTTACTGGTCCATATTGATTTTCTCCAAAGCTAACACTTTCAAAAGCCAGTTGCTGTATATGTCCGTGTTAGCCACCAGCCATCACCTCCATTTCTACTCTTCTGCTTCCCAGAGTTGGTGTTTAAGTGCCAGCATTTTTCTATGAGAATCTAGACTGTCATATGCTTTCAGCTCCTTATCAGCAAAGTGAGTACAAACTGCTTGGGTCTGCATGGATATGTGAAGAGCCAGCAAGATAGAATGGCTAAAAGTGGGTTTATCACAGTAACCAATAACCAGTAAATTTATTTTCAATTTTTTAAATTAAATAATTGAATATTATTATACTCAGTTCACCAGAATACATGGTCATTTACTCAGAAAACATGGGATAAACATTATTCACATATTTCCTTAGGGAAATATTTTTGGAAGTATTTTCAAAAGGAAAGAAGTAACTGAGACAGCTGTAATATTTGCATGTTACATGTAATATAGTTTCACAGTTACTTCATAATTTACATGGAAGTTTGCTCCCTGCTTTACAGTATGTCCAGATGTTCACATAATACATACAATATTCAATACAGTACATACAAATAAATACAAAATTCAAAAGGGTGATATCTCCAAATATGCAGTGGACATTTACAGATTACATTTACTTCAGCAGGCTGCACCTTCCCAGTATTTATTATTGAACAATAGGTTGGCTCCAGACTGAATTAAATGAACATACGTTCTATTGAAACAATTGAACAATTTACTAAAGCTAAATTCCATTGCTCTAGTGGAAGATAAGTTTAAGTGGGCTAGTCTGGATCCAAACAGTTAAGACTATGAGTACTATGTTAGAATAATATAATATAAGTGAAATATAGAAACTACATGTGGTAGAGATGTGCAAAACATTTTGAACCATGTCAAACTTGAAACAAACTATTCTCATACCATAAGAATATGCTGATGTTGTTCGATATTTTATTTATTTTATTTTATTTTATTTTATTATTTTATTATTTTATTATTTTATTATTTTATTTTATTTTATTTTATTTTATTTTATTTTATTTTATTTTATTTTATTTTATTTTATTTTATTTTATTTTATTTTATTTTATTTTTTATATCCCAAAAATGTTTGATTTCAGAATGGCCCTGATACGTTCTTGGGGCTGTTTTGATAATGGAACATTTCTGCTGAGGTCAGCAAACCCTTTGTTGATCCTCAAACAACTGTTTTGAACTTGAAATATTTTGTATGCTACTAAAATGAAAGTGGGGGAGGGCAGGCATTATGGAAGTTCTTACCCAAAGAAATATGAGGGTATATTTCAATCTATAGAAGGCAGGACAGTGTGTTTTTAATATGCAAGATCCAGTTTGGTGTAGAGGTTAAAGGCACTGGGCTAAAACTAGGAGACCTGTGAGTTCTAGTCCTGCTGTAGGCGCAAAGCTAATTGGGTGACCTTGGTCCAGTCACTTTCTCTCAGCCCTAGGAAGCAGGCAATGGCAAACCAATTCCAAAAATATTGCCTAGAGAACTGCAGGGACTTGTCCAGGCAATTGCCAGGAGTCCAAACTGACTCGAATGAACAACAACAACAACAACAAAGTAAACATTTTATTTATTTATTTATTTATTTATTTATTTATTTATTAATTATTTGGATTTATCACCGCCCATCTCTACAACAGTAGACTCTGGGCGGTTTACAATAATATGCTATAATAATATGCTATAATAATGCTATAATGCTATAATTGATGGCTGAAAGCGAGGAGGAGTTGAGGAGCCTTATGACGAAGGTGAAAGAAGAAAGTGCAAAAGCTGGGTTGCAGTTAAACCTCAAAAAAACCAAGATTATGGCAACGAGCTTGATTGATGACTGGCAAATAGAGGGAGAAAAAGTGGAGGTAGTGACAGACTTTGTATTTCTAGGCGCAAAGATTACTGTAGACGCTGACTGCAGCCAGGAAATCAGAAGACGTCTACTTCTTGGGAGGAGAGCAATGGCAAATCTTGATAAAATAGTTAAGAGCAGAGACATCACACTGACAACAAAGGTCCGCATAGTTAAAGCAATGGTATTTCCTGTAGTAACCTATGGCTGCGAGAGCTGGACCATAAGGAAGGCTGAGCGAAGGAAGATAGATGCTTTTGAACTGTGGTGTTGGAGGAAAATTCTGAGAGTGCCTTGGACTGCAAGAAGATCAAACCAGTCCATACTCCAGGAAATCAAGCCAGACTGCTCACTTGAGGGAATGATCTTAAAGGCAAAACTGAAGTACTTTGGCCACATAATGAGAAGACAGGATACCCTGGATGTGTCTTACTTTTATTGACTTCCTCCAATTAAAAGTAGACAGATTTATAAAAAGAAGGTTAACTAGAAGCTTTTTCTACTTACTGAGTAAAACCATAGGATATTACCCATTGTTTGTATATTTGTTAATTGCATTTGAGTTTTTACTGGTTACTTTTTTGAGAGCTCTATACAAATGAAAGAAGTCTTAGAGTTTCTCTTGCAGATAGGAATTTCATTGGTTGCGAATTTCAGAGTGAACTGATCTAATTTTTACTTTGCAGATAATATGGAGAAATAATTACAATACTCAGATGGTAGTATTTGCCAAAATTACAGTGGAGTTTTAACTCAAAACTTGCATACAAAACTGCATATGATGGGAAATAGTTCAGAAAAATAATTTTCATACGTCTTTTAAAAATAAACTTTGTACTGATTCAGAAATTAGATGAAATGGGTTTAGGTCTGAACACATGCAAAATTAATGTGACTAAATATTGACTGATTCAAACAACGTGTAGACAGATCCAAAAATATTCCCAGTCTTTTCCCAAGTAAATACCAACCTTGTGCATTCATATCATGCTTGCTTTTGATTGTTTTAACTGGGTGATTTCTAGATGATGTAAATAAATAAAACATCTGCCAGAGACCATTTTGAACAGTGCAGATTATTTTCAGTGAAAATTAGAGAATGAGTGAAGCAGGTTATAAGCAATAACTGGCAATTTTTTGGGCTAAGTATGAGCAATGTTAACTGGTAGTGGTTTATTAGTGTAATATGTGACTGCCTTTAGCACAACATTCCTTTGTTGATGCAATCATGTCATAATTAGCAGCATTTATTTGAAATGAACGTGACTGTGCTTTCAAGAAGCTTTTGGTTCCTGAACACTTGAGCACTTTTAATCTTTGGTATTTAAGTGTGACTAGTAACCCTAACCTTCAACACCTTGTTATATTTGCTGCCAGGATATATATTTTCAATACATATATTGACAATAAAACAGAAAAATTCTGATTTTTTTTCCTTTGAAACAATATGTTAGATGTATTGGGGTGTACTAAAATCATTTTTATTTTAGTGTTTTTAAATTTTATAAGTAATTTTAAGACTTTCAAGCGGCTTTGTAAAGGAAAGAGCAAACCCAAATATTCTTTAAAATAAAGGAAGGAAAGGAAAGGAAAGGAAAGGAAAGGAAAGGAAAGGAAAGGAAAGGAAAGGAAAGGAAGGCTTGTTTTAATATATATATATATGGGATGTATTAGTGTGATGTCCAAACAAATATTATGATGTAAAAATACAGGATAAGAAACAGTACCCAAAGAGGTAGTTCAGACTCATGATCTGAATGGGTAAATTAGGTTGCTAAAATATCTTCCTGTTTAGTCTACTTGCTATCCAGAAAGAAGTTCAGTTTCCAAATCAGATCTCGTCTCATTTCGTGTCAGAAATGCAAGAAATAAAAAAGGGAAAAATATTAATTAAAAATTAAAAAGTTAAAACATTTAATAAAAATATAAAATTTATATAACTCTAGCCCAATGCCGGGCCACATAGTTGCTCTTCCTATTATAAAGCCTGTACTTTTCTTTCTCTTTTTTTGTGTTTGCCTTTGCTTGGAGGAAATAGATACTTAATTTCCTAGTTTTCTAAGTGAATAAATTCAGTGAAAAGTTTCTGAATAGAAACTTCAGACACCATACTTTGTATCCAAACCAGATACAAAGTATGGTGTCTGAAGTTTCTATTCAGAAACTTTTCACTGAATTTATTCACTTAGAAAACTAGGAAATTAAGTATCTATTTCCTCCAAGCAAAGGTAAACACAAAAAAAGAGAAAAGTACAGGCTTTATAATAGGAACAGCAACTCAACTTTAACTACTCAATACTGGCAGTATTCATGCTACTATAATAAAACTTAAGAACGTTTTAGTAATTTTTTCCCCTACAATTATTCAAAATTACATTACCCTTACTGAAAACTGAACGGCTTTTAGTGGCTTAATTAAACTGTAGCTGCTTTGCCATCTGGGTACAGCTTGTTTAGCTGCTTTTCACAGGAAGATTTTTCACTGAATAAATAGCAGTTTTGTTGTTAGAAGGCAGCTGCTAACATGTAATCTTTAAAATACAAATTATATGTTCTAATAATTCATATATGTATGTATAATTTTGTGGAAAATTGATTTTTTTTGAAACCTTAATTTTTTGTCATTGTTTTGTCCAAATTATGTTTCTCTTAAGAATTGCTTTTACAAAGATAAGGACATATAATCCATGCCTTTATAAGATCACTGATGATATCATGTTATGAGTTTTGAATAGATGCAGAAGATGAAGGAAAAAGAAGGGTGGGGGGAGAATTAAGTAGATCTGATTTTTATGGCTCAAGTGGTTTCATTAAATTAGAGTGCTGTGTGCTCCCGTTCATTAATGAACTTGTGCCATATGCTTTAGCTGTTCTGGTCAATAGCCGATAAAGAGAAGCTTGTATTAAAAAACATCTCTGGATGAAAATATGCCTGAGATGAGCTTTTATCAAAGGAGTTGCTTTGAATGCAGTAACTACTACTGAGGCAATATGGCTCACAATTTGCGACCCAAAGGTAGTCCTACGTTATTGGAATACAGCCTACTGCGCTTCACATTACGCAGATGTGAAGGCCTGATTATAGCTGCTTCATAATTAACAGTGATCCGATTTGTTTTGTGGCATAAATGGTGCATGTGTAGAACATTAGCCATGGCACTCTCATTCAAATGCAACTCAAGGGCTCAGCGGCAGGCGGGTCACGAGCTTCAGGGAGCATCAGCGCAGGTTCCTCCATATGTTCTTGCGGCATCTTACTCGGGCTATCAGTGCAAGATAAGTTCCCCAAAGAACCTAATCGTGTTCTGTAATTACAGTGCGGCTTTCTGCTGGCGAGAAATGAGGGAGTAGCGAAAACCCTCATCAGATAATTTGTAAATTACTTTACATGGCGGATGCCTAACTCAGTTGGTTTTCAACTGCTGAAATTATAAATAATTGTAACAGATGTGGCAATATGGCTGGCCTCCAATAAATGAGGCCCTTGATAATTTGGCCAACCCTTTGACAGGCCAATTTAATAAAATGTGAACAAAATCTTCTTGCTAATAATTTATCATCCCTTTTCCCAATAGAATAAATTTAATTACCCTAGCAGTTAACAAGGTCACACCCAGATGCCAAACTCAGCTACAGTTTTGATAATGCAATCAGGAATTGAAAGGTGATGACAGCGTTGTTGTTTTTTTCATTACCTGGCTTCACATAAACACAGGTGGTGTAGCGCTCTTGTCAGTTTTTAATAATTACAGGCCATTATGGAATGCATAGTTAGCAGATTGAAAACCACACTTTCGTGAATTTGTTTCAGTATGATTGAGTTTCTAATGTATAGAGGTGATAATACATAACAAGAATTGTTTCTGATTTACCCCAATATTGTACAAGATTTGATTTCTACAGGAGTAGTTGTACACATTTCAATGTGCCTGGCTAATAAAACTGTACATGTTAGGAAATAATAAACAGAAGAACAAATGGGACATTTTGTAATGAAACCAGCTGTCTTTTCAAGCTAGTACTGTATGCTACAGTTTTGTACAATGTGACAAGTGGAAGAACATTTCTCTGGAAGAAATGTTAAGGTTGTCCAGTCTAACTTCTTAAACAAAACTGGCTATTATATTGCTTTAGCATGCACTAGTTAGTTTTTAATTTGCTGCATATGGAAAGAGTGAGAAAATTTTACTTTAAATGGGAAGTTACTTCCTTGCACTATGAAGTATTTAATGTTTCAGCAAAAATGATTTGAGAGCCTTCTGATCACTCATTCAGATAATTCAGTCAGCAGTGCATAAGTTTTTCTTAAATCAGTGTTGCAAGTTTGTTTCAGTGGAGCTTAGGAGGGTTAGAAGATTGCCATACGCAAAAGAACTGAAGACTTAACGTAGATTTAATGGCAGAAGGGGGAAGGAAGAAGCCCAAACACTGTAGTTTCCTGGCATGTAAGCTCTAGATTGTGACTATGTATAACAATAATACAGAAGCAATTAATAGAGGCAGTAGAATAATTACTGCCTGAAAGGCAGTTAGTGTCTGTAGTCTCCCAAATCTTTCTGCTGTGCTCCAGATTTATGAAACCATGTGCAGTACTTTTACATTTGTCAGTTGGTCTTTCCAGCCTTGCTTAATTTGTCAATATTTGCAGGGTTACATGGTACCTCCTACTTGTCAGATTTCACACCAGGACATAGCAGTAAATCTCAACTCTCCAGACCCTTAACCTGTTATCCAGCTGTTGACTTACATGAGAGAAGACTCTCAGATACACTTGGCTAGGGTAGACTCTTTACTGCAGTCAAGAATAAAGCCATATATCAAGAGATGAATTGCCTTTTTCAGAGCAAGAAATTAAAGCCTTTCTACCATTTTTCCTGTTATTTTTCGGAATTAATGGATATGTGGCAATTTGCTCAGTGGCCTTGTGATCAGACATATTTATGTAATGCTCCTCTCTCGCCTGGAGAGTTCTGGTTGTTGCCTCATTAGATTCAGTCCTTATGCCACCTCTGTCTCACTTCTGTCTTTTTTTCTTTCCTCCAAGTCCTAAAGTATCAGTTACTTTGCCTCCGCCCTCCTGGAGGGTGCTGTGTTTCTCCTTTCATTGCCATTTCTTTTTTGTTGGATCTGATGAACTCTCTCCTATCAGGTCGCCCTAGCTCTGCTAGCTCTGACTCAGGATATCAGAAGGGGGCCAATATTTCAATCCCTTCTACCTTTTGGGGAAGAACCCCTATTCTAGAACTCTCCCTCTCATCCTTGGGTAGAGCAATCTCTGTCTCTTTCTCATTCTTTTTTTTATTATTTGTTTATTTATGATCCTAGACCAATCAAATACAGTGAATAAAAGAAAAAATACATTAAAAAACTGAAGCAGGTGGTTTCTAAAATCCATGACTATTGGTAAGAATTTTGCAACCTTCTTAGAGGTTTCTGAGAAATGAACACAGAAGGAGCAATTGATCTCATAATCACAGGAGCAATTAAAATTACTGACAACTGGGGCTGTATCACCATTGGGCATTTTAATAACACATGTGATGCTGTAATGATCCTCAGCTAGAAATCAGTACTCCTCACACGAAACACGTTGGAATTGAAAGGAATCTTTTATTTCAGCTCGTGATCCAAAGCACATTAAAGCTTCAAGTAATTTACAGTTCTACAAGTAGTGATTTAAATACATGTCTCTCCCCCCCCCTTTCCTGGCAAGTTCCTCCAAGCCGCAGCCTCCTGCAGTCTAGTCCCTCTTTCGCTTTGATTGCACTGTCCGGCATATGTGGTGCTGAATACACATTAGTTGTCTCCCTTCCGCACGTATGCCGCTTATTGCTTTCTATGGTTTGTCCCCTGGATATTTCCCAGCTGGCTCTATGTCAGAATGACACCTGGGGAGGGTCATTCATGACATTCTGCCCCCCCCCAAATCAGCCCCCCTTTTGTTTTGGTTTCTCCGGGTATCTATTGTGAAATTTCTTTACTAATTTGGGTGTTTTGACGTTGCGGCTATCAACCCACTCACTCTGTGATTTTGGGAATTCCTTCCACTGCACTAAGTATTGCAGTTTTCTTCTATGTAATCTAGAGTCTAATATTTCCTATACTTCGAAGTGACATTCCCCCTCTTATCGTTATTGGCGCTGGTACTTTTTGTTGCGGGTGCCAGCGTTCTGACTCTTTAGCTGGTTTCAAAATCTGCAATGAAATACTGGGTGGATTTTTTCTAGGTTCTTGGGTAATTCCAGTCGCATTGCCACCTCATTGATCACTTTGGTTATAGGGAGGGTCCTATAAACTTTGGACCTAGTTTTTTGGATGGTTGTGGAGACTTTAAAAATCTCGTGGATAAGTACACTTTATCCCCCACATTTAGTTTCCATTCAGGAGCCCTCTTGCGATTGGTGTATTCCTTGTAAGTTTCCTTTACATGTTGCAGTGCTCCCTGTATTGTTGGTCACCCCTCGACTATGTGCTTTGCCCATTCGTCTAGCGGGACTGTTATCTCATCTGGCTTAGGTAGGTCTGGGAATGCTACGAAGTCCTGACCATTCACAATTTTAAACGGGGTGAATCCCGTGCTTTGATGCACTGAATTGTTAAAAGCTACCTCTGCAAAAGGAATCAGTTCTACCCAATTGTCTTGCTGATAGTTTACGTAGCATCTAAGGCATAGCTTTCCAAACTGTGTCGCGACACAACCCGGAAGTGGATGTGCACGGCAGCGGCGTGCCATCAGCGCTTCCGCATTTTAACGGAAAACATAAGGCCGCTGCCGCCGCCACCATACACACTGCCGCCGCCATGCGCCCCCCGCGCCGCTGTTGGTGTATCACCAACGGCGGCAGTTTGGAAAGCACTGATCTAAGGTATTGTTCTAGTACTTGGTTCGATCGTTCACACACCCCGTTCGTGGCTGGGTGGTGACTTGAACTCAGACCCTGCTCCACCCCCATCAATTTTAAAAAAGCTTTCCAAAATGTTGAGGTGAACTGGACTCCGCGATCAGTGATTACTCTTTCGGGTGCCCCGTGCAGCCTGAATACATGTTGTATAAATAAAGCTGCCCCGCCATTGGGATGCTGGCACAGGGTAGAAAGGGAACCTGCTTAGAGAATAAATCTGTGACTAACCAAATCACTGTCTTTTTATGGCTTTCTGGTAAATCTACTATAAAATCCATGGATATTTGCTTCCATGGTTGTGTTGGGTTGGCCACTTCTTGCAATAATCCCCTCGGTTTCTCTCCTACTCGTTTGGCCATGGCACAAGTTGGGCAACTGGCCACGTAGCTTTCTACATCCCTGCGGAGGGTTGGCCACCAAAACTGCTTCCTTAATAGGTGCATGGTTTTTAAGAATCCAAAATGACTGGGTGATTTTGCATCGTGGCACCTTTCTAAGATCTTTTTTCTTATAGTTTCCGTTATGTACAGCCTGTATGCCTGCTACCAAAGTCCTTGCTTTTCTATAAGGCTGCCTTTGTTGGCTTGTAGCCACTTATCTGTTCTTAGCGCTTCACTCAATTCCCCCTGCACCCCTTCTGCTGCTTCTAAATTAGGTTTTTTTTTCTGGCTCCGTGTTACTGCTGCTCCCCCTTTCTGTCTATTTGGGATGATTGCTTCAATCACCTCCTCCCTTTGACTATTGTGTTGCAGAAGCCGAGATAATGAATCTGCGAGGAATTTTTTCCTCCTGGTAAGTACTTCAGTGTGTACTCCCCCCATACTTGTACTCCCTCCGTAGTTGGGTGTTAATAGAGTCAATCCCCCTTCAAGATCTCCTCTGACATACTGAGCCCATCTGGGGTCATACTCCATTGTCAGGCTCCCCCATGGCATTTGGGGTGCTATTTGGCTGATGGTTGGTGGGATTTGGATACCTATGCCGCTGGCCTCTCCACCCAGGGTAGAGGTTTTGCCCTCCAGTTCCAATTCTCCCAGCCACTGACTATTCTCGAAGAGTTGGTTGCTCTCGTTTAAGTCCGTCATTGTGACTTGAAGCTTTCTGTGATGATCCTCAGCTAGAAATCAGCACTCCTGACACGAAACATGTTGGAATCGAAAGGAATCTTTTATTTCAGCTCATGATCCAAAGCACGTTAAAGCTTCGAGTAATTTACAGTTCTACAAGTAGTGATTTAAATACATGTCTTCCCCCTCCCCCTTTCCTGGCAAGTTCCTCCAAGCTGCAGCCTCCTGCCGTCTAGCGCCTCTTTGGCTTTGATTGCACTGTCCGGCATACGTGGTGCTGAACCCACATTATTTGTCTCCCTTCCGCATGTATGCCGCTTATTGCTTTCTATGGTTTGTCCACTGGATATTTCCTGGCTGGCTCTATGTCAGAATGGCACCCGGGGGGGGGTGTCATTCATGACAGATGCACACTCAGCCTCTCTGTATATGAGCACAGGCAAGTGTGGCTTTCACATGGAATGTTAGTTGGTTGTTGTCCTAATGGGTAGCACTCCAATTCATGCCAAAATAAAAAAGTCTCCTGTGTGGAACATATAGGTTATAAAAACAGCATTCATTCATTCATTCATTCATTCATTCATTCATTCATTCATTCATTCATTCATTCATTCCACCGCCCATCTCCCCCCAAAAGAGGGACTCTGAGCAGTTTACAACACAGCTAACAAGTTAAAACAGATCAAAAACAATAATCATAATAATATATAAAATATACATACAAATACGACATATAAATATAAAATAAAGTATGTAGGAATAGTCCAAGGCTGAGAGGCAACTATATTATAGAAAAGTTGGGAAACACTGGCTCTGTCATTTTGAATACCTCAGCCCCAAGGGCCAAAAGTGTCAGCAAGGAAAGGCCACAATCTGCCAAGTCAATGTTAATTTGCGTCTTTACATAGAGCCAAACCTGTTTAGCAAGATGAGAAGGGCCAGGGAAGTTCCTCAAAAGCCAGAATTTGAGTCAGTGGTGTCCCAAAGAAGATGCAGCCTAATTCTAACCATATTTGAGTATTAGAAGCTGAGTGAATGAGGAAAGATAGGTAACACAGGCTCTATCAATTTGAATATCTAAGTCCCAAATCCTCTGCCAGAGTTTTATCCAGGCCAAGGGCAGAAAGTATCAGCAAGGAAAGACCACAATATGCTAAGTCATTACTTGTACAATTACCTCCCTCTCTCTGCCCAAGCAAATCTTTTTTCTCTCTCTCTCAGAACTGCTGGTGGGTGGCAGGTAGAGAAGACCTGTTGTATAGCCAGTCAAGTAGCTTGAGTTTATGGAGATTCTGCAAATAGATATGTGCATGAATGTCCCATGAATGCTACATTTGTTTATTTATTAGATTTTTACCCTGCCTTTGTTTTTGGTGAACTCAGGGTGGCATCCATATCCAGTCTCCTGCCTCCTATTTTCTCCACAATAACCACCGTGTGAGCTGGGTTCAGTATTGAGAGTGATTGGCCCAAAGTCACCCAGCTAGCTTTCATGCCTATGGTTGGACTGGTACTGAAGTGGTCCCAGTTTCTAGCTCAGCACCTTAAGAAGTACACCAAACTAGCTCTTGGCATTCAGATAGCCCAGTCTGTTCCTCCTACACAAGGTGTCCAAATAAATTCCATTCAAATTCTTCCTCCCTTTCCTCAAGATGGCAATGGGGCAAAAATGCTAAAGAGGTCACTCAAAAACCATGAGGGAATGGTGGAAAACTGAATGCATTGTCACTGTGACTGGAAGCTGCAGGCAAAAGGCCATAGGTTTGATCTGTGCTATTACAGGGAATGGTCCAATAAATTTGCCATCCATTTTCTTAAACAGTTCTGTGGAAGGGAGAAATCTAGCAGAAAACTGTGGTTAGGGAGCACTTTCTTGACAGTTACAGTCAGCATGTGTGTTGGGATGATGTAGTTGATCCTGTAGAAAGGTTGAACTTCCTGAAGAAGGCAGGAGCCATCTGGAACAGGAAGGGCTGGAAAGTACTTGACAGCAGCTATGAGTTTAACCATAGGTGGTCTGAAATGCTGATATGAATAAGTTGTTATAACTGAAAGTCATAGGTTAAAAAGTCAGGCCAAGTGTTCTGGGTAGTTTACATACCAACAAAGTTATTGCTATAAGTTGGCCATCAATAGTCTGCAAGATTCTGTTACTGTAAAGGTAAAGGTTCCCCCACACAGTCGTGTCTGACTCTAGGGGCCGGTGCTCATCTCCGTTTGTTAGCCAAAGAGCCAGCATTGTCTGAAGACGCTTCCGCGGTCATGTGGCCAGCATGATAAGTGCGGAATACTGTTACCTTCCCACCAAAGTGTTACCTATTTATCTACTTGCATTTGCATGCTTTCGAATTGCTAGGTTGGCAAGAGCTGGGGCGAGTGTGGGAGCTCACTCCATCACGCGAAGCTAGGATCTTGAACCTCCGAACTTGCGACCTTCCGATCGACAAGCCTGGTGTCTTAACCGCTGAGCCATGGCGCCCCCTCTGTAACCCTATAATAAAAGTAGTATTAGCATTAATAACTTTGGTTTACTTGTCTAGTCTACTTTGAAGGGCTGACATCAATCTTGCAAGTCTGAATGTGCCTCCCCCCTCCCTGCCTTTATCCTAAAGAGAACTAGGGAGAGTCAAGTCTGAGATGTTTTCTCAAATTACATTTCTGCTTTGGACTCAGATTTCCCTTATCTGATCATTGTCTTGGCTGTGGGTCTTCCTCCTGTTCCTCAAGGTTATTCTCACAGCCCATTACAGGCACCAACTCTGTGCTTGGTGTGGAAATTGCAGCTAGTGCAAAATGCAATGGTCATATTAATGAGGGGGTTTCCTGGCTGTGTACGTGTTTAATTAATTCATGATGATATGAAGTGGTATAAAAACATATTTATAACAAATTACTATGCTACAGATTTCATGTTGGGTGATATCAAATAATCCATCGTATGACTACAGATTGCTATAAATTGCAACATAAGTTATGTTTTTATGGTATTTTAGATAAGTTATCTTGAATGTAATACATTAATATTCTGGTGCTGCAAAGATTTCTTTGTAGTTTGTTTTTTCAGGATGTTGGTGATGTTGATTTACAAAAATCTAGGTAACGTGGATCCAGTAGACTGTCTTCACCACAGTTTTCTTCATTATTTAAGAACTTTTGGGAACATCTTATAATCATGCCATCTATTTACCAACTCAGAATAACAGAAAAAAGCAGTAACATTACAATGTTTTATATATTTACTCAGGAATATCTTCCATTATATCATTAAAGCTTATTCTAAGTTAAGTGTGCATAGGGTTGCAGGTTATTTTGCTTAGTGGTTAGTTGTTGTGTTTTCAGTTACTTTTCCAAGTGGCATTCTAGAAGTGTTATAACATTTTTACAGTGCTTATACCAGGGATAGGAGAGGAAAAGAAAGAACCAGTTGGAATAGGGCAGAACTAGGCAATCTCTTTCAGCAGATTTGGGATTTTGAACATATTATAGACTCCCTCACAAAATTGTTGCTATATGGGAGTTTTCTCATTCACAGTATGGCCATTGCCAGCATGGTATACCCATTTAGCAGAAGACATATTAGTGGAGTTGCTTCCTTCTACCCCCTATAGCCATTTGAATGACTTTTACCAAATCATTTTCTCTTTGCCCTTTCTCTTCACTTTTTGAAGCAGAGTGGGGCTGTAGTCATCCATTCTCTTTATTTTGTAAGAATGCCTATGGGATGTACATAACATCCAGGGGCATTCTTGGAAATAAAAATGGTACTGGGATCTGGTGCATTGTTCTGCAGCCCACCAGCTTCTTTTGTGGTTGTTTTAATTAAAAGGATCATCTTCTAAAAAATTAACATGAGCAAAGAACCTGGCAGGTACAAAAGGAAATGCCCACAAGACATTGTAGTTTATGGGCACCAGATTGTCTACCCCTGTGATGGGAAAGATAAGACTTAACAAATGTATATCAAGGTTTTTATAATTAGCATATTGTTATGCATCTAATTATCTTGAGATAAGGAGGACTATAAAATTAAATAAATTAAATGCCTGGGGCAACTGTCCAAATCGTTGTGAGCAGAGGCCAAATGTTAATGGGTATAGTACAAAGAAAAGACCATAGTCCTGTGTTTGAATGTAGTATATAGATATATTAGTATTTCATTTCTTCCATTTCAGTCTCACCTCTACCTCTCTTGTATAAACAATTGACTTTTGTTATTCAAACTTACTTAATTAAAATGTAAACATGATGTCATTGCAAGTGCTACTCCAAATGTTGATTTTACCTACAGTATTCTAAGGTATTGTCTTTCCATTTTCTAGGAATTCCAACAATATTCTTTGATAGAGCTAAAATATCTCGTAATATCTCAAAAGACCGAAATAGAGCTTTTGCAACAAAAATTGAAAAGGGCAAATCGTTCACTGGCAAATCATAGTCTTTGCAGCAGAGATTTCTTGGATTGCATCAGTACTAGGACTGGGAAAAAATACAAGGTAGGAAAGCATTTATTGCCTTGTGTATTTGTGTCAAAATGAGGTTGGCAAAGTTTGACATTTTGTTCTGGGACTCGGATAATAACAGTTTTAATAACTGTCAATGCTACTTATAATTCTGGAAGCTTGATCGAAGAGTGTTTTTATTATCTGCCAAAGACTTGTTAAAATAACTGTTGGGAGTAGGAAGTTTTACCTTATTAAACACTGGATAAAGGATTGTTAATTTAATGAAATTATTTAAAGGTTCAATTCTTTGTAGGATTCTTAGATGAATATTTATTACTTGATAGTGTTTGTGAGGATGTCTATTCTTTCCAAACAGATGAAATTGAGGTTAATTTAAAGAAATGAAGTTTGAGATTTAAAGATTTGTAATTAACGGAAATGCTGAGGTAGGAGTTTATACAAATAATGTTACTTTACTTTTAGAATTAATTATAGATTCTAAAGGCAGATATTTTACATTTATTTTAATGCTTAGAAATTTTGTTTTATTCTGCTTTGAAAGCTTATGCCTTGTTTCACTGCATCATTAATCAAAACACAAATAAAACAACAATAAATTCTATTAAAATATCTGCAGAGACCTGATACCCAAATGTCATTTAAATAAAAAAGATGCTCCAATTGTAGGAAGTAGTATATTGTTCTACACTGAGGCAGCTACATTGACTGCCACTTGCTTCGTAAGTCAAATTTAAGGTGCTTGCTTTGGTGCATAAAACTTCACAAGGCTTAGGCCCAAGAGCACCTACTGCAGTATAGTTCACCTCACACTCTTAAGACAACAATGAGGCACTTTGTGCAGGTTCCATCCAATCTAACAGCAAATTCTGCCTTTTCCATTGGGGGATCCATACTATGGAATAAATTCCCGCCAACAGAGTTCAGACAGGCCTATCTATTACACTTCAGGAAATGGCTTAAAACTTCAGTTTTTGCTCAGGTGTTTTAGAGATTTTTGAGCAATTATTTTTATCATTATTTTTAGAATGTTTGAATTGTTTAGAATTGTATATCTGTATGTTTGGAAATCACCCAAGATCATTGGCATGAGCAGCAAAGAAACAAACAAACAAGAGAAAAAGCAGGCAATGACCCTAAAAATTGGGGGTAAGGTTAGATCACTTGAAAAAGCACCTCTGCAGTCTTGAAATTTCAATTTTAATATAGACAAAATTAAAACAATAATAGTTACTGAATAGTTCATATTTTGGATCTATCTGTCTATACCAGAGCTTTCCAAACTGTGTGTCAGGACACGTTAGTGTGTCGGCTGCAGTGTCTGGGTTTGTCACGGCTGCTGCTGCCTCCAAACCTGCCCTGCCAGGATTCTGTGCAGGTCCTAGTGCCTGCCTTGTACCTTGCTGCCTCCAAACCTGCTGTGATTCCACGCAGGTCCTAGTGCCTGCTTTGTGCCCTGCTGTAAGAGTGTGTTGTGAAATGATGCATATCTAAAAAGTGTGTCACCAACATGAAAAGTTTGAAAAGCTCTGGTCTATACACTCTTATATGGGCATTTGGAAATATCAAATTTGTGGTACATATTCATATATGTTGGTGCCATTTTTATAGATTGATATTTCAGTGTAGGAATTAAGCTATAAGCAAATTGGCTTGGAAAAATTGTTCTGCAATGTAATTACATAGTTATAGAACTCATCACTGTTGCTCATGTAGACAATGTAGAGCCTTTGGGAATTGGGAAACATACAAATATAATGAATAATAATAATAACAACAACAACAACAACAACAACCATTGATAATGAAACTCTGAAACTTATGAGCTGAATGTGACCTAGCAGGACTCCTGATCCAGTCTGTAGAGCCCCAAATGTGACTTTCTTGTTCCCACAAAGCTTTATCTAGTCCTGTCATCTTTCTCTTCATGCAGAAGAATGCTGGAAAAGGGCACTCCAGTCTTCTGTACCCAGAAGAAAGTAGTCCTTTTGTTCATGTGCACAAGTAATAACATTGTTGTTATACAAAGTGCTCTTGTGCAGAATTCTAGTTAATTCTTTTAAATATTCAAAATATTATATCTCCTCTTTCTCAGGCACTGTTTTTCTATATAACTGTGCCACGCAGCTTTTGAAATGAAGTGGGTGGGACCAGAAGCCTAAATTGTGAGGAAAAAAACGTAACTTGAAACTGCTCCCTCCCCATTACTCTGAGTAATAATTAGTCCCTGTTTCCTTTGTATATGGACAAAAATACTCCTTTCCTTCATATCTAGGTAAAGACTAAGCGCGATTACTCTTTTCCTTCTATGTGTAATGGGCTGTGAGAATGACCTTGGGAAACAGGAAGAAGAGCCGCAGCCACGCAACAGTCGGATAAGAGACATCTCAGCCCACAGAAGGAATGGGGGTGGAGAAGGAGTCTCAGAAGGGACCCTCCCTAGTTCTCTGGAAAGTAAAGGCAGGGGAGGGGAGAAGCGCTTTCAGACCTGCAAGATTCTGTTACTATAACCTTACAGTAAAGGTAGTGTTAGTACTCATGGTTTTGGTTTTCTGTCTGGACTATCTCGAAAGGCTGACACTATGTGGGAGGTAACAAGGGATTGATCTTTAGGGAAGGAAACTCATCTCCCCAAAGATGTTATCTGTCTCAGCATAATTCCCCACCCTAAATAATAACAGTATTGATAGTTTATGGAATGTTTTTGGACTGCTTTCCATTAAAAAAAAATCCCACCTTTTGTTCCAGTTGGTTAAATATTTGTAGATCCTCTTGATTTCCATGTGCCCTAGAAATGGAAATTAAAAATAACCAGAGAATATGGAGATTGGATTTGAACAATTGTGTTGAGCAAGAGATGTTATTCTTTCTCTCTCAATATTTTTCTGATCAAAAATTCCTGTCTTCACTCCCACCTCCTTAACCTGCATATCACTACCATAGGATACATTTACAGGGAATTATATCTAATACCTATATCAGTATTTCTCAATCCAGTGTCTTCCAAATATGTTCATTTATGTTCCATGGTGCTTGGGGATTATGGGAGTTGTGGGTCCAACATATCTGGAGCGGGCTTTGTTGAGGAAGCCTGCCTAAATTGTGTCTGTTTTCTTCCCTCAAACACACAAATGTGCCATCCAGGTATGATATGGCAGATTTACTTTGTTTTAAATATACAGTATATATTAGAAACTTTTATTCCTATGTACTTTGACTCGTAGTGTTTGTATTTTAATAGTTAAACAGTAATTAACCTTTTTTCCCTTTTTACTCATGAAATAATGTTTCAAAGAAAGCATATTTTTAAACTGGATCTCTGTCATAGGCAGAAGTCTGTACTTTCTTCCTTCTTTTTCTGTTCAAAATTAAAAGCTAAACTCTGCCAGCCCCTTTTCTCTTTTTCAAAAGAACAACTACAATGACTTTTGGAAGAATTTCAATTCTTTTTTATTAAGTAAAAAAAAATACATGGAGAAAAAGCCACTTCATATTTTGCACAGTTAAGGTATTAAATCATTAAAACTTTAAGATTAATAAGTATTAAGATGTTGCTAATCACGGTTATTGAAATTCTGTAAAACTAATCTGTATATTTCATTTGTTTTACTTAAGGACATTTGACATAGTACAAGCAAGAAGGTTGCCCAGTTTAAGTGCTAGTTTCACACATCCTTTCTCCAGATTGCTATATGAAGTTGCACATAATATAAACACATATTCTTGTCTCTAGTTAGGCATATTATATTTAATGACCATATGGTCATTATGGTATAAGATCTACTGTCTGTTTTATTTATATTCCTCAAGCATATTGTTCCTTCGACTTCACAGTGTGTTAAACTATTTCAGAGGGAAAAAGCCCTTTCCCTCTTGTTTCTGGTTGTCCTATCAAGTGTAACCTTGGACCCTTATAGAGCAATTAGATCAGCCTCTATCCCCTCCTTTGTAATGAGGTTTCTTGCATTTCTGAGACTATAACCCTTTAGTCTTCCCTAATGGGACATCATTATTCTGAAAGAAACAATGTAAATGTAAATGAATATTCTCATTAACGAGTCACAGAGAAACCTTTAGTGGTAGCGCTGTGGTAATTCTGCTTGTTATTTCTCTGGTATACCATGCAGGATTTTTTTTTATGTAATTCATTATTAGTATTCAAGATTACTTGTTCTTTAATTTTGCATGTCTTTCATAATCCAATGTTCCAAGCACTTCAACCATGTCCTTGTTTTATTCTCCAGGAACCACCTGTGAAACGTTCAAGGTCTCTGTCCCCAAAGAGCTTTTTGAAAGAGTCAGAAGAACTAAGGAAGCTCAAAATAGCTGAAAGAAAGATTGAAAACTTAGAAAAAACACTACAACTAAAGGTGCAGATGAAAATACATAACTTTTTAGTTGGTGTATTGTCGAAGGCTTTTTTAGTTGGCATAAATAGACCTAAAACAAAACTTGCACAACTTATAGTACATTGTGTTGTCTGTTGAAATTGAAAATGAGTTAGGTGGAAGATGTTTTTTTTTTTTGCTGTACATAAAGGCATATACTTTTTTTTCTTTGTATAATTTTCTTTTCTGTATGTAAAATGTTGCAGCTGTAACATAAATAGTCCAGGAGATGTTTTAATTAATAATTGTAGGATCTGGATCTCTGCAAATATATTTGTCTGCTCCTAAGAGTTGTTGTTTGTGTGTTTCACATGATATAAATTACTTATGTAAAGTTTATATGGCATTGTTTGTCACTCCATGTTTGTAAATAGTGCCTATGCCTTGAATCTGCATTTCCTACCACATGGATAGTAGAATCAACATGTGTAGCTATTTCAGGCTCAGTAGTGCAAAATCTGTGGTCCCTGTATATAGTCATTGAAAAAGTAAGTACTTTTTCACCATGTAAAGGTTTTTTCTTTTTTAACGTATACGGACATATCAACATTTTATCTTCATTCAAGCAGTGTATAAAGATAATGGTGATATAACTGAACAAAAAATATGAAAAATTGATTTTGCACTCATTTATTGCACACACACACACACACACACACACACACACACACACACTATTTCTTTCTGTGGAAAAAGTAAGTACACCCTTGGCTCTAATACCTGGTATTGCCACTTTTGGCCGTAACAACCTCAAAAAAGTGTCTTACCAGTTTCTGATATTGACCAGGAGGATTTTATATTTTATTTCCCATTCCTCCATACAGTTTTTTTTCAGTTGTGCGATGTTTGAGAGATTTTTGCATGCACAGCCCATTTCAAATCAGTCCACAGCATCTCAATGGGATTTTGATCCGGACTTTGACTTGGCCATTCCAGAACCCTTCATTTCTTTTTTTCAGCCATTCCTTGGTGGATTTACTGGGGTGTTTAGAGTCATTGTCATGTTGAAAGGCCAACTTTCAGTTGAACTTCAGTCTTCTGACAGATGGTCTCACATTATCCTCAAACACATTCTGGTACAATGAAAAATTCCTAGAAGATTCTGTGATTCTGCCCCGGCTCTGATGCAGCAAAGCAGCCCCAAACCATAACATTTCCACCACCATGCTTTACAGTTGGTATCAGGTTCTTCTGGTGAAATGCTGTCTTTGGTTTTCACCAGACATGGTACTACTACTGTAGCCAGATAACTCTTATCTTTGCCTCATCTGTGGCACATTGTTCCAGAAATCCTGGACTTTGCCTAGATGTTCATGAGCAACTTTCTTTCCCTGATGTTTTTTCTGGATAGCAAAGTTTCCTCCTGGCACACGTCCTATGTAGATTTAATTTGTGCAGCTTCTTTCTAATGATAGACTCAAGCGCTTTGACATCAATAGTGGTGACAGCTACCTGTAGGTTACGTGATGAAATTCTGAAGTTCTTAGAAATTTCTTTCAGCATCTTGTGTTCTGCTCTCAGACTGAACTTGCTGGGACAGCCTGGCCTGGGCAAGTTGGCAGTTTTTTTGAAATCTTCTCCACTTGTCGATGATCTTCCAAGTGTGTGTGATATCCTTTTTCAGATGCGATGGTCAGAATGTTACAAAGTATTCCAAATGCATACATAATGTAGATCTGTGTAATATTATTGGCAGTTGTATTTTCTATCCCATAAGGTTGTGCAGCACTTTCAACTTGAAGGACAAAAAGGTGCTTCTGAGTGTTCAACAGTAAGAATGCAGCACCTGTCTGCAACTCCTTAAAGCAGCCATGCCTTTTACCAGGATCCTAAGAAAAGATGTGCTTGACCCTAGGAGTTGCAGACATGTTCATGTCCCCATGTAATCTAAAACATCTTTTTGCCTTTAAATCGAAAGCACTGTACAGCCTTAATTACTAGGTTAGAATTCAACTTTTTTGCAGCTGATGCATACTGAGTATGCTAGCATCTTCACTGATATGTCCACTGCGACCCTGAGATTTTTTTTTCCTGGATAGTTAATCAGAGTATATGGTATGTTAGGAGGGTTTGTCCCAATATTATATTACATTTACTTAAATTGAACCATTTGTTGTTGTTGTTGTTGCTGCTGTTGTTGTTATTATTATTATTATTATTCAGAAAATAAATACAAATAGTCACAAGGAAAAAGAAAGGAAAAATTGTATTGATGTACCACAAAAAAGAGAAAAATAAAAGCAATAAAATATTATTAAGAAACTATTTGGTTACAAATAATACTCTTCCCTTCCACTGTGCCCCAATTGATAATTGCCGTCAGTATTTTTATAAGCATTAGAAATTGTTTCTATTTAAGTCCTTTCATCTGTTTTTTCCCTTAGAAACTGAACTCTAAATATCTAAGTTTGCCTTGTTTGATATGTGATATATAAGGGAGCTGTTTTTGCTTACATTTAGTTAAGCTTCTGTTGTGAATATATACTGTTAATTTTGCCATTGTTGCATATTTTCCAAGTTTAGTGTCCCAGTCTGATATTGTCAGCAAAGAGTCTTCTTTTCCAGTGTGGTGAGCATGTGTAATTTGGTTCACCCAATTTAAAAAGATCCTTCTGAGGCTCATTCCAAATAGTCTGTAGCTTGAATCATGTCAACTGGAATCATGGACTTGGAATCAACCAGTTGACATGATTCAAGCTACAGACAATTCCACCTGGATGACTGAGAACCTTCATAGACTCATTCCAAATACTTGTATTTTTAATCACTCTGACTTGTTTCCTGTCACTCACAAACTTGGCTAACTTACTGCTTACCCCAACTTAAGATCATTTATGAACAAGTTAAAAACTGATTCCAGTAGAGATGCTTGAGGAACACCTTTAATTTCCCAGTGCTCCCCTGGGTTCCTTTTTAAAAACTGGTGTAACATGGGCTACTTTCCAGTTCTCTGTTACTGAGCCCCAGCAGGGGCACAAGTCACATATTCTTGCTAGAAGGTCAGCAACTTTACATTTGAATTTTTTGGTGGATGCAATCCGAAACCAGTGATATATTACTTAGTTGTCCTGTTAGAGCATAGCTTTCCAAACTGTGTGTTGCAACACAGTACTGTGTCGCCTGCAGGGCCCAGGTGTATCACGAGAAAACCCGGAAGCGCTGATGGTGCGCCGCCGCCGTGCGTGGCAGCGGGCCATCAGTGCTTCCAGGTTTTCGTGTTACACACCAGGACGCCGCGCTGCCGCGGTACGCAAAACCCCAAAAGCGCCGCCGCAGTGGCGGCGCACAAAAACCCGGAAGCACTGCTGCCGCTGCAGGACACAAAAACCCGGAAGCACCACCACAGCGGCGGCGGCGCTTCTGGGTTTCCACGTGCCGCGGTGGTGGCACTTCTGGGTTTTCGCACGCCGCCGTTGGTGTGTCGCCATCGTGAAAAGTTTGGAAAGCCCTGTGTTAGTATATTCTTCTGTTACCTCAATTTGCTTCAGTTCTAGTTCCTTCTCTGAGAAAGTCAGTACAGGCTCAAGTGTATGTCCTATATCTTCTGGTATAAAGACAAATGAAAAGAATTGTACCAATCGAAGAGAATTGTTTCTCCACAGTCTCCATGTCCTCCTTGAAATTACAGCATCCATTTCACTCCTTTGCCATCTAACTGCTTTCTGGAATGGTTTTCTGCTTTAGATATTTAAAGCAGTTCTTATTGTTTCATTGTTTCATTCATTTGTTCATTTGCCATAACAGCCTCAGATTATTTCATGCTCCTTTTGTTCTCATTAAGACAGGTTTTCCATTTCCTGAAGGAAGTTCTTACCTTTTACACTATTAAAGAGCCATACTGGCCTTTCCCTGGATTTGGATGACCCTTTCTTAAATTGTGGAATATATTCCAGTTGAGTCTTAAATATTGTGTTAAATAATCTCCAGGCATTATTACCAGTCCGCTGATTTATGAGAAATTTCCCCTATGTAGTCATATGTAGTTGTTGCACCCTGCTGAAGTTTGTCATTTGCATATATATTAAGTGTCACTGTTTTGTGTTGTCTCTGATGTCTCAGATCATAATATAAGGTGTTATAAATATATTGTTCAGCTTCTATAATCAATTCTTAAAAGTCTTTATTAATTCTGCATAATTTCAACTGCCATTTTAGGATTTCAGGTTTTTTTTGTGTTGATTCATGCTGTATATTGCTTTAAAACTCACATAAGTTCAAAAGTATTTTACTGTGCTCTTGACTGTTCCTTGAGATGCACAAATCCAAATTTCTGATGAGCATACAGAAGCAGTTGTACAGTTCTTTAGGTCCCAGCCAAGCAGTTTCTCTAACTTTTGGACAAGTGCAACATTTTTAAATTTAAGACTGACTTCTTCAAATGACAATTTAGGTGCAATAAATTGTATATTGATAAATGTTCACAAATAAGGAATTCAACAATAGCATACAGTCATTTCAAGTTCTTAAAGTTTACTCAGTCTTGCTTGTTTTGGTGTTATTCAGATCCAAGAAAATGATGAGCTGAGACAAGCACATGAAAAACGTAAGAAACGTCTGCAGATGTTACAGACCCACTACAGGGCAGTAAAAAAGCAATTAAAGCAATGGGAGGAAGAGTATGGCAAGTAAGTTGCACAACTCACTGGAACGACTATATATATTAAATTCAAATGCAACTAATTGGTTAAACTGAGGGAAGAATCATTTCCTGGTATTCTTACTTTCATGGAAGAAAACACATATTGTATAAGAAATGTAACTGCTGTTCTCATCTTTCCTTATGATCTATAGCTCTTTCATTTTGTGGTTATTTTTTTTCAGTTTTTCACATTTTCTATATGTGACGAAAATAATTAGGAAGGAACAGTTTGAGCTGCCATTGTGCTCATCTTTATTATAACTAGGAAGGAAGTCAGAAATTCCTTTACCCTATGGGAGAAACTTGTTAGTCTGCTCCCAAATGGCCTTATAGCTACCATGCCTGCAGACTTGAGCCTGCCTTTTGATAAGCATGAATATGAAATTGACTCAAATGGCAATTATGATGACAACATTATTGTCTCTTCCAATGATTTACCAAGCGCAATACCTCTTCTCCCCAGATGGCATGTACCCTCCCTACCCTGCTTATCCAGAGAGGAAGACTCTTGTACAGTAACAATCTATATCAGTATCTCAGATTCTGACTTAGCAGACCAATCTGTGAATGCTTCTGTGCAGATCCATGTTTCACCACCTGAGCAGGATAATGTTTACATCTATTTGGGAAAACTCGCTAAAAGAACCTACAAGTTCCAGGACAAAATCCACCACTCACATTCTTGCCCACTGTCTGCTTGGGATCTTTCTGACACTGCAGATTTAACATCTATGAATGTTTCTATTTCTGCTTCTTGGGCTGTTTCTTCTGGTAGACTGCCCCCCTCCTCCCTCACTGTACAACTCTTGTCTTAGAACATTGCAAGATGGCATTCCAAACGATCCAGCCCAGATTTCATAGACAATTTAAAACAATTTGAAATATTATTTCTATAAGAGATCTGGGATTCTGAACCCTTACACCTGAATGGCTTTTAAAGGAGAAAAAGCAAAACTAGGCTTTAGAGATTTGAACTAGGATCCAACAGGCTGTGATCAACAAAAATGGTTGCGTGTTTTTGCTCCTTGTTTCTTGATTCCCTGCCAAAGTTAACTCTGATAATAATAACTTAATCTCTTCTGAGTCTTCGGCTCAGTATTATTGTGCTATATTTACTGTATCTCATGTCCAGTTTGGAATGGATTTCTCACTGAATGACCCTCAGTTTCACCGTGGCAGAACTGACAAATAGTTAAGCCCCAAGGAAAGATTTAGTTTTACTAGAATTCTTAAAATTTATTTCTGTATGATGGGCCACTGTGCTAGCCCCTCTTTCAAAGCTATAAATAATTATTTGTGTATCTCTAATAGTTGGCTTAATTCCATTATTCTTCTAATATACAAAAAAGGTGGTAGAAGTGATCCTGCAAATTACTGTCCAATTAGTCTTATATCCATAATCAGCAAATTATATGCCAGATTGTTGCACTGTGAACTCTTAGACTGGATGTCCTTCAAAAACGTATCTTGGCCTCTGAGCAGGCTCACTTCAGATCTGGTTACTGTACCGTGGTCTAATGCATCATATCATCTCATTGAGAAATATTATAACTTGCTGAAAAACCCTCTTTATATTGCTTTTATAGACTTAAGGGCAGACTTTGATTCAATACCTCATGAAAGACTCTAGAGGAAGTTAGCTGCCACTTCTATTGATTGACATATACTGAAACTAATTATACTACTACATTATAGCACTACCATCTAAGTCAAGGGTATCCAGCCAGGTGACCTAACTGAAACTATCTCTACTTGCAAATGTGCCCCACTATTGTCTGTAGCTTGAATCATGTCAACTGGATTTCTATTTTCTCAGTGGAAAATAAAATAAATAAAATAAAATAAAAGTGAGGAAAATAAAAGTGAGAGAGGGGTCAAGGAATCCATTTATGCCAACTTGGAAAATCCTTCCTTGAATAGAGGTGGGGGCCTCAGGCACAATCTTTCCCCCATCTTCCTCCCTGCTTTGTCTTCTGTGCCTAGGAAGATTAAGACCATTTCACAAGCTCAACAGCAGCATGGTGATCTTAACGATCCTCCTTTAGATGATAAAAGGACTTAAAAATAACATCTCAATATAATCATGACCTAGCCCCAGGTGTAAGGTCACACAGCTACCTAGAAACATATTTAGGATTCCCTTACTAACTTTGCTCAGACTGAAGAAGCTCCTTGGATAAGGAGCGAAACGTTTCCACTGAGAAAATAGAAATCCAGTTGACATGATTCAAGCTACAGACAATTCCACCTGGATGACTGAGAACCTTCATAGACGTGCCCCACTATTGTTAATTTTATATTAATGACATCACTGAGGTTTTTGCCAAGCCAACATTCCATCCTCCAACCCTTGCACACAGCCCCATTTCTATTCTTACTTTACTTTACTTTACTTTACTTTACTTTACTTTACTTTACTTTACTTTACTTTACTTTACTTTACTTTACTTTTACCTTTACCTTTACCTTTACCTTTACCTTTACTTTTACTTTTACTTTTACTTTTACTTTTACTTTTTATTTTTATTTTTTTTTTATTTTATTTTTTTATTATTATTTTATTTTATTTTATATTATTTTATTTTATATAATATATATATATTTCACATTTCGTCACCGCCCATCTCCCTTAAAAGAGAGACTCTGGGCGGTTTACAATAAAACTAAAACTAAATGCAGATTAAAATACAATGAAAACAGTACCTCATAAATATAAATATAAAATCCAGGATGACGATATTAAAAGCTCTTAATTTAAATTCATAAATACATGGGGGCCTCTTTAGGGCACTAACCATCCCCAGGGTTGATTACCCCCCCTCCCGCCCCAAGCAAGATGGCAGAGCCAGGTCTTTACCCCTTTCTGGAAGGCCAGGGGAGTGGGGGCCTGCCTCACCTCACATTTTGTCCTGGTTCAGCCTCTGCCTCAAGGCTCCAGTGAGGAGTCAGAGGAGTCAGAAGACGAGCTGCCCCTGGCAAACCTCCAGGGGACTGAGCCAGGCAAGGCCCCAGACACAGGCACGGCCCCAGACGGAGATCCAGCACCGCAGGATACCCGAGGCTACAGGGGAGCAAGCTGGGGATTGTGGTTTGTCCCCACCCTCTGGCCAGCAGCCAATAACTGAGGCTACAGGGGAGCAAGCCGAGGATGGTGGCTTGTCCCCACCCTCTAGCCAGCAGCCAGCTGGAGCCCATCAGCCTCCCAGCTCACCTGAATCTCCCAAAGGGCAGAGGCGGAGGCGTGTGCGTCTCACCTTAAAGGATAGAAGGAGGAGTGCTCAGCTTGCTGCTAGAGATTTACGCAGAGGTCAGGGAGAGTCTTTGCAGGACCCAGATGACAGCTCCTGAGCTCCTGATAAATTACCAGCAGAGCGATGAGGGAGTTGTGGGAGCAGTGTTGCATTTTGGCTTCGCGACCACTCTGGTATCCTGTCTTGTTTCCTGTGTTCCTGACCCTGTTTGGACTATTGTTACCCTGACTTCTGGACTCCTTGACCTGGTTTTGGATTTACGACTACCTCTTGGCTTCACCCTTTGACCATTGGCACACGGATTACTGGTTTGTCTCTCTCTTGGCTATTCTTGCAAAGTGACTCTGGGCTGCATTCCTCACCTCTGGCTGACTGCCAAGACTCTTTGTAACCTGATCCGGAGGCTCGCCAGCACACATTTATGCTGACAGTGTGGCCATTCTGTCATTATTCCACTAGATAATGTTTTGAAATTAACTACTCCAAAATGAAGGTCTTGATATGTTTTAGGAAGTGTTTTAACTCTCCAATTAAATGGACAATCAATGGTAAGCTTGATGGTTGTTGTGGGTTTTCCGGGCTGTGTGGCCATGTTCTGGCAGTTTTGGTTCCTAACGTTTCGCCAGTCGCTGTGGCTGGCATCTTCAGAGGACAGGAGCACAGCTAGAAGATTCTCTCTGTGCCCAAGTGGAGGGTGTGTCTTCCTGCTGGTATTTATATCTGCTGAGAGGGTGTGTGTCTTCTGTGGGTCATTTACAAGAGATTAGGAGAGGGTTTATTGTGGTGATAAGGGGTGTGGTGCTGTCGTCTGTGGGATTAGCACATCTGTTGTGTGAGTTGTTTGTATATTTCTGTGGTTGAGTAGAGTTCATTGACCTTTTGCAAGCTGTGTTTTTCAGGACTAGCAGCCAGGTTTTGCTGATCTTTAAGCTTTCTTCTTTTTTTATTGAAACTGTTTGTGTTTATGTATTTTAATGGCTTCCCTGTATAGTCTAACATAGTGGCTGTTGGTGTTGTCCATTTTTTCTGTGTTTTCAAATAAGATTTGGTGACCAGTTTGTTTGAGAACATGTTCAGCTATTGCAGATTTTTCAGTTTGCATCCACTCCAGGATAAACACAGCATCCACACCAGGATAAAAGAACATGAAAGACACTGCAGACTACAGCAACCTGAAAAATCTGCAATAGCTGAACATGTTCTCAAACAAACTGGTCACCAAATCTTATTTGAAAACAAATAATACACTTTCAGCCCTTGGGACTGAGATACTCAAATTCACAGAGCCAGTGTTGCCCATTTTTTCCATAATATAATTGCTTCTCAGCCTTGGACCATTCCTACATATTTTTTTGAATCCTATATGTCCCTCACAGGAGACTTTTTTATTTTGGCATGAATTGGGGTGCCACCCATTAGGACAACAACCAACTAGCATTCCATTTGAAAGCCACACTTGCCTGTGCTCAGATACAGAGGCTGAGCGTGCATCGCATGTGCCATTAAAATGCCCATTATATACCCAATGGTGACATAGCCCAAGTTGTCAGTAATTTTAATTATTCCTGTGATTATGAGATCACAGCTCTCCTTCTATGTGTTCATTTCACAGAAACCTCTAAAAAGGTGACCAAATTCTTATCTATAGCCATGGCTTTTTAAAACCACCTATTGTTAACTGTTTCAGTTTTTTAATATAATTTTATTTATTTTTTAATTTACCATAATTGTTGTACTTTGCTTTTATGATTGATCTAGGACCGTAAATGAATAATAAATGTTATAACTAAACCCTTTTTCATTTTATAGCAATTTGTTTCTACTGTTTAGTTTATTTTTTTCAATAAATGAGGAGTGGTGAGGTAGGTATCCTACTTTTCCTGTTAGCTCAGGTTATTTATCTGTAACTTCCATCACTGATTTATAAGAACAACATGTGTTTTTAATCTATAAAATAGTGACATTGCTTAAACATGTTTAAGTGATTTTAAACCTTGTTTCATATTAATCTTAAGATCTAAATTGGGACAACATACACAGGAGTCAACCTAAATTCTGTTCCCATATCTTTCTCTGTGTCTGCCAGTTTTTCAGTTTATAGGCCCATGTCTATGTAATGAAATAACTTTATTGCGGTCATTAACCAGCACAAGGACCCATGCCCATGATATCTCTCATTATGATGTCTTGACTTCTATTTAAAATCTAAACACTATGACAAGGTATTTATTGCACCCTATTCTCACAGTTGAATTGTCGTTATAAATCTATAGAACTGAGTCATCTTAAATAGAAAAAGGGAGGTAGAATGAATGGTTCAAACTGTATTAACATTCTGAAAATAAATTAGGACATACCAAATGTATATAGCAATGTAGGATTTTTTCCCCCAATTTATCATGTAAACTTTACATACAATCTAAAGATAAATGTAATAGATATAATTAGAACATTAACCTTGAACTGGCTCTCTAAAAGCTATTCGTCTTGTTATAACAAAAATAAAAGTATCCTAATAACTAAACTATTGATAAACACATACAAACATTTTAAAAGTTGTGCAAAGTTCTTATAATGAAGTTAATGAAGAACTGTTGTGCTGTCTTATTCTTAAAAAGTTTATTTTTTTCTTTGAAGTGCTTTTAATTTAAAATGTTTATGTTAGTGTTTGTATTATATAGAGCAGGGCTTTCCAAAGTGTCGCCGGTGGCGACACACGAGCGGCGGCGTGCGCGGCGGCGGCGCAGGGGGGCGTGCGGTGGCCGCACGAGTATAGCGGCAGCGGCTGCTGCCGCCACTGTGCACGCGCGCGCCATCGCTTCCGGGTGATGTGGCGACACACCACGCTGTGTGTCGCGACACACAGTTTGGAAAGCTCTGATATAGAGAAATGGTCTGATATATAGAATTCCATAGTGAGGTCAACCATATTCCAGGCCACATTAGAGCTTGCACAATTTCTTCTAGATGGGAATTGAATAGATATTTAACTACTTCAGTCTCTCCTGCCCAGGAAAGAGCCTTTCTGAGATATGTCTATGAAGGTTCTCAGTCATCCAGGTGGAATTGTCTGTAGCTTGAATCATGTCAACTGGATCTCTATTTTCTTAATGGAAACGTTTCGCTCCTTATCCAAGGGGCTTCTTCAGTCTGAGCAAAGTTGGTAAGGGAATCCTAAATATGTTCCTAGGTAGCTGTGTGACCTTACACCTGGGGCTAGGTCATGGTTATATTGAGATGTAATTTTTAAGTCCTTTTATCATCTAATGGAGGGTCGTTAAAAACACCATGCTGCTGTTGAGCTTCTGAAATGGTCTTAATCTTCCTAGGCACAGAAGACAACACGGGGAGGAAGATGGGGGAGAGTTTGTGCCTGAGGCCCCCACCTCTATTCAAGGAAGGATTTTCCAAGTTGGCATAAATGGATTCCTTGACCCCTCTCTCAAACCACCTATCTTCTCTGTCTAAAATGTGAACATTAATGTCCTCAAATGAGTGTCCTTTTTCTTTTAGATGAAGATAAACTGCTGACTCTGGTCCTGTGGTGTTATTTCTCCTGTGTTGTGCCATCCTCCTGTACATAGGTTGTTTGGTTTCTCCAATGTAGAGTTCAGAGCACTCCTCACTGCACTGGATTGCATAAACTACATTGCTTTTCTTATGTTTTGGAGTTTGATCTTTGGGGTGTACAAGCCTCTGTCTCAGTGTGTTGGTGGGTTTGAAATATACAGGTATGTGGTGTTTGCCAAATATCCGTTTTATCTTTTCAGACACGCCAGCCATGTAGGGAATGACCAGGTTCTTTCGTTTACTCTGAGTCTCAGCCCTATCTGTCGCTGTTTTAGGTCTGGTAGATTTAGATTTGGTGAAGGCCCAATTTGGATATCCACAGGCCTTCAGGGCTGTTCTCAGGTGCTGATTTTCATTCTTTTTGGAATCCATGGAGGTGGGGATGGTTTCTGCTCTGTGTGACAATGTCCTGATGACTCCTAGTTTGTGCTGCAGTGGATGGTGGGAGTCAAACATCAGATATTGATCTGTGTGTGTGGGTTTCCTGTAGATCCCTATTTCTAGCTTGCCACCGGTCCCAATGAGGACTTCACAGTCTAGGAATGCCAGTCTGTTGTCCTTGGTGTCTTCTCTGGTGAAGCTAATGTTGGCATCTATAGTGTTTATATGGTCCGTGAAGGCCTGTACTTCCTGGGCCTTGATTTTGACCCAGGTGTCATCCACATACCTAAACCAGTGGGTGGGCACCGTTCCCTGGAATGTGTTGAGTGCTTTCTTCTCCACTTCTTCCATGTATAAATTGGCCACAATGGGTGACACAGGAGAACCCATGGCACAGCCGTGTTTTTGTCTGTAAAAGTCACCTCTGTATGTGAAATAAGTGGTGTTAAGACACAGGTCCAGAAGATGGCAGATCTGGTTTGGGTTGAGATGGCTTCTCCTTTCCAGGGTGCTGTCCTCTTCTAGTCTCTTCCTGACAGCGGATAGAGCATGAGTGGTGGGGATGCTGGTGAAAAGGGAGGACACATCAAAGGAGACCATAGTTTCATCTGTATCCAGTTTCAGGATCTTTGCTTTGGAAACAAATTCTTCCGAATTATGGATGTGGTGTTCAGAGTGTCCAACTAGAGGTGCTAGTATGGTAGAGAGGTGTTTGGCAATGTTGTATGTTACCGAATTGATGCTGCTGACTATGGGTCGGAGGGGTGTTCCTTCCTTGTGGATCTTAGGAAGTCCGTAGATGCAGGGGATGGCTTCTCCAGGATACAGACGGTGGTAGGTAATCCTATCGATGGAGCCATCATGTTCCAATTGTTTCAAACTGTCTATTGCCTTTTTCTTGTAATTGTTGGTGGGGTCTCTTTTCAGTTTTTCATATGTATGGTGATCCTCCAAAAGTGAGGTAATTTTATTGTGGTAGTCTGCAGTGTTTAGAACCACTGTACATCTTCCTTTGTCCACATCCATAATTCGGAAGAATTTGTTTCTCCTGTGTCACCCATTGTGGCCAATTTATACATGGAAGAAGTGGAGAAGAAAGCACTCAACACATTCCAGGGAACGGTGCCCACCCACTGGTTTAGGTATGTGGATGACACCTGGGTCAAAATCAAGGCCCAGGAAGTACAGGCCTTCACGGACCATATAAACACTATAGATGCCAACATTAGCTTCACCAGAGAAGACACCAAGGACAACAGACTGGCATTCCTAGACTGTGAAGTCCTCATTGGGACCGGTGGCAAGCTAGAAATAGGGATCTACAGGAAACCCACACACACAGATCAATATCTGATGTTTGACTCCCACCATCCACTGCAGCACAAACTAGGAGTCATCAGGACATTGTCACACAGAGCAGAAACCATCCCCACCTCCATGGATTCCAAAAAGAATGAAAATCAGCACCTGAGAACAGCCCTGAAGGCCTGTGGATATCCAAATTGGGCCTTCACCAAATCTAAATCTACCAGACCTAAAACAGCGACAGATAGGGCTGAGACTCAGAGTAAACGAAAGAACCTGGTCATTCCCTACATGGCTGGCGTGTCTGAAAAGATAAAACGGATATTTGGCAAACACCACATACCTGTATATTTCAAACCCACCAACACACTGAGACAGAGGCTTGTACACCCCAAAGATCAAACTCCAAAACATAAGAAAAGCAATGTAGTTTATGCAATCCAGTGCAGTGAGGAGTGCTCTGAACTCTACATTGGAGAAACCAAACAACCTATGTACAGGAGGATGGCACAACACAGGAGAAATAACACCACAGGACCAGAGTCAGCAGTTTATCTTCATCTAAAAGAAAAAGGACACTCATTTGAGGACATTAATGTTCACATTTTAGACAGAGAAGATAGGTGGTTTGAGAGAGGGGTCAAGGAATCCATTTATGCCAACTTGGAAAATCCTTCCTTGAATAGAGGTGGGGGCCTCAGGCACAAACTCTCCCCCATCTTCCTCCCCGTGTTGTCTTCTGTGCCTAGGAAGATTAAGACCATTTCAGAAGCTCAACAGCAGCATGGTGTTTTTAACGACCCTCCATTAGATGATAAAAGGACTTAAAAATTACATCTCAATATAACCATGACCTAGCCCCAGGTGTAAGGTCACACAGCTACCTAGGAACATATTTAGGATTCCCTTACCAACTTTGCTCAGACTGAAGAAGCCCCTTGGATAAGGAGCGAAACGTTTCCATTAAGAAAATAGAGATCCAGTTGACATGATTCAAGCTACAGACAGCCTTTCTGAGAGCAAGCCTTGATGTTTTACCCTCCTTGCAACGATAATGGTTGCAGCATCCCACAGTCACATGATCACCATTTGCAACCTTCCGTGCCGGCTTCCTACAGGCAAATTCAATGGGGCAGCTGGCAGGGAGCTTTTGCTCCCGCCACTTTTTCTCCCAAGGAGCCCCCAGGTGTCATGGGGAATTCTATAGTACTCTATAGCGCCCACCCGCAGCACTGTCCTGCCGCTACTCCATAATGCATGCCCACAGCACCTGCCCACCAGTACTCCATAGCGCCTGCCTGTGGCACCCACTCGCCCACCAGTACTCTGCCTGCTTTGCCAGTACTCCGTAACGCACACCCACAGCACCCACCCGCCCACCAGTACATAGCAATTGCCCGTGGCATGTGCTTGCCCACCTGCCTGTACTCTGTAGCACCCGCCCACCCGTACTCCATAGTGCTCACCCATGGCACCCACCCGTAGCTCTCACCTGCCAGCCTGCTTGCCTGGGATGTGGTTTCAGCAGTAATAAGCAAGTGCTTCTGGATTCCTGCCTTTTCCAGCGTCACACTCATGTGAAGGGCTTGCTTAACAACCTGCGTGGTCCTCGCTTAACAACAGCAACGGGACTGCCGGGATTACCATTGCTAAGTGATACAGTCATGTGATGTCGCGCTTTACAACCTCATCACTTAGCAATGGAAATTCTGGTCCCAACTGCTGTTGTAACCTGAGGACTACCTGTAGGAAATAATAGGAGAACCTGTCCATGCAGTGGAAATGCTATTGAGATCATCACACGTGATTTCATACTGCTCCTAATACCAGTGTAGTTTGGAAACTTTCATTCTTCCTTTATTGGCACATTTTATAAGTCATAATGAAAGTTTTCTTCTTGACTTTCCCCTCTCAGATAAGGAATCATTCATTACACATAATGTTGCTAGACTTGGCTGAAGCAACAATTAAAATCCACAAACAGATAGTTAAGGGTACTGGGCATTGGTAAACTCACTGAGAATCCTGCTTATATTTTTATCTTTATTTTATCTTTTTTAATTACTACCTCAATTACTGATAGTCTGCACTCAACCCGGAGACCAATTTCTTTCCAATTTTAACTAGTTACCCTTAAGTGTCATTTCCCCCCCCCCCCCCGCCACAAATTGTTTTTATTTTATTTTATGGAAGCTCACTGTCACTTTTCTGGCAGGTTATGGTTTATAAAGTTTGTCTTAACATACTAATATTTGTGGGGTTCTTAATTTAATATCTAAGTAATTATATTTCATTAATATGCTACTGTTAGCATCTTACTTCTTTTTAGTATCTTAAGGACTGCACTTAAACTCTTTTTACACAGTTCACATATCTATTTTGCCTTTTCCTTTAGTTCCTAATTTTCTTGGTATTTTATAATTTTAGATTTGTATAAAGTATTGATCAATGACTGTAATAAATTAGAACTTGAACTGTGTTAGAAATGGGTGTAATAAAATCTTGGCTTTTCTTATATAAACTTGTAGTCTGCTATGTAACAATAAATTGCTGTTATTAGATTTGTATCCCACCTTTTTTATATATAACTCAAGGCAGCAAAGATACCTAATTCTCCTGCCTCCTATTTTTTTTCCCCACAACAACAACCCAGTGAGGTGGGTTGGTCTGAGAGAGAGTGACTGGCCCAAAGTCACCCAGCCGGCTTTCATGCCTAAGGCGGGACTAGAACTCCCAGACTCCTGGTTTCTAGCCCAGCACCTTTACCACTGCTCCAAACTGGCTGAATAGATAGATTTGAAGTACTTATAAAAGTAAAACCATGTATATATTCAATCAAGAAGTAACTTGTAAAGCTTTAATCTAATAAAAATTAATGAATTAATAAAATATATAGTTAGAATTTAGATGAATGATTACATTTGTAAACTGTAGTGATTTTTAATTGTGAAGATGGTCAGATATAAACACATCAGTGTAGACAGTCAAGAAAATGTTCTTATTTATAATTAATATACTAATTATGTGGTGTCTTCTATGGCAGTTTTTACACATCAGTACATTTGCAGGACATAAATTAGAGAGCTTTTTTTTTTCCTTCCTAAGTGTTTCTTATTCACTCTTTGTTCTTGCCATTGTGTGAGACAAATATAAATGGAATAAATGTAGCATCATAAGCAGCAGAAGTAGTTATGGAAACTTTCATGCCCTATTTCAGTTATAACTTATCCAGCCTTTATCCTTCCAAAGGAAGACAGTGAGTCCTGTGTATAGTTTGCATCTACTACTCTCTAAAAGAACTATACACCCTCTCCTTGTTTAGTCGCAATCCAGCGATTTTGTCCTTAAGCAAAATGGACGCTAAGCAAACACATGACACAGAGAGAGACACTGCAAAGATCACTGGTTGCTACCATCTCATTCAGATAAAATTCTCTCTTACGGTGTCCTGTGCCTGACCCAATTTTTTTCCTTAATTAGTTGTTTGAAACCCTCCAGCTGTCTTGCACTGCTGCCAGAAACTGACCAGACCACATTCAGTTTCACACTGAAGGCTTTTGTTGTCAGGTGCACAAAATTTGGTCATAAATGCACACATTGGTCGGAAAATTAATTTTTTATTACCATTTATTACCATTGTATTTGTGAATGGTCTCTAACTGAGGAAGTCGCTAAACAAGGAGTGGCTGTATGCTGCTCAAATGCACTTAAAACAGTTGAACTATTCTCAGGCAGAAAAGTGGGATGGGGATGTCCTTGAACTTATCTAATTGTACATTAACAACAATTCTGCAGCCTTAATAGAACTGACTGGAAGATAACAGTTTGTCCAATGCCAACCAGTGAATTTCATATTTCAGCAACGATTTTAATTGGTCATCATATCCCAACTAGAATTCCCTGTTTTGACTATCAAGCAGAGAGAGTGTTAAATACCATGATTAAAACAAACAACTGATGCATGACTGTTAAAGATCTGTTTACACAACATTGGATGCCATTTCATTATGCTAATTTTAAAATTCACAGACTTGTGGTAGTAGCACTTGTTTTTTTCAAGCACTCCAGTGTCTCTGCATTTGCTTCACACATACAGTTGTTTTTAGGTAGAAACCCAACATAGCAAATGTGTTTCAAGTAATGATTACATAGCCACTCCATCAGTTTTCTATATTTTATGGATCCTACCTTATTTTTTCTTATTGTCAACTAGGCTGAATGTGCATTGTCTACTTGGAGAGAAAATTGTTAAAACTGATCTCTACTGTGACTTCCCTCACCCATCTCTGCTGCCAAATTTCTGTTAGCTTGTCCTGTTGACTCATTCAGTGTGATCCAGATTCTAAGCATGTGCGCTGTTAATACCATAACCTTTTTTTATTGTAGATTTCCAGTATTTCTGGCCATTGCTGCTACAACAATTTTCTTTATCCAAACCATATCTACCTTGCTTTCACAGTTGTCTGTAACTATTCTGACTATTTGGTTTTACAAATAGTCTTTTGGTCTTTTAAATCGTTTAGGTTTTAGTGTTTCACTGATTTTCTCAAATTTCAGATTTACAGATTAAGAGGTGTGTTTGCGTTTTTCTTAATTCTGCAGGAGGTTTAGAATAATTCAATGTCTTTACTTGTGTTTCCCTAATAATCATTGTGTTTCTCCACCTTGCTTCTCTGTTTTAATATAGGATTCTAAAGTAATTAGTATTCTGCTGCTTTAAAATAGGACAAGTTTACATTCTTGGTTCAGATCAGGAGTTTGCCTCAGTTAAAGAATAGTTGGTAGAGGAAACTGGGAGAATAGGCAATACTTAACCTTTCCCTGAGACTTATGACATCTTTACCTTTTATTTCTCTTTCAACTATATGAGAGAGAGAACACTATTATCAGAAACACATCAAGTCTCAACTGTAGAACCCCATCTCCAATTTATCTTCTTTAAGATTAATTTATTTAGATCAATTTATAGGAGAGCTTCAGTAATTTCACTAAATGTAGCAATATCAAGTGTTGAAGCATTACCTTCTTCATTTGGTATTTAAAATTGATTTATTTCACAGAAAATTGTTTTCTTAAATTTACAGGCCTGGAAACAATAAGAGTGGAAAAGAGCGTTCAGATCCTCAGCATCTGCGTCAAGAAAATTCTGATGCAGTATGGAATGAGCTGGCATATTTTAAAAAAGAACACAAAAAGCTGTCGATTGAAAAGTGAGTTTATTTTATTTTAAAATAAATATACATTTAGCAGTGTGTGGTTGATTTGCTTACCTTCTTCTTGTAGAGTCTTGAAGGCCAAACAGAGAATTCTTTTCAAATCCTAAAAATTAAATCATCTCTCTCTACCAGAAATAGAGAAACAAAACGTTAGCCTTTTCCTACCCCCACTCCATATCCCGCCCTGAAATCAGTGACAATTAGTTTGCCAGCACTAAATGAAACAGTATTGCATGAGCTAGGGATTGTGTTAATTAATGTGGCTCTCATCTGCTGGAGGTGTCGCTCTTCATTAGCCTGTATTTTAAACACTGCCGTGCTTCATTTTTGGAATGAGGTGGTGAGGGGATAACCTAGCCAGCCATCCTTGTTTGATCTCCCTGATACATACGCAATGCAGAATGCCTCAGCTCTCTTGGTTCCTTGCCCTGTCCTGCTAATCCCAGCTGAGCTCATTATGGTGTAGCCTTGCTGCTACTCTTGGAGCCAGAGCTGTCCAAGCTAATTACTGGTAGCAGCCAAGCCGCCTGTTAAGGGTCTGGAGTAGATCTGCTAACATGGTCCTTCATAGTGACCTGCAAAAAGCACCGGGGAGTTGCTCTCTCTTGCTGTGCACAGCCTGTCCTTCGGGTTTAGCGCTGATCCCTTTCACAGCTCTTTTAGCTGTGGCAAGGGTAAAACTTGGGGAAGGAATTCTTACTTTAGAAAACATCCAGTTTGCTTCTTTGATCTTATAATTCATAGACTATTATATTCACCCTGGTAAAGTAAGAAGTTTCCCTTTCATACTAGACAAAAGGAAGTTGGTTGGCATTGCATAATTAGCCTTTTAATGATGTTTTAAAATGTCCTTTGTCAAGTTGATTTTGTAATTTAGCGATGAGCATGCTTGAAACTCTGAACAGTTTTGTGTTCTTTGGAGACATCAGTGTAATTCTCAGGCTTGTGCCTGCATTTTTAAAGCAACCAGGATATTAGCAGAACAGTGGAATTTTAAAGATTGCCATTCACTTGGCTGTTAGAACTACCATAATAAAATTAATTTCTCTTTTTTTAAAGAAACTTTATTAAATTTTCATCATAAAGATAAAATACAAAGAGATAGAAAGATTAAAGAGAGACTAAAGAAAAAAGAGACCAACTAAAAACTGCAGAAATAGAAAGAAGTACAGCAAAAAGAGTGACTTCTGACCTTCTCCAGCACAGATACAAATAAAAAATACATTAACCTCTTACTCTAATTTTAACTATAATAAACATTATTTCTATAATTGATACCAACCTAATCATCAAATCCCAAAATCAAAACTTCATTTTTTTCAGTTACAAGCAAAAGGTCCAAAAGTGGTTTCCAAGTAGAAACAAAGCTAGACAAATTATTTTCTCTGATCAATATAGTCAGTTTCACCATCTCTGCCAGTTACAGTACATTAATTTTATCATCCATTCTTCCACTGTAGGAATTTGTGAATCCTTCCACCTTTGTGCATATAAAAGTCTTGCTGCTGTTATCATATAGAGAAAAAAAATCCCAAATTTTGTTTCTAGCTGTTTATCCATCAAACCTAAAAGGAAAACTTCTGGTTTCAATTGTACATTCATCTTAAGAATCTTTTGAATTGTAATATACTGTATATCTGTTCCCAGTATTTCTTAGCTTTCTTACAAGTCCACCATAAATGATAAAGAGTGCCTTCACCTTGAGAACATTTCCAACATGCATTTGATACTCCCATATACATCTTTGACAACTTATCAGGGGTTAAATACCAACAATACATCATCTTATAAAAAATCTCTTTCAAATTATAATTCAATGTAAATTTCAAACCTTTGTTACACATATTCTCCCATTGATCAAGCATGATATTATATCCAAAATTCTTTGCCCATTTAATCATACAGCCTTTAACATACTCATCCTCCAAGTTCATTTGCAATAATAGTTTGTACATCTTAGCAATAACACACTCATCATTAGTACATAGATACACTTTGAACTGGGTTTTTTCATTCACAAAATTATAAATCATCTTATCCAAATTAAATTGTTCTGTCAATTGTGTATAGGTAAACCAGTGACTAGTATAACCAATTTCCAATTCTTCTCTTGTTTTTAACTTAGGTTCTCCTTCAACAAAGGTTAGTAACTTAGCATAAGTCAACCATGTTGGTTTCACACTCATCCTTGAGGGCCCTGGTTTCCGGCTGCTTAACGCCAGGTCAGTAAACAACAAGCCCCCCCTCATAAGTGATTTAATCACGGAGGAGGGGGCCGACCTGGCGTGTATTACTGAGACCTGGCTGGGCCCAGAGGGAGGGGTAGCCCTCTCAGAAATATGCCCAGCTGGGTTTCAGGTGCGGCACCAGCCGAGACACCGGGGTAGGGGAGGAAGGGTGGCAGTTGTCATTAGAGAGTCTCTAGTGGCCTTCAAGGGCCTTCCTCCACAAGTGTTCGGATGTGAGACCCTGTTTTTCAAATTGGGTTCCCGAGAACAGTTGGGAGTGTTGCTACTGTACCAGCCTCCCTGCTGCGTAGCAACCTCCCTGCCTGAGCTGCTGGAGGCTGTCTCGCGGCTGGCGGTAGAGTTCCCCAGACTTATGGCCCTGGGGGATTTTAACTTGCCGTCCTTGGGGCGTGCCTCGGAAGTGGCTCGGGAGTTCATGGCTACCATGGCAGCCATGGGCCTGTCCCAGATTATTCAGGACCCGACTCGGGACAGTGGACTCACTCTGGATTTGGTTTTCTTATCAGAGCAATGGCAAAGTGACCTGAGGGGAAAGTTAGAATTATCCCTGTTGTCATGGTCAGATCACGCCCTGGTGTCCCTGAGATTCTCTTATGCCGCCCCACTCCGCTGGGAGGCAAGACCTATTCGATTGGTCCTCCCCCGGCGACTTATGGACCCAATGAGGTTACAGAGGGAGCTGGGGGTAATACTCAAGGACCTGCTGCATGGTCCAGTGGAGGCCCTGGCCGCAGCCTGGAATAGGGAGGCAGCCGGGGCCTTGGACAGGACCGCGCCGATGCGACCTCTCCAGCCCCATTCGACCCATCACTCCCCATGGTTTACGGAGGAGCTGAGGGTTTTGGAGAGGGTGAAGAGACGTCTGGAGCGCCGCTGGAGAAAGACGAAGGCGGAATCGGACCGAACACAATCTAGAGCCGCTATTAAGGCCTACTTTGTGGCGGTAAGAGCAGCGAAATGTGAATATTTATCCGCTCTTATTGCATCCACAGAATGCCATCTGACGGCCCTGTTCAAGATTACTCGATCTCTCTTGGGCAAGGTGGAGTCGGTGACCCACCTGCAGGGCCGTGCGGAAGAGTTTTCTTAGCATCTGCAGGATAAAATCGTTCAGATTCGGTCTAAGTTGGACTCCAGGCGTGAAATGCGGTCTGGGGAGATGCCAGGAGAGCAGCCTTGCCTTGTTATCTGGGAACGGTTTGATCCTGTTGGGCCTGAGGAAGTGGACAGGATCCTCCGAACTGTAAATCCCACCACATGCCATCTAGACCCGTGCCCTTCCTGGCTGGTAAAATCTGCCAGGGAGGTGACTTGCGGGTGGGTCCAGGCGATGGTTAATACATCCCTGATGGAGGGGGTGTTCCCAACTGCCTTTAAGTAGGCATTGGTGCACCCCCTCCTCAAGAAACCATCCCTGGACCCTACCATCCTGGACAATTAGTCTCCCACCTTCCCTTCTTGGGAAAGGTGGTTGAGAAAGTGGTGGCGTTACAACTTCAGAGGATTCTGGATGAAGCGGATTATCTAGACCCCTTCCAGTCAGGTTTCAGGCCAGGATATGGGACGGAGACTGCATTGGTCGCACTTATGGATGATCTCTGGCGGGAGCGGGATGGAGGCAGTGCATCCATCCTGGCTCTCTTGGACCTCTCAGCGGCTTTCGATACCATCGACCATGGTATCCTTTTGGGTTGGCTTAGGGAGTTGGGGGTGGGCGGTGTAGTTTTGTGCTGGTTCACCTCCTTCCTCTGGGGCCGTTCCCAGTCGGTGGTGATAGGGAAGGAGAGATCCGGCCCGCGGCCTCTCTTATGTGGGGTACCGCAGGGTTCGGTTCTCTCTCCTCTCCTATTCAACATCTACATGAAACCGCTGGGTGAGATCATCCGACACCACGGGATGAGGTATCATCAATATACTGATGATACTCAATTGTATATCACCATCCCAGGTGAAGTAAGTGATGCGGTAGCCGCCCTGTCTCAGTGCCTGGGGGCTGTGGGGGCCTGGATGGGGAACAACAGCCTTCAACTGAACCCTGGCAAGACCGAGTGGCTGTGGATTGATGGCTTAGCGTTATCTGGGAAGTTGTCATCTTTGGTTCTGGATGGGGTAGCACTGCCCCATTCGGAGCCGGTGCGGAACTTGCTGGTCCTTCTAGACTCACAACTCCTGTTGAAAGATCAGGTGGCAGTCGTGGCTAGGAGGGCCTTTGCACAGCTTCGGCTTGTGCGCCAGTTGCGCCCCTTCCTGGATCGTGATGTCCTCCGAACGGTCACTCATGCTCTTGTCATCTCCCACATAGACTATTGCAATGCGCTCTACATGGGGCTACCCTTGAAGACTATCCAGAAGCTACAGCTGGTACAGAATGTGGCCGCGCGAGCAATTTTGGGTGCACCAAGATCAGCACATATAAGACCTTTGCTCCGTGAGCTGCATTGGGTGCCGGTTTGCTTCCGGGTCCAATTCAAGGTGTTGGTTATCACCTTTAAAGCCCTACATGGCAAGGGGCCAGGATACCTGAGGGACTGTCTTATCCCCATATCATCGACCCGCCCCACCCGATCATTCAGGGAGGGCCTGCTACGGACCCCATCAATAAGGGAATTTCATCTAGTGGGGTCCAGGAGACGGGCCTTCTCTGTAGTGGCACCCGCCCTTTGGAATATCCTGCCCCCAGATTTGAGGCAGGTTCCCTCCCTCCCGACCTTTAGGAAAGAGCTGAAAACCTGGTTTTGCCACCTAGCATGGGAAGGGGAAAGTAACAGTTCCTCATGGGGGTGGTTAATTCCATAATGTCCTTCCTTTTAGTTAAAACTAATTCACCAAATTTGGATTTTATATTTATTTAGATTGTACTAATTAAATTGTAAGTTTATATTCTTATTTTAAACTTGTTTTTATTGTAAACCGCCCAGAGTTCCCCGTTGGGAGAGATGGGCGGTCATATAAATTAAATAAATAAATAAATCTCGCTTCTGAAAAAAGCTTCTTGGGGAGATAACCATAAAGGAACTTTAGGAGACAATCTTGCTTTATAGTTATTCCAAACTCTCAGTACGGCACATCTAATAAAATGATTTTTAAAATCCATATTAACCTTAGCTTTCTCATACTATAAATAGCCATGCCACCCAAATCTTAAGTCATGACCTTCCAACTCTAATAACTTCTTGTTTCTCAAAGTCACCCACTCCTTCATCCATAATAAACAACAGGCATCAAAATACAATTTCAAATCAGGAAGTCCTAACCCCCCTCGTTCCTTAACATCTTATAACAATTTGTACTTAATTCTTGATCTTTTACCTTGCCATATAAACTTAGAAATATGTTTTTGCCATTGCTTAAATGGTACATCTGTTGTCAATATTGGTATTGTCTGAAATAAAAATAACATCCTGGGTAAAACATTCATCTTAATCACCAAGATCCTTCCCAACAATAATTGAAGTTTACCCCACCTCAGTAAATCTTTTTTAACATCATTCCATACCTTAACATAATTATTCTGAAACAACATACAATTTATGTTTGACAATGTAACTCCCAAATATTTAACCTTTTCCCCAATTTTAAAACCAGTCTTGTTCATCAATATCTCTTGATCTTGTATAGTCATGTTTTTAACCAACATCTTTGTTTTTTGTTTATTTATTTTAAAACCAGCTAATGTCCCAAAGTCTTTCAATTTCTTCATCAAATATTCAATAAGGCTCTTGTAGGTCAAAACTAAGTCATCAGCAAAAGCCCTCAGCTTGTAAACTTCTTTTTTAACCTTCAAGTCCTTTATCTTTTCATCTTGTCTAATAACTATTTAACACTTCCAGGACTAAAATAAAAAGTAAAGGGGACAAAGGACATCCTTGTCTTGTCCCTTTCTGTATCTCACATGGTTTGGTTAAATCACCATTAACAATAATATGTACCTGTTGAGTTTGTTTCTTTTTTTAATCTGTTCACTCGTGTCCGATTCTCGGAGACTGCCTGGACAAATCCATGCAGTTTTCTTGGCAAGGTTTTTCAGAAGTGGTTTGCCATTGCCTCCTTCCTAGGGCTGAGAGAAAGTGACTGGCCCAAGGTCTCCCAGCTGGCTTTGTGCCTAAGGCGGGACTAGAACTCATGGTCTCCCAGTTTCTAGCCTGATGTCTTAACCACTACACCAAACTGGCTCTCTGTTGAGGTGTATATATTGACTTAATTCCTTGGATAACGTTTTCCCCAAAGTCCTTATCTTCCAAAACTTTAAAGTTCAAATTCAGCTCCTGAACTGAGGCTGGACTCACCGCATCTGACCTAGCCCCCACAGCCCAAAATGCCACCCAGAGGCAAGAAAAGAATCCGGACCATCCCTGGTAATGACACCGGGATCCACAAATCAACCAAAACAAAGAAACAGATAAGAATTGACTCCTATCTTCCCACCACAGAGACGACGACCAAAAATGTGAGCAACAGAGCTTCAGCTTCAGGAACCCAATCTCAAATGCCAAATGCAGCAATAGCAACACTGGCCTCCTCCCTGACCCTCAAACTGTCCAGCCCAGAACACTCTCCAGAGCAGGGAGGCAACGGAGATAACTTATTGGGACATCTACCCTGCTCCCCCTCCTCCACAATTATATCACTCAACCCTGTCATGAGATCTGTCTACTGTCGGCAGAAACTATGATTCTCATTCTGCAACGGCTAAATGATATTGAAAACAAAGTGGACAATTTGCAAAAATCCCTAGAACAGAATCCCCCCTGGGGCAATCAAGGGGTTAACAAGGCAGCTTGCCACACTGGCAATCCGGAAGCAAACTATTTAACTTCCGCAAAACAGCAAGAACCAGCTGTTAGCTATCAGCGTGTACTACAAAAATCAAAAATTTTCCTTCAAATTCACCAGAATCCTTACAAATGGAACACCAGAACCCATATTTTGATGTCTTTAAGTCAATTATTAGGCTACCAAAATAGATCAATTGATCTGAAAGAATTTTACTATTTGCCAAAACAAGGATACGCTATGCGTATCCTTCTGACTTTTCACAGCCCTGTGATTCCCAATAAACTGGCTCAAATGGATTTACAAAGATACGGCATCAAATCCACTAGGGTCTTTAAATATTTATTAGTCTGTGACCTTATCACTGGAAAGGAGCACGACCCTGCAATTAGACATCATAAATCTGCCGATAACAAGGTAGACAGACAAACAGCCACAGAACAGAGTAATCTGAGGAATTTGAAGCTCAAATTAGCAGAGTTTAAAAGTATAATTCTGTCACACACTCCCAGTGCTGGAAGCGCTGCTTCACTGAGCCCATACCCGAACTCAATGACTCGCAGGAAACTATCAGTACACTACACTGATTTTTCTGAAAGCGATTCTGACAGTGACCTCACACCAGCAACAACTAAAGAACAGAGCAAACCTCAGTCTGGAGATATAACCCCATTTACTCCCCAGTATGTGGAGCCTCTCCAGTCACAGAAGGAGCCTGAATCACAGGAGAAATAGCTTCCCTCACCCCCCTCCTCATTGGACAAAAGCAAGGATGTACCCCCTACCAAAGAAGTGGAATCCCTGCTTGCCAGCGACCCATTTTCTTTTCCTTAAAATCCTAATAGGGATTTCTTTTAAAACAATTATATCCACATTGTCAATTTTTAATCTTTCATCAAAATGACATTGCAGAACTTGATCCCTTGTTCTTTTCCTTACAAAATGAACCAGAACATCTCTTGGTTTCTTATTCATTGTTGCATATCTTGAATTTATACGAAAAACTTTATCCAACTCCTCCTCCCATCTTTTCTTCTTCCCATCTTCGTAGCTTTGCCAATGCTTGAGATATCTTTTTCCTTACAGTATATCCTCATAAATCTTTTCTGGAACCTCCCGCAGTCTTAAACAGAATTCCTTTCCCTTAGCTCAAGCAATGCAATCTTGTCCAATACTCTTTCTATCTCCAGGTCTCTGGTCTCCATCTTATTTTTTAAAGATTCCACTCTGTCATTTGCTTGTTTAACATCTCCAACAATCTTTTCCAGCTTATCATCCAATCCCTTTTCCAAATCTACAAATTTATTCTCTCTGGATAGGGTAACTTTAGCAGTAAACTCAAAAATCAATTTGAAAAATTCGGTATCTCCAAATCCACACCTTTGTACTCTTCTCATTGCCATGGTCCATAGCTCCCTATAGCAGAGCTTTCCAAACTGTGTGTCGCGACACAAAAGTGTGTCGCCACACACAGAGTGGTGTGTCGCCACACCACCCGGAAGCGGCGGCATGTGCACGGTGGCAGCCGCTGCCACCGTGCACACGCGCGCCACCGCACGCCCCCCCGCGCAGCCGCATGCCCCCTGTGCCGCCGCCATGCGCGCGCCGCCGCACGCTCCCGTGCCGCGCATGCGCGTGCCGCCACACACCCTTCTATGTCGCCGCCGCCGCGGCACTTTGGAAAGCCCTGCCCTATAGTGTCCCAAAGTACAAAATACAGGCAAAAAAAAATGCTCCAAGAGTGAAAGTTTAAAAAAAAAACTCAAAAGGAACAGGGGAAAGTTCTCCAATTACTATTGTTTACACATCCAAGCCAATCAGCACAGTGGAAAGTTATATGAAGAGGCAACTTTCCCACAGGAAAAGCAGGATAACAAATTCCGGCTCACCAATACAGATTCGTCAAAAAATAAAACTTTAATAATCCATAAAAATTATTTTGCTTATTAAAAAAAACAACCAATAGTCCCAGTTGCAGTCTTTTTGCTGAGTGTACAAATCACAAATTCCCAAACCAACACGTAAAAAAAAAAATCCCCAAAAATAACAAATATCTCCAAGAAAGCCTGGAGCACTGAAGGAAGCCTCCCTTAGATTAAGAAATAGATAATAAAGTGTCTTAGAAATGGGGTGGTCGGTTCTAGAGTCCATTTCACCGGATTTCATGCAGTCTTGAAAAAGGTAACAGCCCCGCCTCCCAGCCACTCCACTCACCAGTCGATCGCTGAAATTCCGTTTTGCGATCCACCCATGAGGAACAGCCATCCGGAGGACAAGTGGGATGATTTCCCGGATTCTCCTTTGTTCTGGAGAATACTTCCACTTGAGGAGGAGAGGTGCTCAAGCCGCCATTATCCCCACCGGAAGTCATAATAAAATTAATTTAATAACATCATATGTTTTGCTTTTGTGTCGATTATGATAATGCCAAATCATTATATTTTCCAACAAATATATTTTTTTGGAAAATATAATGATTTGGCATTGGAAGTTTTGATCACTCTTAACTTCCTAAATAGCAAGAAGAACCCTGAAGTAATAAATAACATCTAAGTCATCCATCCTCATCTGGTGCCTTCCAGAAGGATTAGGACTACGAATCTCAGTTAAACTTTTTTTTTAAGGATTGAAGGAAATTCACCCAGTGATTTCAATAAAACCTGCCAGTCTGAAGGTTCTCAATCTTTAAAAAAAACAGCCAAAGGGGAAAAAAATCCAGACTGATTAAGAGATGAGCTTCGGTCAAACTTAAAGTCCATATAGGCGACATAAGCAAAATGAAATCCTGCGGCTCCCAGCCGATGGCAAAAACACAGTTCCTGCTGTCTGCTCACAAAAAAATAGCTGTACGTAGTACATATGGGTAATATTGCAATCTCTCAATTTCTCCAGAGAGATTTCAGCAGCCCGAATCCCATGTTCGGGCACCGTTTTTGGCCTCAATGTGTTCCTCTATTTTGGAGGAATGTCAGTTCTCCATAATGGCTCACCAGAAGTGCTTTCTGGGTCTTTTTGATGCATCTACCGTATCTGGCTGTCTGACTTTTTGCAGCCTAGATCTGGTAACACTACTCAAAATATTATAAATTACTGTATTTCCCATGAAGATTTTGAATGATCAGTGTCCCGACTGAAAAAGAAATGACTATATTTTTTGATAACGGACATATTGCTTTGGAGATTTCAATAACACCTGCTAATACATTGTCTCAGACGTATTTTATCCAACTTGAACTTCGATCGCTATTTTTTAATATAACTTTATTAAGATTTTAATAAAGATAAAAACAAACAGAAACTAATATTTAGAATAAAGAAAAGAAAGAGAAAGCCAAAAGTGTAGAAAAAAGAAAGAAAATATAAAGAAGTAGCTTCTGATTTTCTTTACAGCAGTTATAAGTATAAATTAACTCTTACTCTATGGTTACAGCATAACTTTCATTTTTTCTGTCATCTATTTTTTCTTAATCTTCAAAACCATGTATCATAAATTCATTTTTTTCTCTTTCACACAAAATGTCTATAAGGAGTTTCCAGTCAGCAATAAATTTTGATAATGTCTTATCTCAGATCAAAGAAGTTGTGGGTAATGCCGAATATTTCCACCTTTGTGCATATAATAATCTTGCTGCAGTTATCATGTATAAAAACAAAGTTCCATGACTTTTTTCCAACTGTTAACTTGATCACTATTTTGAATGGAAAAGCTGCATGATATTAATATCTATTAAATTTTTCAAAGATTTATCCTTAATCTTTCATGGGAAAGAAGCTCTAAATGCATTGATCCTAAATTTAGGATTTCTTCCGAACTGTTTTTTAGCTATGGAGTAAAATATTGTAAGCTTTGATTTACCGGACTAATGTGTACACCGAAGCAGAATGTCAGTTATATCTAAATGGGATTTTACTCATACTTACTTTGCTAAACCAGGTCCATTAAATTGGGGTTTTATTGTACTCTTACTGAGCTAATTGACAGTTCCTTCTTTGGCACTGGAGTCAGATAATTTCTATCATCATTTTAGCCTTTTTTGTTATATATCTTCAATAGATTTTACAAAGTGCAATTTAGACTGTGTGTGTGTGCGTGCACGCCTTATGTTCTTAGAACAGTATCTTAGATGCTTATCTAGGGGTTTCTAAAAACTATTATCTTCAGTACTACAGCAATTGTAAATGAACTTTGCAGTGTACGGAATCTCTTCAGAACTGATAATGCCATATCTTTGGCATCTATATTCTGAAATATTATTAGTCTGTACTGTGCCTATTTCGAGAAGTGCTGAGGCAAGGGAGCATTCTTAATAAAACCACTGTGTACTTATATCCTTTTGGTAGCTACTGAGCCCTTTGAAAAGGTATGTGGTTCAAATTTCCATTCCAGGGTCACTATAAAACAAATGCTTTTATAACCGCTCAATATCACATCTCAAGGTGTTGTGTCCCAACAAGGAGGAAGGGGAAGCCTATTTTCTTCCAATAAACACACTGAAAAGTTCTCACTCATAGTTCTGATACTGATCAGATTTTTCTATTGAATTTAAATTGTCTGTCTGACTTGGCATTATAATTACCATGTAAGTTTATATAAGGGGGGCGTGGTGGCTCAGCGGGTAAGACGCCAGGCTTGTCGATCAGAAGATCACAAGTTCGGAGGTTCGAATCCCTAGCCCGGCGTGACAGAGTGAGCTCCAACACTAGCTCCAGCTCTTGCCAACCTAGCAATTCAAAAGCATGCAAATGCAAGTAGATGAATAGGTACCACTTCGGTGGGTAGGTAACAGCATTCCGTGCGCGTCATGCGGCCACATGACCATGGAAGCGTCTTCGGACTACGCTGGCTCTTCGGCTAACAAACGGAGATGAGCACCGGCCCCTAGAGTCGGATATGACTGCACAACTGTGCGGGGGGAACCTTTACCTTTACCTTAAGTTTATATAGTAATTTCTACAGTTAATTAAAGATACTGGAAACAGCATAATTCTTTTGTGCTTGTACCTGCCAGTGGTGGCAATATGCATGTTAAAAAAAAGAAGATCTTCTTGGTATGTCTTTATTTGAGGTCATAAATGCAAATAACATGACCATTATAATGTTTTTATTTGACAAATCATGCTTTTATGCCCAGCTAGCCTCTATCTTAAGCCCAGTTCCCACTTTTTACCTTTAATCAAGCAGTGCTACCTATCATAGAGTGCATGTCCTAGCAATGAGAAAATGAATTAATATGTGATGTGATAAATGTGATGTTAAGTAACAAGATACAAGAAATGCAAGCAGTAAAAAAAGTGATTTGTTTTGTTTATGTAGCATCTTTCTTTGCCTGGGACGGATGGGCTGGGTCAGCTCACTGAATGAGAAGAGACAAAGCATCCCTTAATAATTTCTCTTCAACCATGTCATGTTTCTCCCAACCATTGTTCCAAGAATACAGAGAAAAGAATATGAGAATTATTATTAAGAAGTTATATCAATTACATTACCAAAATTAAAATTCTGCCAAAATCCTTTCTGTTGCTAACTGTTGCCTTCATTTATCTCAAGGTGTACATGCACCTATTTACTTAAGCATGATCTTAAAGGAAAGCTGCTATGGATGAGCCTGGAATTTTAATTTGGGGGAAAATGTAGTGTGGAAAGGGAGCTTTTCTTTTATTGGATCTTCTGGCTGATGATCAATATGAGAAATATTTGGGACCAGGGAAGAAAAACTGCTGTTGCTGTGATTGATTTTGTAATGTTATTGTGCTTTTAGATTTGCCAAATGTTCTTGTGGGTCTGGCAGGGATAAGTCTCCTATGAAAGAGTTTATGTACAAATGAGGAAATCATTGTCTAAATACAAACTGTTTCGCAGAGGTTACTAGAGATAGATATAAAATTCTTTTTTTTAATAATTCTAACTACCATTAAACAGTAAGAGATTTTGAGTTTTTGTCACTCCTACTTCTTGGTCTTAAGTGGATTAAGGCATGCTGCAGAGTAACTCTTTTGTCAAATTGAAGTCATGAGTAGTATTTTTCACATAGAATTTGTGGTTGTGAGATCTTACTTATATGATTTATTAGTAACTCACTCAAAGGGAACTAAGGTTAAATGTTAATGTAGCAATAAAATGTAAACTCTCCTTTTGTGCTTTAGTTTTGATTAGAACCCACTGAGGCTTGATTCAAATGTTATCTTTGCAATATTGGAGTAGTTTCAATGTGGTTTGTACCTACATTGTTCTGATGCCTGCCAAAAAACATCAGGTGAGCAATTGCTCCAACAATGATTGCTTTCCATACTGCCATCATCATACACTATGCAGAGAATACTATATTTAAATAGCCTTTAAAGAGGTAATACAGTTAATCTCCAGATATGTTTTGTGCAGATTTAAATTTGATTCTTTTGTTATTTTACCTCATAGTCACATGATGAACCATGAAAAATCATGCCCCCGTTGGATTTCTCATTAATTAATTTAGTTTGAGTAAGATCTTGCTTATAACCTGCTGCAGTGTTTGTTCATCCCATTTCTGCGTTCTCATTCCTTGGCCATCAAACATAGGGCAGGAGTAGGAAAAGGCCATCTTACAGGACCTAAAAGATAGACCTTCTCTGTGGTTGTGCCGAAGAGACAGACCTTATCTGTGGATGTGACTTCTCCTAGAAGTCTGGCCCTGATCCTATTGTGTTTTCACAAAACTTTAAAGACCTGGCTCTTTCAATAGGCCCTGGAGCAGGATAGGACTGATACAGTCCCTAGAATGTTTACATTCATATTTTATTATTACCAGATCTTGTTTTATTCTACTGTGATGTGCTGTGAAATTATGTCCTCCAAGTCTTGAGAGATAATAATTTCCTTCACTCCTGAACATTGACTTTACATCTCAAAATGAAAATAATTTTCTAAGAATCTGCTACAGATTCTCCTCCCTTCTCCCCAATAGAAATATTGACTCTTTTGTATCACTGAATTGGGATATATCCTTCTGTTCTATATCTATTTTCCATATTAGTCTGATTATATAAATCTATTGCATTAATCAGACTTAGTATCAGTTTTGATTCTGTTTAGATTTTTGTAGCATGTGTCTTATTTGACTTTTTTGGCATTCTTTCTGTAGAACACTAAATTCTTTATGTGTATTTCTAGACTGAATTTAGAGGAGGAACTAGATCGGATGAAAGTACATGTCTCTAGAGATAAAACTACAATACTAGAATTGAATATGTGTCTGCAGCAAGAGAGAGAAGGTAAGTTTGATTCAGCCATCATGACAATCTACAGGTAGTCCTTGCTTAATGTACACTCATTCAGCGACTATTTGAAGTTACAACAGCACCAAATGAGGGGTACTTATGACAGGTCCTTGTAGTTGTGGCCATTGTAGCGTCCATGCAGTCATGTGATCGCGATTCAGGTGACCGGCTCACAATTATGATGGTTGAAGCATCCCACGGTCACGTGATCGCCATTTGCGACCTTCACTGCTGGCTTCCAACAAGCAAGTCAATGGGGAAACAGCAGGTGGTCACAAATGGTGACCGCGGGACACTGCAACTGCATGGGTTTTGCCTAACAACGGCAACTGCGACCGCTGGAACTGTTGTCATAAGTTGGCATGGTCACATGACATCATGTCTTATGACTGCATTGCTTAGTGACAGAGTTCCCAGTCCCAATTACCAATTAAGCGAGGACTACTTGTATGCATTGAGGTAAGTCTCTAGGTGCTATTCATATGGATTGCATACGAAAAATTATTATAAAGTCTATAATCCAAATTATTAACACAGCAGTTATTTTACAGGGGCGTGGTGGCTCAGCGGGTAAGACGAATTCGAAAGCATGCAAATGCAAGTAGATTAATAGGTACCACTTTGGTGGGAAGGTAACAGCGTTCCGCGCAAGTCATGCGGCCACATGACCGTGGAAGCGTCTTCGGACAACGCTGGCTCTTCAGCTAACAAACGGAGATGAGCACTGGCCCCTAGAGTCAGACACAACTGCACAACTGTGCGGGGGGAACCTTTACCTTTTTAGTTATTTTACAGTTCACATTCGTAGTTTCATTTGCTTTTTGTAATAACACTTTTTGATCCCTTCAGATGAATGAAGAAACAATATTCTTCAGAACATCTTTCACTTTCATAATTGATTCATTATTCTGGTTATTATATTAAACTTGTCCCTTGCAAGGGAGATGGGCGGGGAATAAATTGAAATAATAAATAAATAAACTAAATCACACTGGTCCTATAAATGTTAAGCTGGCAGCTCATATTTTTCCTTAGTAACTATAATTGAAGATTATAAAACCAGACTTACGTTTGTGTCTGACTAGCACTTTTTTGGGTCTTGCTGCCACAGGCAAGAGTCAGTATTAATAATACAAAAATATGTGATGTTTTTAAGTGATATAATACCATGAAATCACAAATTCAAGTGGTCTGATATGTATTTGGGGAGATAGCATAACATAAGGACCTTTTTTAAAAGTGGTCCTCCTTGTATTAAACAGGACCATATTGTTATCTAGCTCCAGAAGGAAAGGCCTCAGGGAACTGGAGGGGTAGGGGGGGAAATTGTCTTGAATTACAGGGCTAGCTAGAACATTTCGCAGCAGCATTCCTCCAAAAAGTTGGGGATGTTGTTGATGATGTTATGTGGTGTGCATTCTGGCAGATAAAATTTATATTGTTTTGTTTGACTGAAATGAACATTTTAATGAGTCTCACTGTTGTCTGTTACATTTTGAATCCCTAACATTCTGGATCATGGAAAAATATTAAGATCCCTTTTCAATTATTTTTAGTCTACCTAAAATATAGAGTATGTTAGATATAGTAGTTGTATATAATTCATATATCTAATTCTGTTATATGATTAACATTGAGTGCTTTGATCAGTTTATTATTAAAAACTAAAAGAAAATATCTGAAAAGTAAATGTAGATGTAAAAGCTACAATTGATATTCAAATGAGTGAATATTTTGAAAAAGATTAAAAGTATAAGATAGAAAATGTATGTAGTACCACTGTGCTGAGGGACTATGCTTGGCACTAACATGGGTGAAAATAAATTCATATCAAGGTAAAGGTACATATTCCCCAGCTGCACAATTTTCCCCCACTTCTGTTATCTTTAGAGTATTGCTCCATTTATTTCTCGAACACAGAAGTTTTAATTAGGCATGACAAGTTCCAAAGACAAAAGACAGGGCTAATTCAGTCTAACAAACTTGTTAGTCACTGTTTATGCCAAGATGATTGCTAACCTTCAGAGAGTAGCATGTTTTTCTTCCACTTCTGCTTTGTTTGTAAATTGAAAATCATACCTGACCTACTCTGTCTACTTATAATGCTGAATGGGGCAGTTAAAGGAAATGTTTACCCCATATTTATTGATATATTTTATAAGGAATATTATTTCCTAATATTTACAGCTTCTGAGCAATTTTGATATAATTAGTTTCCTTTATATAACCTACTTAAAATTTCTCTATTGTTAGTTGTTGAGCATTTTATGACAGGCAGCTAAATATGTGAACTGACTTCATTGGAAAATATTGGAGCAACTTTTGGACAGGCTGCAGATTTGATGGTGCAGTCCTTAAGGCAGGGCTTTCCAAAGTTTTCCCGCGGTGACACACCAACCGCCGTTGGTGTGTCGCCGTGGGAAAACCTGGAAGTGCCGCCTTTGCGGCAGCGCGTAAAAACCCAGAAGCGCTGCTGCCGCTTTCAGGTTTTTGCGAGCTGCCGTTGGTGTGTCGCTGTGGGAAAACCCGGAAGCGCTGATGATGATCAGCGCTTCCGGGTTGTGTGGCGACACACCAGACTGTGTGTGGCAACACACTTTTGTGTCGCGACACACAGTTTGGAAAGCTCTGCCTTAAGGGATAAAACTCAGGGCAAGGTATTTGTGGATGAATGGCTTTTCACTTGATCCTGACAATTTCTAGTAGATAATTAATTGGAATGACTTATGAAAAGTGTTAGAACTATATCAGAAAGGATTTTCATACAGCAGTTAAGTTTTCGAGCAATTATCGTTTTGTAGAGTTCATATTTCAGACTATATCCTTTTTTGAACATAATGGCTAATCCATTACACAAGCCAATTTTGAGATGTCAAGATTGGAGCTAGACTGGGGAGGAGTAGCCTGTGACATTGCCAAGGGTTCAAAGCGATGTATAGAATTATAGGTCACCAGTTGATTTTTTTCTTTTGAGGTTTCAATTGTTTTAAATTTCTAACATTTAGTGGAATGAATATGTGATTTATTCTGTAAAGCATATATTTCATCTTACAAAAACAAGTTAAAATTCTGTCCATTATAAGTGGTCCATAAAGTTTTGTTTGCTTTGTTCACCACGCACTCTGATCCTCCTGAGAGGGGATAAGATCAGAGAACAAAACTACAGGTGACTAAGTAGATATAAAGTTAGTGAGTTCTCTTTCCGTGGCACACAGGAATGATCTAAAAAAGTATGAAGATGCAAATAGAAGTATAGCATCTTTAACCTATAGATCTATTGTGCCTTTGAAAAGCTGGAGAAAAATCATGGTGATGCTACAAGAATTATATAGCATAGGATTTTTTAAAAAGTCACTGATTTGAGACTGACCAGATGGCTTGACAAGAAAATAGACTACAATATTCTTGGTTAATGAACTCATTTCTTTAAAATGCCTTAGTATTGTTTTACTGGAATATTAGGTGTCACAATGTATTATTTATTCTTCCTTCAAGAGCTGCTCTTTAAACTTGGTGAAGAAGATGGGGTCAACAACAGTACTCCTAAGAAGAATGTGAAAGAAATATCAGCACAGACATTAAAGAAGGTATCCTAATCTGTAAGATATTGAGTTCAGCAAGTTAAATCTCAATTTCAGTGTAAGGGATCATATGTTAAAAGACAGAACTGATGAATATAAGCCATGTGTTCTTTTTTTAATTACTACTCATAATTCAAAATAATTCTAACTGTCAAAATTGCGTCAGAAATCAATGCTTATAGAATGTGTATTTGTGTGTATGAATATGTGTAGAGAAAAAGAAATTTTAAAAAAGGTTTAAAAAACAATGAAGGGAGAAGGCAATTTAGAAAGGCAGTTTGATGACATAAAAGGATATTTTTTATTTTTATAGCTGTAATCGTTTTTTTGTAAGCCTTAATTTGCTTTATGGTAAAACACATTAAAGACCATACCTGGTGACTTTTGGAGAGGGGACTTGGCAGCATTAATTATTTTAGAACGCTAGCTCCCTTATTTCCATGCATTACTTAAGTTGATAGAGTAAATTACTAGCTTATCAGGTACATATATTCAAAAGGAGTGGAATTAAAGGAGAGACTGACATTAAGCTCTATCTATAGGTAGTCCTAATTTAGCAACCACAATTGGGACTGGCAACTCAGTCATTAAGTGGTTGCTAAATGAAATCACAACTGTGCTTATGATCTTTCTTCAGCTTTCCTTTGCTTTACAGACCTGCAGCAGTTGTAAATGCAAGGACGGGTGGCAAAGTTACTTTTTCATCACTGTCGTAACTGCGAATGGTTGCTAAATGAGGCTACCTGTGCTAACATATTGGAGGAGATGGGGACAGCCTTCAGGTCAGATTTACTGTAGCTCCCTGTCCCTATACAGGTAATCCTTGCTTAATGGTCCTAATTGGGACCGGAATTTCCATCTCTAAGTGAAGCGGTCATTCAGCAAAACATCATGTGACCATGTCACTTAACGATGACAGTTCCAGCAGCCGCAGTTGCAGTCATTAAGCGAGGACCACATGGTCATTTGGTGAGGACCTCACACTTCTCCTGCCCTACATGAACTGCCTCCACCTCAACTCTCCCCACCAGCCTATCTCCCCCCCCCATCTCTGCCCTTTTGGCTCCCCTACGCAGCATGGCCTAGATCAGGGGTGGGCAACATCAGGCCCACGGGCCGTATAAGGCCCGCGGGGCTCCCGCCCACAAACCCCACCCCCCAGTGCTTGTGATTGGCTCCCGCCCGCAAACTCCGGCCCCCGGCCTGTGGAAATCCCAGAAACCCCACCCCCCACCCCCCCGGTCCCCGGTTATAAATATCCAAATGGCCCTTGGTAGAAAAAAGGTTCCCCACCCCTGGCCTAGATGAAGAAGCCACTGTATCTTGCTGCCATTGCCTACCCACTGCCACACACACCCCGCTTCCCCCGCCCCCCAGCTGACATTTCTTGTCTTCCTCCTCCTCCTTGGCATCCACCTTGCCTCCTCTCCACTGGGCTCGCCAATGCCAGCTAGCCTCAAGCGCCACAGGAAGGGGGCTCTGTTGGCAGTGGGCTTGCCCTTGCCAACACTGCCATCTACCTGCTGTTGAATTGGAAGTAGTTTGCACAGGGCAGAAGAATGTGACTGCGGGGCGCTGCAACAGTCATAAATGCGGGCTGGTTGCCAAGGGCCCAAATTTTGATCACATGACCACAGGGATGCTGCAACGGTCGTAAGTGTGAAGACTGGTCATGGGTCTATTTTTTCAGTGCAGTTGTAATTTTGAATGGTCACTGAACGAATGAATGTAACTTGAGGACTACCTGTACATGTGTGTGACTTTACAATAAAAAAATATGTACAGTACACATTTAATCCTCTCATTGATTTTGTGTGTATAGATTTAAAATAATTTTACTGATTAACAGATGTTCAGGGATACATGGCAAGAGAATGGCTAGTGTACAATGAAAGAAAATGAATGAAATCATCAGAAATTTCCTAGTGAGCAATTAAGTATCTACATGAGTATTTCCTACTGTTTCTCATCATCCATCTACCCTTCCACAAATTAGATAATTTTGTCCCATCTCTATTGGAAGAGATTAGGCTATTGAACCATTTCAGATGTAGAAACGTGGGAGAACAAATTTTAACTCAGAATGAGTTATGTAATTATTGAAACCCTGACCGAGTCACCATTCTGTAGTTGGCTCCATTCAAACTAATGATTGTGCAGAAAAACAGATGTGCACTTTCTCAGAGTTGGATCATTCTTACTCTTCATATTCTAAACATACGGTTTTATGAATATAAACATAAAGTGTACCTCACTTTAAATGTGGGGAACACTGCATAATTCTGTCCTTATTTTGCACTGTAATAATAATTAGGATCAGGTCTTAGAAACCTGAAGGTCCAGGGGGGAAAAAGGGAGAAAAAAACTGTTGTTTTTTCCTTCCATTAGATTTTCACATCAATAGAAGAGGTATTAGTAGTTTGCTCAAGTAGAGCAGTTTGTTAACAGCTGCTTTTTAAGGGGCTGTGTTTTAACCTATGTTTTATTTCCTATAAAAATAATCCTGAAAAAGTATTTCTGCGTATCATCCCTTTATTTATTTATTTATTTATTTATTTATTTATTTATCAAATTTCGTCACCGCCCATCTCCCCCAAAAGAGGGACTCTGGGCGGTTTACAATAAAGTTTAAAAAATTAAGGTAAAGGTAAAGGTTCCCCCCACACATTTGTGCAGTCGTGTCAGACTCTAGAATACAATAAAAACAGGATATATTACATAATAAATAAATATAGAATATAATATATTTCTTAAGCATAGAATATAATATATTTCTTGAGCAACTTAATTGAAGTTTTAAAAAGTATGCCAGAACTGAATAGAAAAGATCATGGATGGATGGATGGATGGATGGATGGATGGATGGATGGATGGATGGATGGAACACACACACACACACACACACACACACACACACACACACACCAACTCAAGGTGGTGAACATACCTGATATTCCTGCCTATTTTCTCCACAACAACTCTGTGAGATGAGTTGGGCTGAGAAAGAGTGACTGGCCCAAAGTCATCCAGCCGGCTAATGAGTTTAGCTGTGTCCATTTATTTTATATTTGTGAATTAGCTTGTAAGTACAGGAGTTTTCAGCAGATCAGGTGATTGTATATATTTATAATACTTGTCATATTGCTAAGCAGTGAAGGTTCTCATCTCATTATTACTGAATGACAAACCTGTTAAATAACTGAGAATAAGAAATGCTCACATTAATTTATCTTAGAGTGAGTAACGGAAAACAAATTGAGTGATAGAGGATATGGTACCTATCACCTATGGGATAGAAATTTATGATGCAACCTAATTTTAAGTACATAAGTATCAAGAATGCTTTGGCATAATACAGAAACCCCTGATGATGTCTTGCCCAACTTTAGGTGGCTGGATTACAATAGGAAGTAATAACTCTAATAATTCCTTCTGGAACAGTTTCTAACTCTGAAATTCTTGAGTGAGGAACTTTCAGTTATGATATCTTCTACCTAAGGTATCAAACTTCTTGTCTGGCACAGCAGTCAATCTCAATGCTTCAGTTACTTAGGCCCAAATTCAGAAACTTGCTTGCAGCAGAGGCTCAAAGATACAATGACACAGCACTTATTACAGGTAGTCCTCATTTAATGACCATTTGTTTAGTGACAGTTCAGACTTACGATGGTGCTGAAAAAACCAACTTACAACTGGTACATTTACGACCATCACGGTGTCCCCACAGTCACGTGATCACAATTTGGGTGCTTGGCAACCAGTTCACATTTATGACCTTTGCAGTGTCCTGTGGTCACGTGATTGCCATTTTCGACTTTCCCAGCTGGCTTCTGGCAAGCAAAATCGATGAGGAACCCCGTGATTTGTTTAACAACTACGTGGTTCGCTTAATGATCACGGTGATTTGCTTAATGGCCATCGCAAAAAATGTCATAAAATCAGATCGGATTCGCTTAATGACCACTTTGCTTAGCAACTAAAATTACAGTCCCAATTGTGGTCGTTAAGTGACCTGTAGTTGCTTTATTGCCAACAAGAATGAAGCCATATACTCACAGAAGACCTGCCTATTGCATTACCCAGAAGTTAAGATCTATATGTAGGTCTACTCCAGTGTTTAAGTTCTAGGCCTTTTCCTTCCACCTTTTTGGGTTAATAATCTTTAAATTGTTAGATACTTGCTCACTGTTAGCATAACAGTTTTGCCTGATGTGGGAACTGCTGCATTACCAATTTTATTCCTTACCTAGGTTTAGGTATAATGCTTCTTCTTTCAACCACCAAGGAACTGGCATAGTGTCACAGGTTCTTTTTTTAAACTGTATCCTATTAGATAGACCCAGACTCAAAAGATTAGGCTGACCATATTTCCTTCAGACAAAAACGGGACATTTGGGATGGCAAAACGGGACAGGGTCTTATGCCACCATGCCGGCCTCCAAACCCCGCCCCCCAGTCCACGCAATTGGCTCCCACCTGCAAACCCTGCCCCACACGATTGGCTCCCGCCTGCAAACCCCGCCCCCATCAGCGTGATTGGCTCGGATTTTAATTTTTCTTTATTTTTAAAGAGTTTTTTTTCTTCTAGCAGTAAATGGTGCGTCAGAGCTGGTGTGTTTGGGGGAGGCCGGAGTACACACACTGTGCACACAGCACCGTCATCGGCCGGGGAACAAGGGGTGGGGATGGAGGCCCACCACTGCCCCATCCCCCTCGGGCTTGGCCGAAGGAGGGAGGAGAGTCACTGCTACTGCCACCACCGCAAAGCAGGAGGAGCCGGCTGCGCTCGGCTGCTTCAACCACACCACTCCGCCCCTTGCTGCCCGCTGAAGCTCCCCAGGGTGGCCGGCTCCTGCTTCTCCAGATGCACATACACACATTTTTCTTCTTATATCTCTTTTTTTCCCCCGCCCCCCTTATGTTTGTATTTTTATTTTTATAGTTTGTTAATCTCTACTTAATATTATATTCTTTTTGAATATATATAGAAGAAAGAAGAAAAATGTAAATCAAGTATTTACACAATTTTTTGTTAAGAAAACGAGGTATTTTAATGAAATGTACGTAAGTATTGTATGGTAAAGATGTATAAGTCAAAAATTGAATTTGAAATAAATACTTAATAAATCAGTAATATAACATAAGAAAAAGAAAATAGTGATAAGGTTAGAAATAGATATATATAAATAAAGTAGTTAGAAAGGGTTAGAGGAAGAAGAAGGGAAGAGGGAAACAGGGAAAATAATTTAGAATAAAGATATGTTATATGAAATATATTAGATAATGAATATTATAAATCAAATGTAAATATGTATACATAAATGTAGTTATTGTTATGTGTAGCGGCAACAACTCTCCTCCCTCGGCCAACCCCGATCAGATGCACACTCTCACACTCACAGGACAGACTGCCCTAGGCAGGAGCCGGCCGCGCTGAGGGGCTTCAGCCACACCACTCCGCCCCTCGCCACCCGCTGAAGCCCCCCAGCATGGTCAGCTCCTGCCAGGGCAGTCTGTCCTGTGAGTGTGTGTGTGTGTGTGTGTGAGAAGCAGGAGCGGCCACCCTGGGGAGCTTCAGCGGGCAGCAAGGGGCGGAGTGGTGTGGCTGAAGCAGCCGAGCGCAGCCGGATCCTCCTGCTCATCGGCCCGCCAACTCTCCTCCCTCGGCCAACCCCGATCAGATGCACACACACACACTCACACACTCATAGGACTGCCCGCCCTTGGCAGGAGCCGGCCGCGCTGAGGGGCTTCAGCCACACCACTCCGCCCCTCGCCACCCGCTGAAGCCCCCCAGCATGGTCAGCTCCTGCCAGGGCAGTCTGTCCTGTGTGTGTGTGTGTGTGTGTGTGTGAGAGAGAGAGAGAGAGAGAGAGAAGCAGGAGCGGCCACCCTGGGGAGCTTCAGCGGGCAGCAAGGGGAGGAGTGGTGTGGCTGAAGCAGCGGAGCGCAGCCGGATTCTCCTGCTCAGCGGCCCGCCAACTCTCCTCCCTAGGCCAAGCCCGATCAGATGCGCACACATACACACACGCGCACCCCATACGCTCTTTCTCCAGCCTCCCCATGACCAAATGCACCCGGACCTGTTGCAGGGAGGCTGGAGAAAGAGGGTGTGGGGTGCGTATGTGTGTGTGTGCGCGCACGCGCGATTACGCTGAGCAAGTAATCTGCGCATGCGCGCGCACACACACGCACGCACCCTCTTTCCACAACCTTCCCCTGGCCTCACCACTGCTGGGCAGACAATCTCAGGATCAGGTAAGGAGGCAGGAACCTGGACTGTGGTGCTGCTTCTGCTGCTGGGATCGCACGTGGCAACTGGGCTTCCAGTTGCCGCGCTGATAGGGCCTCTTCCGGGCTGCCTCCAATGGCAAGTCCGGCTCCAGTCCTCCTTCCTGTCTTCCTGTCCTCCTTCCCGCCGGGTTTAAAAAAGGGACAAAATTGAGATTTTGATCAAAACGATGGGACGGTGGAAAAATGCTAAAATAATGGGACTGTCCCGTTCAAAACGGGACGTATGGTCACCCTACAAAAGATCCACAAAAGCACTGGACCCTGGACAGGTGGTTTTTTATATCTCCCTATAAGGGTTGGGGAGATGTTTTATTTTTTTAAAAAAACCCAAGATACAAAAGTGAAATATGAAACTTACAAGTCTGTACATGAGTATTTTCCATTGCTTCTATTCTATCCTATTGCTATTCCTACACACCCTATAATATTACTTTTATATAGCAATGTTTTCTTCTTACAAATACTGTTCTGCCTTGATTCCTTTATCTGGGATTTCTTCTGCTTTTTCCTTCTCTTGTTATTAACCAGCATGTAGAGTACTTGCAACTTTCACATTGTGCTTTTATACTTACACTTTTCCTTGCTGTACCTCTATACTTCTTTTCCTCTGGACCATTCACTCCCTTTGAAGAAAAAACATATTTTATTTGGCTGCTTTACTGTTTGCTGGTGGCTGCAGAACTTCCAAAACGCACATCTCCTTCCACACCTGTTTCAAGGTTGCAGCTTTATTGGCAACTCTGCCCTGCTGATGCTGGGGAGAAGGCTCAAATAGGAAGGGAAGGAGGCAGCACAGGTGCCTGTCATTTTTTTTATAAGAATTGTATTAAGTTTCAAGCAAAGATAAAAGCTACAGAAAAACAAAAAACTACAAAGAAAAAAAAACTAAAAAAGTGTAGAAACACAAGAGAAAAATTTTCAAAATTAGAAAGAGGTGACTTCCGACTTTTAACAGCAAGAATATACAACAATTTTCCATAATCAATCCCTTACTCTATATTAAACTAAAATCACATTATTTCTATAAATCATTCCATTGGCACATTATAAAAATCACTAAATAGTTGCTCCCTCCCCTTATATTAAAGAAACAAACAAACAAACAAACAAACAGGAGAAGTAACACCACAGGACCAGAGTCAGCAGTTTATCTTCATCTAAAGGAAAAAGGACACTTATTTGAGGACATTAATGTTCACATTTTAGACAGAGAAGATAGGTGGTTTGAGAGAGGGGTCAAGGAATCCATTTATGCCAACTTGGAAAATCCTTCCTTGAATAGAGGTGGGGGCCTCAGGCACAATCTTTCCCCTATCTTCCTTCCTGCTTTGTCTTCTGTGCCTAAGAAGATTAAGACCATTTCGCAAGTTCAACAGCAGCATGGTAATCTTAACGATCCTCCTTTAGATGATAAAGGGACTTAGAAATAAACATCTCAAAATAACCATGACCTAGCCCCAGGTGCAAGGTCACACAGCCACCTTAGAAACATATTTAAGGATTCCCTTACTAACTTTGCTCAGACTGAAGAAGCTCCTTGGATAAGGAGCGAAACGTTTCCACTGAGAAAATAGAAATCCAGTTGACATGATTCAAGCTACAGACTGTTCCACCTGGATGACTGAGAACCTTCATCGAAAGAAAGAAAGAAAGAAAGAAAGAAAGAAAGAAAGAAAGAAAGAAAGAAAGAAAGAAAAAGAAAGAAAGAAAGAAAGAAAGAAAGAAAGAAAGAAAGAAAGAAAGAAAGAAAGAAACCTCCTAATCAACTTCACCCCGAAAGATAACATTTATTTAATTACTTCCTTCCTACTACTATTCTATACATTTCTACTATAATAAAAATCAAACCAAAAAACATACAAATTGTCTGCCATTGTACTTGATAATACAACAATTTTAATCATCTTAATCATATTAAACCCAAAACCAGACATTTATTATTTTTTATTATACCTTAATAATCTTAATCCAAATAGTTAAAGATAAATGAAACCAGCCAAACCCTAAAAACAATCCAGATAAATATTCTTAAACCCTTATCCCACTTCAAAATAAACCAGAGCATTTACATATCCCCACAATGCGCACAGAGCTTTTTTCTTTAAAAAATCAAACAACCCAACTGCCCCTCTCAAAGACCCCGACTTCTCTTCAGGAGACCTCCCATAAACAATAACCCCTTCTTTTCCATGGCGTTCCATCAGAAGATCAATTTCAGTTATGGCTTGCAACTCGATCTCTCCCTTTAATTTCTTTAACTCGACTATCCGATCTTTATCCAGCATTTCAACAGAAGTCCCGATCTCACTCTTAGAAGAGACATTTCTGTCACTGTTAAATTCCTCAGTTTCATCCACGACATCCCCAACCAGATGACACATTTTAGACCTCATATTTTCCACAATGTCCTGAATGCCTTGCATAAAAACTTGGTAGGAATCAGAAAGAATCTGTTTAAAATCTTGGTGGAAGTCAAAGAAAGTCTGTTTAAAATCCTCCATGTCTCACACAGTAGATTATGGCGCCCCCTAGGAGCTTAACCAGCGAAAGTCGAAGATATGAAAGAATTCCGGAATGTGTTTACATAAATGAAAGTGAGATATGCAGACAGTTCCCCAGGGAAAGTAGAAGCAGAAAACTGAAAGTTCAAAACAGCCGATTCAACATGTAGGAAAACGCTAATAACTTCAAATTTAGTACAAAAATAATAATGGAGACAATTATTTACTCTCTCTTTTTTTAAAATAAGAATTTTATTGAGTTTAGAGCAAAGATAAAAACTACAAAAAAGCAAAAAAAAAAAACCCACAAAAAAAGGTGAGAAACAAACAAAAAAAGAAATTTATTTATTTATTTATTATTTAAATTTATCCCCGCCCATCTCCCGAATAGGGAGAATTTTAAAGATTATATAAGAAGACAGGAGGCTCAAATGGTCCAAGGTGGATACTAAGGCAATTTCTAGCTTTATGAACTCCGAGAGGGCCCGGTCCTGGGTGAAAATGGTTGTTACATCTACTCAAGACCCAAATGGAACTTTTACTGGGTATGCCAACCTGTGTAGTACGTTAAGAAATTTTTTAATAGATAAATTGCCAGCTAGGAATCGACAGCCCTTGAGATCTAATTGGTTCGACCTTGATTGCTCCCACTCAAGAAATACCCTAAGAGCAGCCATGTGTTTGGTTCAAAGAAATCCCACACCAAATAAACATGCTAAGATGCTAAAGCTCAGATGCAATTACAAGAAACTAACAGCCACTAAGAAGGCTCAGCACACAGCTACAGTTTGGTCTGAGCTAGAAAAGTCAGCAAAAGGGTCCAACTCAGTTATATTTTGGAACATAGTATCTGGCATGCTGAAGGAGCGTAAGCTCCTTCTTGATATCCCCATTTCTGCTCCAGTTTGGGAGGATTTCTATACTATCTTATTTGCCAACTCCAAGCAGGATCATCCAGGAAAGTTGACTACTGAGCTTCTGACACTTGACAATCTTCCTCCCTGGCCACCAGTGTCAGTGTCAGAAATTAAACACATTATTCAGTCACTGAAACACAATAAGGCACCTGGTGAAGACTTCCTACCACCAGAACTTTTCAGGACACACAATGACTGGTGGGCTCCACTACTGGCAGGACTGTTTACATACATAGACAACACTGGCCATATTCCAGCAGGATGGGACCTTTCCATCATAGTTCCCATATACAAAAAAGGAGATAAGGAAGTCCCTAAAAATTACAAACCCATAAGCCTTATTGACATAACAGCTAATATGTATGCAAAACATCTCCTGAGAAAAATAGAGGATTGGGTAATCAAGAAAAATATATTAGTGGAAGAACAGGCCGGGTTCAGACATGAGCACTCCACGATAGATAGCTGCTTCGTTTTACACCATCTTATCACCAATATACAACTGATGGTAAACATTTGTTTAAATCTTTTATAGATCTTAGTGCGGCATTTGACTCCATAAACAGAGATATCCTATGGAAGAAACTGGCCAAGTTAAACATGGAACCTAGACTTTTATACCTGATAAAGGCCCTCTATACAAATACATGCCTGAAAGTCTGTACTGGAGTCAATGGTTCTCTTACACAGAGCATTCCCACCTTCAAAGGTGTCAGGCAAGGATGGATCTTGGCCCTGATGTTGCTTAATCTCTATGTCAATGACATCTCAGGATTTCTCCGTTCCACGGATGTTCACATGCCAAAGATCCTCAACAGACATATCAACATCCTTTTGTATGCAGATGACATGGTCCTGATGGCATACTCCCAAGTGGGCCTGAGAAGATTGATGGGGAAATTTGGTGCTTATTGCACCTCTAACTTTTTGAATATTAATAAGTCCAAATCCAAAGTGGTGGTTTTTGGAAAAAGATGGGCCAAATACAACTGGCACTTGGATGGGGAGCCTATAAAACAAATAGATTGTTTCACATACTTAGGGATGGTTATTACAGATATAGGACCTTGGGTCAATCACTTCAAACAAAGTTCCACAAAGGCCACAGCAAGTTCTAAAATGTTAATCAAACTACTTAGTTACAACCACCCAAGTTCTCTTGTCTCCATTCTAAAGGTCCACAAGGCAAAAATCGTACCAGTGCTAACATATGGTGCCGAATTGTGGGGCCTATCAAAGGCCTCCGTACTCAAACAAAATCAAGCACGCTTTCTAAGAACTATTCTGGGGACAGGAATACACCGGCAGCAGCAGTAACAGCTGAAACAGGCACCCATTCCATTTACAGTCGAGCAGTAATTAAAGTCTTCAACTACTGGTGGAGGATTCTCCCAATGGAACCTGATAAGCTATCAAAAATGTGCCTTGAAGAACAGTTGGGCACACTCCAACCCACCACATGGATCAATCAACTTCTCCAAACCATCTCACATCTTGGCTTCTCAACACAATATCTACTTTCAGCCGGACATCAGGCCAAGGCAATATTTAAACAAAGAGTCCTGGATGTTAACGCCCAAACAGATATTGAGTCACTTGCAAACATTAGGTCGTTGAAATGGCTGTCCTTTCAAACAGAAAAATACCTGACAATGGGTTTGACTCAATACCATAGGATAGCTCTTACTAGAGCAAGATTCGAGCAGCTAGATTCTATGGTTAAATATGGACGATTCCACCAAGTGCTGTATTACGAGAAAAAATGTGTTTGTGGAGCATCTGAAATAGAAGACATTGCACATATCCTATTTAATTGCCAATTATATGCCTCAGCAAGGGCTCAGTACCTACAGACATTACTTGACAGAACCATATACTGGGACTGCAATAAACAACTATGTTACTTCCTTCAGGGTACAAACACATATGTAGTCACTAGAACTGTTATGTTTATAGTCAGGGCTGTCCAACTGAGAACACATTTTATAGAACAAATTGGGGTGGCATGCAAAGGTGATGAATTTACCTAAAAACATATTGTTTTTGTATTTTAATATTCATCTTATCTTTGCATTATCTTATACTTTTTCATCTTACTCTTTTATCCTTATCTCAACTTACTATATTTTATCTCATTTTATCTCACTCCAGTCTATTTTACCTTATTTTATTGTATTTTACCTGTCTTACTTTACTGTATTTTATTGTGGCTGATGCCCATTTTTGATATGGTCAATTGACTAATCAATAAAGTTATACTGTTACTGGTATATAAGAAGTGACTTCTGATGTTCAACAAGAATATATAATATACAAGAATAAATAAGAATAAGAATATATATATATAGCGATTTCCATAATTAATCCCTTACTCTAAATCTAACCAAGATCACATTATTTCTATAAATCATCCCATAGGCATTGTAGAAATCAATAAAAGCAATTGCTTCTTCCCCTTATATATAAAGAAAAATACACAAATATATAACCTTCCAAATCAACTCCCCCCCCCCATAGAAACCCATTTATAAAATGTTTCCCTCCTATCACTATTCTATATATTTCTGGCCACTATATTAACAATCAAATTATAAAAACATTTAAAAAACATTTAAATTATCTACTTTTATGCTTAATACTACTGTAACAATCTTACCCCTTATTAAACAAAAAATTTTAAAACATTACAGACAAAAAGAATCATACAGCCTTGAAATCAATCCACATACTTATTCTTAATTTTTTATCCCACCTCAAAATAAACCAGAACATTTAGTCTCCATATTATACACAGGGCATTTTTATAGAAAAATCAAAGAATACAACTGCCCCCTTAAAAAGTCAGCAGAAAATTTCTCACATAACAGAGCCATCTCGTTCTCAAAACAAACCCTGAGACAAACAAACCAGTCATTATCTTGCAAGTCGAATTGTAACTCCTTCATGATTCTCACTATCGGGAAAAATGCCTCCTTGATAAATCTCTTCCTCTCCCTTCAGAAAGTCCTCCGCCAGTTGATACATTTTAAAGATAGTATCCCGAACATCTCGAAAAATAGCTTGAGTAGTTTCATGAAGAATTTGTTTGAAATCTGCATGAAGCTCAGCACGAAACTCCGAAACAGTTTTCTTAAGTTTTTGTCCATAATTCAGGCAGTAAAGTCTAGCACCCTCTGAGTACTTAGCTAATACCGATAAAAGCTGATGAGTTAATGAAAGGCTTCCAGAAGCTATTAAATGATATTGACAAAACAAAAAGTATGCAAACCAGCAAATACAGTGTCCAAGGAAAGTGAACAGGAAGTTGACAATTATTTACTCTCAATCCTCCTTAATATTTGGATGGAAAACAAAGTCCCAAACTTAAAAAGATTTTTTTTTAAAAAATGATCCCAAAAATAATGATAAGCACCAAGAGAACCCACTTCTCCTTGCTGTAGAAAGCCTCTCTTAGGGTACACGTACTTAAAAGAAATATAAATTGGGTGACTTAGAAATGGGGTGGCCAGTCTTAGTGTCCCTTTAATGCTACAGAGTGGCTTGGAAATGGTGATGTCCCAGCCTCCCGCGAATGCTGTTTGCGATCTTCTGGCTGCAAGCAGCCACCTGGAGGACAGATGGGGTGATTCCAGGTGTTTTCCTTTTTCCAGAAAAACACTCCTGGGCTTCAGGAAAAACCTGCCTGAGCCCAAAAAAACTGTCGCGTTGTCAGTTCTGCCCGCTGAGCCCGCAGGCACAGCTGTTCAGTCCGCCATGTCCCCACTGGAAGTCAGGTGCCTGTAATTTTTCTAAGCAGCCTCCTCTTCCACATATAGTCAGTGTAAAAAGCTGAAGAATGTCACAGGTTCTTTCGTACCCAGGGTTGATTATTCAGACTCAACCAAGAAGTTCCCCAAACTGCACATGAGAAACTTTGGTCTCCCCTTATATGTTGGGGGGGGGGGGTTATTTTACTTATGAACAACTATTCACAGTAGAAAAGTGTTCTTGTTACCTATGTGTCTAATTAATACAATTCTGGTTCCTACTAAACTAACCTATATTCCTAGCCAACTTAGACTATTCAACTGTACCTATTCTTATCTAATACATGTAATGTTATGTATTTTATGATTTTGAAAGAATCTGGAATATTCTGTTTTAAAAAATTAGGCTGAGAGGTTTTTTTTTGTTGCAGTCAGGAGGGCTCATGTTTTAACTCCCTCCTCAGGAATGTTAATTACTGGTGTCAAAGGTCTGGCTTGAACTGACCAATCAGAGTATCTCTTGGTGCTCTGTTTCCAAATAAGTTAAGTGGTGAGCTGAGTCAGGGTGGTCACATGTAAAACTTTGACCACTCAGGTAATGCCAAGTTTTCTTGTACAGAGGTAAAGGCTTTATATTGTAAATCTCTTCTTTTGTGTTCAGCTGCAGCTATGTTCTATTAGTATGTAAATGGACCATGTGCTCTCTCGGCTGAGAGGCAATGCTGTTAAGTTTCCGTTTCTTTGTTTTAAAATAAAAGTAACTTTTTTCTACTGCAAATACTCAGTTTATTTTTTGATCTCTCAATATGTTTCTATAACTCTGATCTTAAATTAATTAAAAATACAATATGTAAGAGACTAACTATGCTATCACTATTCCTATATAACTATAACTAACACTATTAGATACTACTACCTCTGCTACTCCAACTAGCACAAGGTTCCTTTAAGAGGACAGCTTTCTCACTTGCCCCTCTTCAGACGCTGGCTTTTGCTTATCTGTTTCCTCAGACCTTCCACATCTCTCTGGAAAAACAAACTTCCCTTGGTTGCTGCCAGCTGCAAACTCCAACAATATACCAGCTCTTTTCACACGTTCTGTTCTCTCCCTCACCTCCTCCTCACTCTCTCCTCTTCCTAGCTGTTCTTAATGAATCCCTTTTTAACAAACTCATTGTCTTCCTTATGCTGAGGAATGTTTGAAGTAGAGGGGGAGGAAGATGAACACAGGTGCCTGCACTCTGCTGCAAGCCTGTCCTTCCACAAAGAACAGAGTTAGAATAGCAAACTTGTTTTAAATCCTGATACATAATCAAAACTGTAGTCATGACTACCACATAATTCATTTTTTAAAAATTTGAGTAACTTTAAAATGTGATTGATAACTATTTGAAAAGAGATATATAACAATCATATTTAGAGGTACTGCTTTGATGCTTTAATCTGTAAATACTGTAATTCTTTATTTACAATTCCTGGATGATTTCTGCAGATAAAATTGTATTTTTGTCAAATGAAGAAAGAAGTCTTCTGAGGCCTGCAATGTGCCATATGCGAGAACTTATTTACTGAAAACTTGCCATTAAATTTACAGGATTTATTCTTTCAAGCAGCATTTAGACTGAACTGTTGATTGTTGAACGAACTTCATTTTTTAAAAAAAATCAGCAGTATTAAAACATCCTTTAAAGGGTTGAATGGTTAAGCAAAATTAATTTTAAAAAAACATTGAATTTATAGGCATTACCTTTAAAATCACTGAAATTATAAATATTTATTGATCAAATATAGTTCCCTTTAAGTTAATGTTGGGAATGTGTTGCTTTGTTTCATGCCACTTTTGTGTCACTTTGTAGAGAATTTTAACTTCTTTTACCATCTGCCCTTTGTTTAACAGATGTATTATTGCAGTCCAAATGTATTCATTCACATTACCTTGAAATTATTTTTCAATTAGTTATGTGAAATAGCTGTGTTGGATCTAATTTTATTTCCAGAGATCATATAGGACATTAAGACGTAATGGAAAGACTGGCCTCTATGTAAAAGATTAAAAATGATTTTTTTTCGTATTGTATTTAGGTTTCACAATTGGAAAGAAGAATAATGGGCTTTGAAAAAGAATCCAGGAAGCTGAAGGAAATTAATAAAGGCTTATTTAAGGATAAAAGTGACCTGAAAATATTGCTTAAACAGCATACAGACAACGCAGAGGCCAGAGAAAAGGATCTGAAGATGCTTGTGGAAAAGATCACAGAAGCAAAGGAGGACAAAGCAAAGCTTCAGTTAATAATAGATGGATTGGAAAAAGAGCTCACCTCTCTGAAGAGGCAAGTGACAGAAGGAAATTCATTGAAAAATGAAAATGAGGATTTGCTGAATCAAGTGAAGCAACTGCAGTGCTTACTGGACAGAGCAAAAATGGTTCGCTCAAAGGCCACAGTGGAAGCAGCTTGTGGACAATGTAGGTGTAAGAGTACAAGTGCCAATGTTAAACTGAAAACAGGAAAGGAAAAGAGCTTAGTGGAACATCAGTCTCTTTGCAATCAGTCCATCAAGGTTATGAGTGGTGCATTTGAGAACTTCAGTAAGGACGGCTGGGAGGATATGAGTGAAAGCAGGTACAGCTCTCATTAACTTAGCTCTGTAGAAGGGACACTGTGCATATGTAAAACACTAGCAAATAGAAATTGAATTTCAACTACTGTCGATTTGGTATGCAGAAAAAATACTGTCAGAGTCTTTGAAATATCTTGGGAGGTCTTGTTCTGAGTTTATTGACTGAAATTTGCATGCAAAATTAGCCACAACTGCATGAGTATTTGAAAAGGTGCCAGGAAACCCAAAAGAAGGCAATGCTTGATTCCTTCTAGTGATGCTATTTTCATGCAGTCATGAGGCTTGAAATTGACAGTTTGGCAGGTTGATTTAATTTGCTGGTCCTTTGCATATTCACTGCTGACAGCTAAGGATTCCCAGGCAAGCCTATGAAGTCAGTTTAGTTATCTTGTGACATGCCGACCCAGGAGGAGAAACATTTTTCCCCTTAATTTCGTTAGATAAATTTTGAATGACCCATTTAAGCTTGCTACCAGATGTCTACAAGCTGTTTTATGTCCTTTAAATTAAGGACCATCCACACTAATTATTTCATGTATGTTTTATGCACAGTCATTGTACTAACTTTAATTGAAGGATTGCTGAAAATTAGTTCTGTAATCATAAGTATAGGTGTGAGATCCCACAACTCAGCCAAAGTTATTTCTAGGACTTAAATAATGTGTTTTATAGTGATTTCATAAGCTCCAAGAAGCTATGAGTGCAAAGTTTCTTAGCTTTCCACTTGATTCTACTATATATACATAATTCAGAGACAACCAGAGATATTGTTCAGACAGGCCTTATGTTGGACTTTTTAATTGTTAGATTGATATCCTGCTTTTTCTTCAGGGGTCAAAGTATGGATGTATGGATTTTTTTAAAAACCAGCCAAAATCAGCTAACTTTCAGCAGCTTACAAGATCATCTAGTACATTAAAATATCTGTGAAATAATAGCCTTACTTCCCATTTTTCTCCTTCCAATAACCCTAGCAGGTAGATTTTTCTGAAAATGAGTGATTCTTCCAAAGTCATCCAGTGAGCTTCTACAGCTGAGGGTATACTTGAATCTAGGTCTTCCTGGTCCTAGTCCAATATCTTAAACTGCATATCATTTATTTATTTATTTATTTATTTATTTATTTATTTATTTATTTTGATATTTATATCCTGCCTATCCCCTCCCTAATGGAGGACTCTAGGCAGCTTACAAGCATATATACATTAATTATACAATTCACCATTTTAACCGCACGTGAGGGAAGGGGGTAAGGGAACCGACTCTTCTCAGGCTCTGGACTACAATTCCCAGGATGCCTTGAGCCGGCTGCTGACATCCTGTAGGTGTTACATCCGGGTCCGTCATCACCGCCGCCATTCAATCTTCCTCTGATCCTTTCCTCCGGTGGTGCCGACTTCCCGACAGGACGCCAGCAAACTAGCCCACTTAAGGTGGTACCCATTTATCTACTTGCAAAGCTTTCGAACTGTTGGGTTGACAGGAGCTGGGACTAGCAACGAGAGCTCACCTCATTGCACGGGGTTTGAACTGCAGACCTTCTGATCTGCAGCCTACAGCTCAGCAGTTTAACCTGTTGAGCCACCGCGTCCCTTACGTCCCTTAATATCATTGACAATGTCCACTGTGTTAATTGCTAATTAATTAATTAATGCTATTAATTATTAATAGTAACCTCTGGATAACCAGATATAGTTTAATTTTTACATAAGAAAGAAATAAATCTTACTAGTTCGCATTTGTAGAACTTTAAGGTTTGTATATTACTCAAGTTCAGCTATTTATAATTTAGATTTATGAAAATACTAAAGTTGATTTGTACAATATTTGCTTTAAACAAATGAATGTTTTGATCTGGTTCACAGTTAACTTAGGTTGTACAACCATGAGTAAACCATAATTGGTTGGTTTCACACAATATAATAATCCAGAGATGATGGTTTATAAACAATAATGACCAAGTTTATACAACATTCTAAACCCAAACCAAACAATATGTCAATCTCATAGTTGTCTATTCAGTTCAGTCTAGATCATTTAAAATCTACAAAAATATCTGTTTAGAAGAAGTGTTCACCACACAGTTTTTCTCCAAATAATGGGGATATTATCACATCTAAATAATAATAAAGATCTTTTTTTCCTAGTGAGCATATTAATAGAAGAAAATAGATATTAATGAATATTCATACTACTAGTAGTTATTCAGCTCATTCCATAAAGGGGAAAAATAAAAGAAACCAAACAATGAAGTAGGCAAACAATGCAGAAAGTAATGTTAATTATTACCTCTCATTATTGTTCCCTATAGCATTAAGCATCTAATAAACTGTAAATGGGATATACATTAAATTAATGATATTAGTTACTACTTTAAAGTAAGACTCCTCTGAGTTTCATGGAGAGCATTCTCTGTTTTGAGATAGCACCTCTACTTGAAGATTGTAGACTGGCCAAATTTTGAAAGATCCTTCCTGTGGAAAAATAGACTGCCCTGTCTAATGACAGATCTGGTATTCACATAAATATCTATCTCTCCCTCCCTTCCTCACCTACTCTATTAAGACAAGAAAGGGCCTTAAGGCTGGGAATACACCCAGCTCTTGATGCTACTCCTCTTAATTCTAAAAATATTCAAAGAGTCCTCCTCCAAACCCCACTCCAAAACAAAACCAAGGGAGAGGTAAGAGCCAGAAAATTTCCAGTGGTAAATATACAAAGTTAAGAGCATTTTTTCTTTTGTTCATGGTGGATTAAAAGTCTTCTTCAATCACAAGGTCCCAGAGAAAAGGAAACTTACTTAAGAAAGCCTAGATTGTCCCAGTAGCAAAGAACCTCCGGGGGGTGGGGGGAATGGCTAGATTTTTCTCTTAATCTCCTATCTCAGGCTGATGTCAAGAGGTTGTCTAATTCATAACTGAAAGTAAATAATGGAGAAAAACCCCACTCTACACTTCCTCTGGTGCTAAAGATGCCCCCCCCCCCAAAGAATCAACCAAAGCTTCAGTAGTGCCTTTCCTAGGTCAAGAATGGGTAATATTGTCAAGGCTTAAATTTATAGAATTGCTAGGAACATGTACTGTCTTCCTAATAAAGCCATGGTAATGGTTCTACAGCAAATCTTATTTCCCCTACGGCTATTCCAGCATATAGAAGAGGGGTGGGCACAAAAGGTTCTGAATAATACAAGATCAGAAACAATTGTTTGCAGGGGGTTTTAGGCATCAACTACCAGCTCCACAACCATAAGTTATTTCTTTGCTCTTGCAACTTATTTGTGGTTAGAGGAAATAGAAGCATGAAAGTCAACCAAATTAAGGAAAGGTAGGACTCAATCACTGACTTCACAATCGGGGCATAGGTTCTTATTCTGTGACATTAATTAAGCTTTGAGTGCCTCATTAGAACCAATGGCAACTTGTGAACTAAGATTATTCAGTGCTAAATACTTTTTTAATAACTATCACATCTGCTAAATACTAACAGAATCGGGGTGGGGGGTTCTTCAGACCTCAAGTTTCCTCATGGAAAATGCATAAGGGATATGCCATACTTCAACTAGATACTCTTTTATATCAAAAGTTAGTTCTCTGTTACCATGTTCATTAACGCTTCTCACCAAGAAAAGAAGAACTAGTATAACACAGATATGTAGGGCACTGTGTTTCTATTTATGTATGACTTTGAAATGTAGAAAATTTGAATGTATGTCTATTGTTATTTTTAAGGATAATATAATAAAATCCTCTTTTCCACTTAGCTCAAGTGGAAAATTATCAAACCCTTAATCTGACATTAAGGGCTTCTGCCTGCACCATCCATTAGATAGTGGCTGTTGAAGATTCCTATTTTCCCCTTTTTTCCTCTCCTGGGGGCTATTTTTCTGTGGATGAGTTTGACTCAATTATAGATAATTGCGTCATTGCTTCTTAAGTTGTAGGGCAAAAATGCAAAAAAGTATGGCCTAGGAGTACAGTATACTTTTTTGCACCTGCTGAGCCTCTCAGAGAAAGCCCCCCCCCCATGTTTTTATTTATTTATTTATTTAGGAAGATTTCGGGAATTGGGATAAAATAGGTGGGAAGAGGCTTAACACTCAAAAAATATATCATGGCCATGTCCACTTTTAGAGTGTCCTTAACATGTTGTGCAAAGCCTGATGTAACTATCAAGCCAACCTAGGTGCACATTTTTATAAGTAATTAAGGGATAGTGTTGAGACACACAATGACTCTTCCCACAGAAAATTCCCATAGAAAATTCCCATAGAAAATTATTGGACCCTGCTTATAAGCTCCAAGAGATCCCAAGGTGAAGAGTGCCTTCTGAGTGATTCATGATAAGTAAGTTTCATTTTTTCTCTCTTTTCCTGATTATGTATGTTCTATGTCAATAAGGCAACAATGTGTTATTTTTTCATTTAGCTCATCATTGTGGAGCTGATTATTGTGTTCTCTATGCATTATATACATGAATACTGTAATATACTTGCACAGAACTAGCATTAGTTGCTTTCTATAGCTGAGGAGGTTTTTGGTGGGTGGTGTTCCTTGCATTGCATATGGTTCTGTGTCTATATGGCTTCCATTCTCCCCTGCTTTCCAAGTCAATCCCCAGAGTAGTAGCATGATTATAGTCCTCTCTGCATCTTATTTTGAAGCTGACAAACCCTTTTGTGGCCTTCTTTTCTGATTTTTCTTTGTTCTACTTCATATTTTCTATCTCTACATGCAAACAAAAATATCCTCTTTGATATGTTCTCCATTTGTCACCTCTTGGTCTAGTAGGTTGATGGTGGATTACCACTTTATTTTTGAGATTATGGCCATGAGAACTTAGTTGGGACATTTTATTTATTTGTTTGTTTTATTGAATTTAATACATTTATTTAATAAATTTATATGGCCACCCAACTCACACACAGTGACTCTGGGCAGCTTACAAAATTAAAATCCACTATATAAAAAACCCATTGACCCCCGCCCCCTGCGGCAGCTACAAACATATTTATTTATTTAATAAATTTGTATGTTCCCAAGAGGTGGATACTCAAGTTTGTCTTCTGTACCTTGAAGTGGGATATTGTGTGAATACCCATAATGCCAAAAATTTATGAAATAGGTTAGTTGTAATTGATAATATCTCCTGCTAGCATTCCTTTGGGATAAAGTGCTTCTAATTAGAGGCTTATTATCAAGTGTACACTGTAGACTATAGTCTCTATCTCACTACCAGCTTGACTGACAGAGCAATTATCAGTAATGATCAGGGGCCTGATGCTCTCTTCAGCAAACTCAGTACCAAGCATAGTTTTTCAGTATTCTTTACTATAATCAATCCACCCACTGTAAGCTTACCCCTCAGCTTCTTGTAGTTGAAGAAAAAGGAAAATAAGAGTTATTCTAAACGCTCATATAGAATATCCCTCTCTCCAAAATGAAGCATTTGCAGCCGAATTTGCCTACTCTGAAACTTCCTCTTTAGAGCCATCGGTGATATGGATTTAAGACTTCATTGCTATCGTTGCTGAATTTGCCATTGCCAAAGGTTGGATTGGTCCTAACAATGGATGTTGGTCTGCACAACATATGGCCTGCAGGCCGCATGCGGTCCACCTGAGTTTTTAATAAGTCAATAAATTCACTGTTGCTGCCCCAAAGATGCACTGATAAGTGCCTCCAATGCCCCAGGCCTCATCGCCGCCACCAGCTCCAGCGCTGCTGCCACTCCACTAGTTGCTGAACAGCTGATCAGTGCACCAAGTATTCCTGTGTGGCCTGCAATTATTTTTAATTTATCAGTGTAGTCCCTTCTGCTCTACAAGTCATACAGGCCTGGTATAGTACATTTTAGGGAAGACTAACCTTCTATAGGAAAGTCAGTTTGGTATAGTGGTTAAGGCATCAGGCTAGAAACCGGGAGACCGTGAGTTCTAGTCCTGCCTTAGGCACAAAGCCAGCTGGGTGACCTTGGGCCAGTCACACACTCTCAGCCCTAGGAAACAGGCAATGGCAAACCACTTCTGAAATCTTGCCAAGAAAACTGCAGGGACTTGTCCAGACAGTCGCCAGGAGTCAAAACTGACTCGAAGGCACACACCTCCCAAAAAACCCTTCTATGGGCTCTCTTTTTGATGGGGAGATTAGAATTAGAGTTTAGAGATGTATCCTTGGTTTATTTATTTTTATTTGTTCTGTCAGTGCATCCTTCTTTGAAATGCCTGGAAAGTTTATTTACAGTGAGGGATGACAAGTGTTATTTTCTTTTTCAAGACACAATTGTCACAGATGCTGCTCAGGAAAGCAAAATAATATGCCTTATTCAGCATTCTCAGCTAAACTAAGGCAGGAAGTTAAGACATTTATTTGTTAGCACAAAAATGTCCAGTATATTTTGGATATATTTATTTTCTTTCTCAGAGTCAGTTTCCTGTTGCCATCATCTCAGCACATTGAACTGGAGAGCTGTCCCACCCACCCCCATATTTGCTGCTTCATAAAGATAAGCTGAAACCTGATGTTTTCTTCCTTTCTAAATGCTTTCTGATTTTTACATTAACCAGCCTATTGGTCTTGCTACAATGTTTCCTCAGTTGGCTTCCATTATTTATTCTATAACCTGGCAGGCAAGATATTCCATTACAGATCAGAGCATATTCTACAGCAGGGGTCCCCAACCTGTGGGCCACAGCCCACTAGTGGGCCGCGGCCTGTCAGGAAGTGGGTCGCACAGCAGGTGAGCAGTGGTAGTCCGTGCAGTTGGCTCCCACCTGCAAACCCCGGCCCCCATCTGCACGATTGGTTCCCGCCTGCAAACCCCGCCCCCCCGTCCGCACGATTGGTTCCCGCCTGGAAACCCCGCCCCTGGTCCGTGGAAAAATGGTCTTCCACAACCGGTCCCTGGTGCTAAAAAGGTTGGGTACCCCTGTTCTACAGGAACTGTAGCTTCTTCTACAGCTTTTCTTTGTGGAATTTCCCTATTCAATATGTAAGCAGTTTCATTGTCACAGCAATTGTTATGCAGTACTATCCTGATGTTTAGGCAGGGATTGATATATTCTGTCTATCTTGTAGAAGAGCACCTGCCCCATTTCTATGGGAAGGCTTGCTATTCACTCATATTTTTGATGCACAGATATCACAATTAACATAGTGCTTACCCACAACTTGGTTCTTCAGGTAGTGATCTGTTTATTCATATTATCCAAGATGATTTCCTCTGCACTTGTTTATTCTCATGGGTAACTAGGAATAATGGAGAGAAGGGAGCCATTCCCAGGAGCATGCAGTATAGGATGCATCTCCTGCAAAAAAATCTTCAGCTACAGAAGGCTCCCAGTGAGGGTTCTGGAGAAGTGCATCACCTATAAGTCTGAATGTACAGGAGTTAAAGCAGTGAATTTATTTGCTCTATAATTAGGTAGTTGGAGACAATTAAATCTAAGACCAGTAAATCATTTCTTCTTTTCAAATATGCTCTTCTTAGTGATTCTGAAATACTGAATTCTGAAAACCTGGAGACAAAAGCAGTACTACATATTTCATTGTCAAAAAGAAAAGATCAGCAAGAACAAAATAAGATAAAGGATAATAAAATAACCTCAAGCAGTATGTGTCTAGAAGATGAAAGCAAATTATGTCAGAAAAAGGTAAGGTTAGAGTAACTTCAGTGCATTCAGTTGTGCTGCTTTTTTAATGCCACTAACAAACATTGAAAGGTAACTGAATAACATAATCTCTTATATCAGTCATCTTGGTTACCCACCATCAGTGATCCAAAATTTAAGTCTTGGTGCAGTCCACAACCCAGGAGGACTATGCCAGACTACATGAGGATAGTTTGTCACTGTCAGTTTTTGCTTTTGAAAACATATTTGCAAAGGATAATTCATTGGCCCTTTTAATATTAGGCATATCCTAATCTTTATATATGGACGTATACCTCTTTTAAGAAGGAGGATTGGTACTAATTTATGACTGGATGTCATGCCATTTCAATAGCATTTTTGAAGATACTGTTTTAGATTAGGAATGACATAGGAACAGAAAACCAATGCCATTTGCATAGTCCACATTGTTTCTCTAAAAACATATTAATAAATGGCAGGAGTTCAAATTCTAAAGAAGCATTAGTTATATTACACTGACATTGTATGATTTAAACACTTATGCAACTGTCTAGTATTGTTCAAGTTGTATTATGTATATGTTAACATTTGCAATAACAAATAACTGATAAACCCAGTCTTAAGCATTTACATTCTGGAGCAATAGATCTTGGGCCCAGCTCATACAAATACAAGTCACATACAAGTGTAGTGACCCTATTAGAAATAACAATGTGAAAGGTGACCTATATGGCATTTTGCAATAGTACATCTCACATACATACCATTGTGCTATTCCCTAGCAGAATAAGCACCATTATGGAAACAGAAGAAGAAAATTAAGTAATAAGCAAAATAAATGGGAAGCAAGAGATAAGAGAAAACAATGAAATGCATATTACACCAACTCATTTCTATACTTGCAAACCAGTCAGGCTGCCATCTTGTCCATACAACACTTTATACAGTGCCTTTTATTCTTTAAACTTCTGACTTCTCTCTTTTTGAAATACTCATGTCCATTCAACCAAAACTTTCTTGGTCTTCCCTTTATGTATTTGTTTTGTGATTAAACTTCACTCATTCTGTCCATATGGTCAAATCATCTCAATATACTTCTTTCATCTGGTCATTGGTCACTACTCACTTTTGTGTTCCATCCATATTCATTCAATCCTTATTTATTCTTGACTCTATCTCTTCTTGTTTTATCACACACATAATCATAAGTACTTCATTCCACTGTATTTAACTGTTACGTTTCTTGTAACATACCAGCTTCCACTTTCATATAATAAAATAAGTGGAAGCCCATTTTCACTTTTGACAAACTTCCTATTGCCTTTTTCTCTGGATTTGCATGTCTTAAACTGTTTCCATCCATTTCCCCATCATTACTATACATTCTACCAAAGTGCATGAATTCAATTTCTTGCTCTAATTGTCCCCATTTATGTGTAACTTACATTCTCATGTATGCTTTATTTCTATGATATATTGCTCTTATTGCACTCAACAAGCATTTTTCAGATCTGTATTTGCATAAAACTTTCCATTATTTAAGTCAATTCACTTTATCATATGCTTTTTCTAAATTCACAAATGTACAGTAAATTTTCTTTCTCAATTCATACATTCCTCAATAACCTGATGAAGACCAAAAATCTGGTTTGCAGACCCACATAAAGCCACATTGCCATTTCCAAAGTTTGCTCATTGGTACTTCTCATACCCTTTCAGATACATTTAATGAACTAATCCCCCTATAGTTTTTGCCTTTGTACAAGGGAACAATAACAATATCCTTCTGATTGTCAGACACAGAATTCAGTCTTCACACATGTCAACCAAAATATGGATATACTAAGCAAATTGCATCCACATTTTACCATTTTTCCAGTTACCCCATCTATAGCTGCAGTCTTACCATTTTCAGCTATTATGTTATTAGTGCAAATTCTCTTTCTCTCTGATGGCATTCTGATGTAAATGATTGTTTGTTCAGATGTTCAAGCACATATTTGCTTGAATATCTGAGCAGATTGCGGAAAGTCAAGCACAACTCTTACATTATTATAAAATAGTGTTATTCAAGACAGTGGTTCTTAAACGGGGGGTAATTATTCCAAAGAGATAATTTGGGTATATTCTAGGGATGATGGAACAATTTGTAATTGATTGTGAGTTGAGGATCCAGTTTGGGATTGTTGGTGCTGAGACAGTTTGTCTGTTTCTTTGATGGGGGTCACACCATTATTTAAGACTGGGAAAAGGGGTAATTTGGTCAGACAATTTAAGAATCTCTGTTCTAGGAGGAGCTAGCTACGCATGAAGTGAATGGTTCACTTAATTTCACATAGAAATAAAGGCTTCATGACTTTTCTGGGTCTTAACACTGGAATGGCAGTAATTTGGGAAGGGTCCTTGGTATGATGACACAAAATTGATAGGACCAGGTCACAAAGGTGAGAAAGGTGGGATTTTTGTTTGTTTATTGAATTATTTATTGTTTTATTGTTTTATTTCTTATATTTAGCTATGAAGGGGAAAATAAGCTTTTTTAAAAAATCACTTACTTGATATATATGTGTGTGTAAATGTTTTGTGGAAAAATGTAAATCCTATAAATATAAATAATTTTTGTTGTGTTTATAGAAAAACAAAGGTGAATTAATAGTGACCGTCCAAAGGAAGAAGATTCTGAATTCAGCACCCATTCCTTACAAAGGTAAGAATACAAAAAATCTTTTGTAATGGCAAAATTATATTTGCATTTGTGCATAGCTAATATCTGGATTGACTGTAGTCCTCAATGTGGCTCACAAATACCTAAAATAGAATAGATGTACCAGGAACATTATGATTTAAAGAAAAGAAAATGACTCTTTTCCACAGGAGCAAGAAATTTATGTCTTTTTCCTAAAGTAATTTGATTTCATATTGCCTTATAGTAAGAAAAGGAACAATTTAACTATAATAGATTCTGAGTCATCAGGTGGTGTCTTTGCCAGCCTCCCCCCCCCCTTTTTTTTTAAAAAAAAATTCTATCAGAGGGCAGTTGGTTGCTTATATTTTTCTTCTTCCCTCTAATCCCTAGTAGTCAGGACTTTGAGACCAATTTCTTCAAAGTGCACTAGCAGGGGTTTCAACATAACACCAGTTGGATAAAACAGACAATGTACTCTGGCTTAAAAAGTGCCAAATTGAGACCTACAGTGCATGGATGCTGTGTTTCAAATCTCTGTAACAGCAGCAAAGAGAGGATATATCAACTGAACACATCAACAAGTAAAAAGTATTTCCTTAAAGTGGGATGGACTAGTTGCTGAGAGCACACCTGCTTTTATGTTTCTTAAGCTTGTCTTACCCCTTCATGGATCACTGCCTTGTCGTGGCGAAGGGGCTTGCGTAACTCAATGAAGTCAGGTCAAGACGGACAGGTCATGACGGAGAGTTCTGACAAAACGTGGTCCACTGGAGGAGGGAATGGCAAACCACTCCAGTATCCTTGCCAAGAAAACCCATGGACAGTATCAAAAGGCTAAAAGATATGACGCCAGAAGATGAGACCCTCAGGTCGGAAGGTGTCCAATATGCTACTGGGGAAGAGCGGAGGGCAATTCCAAGTAGCTCCAGAAAGAGTGAAGCGGCTGGGCCAAACCTGAAAGGATGCTTAGCTGTGGATGTGTCTGGAAGTGGAAGGAAAGTCCGATGCTGTAAAGAACAATATTGCATAGGAACCTGGAATGTAAGATCAATGAATCAAGGTAAGCTGGATGTTGTCAAACATGAGATGACAAGATTGAACATCGACATCTTGGGAATCAGCGAACTAAAATGGACAGGAATGGGCGAATTTAATTCAGGAGACCATTATATATACTACTGTGGGCAAGAATCCCTTAGAAGAAATGGAGTAGCTCTCATAGTCAATAAAAGAGTGGGAAAGGCAGTACTGGAGTACAACCTCAAAAATGACAGAATGCTTTCAGTTCGAATCCAAGGCAAACCATTCAACATCACAGTAATCCAAGTCTATGCCCCAACCACTGACGCCGAAGAAGCTGAAGTTGACCGGTTCTATGAAGACCTACAACACCTTCTAGAACTAACACCAAAAAAAGATGTCCTTTTCATCATAGGGGACTGGAATGCCAAAGTAGGAAGTCAAAAAATAACCAGAATAACAGGCAAGTTCGGCCTCGGAGTACAAAATGAAGCAGGGCAAAGGCTAATAGAGTTTTGTCAAGAGAACATGCTGGTCATAGCAAACACTCTTTTCCAACAACACAAGAGACGACTCTACACATGGACATCACCAGATGGACAATACCGAAATCAGATTGATTATATACTTTGCAGCCAAAGATGGAGAAGCTCTTTACAATCAGCAAAAACAGGACCTGGAGCTGACTGTGGCTCAGATCATGAGCTTCTTATCGCAAAATTTAGGCTTCTTTATTTCTTATTTTATTTATTTATTTAATTTATTCCCCTCCCATACAAGGGACTCTGGGCGGGTTACAATAATTAAAACTTAAAAATTTAAAATTTTTAAAACCATACAAGATAGAAAATATATAAAAATATATCCAATATAAAATAAAATAAAATAAAATCCAAGATGGATTGGGGACCGTAGCACAGGTCATATTGCTACGGGGCCAGCCAACCCCAGGAGGCACTACCACCTCCGTTGTCCCAGGCCAGGTGGCAGAGCCAGGTCTTAATGGCCTTCCGAAAGGCCAGGAGTGAAGGGGCCAGTCTCACCTCCGGGGGCAAGATGTTCCATAAGGCGGGCGCTGTCACAGAGAAGGCACGCCTCCTGGACCCCGCTAGATGGAATTCTCTTGTTGAGGGGGTCCGAAGCATGCCCTCTCTGCACGCACGGGTGGAGCGGGCTGACGTTATTGGGACATTATCGAGACGTTAAATTGAAGAACGTAGAGAAAACCACTAGACCACTCAGGTATGACCTAAATCATATCCCTTATGAATATACAGTGGAGGTGAGGAATAGATTTAAAGGATTAGATCTGGTAGACAGAGTGCCTGAAGAACTATGGATGGAGATTCGTAACTTTGTACAGGAGGCAGCAACTAAAACCATCCCAAAGAAAAAGAAATGCAAGAAAGCAAAGTGGCTGACTGATGAAGCTTTACAAATAGCTGAGGAAAGAAGGGAAGCAAAAGGCAAGGGAGAAAGGGTATAGATATAACCAACTGAATGCAGATTTCCAGAGAATAGCAAGGAGAGATAAGAAGGCCTTCTTAAATGAACAATGCAAAGAAATTGAGAAAAACAATAGAATGGGGAAGACTAGAGATCTCTTCAAGAAAATCGGAGATATCAAGGGAACGTTTTGTGCAAAGATGGGCATGATAAAGGACAAAAAAGGCAGGGACCTAACAGAAGCAGAAGAGAATAAGAAGAGGTGGCAAGAATACACAGAAGAGCTATACAAGAAAGATCTTAATATCCCTGATAAATACGATGGTGTGGTGACTGACCTTGAGCCGGACATCCTAGAGAGTGAAGTCAAGTGGGCCTTAGGAAGCATTACTAACAACAAAGCTAGTGGAGAAGACAGTATCCCAGCTGAGCTACTTAAAATCCTAAAAGTTGATGCTGTTAAAGTGCTGCACTTAATATGCCAACAAATTTGGAAAACTCAACAGTGGCCACAGGATTGGAAAAGGTCAGTTTACATTCCAATTCTGAAGAAGGGCAATGCCAAAGAATGTTCAAACTACCGTACAATTGCGCTCATTTCACATGCTAGCAAGGTTATGCTCAAAATCCTACAAGCTAGGCTTCAGCAGTATGTGAACCGAGAACTACCAGAAGTGCAAGCTGGGTTTCGAAGAGGCAGAGGAACTAGAGATCAGATTGCCAACATTCGCTGGATCATGGAAAAAGCAAGAGAGTTCCAGAAAAACATCTACTTCTGCTTCATTGACTATGCTAAAGCCTTTGATTGTGTGGATCACAACAAACTGTGGCAAATTCTTAAAGAGATGGGAGTACCAGACCACCTTACCTGTCTCCTGAGAAACCTGTATGCGGGTCAAGAAGCAACAGTTAGAACCAGTCATGGAACAACCGATTGGTTCAAAATTGGGAAAGGAGTACGACAAGGCTGTATATTATCACCCTGCTTATTTAACTTACTGTATATGCAGAGTACATCATGAGAAATGCTGGGCTGGATGAATCACAAGCCGGAGTTAAGATTGCCGGGAGAAATATCAACAACCTCAGATATGCAGACGATACCACCCTAATGGCAGAAAGTGAAGAGGAACTAAAGAGCCTCTTGATGAGGGTGAAAGAGGAGAGTGCAAAAGCTGGCTTGAAACTCAACATTAAAAAAACCCAGACCATGGCATCTGGTCCCATCACTTCCTGGCAAATAGAAGGGGAAGAAATGGAAGCAGTGACAGATTTTATTTTCTTGGGCTCCAAGATCACCGCAGACGGTGACTGCAGCCATGAAATTAAAAGACGCTTGCTCCTTGGGAGGAAAGCTATGGCAAACCTAGACAGCATATTAAAAAGCAGAGACATCACCTTGCCGACAAAGGTCCATATAGTTAAAGCTATGGTTTTTCCAGTAGTAATGTATGGCTGTGAGAGTTGGACCATAAGGAAGGCTGAGCGCCGAAGAATGGATGCTTTCAAACTGTGGTGCTGGAGAAGACTCTTAAGAGTCCCTTGGACTGCAAGGAGGTCAAATCAGTCAGTCCTAGAGGAAATCAACCCTGACTGCTCATTGGAAGGACAGATAGTGAAGCTGAAGCTCAAATACTTTGGCCACCTAATGCGAAGAGAGGACTCACTGGAAAAGACCCTGATGCTGGGAAAGACTGAAGGCAAAAGGAGAAGGGGACAGCAGAGGATGAGATGGTTAGATAACATCACCGATGTAATGAATATGAATTTGAGTAAACTCTGGGAGACAGTGGAGGACAGGAAGGCCTGGCGTGCTATGGTCCATGAGGTCGCGAAGAGTCGGACACGACTAAACGACTGAACAACAACAACAACAAGCTTGTCTTAACATAAGTAGATTTCTTTCCGTGCTGCCTTTATGTATTCACAAAGCTATTTTCTTTACCACGCCAGACTTTATCGGGTGTGCGTTCAGGATAGGAAGCAGATTTGTTTTTTTAAGACTGCCGAAAAGTGCTCTAACCTTTTTGCAATCATTATTATTATTATTATTATTATTATTATTATTATTATTATTATTTTGCTTTGGCAGATAAGGATGGATTGTTGTTGTATTTTTCTATGGACCTAACTAGGAGTTCTTTTGGGCTAAGAGTAACCATTGATGTGATGGTTACTCTTAGAGATAAATATCTGCCCTTTCAGCTGAGCCTCAGCTTCCAGTAGTCTTGACCTGACTTGCAGTCTGTGCACTTCTAGACAGTCAATATTAACTAAAGTAATAGGAACATCCCCGTAATCTTCCACTGTCCTAGAAATAGATTGATCCAAAAATGGTAGGTGAAAGATTACAGAGGGAATTGTGGCCTTTTTCACAAAAGCAGAGTAGTTTCTTCTGACTGAATAAAAGCCTCTGTTTTACTCATCTTAAGATTTAATGTCTTCAGCCTAAAGTCCTTCTAAGGCTTGGCAGTCCTTTAGACTAAGGAGTATATTAGACTAAGGAGTCTCCCCCGTTGGGGGAGATGGGCAGTCATATAAATTAAATAAATAAATATTGACTATTTTTTGTATTTTTTAGGGTAGATTTTTCACTAGGAGACTACAAGAAGATACAGAGTACTAGCATAATAGTTTGTAATCTTGTTACTTGTCTCTGATTCTCTTTTGGAAGCATAGCTAATATACTCTGGATGATAAGATTAAGAGGAGCAAGTCACAGTGATGGAGTGAGTTTACCATTTTCATCAGCAAAATATAATGTTCTTTCAATTTTGGCATAAAGGCATATGAATGTATATCCTTTCAACTGTACAGTATATGTTGTGTTTTGTAACAAGAGAAGCTTGGGTTTGATTCTCCTGGATGTTTTGCTGAGACTCTTTTGCAACAGAAAGAAAGCCATTTCTCTGAAAGCAAACAAAGTGTCAGATTAATAGTTGGTCAATATGTCCATTGTTTAGTTAACAGAGAGAAGATGAGAAGTATCATGGTCCAGAAACCTGGCTGCTCCATATCACTCTGGGGACGTATCACATCTTTACAGCAGCAGTTAGCTGTTGTACAGAAATCAAAAAGAACAGCAGTATCATCTCTCAAAAAGTCCAGGGAAGCAAATAAAAGATTAACATCCCAACTGCATCTAACCAAACAGCAACTTCAGGCCAGCAAACAAACTGTTCAGGTAAAAGCTTATTGTATTCTTGTTATGTCAGAAATCTAACATTTAGTGATTAAATGTACGGTATTGCAATTATAAGCCTATGAGTTCCAAGCAAGGTTGAATATCACCCTGAAATTGGACATATTATCTACTGAAATCATAGATATGGTTCACAGACCGGTCTGAAAAGATCAGAATGATGCATAATGTTTCTAAATATGGAGTGCCAAGATATGAAAATTAGAAGGCACTAATTGGTTCTTTTCCTAAGCAATCCATATTTTGCTCGAAAAAGTTTATTTTCCTGAATCAGTTTTATGAAAACAGAAATGGCAGCCATAGGGAGGAGTTCTCCTGATAACTGATGTGAAGAATTACATCACACTTACCTGCAGAAATTCTGAGCTGCTGTAGTGTACACATGAAGGACCACTGAAACCTGAATGCATTTATAATTATGCTATTGCCCTGACTTTAGTAGGCCAACATATTTACACAGAAGAGCAGCATTTTGTGCACTGGTCAATTTGCATTTTTTTCCCTGGGTAGCCACTGCAGCTCATGTAGATAGATTTTTTCTTTTTATATATGCGCTATAACATGGGATCAGCAAGTGCATTCATACTTCTCCACATTTTCTAATATAATTTGGACTCTGTCATAGCTTTAGCTTTTTAAACACATAGATTTAGGAATACTATATATGCCATTTTGAAACTTACATTTATTGGTAGTTTAGAAAGCCATAGTCCAGTCAAAGAGACCTCCTATGTAGGAGCTGATTTCTACATAATTCAGGCAGTGTAAATGCAGCTGGACATCCGCATTGCATTGATCATCCAGGACCCAATAAATGGATATACAATTCCCTCCATGTGAGTAGGGATTTGCATACCCATAGAGGCCCATAACATTCATGCAGTTAATCAATTAGCTAAAATAGGATTTGGGTCGAAACTTTTTCAGGCAGACTAGTAGTGTATGAAGTGCCTTTCCCTAAATTGAATTGAAGGACTCATCTTACATTCAATGATTGTGAAGGATTAACCTTACATTAATTGATAAGAATAGAAAAAAATCTGTAGAAAGCAAAGGAATAGGCAAGATATAAATGACTGCAAACATTGCTGTTGCTGAAAAACATGGATATCTTTGAAGAATCACTTGAAAATCAGCCATTGGTTAGATGGAGTACCCTGCCTAATTAATTATTTAATCCTTAACACCTAAATAGGATTTTTCTCTTCTTTCTTACCTTCCCAGTGCAGTTACACCTTCTCCTCACTCCTCTCCATCCTGTTTTATTCCTCCTCTTTTTGGCTGTTCCTTCTCGATGTAGGAAGCAGAATGTGTGTGCTTTTCTATAACAATAATTGTGTGTTAATATATGAGAATATTTGCTTGTGAGAGAGAATGATTGCTATATGCAGATACTGTACAAGTTTTAGCTGATTCTATAAATATGGTAACTTTTTTTTACAAGCAAGTAATATTAATCAGCAGTTGTTCATTAATTAATTTTTTTGTCCTGGATCTTCCCTTTTTTGGCAGATGGTTTCTGGCATGTAAATGACACATGATATGAAAATAACATACTATATATTTTTTTTGCTGGTATTGCTGATACATAAAAAGATAAGTCATAAGATACAAGAAACCTTAATGCTGTCCAAGGAAAAATAAACCATATGAAACAGATGTGAGAATCCAGGCAAAATATCTAAATATGTGCCAATTCTGATTTCTTCTCAGCATCTAGTTTTCATTGGGGTGCCACAGGGCTTGACTCTTTCTCTCCTTTTTTTTAATATCTACATGAAACTGCTGGGTGAGGTCATCCATCGATTTGGGGTCAGGTATGATCAATATGCTGATGATACCCAATTATACATCTTGACCTGGGGCCAACCAATTGATGCTGCTGAAGTCTTGACCAAGTGCCTAGAAGCTGTGCAGGCTTGGATGGGAAGGAAGTGATTCAGGTTCTGTCCTGACAAGATAAAGTGGCTTTGTTTGTTTGATCCCCTTCCCCTCCACCCCTGTTCTGGGGACATTCCAACTTTAGTCTTTAATGGGGTTGCACTTCCCTGTGTGAAACTAGTGCACAATCTAGGGGTCCTGTTGGACTCAGAGCTCCTGTTCAAAGAGGAGGTGGCAGCTGTGGCCAAGGGGGCCTTTGCACAGGTTCATCTGGTATGCCAGTTGTGACCCTTGCTGGATAGGGAGACCCTTCAGACAGTCACTCATGCCTTGGTCACCTCTTGATTGGACTACTATAATACACTGTACATGGGGCTGCCCTTGAAGATGATTGGGAAACTACAACTGGTCCAGAATGCAGTGTTGCAGGAAGTGATGAGTGTGTCATGGTATAAGCACATCTGGGGGTTCTTCTAGACTCACGACTCCTGCTCGAAGAGCAGGTGGCAGTCGTGGCTAGGAGGGCTTTTGCGCAACTTCGGTTGGTGCGCCAGTTACGCCCATTCCTGGAACGCGATGCCCTCCGTACAGTCACTCATGCTCTCGTCATCTCCCATGTAGATTATTGCAATGCGCTCTACATGGGGCTACCCTTGAAGACTATCCGGAAGCTTCAGCTGGTGCAGAATGCGGCCGCGCGGGCAGTATTGGGTGCTCCAAGATCTGCACATGTAACACCGTTGCTCCACGAGCTGCATTGGGTGCCGGTTTGCTTCCGGGTACAATTCAAGGTGATGGTTATCACCTTTAAAGCCCTACATGGCATGGGACCAGAATACCTGAGGGACCGTCTTATCCCCATGTTATCGACCCGCCCCACCCGGTCATCCAGAGAGGCCCTGCTACGTACCCCATCAATTAGAGAATGTCATCTGATGGGATCTAGGAGGTGGGCCTTCTCTGTGACAGCGCCCACGCTATGGAACAGCTTGCCCCCAGAGTTAAGGCAGATCTCCTCCCTCCCGACCTTTAGGAAAGAGCTGAAGACCTGGTTCTGCTGCCTGGCATGGGATGGAGGAAGGGATAGTTCATCATGGAGATGGCTAATCCCTTGATTTTATTGTCCTTCTTTAACAAATATCTTATACATCTGGATTCATAATTTATAATTATTTTATATGGTCTGTAATTTTTATGTATAGTTTTTTAACCATTTTATCCTGTAAACCGCCCAGAGTCCCTTATTCCGGGAGATGGGCGGGGATAAATTTAAATAATAAATAAAATAAATAAATAAATATCCCTGCTGCTTCGCAAGCTGCACTGGCTGCCAGTTGGCTTCTGGGTGCAATTCAAGGTGCTGGTGATCACCTATAAAGCTCTTCATGGCTACTTGAGGGACTGTCTGTCTCCATATTTTTCCACCGGTCTGGTGAGGCCAGCTAGAGAGGACATGCTCGAGGTCTCATCAATTACCGTATTTTCCGGCGTATAAGACGACTTTTTAACCCAGGAAAATCTTCTCAAAAGTCGGGGGTCGTCTTATACGCCGGGTGTCGTCTTATATGCCGGAAAATATGGTACTCGCCGTATAAGACCTCTCCTGGCCAAGTGCAGCCGCTCGCCGGAACGCAGCCCCCAGGGAAGAGCAGGAGGACGAGCGCGGGGCGGCGTACTGCATTGGGTCCCATCGCTCCACGGAGAAACGCGGGGAGGGGGGAGCGAGCTCCGTTCCCTCGGAGCAGCCTTGGGAAGGGAGGGGGCAAAACGCAGTGGCTCCACGACGGGCTCCAAAGTCGCCCACAACACTCAACGGGCGCCGCGCTTCACCTCGCCTCGCCTCCCCTTCCCCTCCCAGCCGCGCTTTCAATGGAGTGGGGCCCCAGAATTGGCCGCATTTCCTACCAGGCTTCCCTTTCCCCAACCGCTGCTCTTGCTGCCGCTGCTTTTAGCGTCGCTGGTGCCGCTCAGCGAACTATGTAACAAAAAAACGATGGAAGTTCACTGGCTGGATGTGAGCTGGACACCTTCACTCAGCACAACTGAATCTACAAGCAGCAATGTACGTGTGTGTGTGTGAAAAAGGCAAGAGAATGGCCACAATCCCAGAGTTCTGACTGCCATCTTGAATTTATTGTCCCCCGCCCCCATGGACACCCATGGCCCGGGATCCAAACGGGAAGAGCAAAAGAGCCCTCGGGACTTCACATGCCTTCAGGCTGCCGGGGAAAAAGGTAGTTCGCTGAGCGGCACCAGCGACGCTAAAAGCAGCGGTAGCAAGAGCAGTGGTTGGGGAAAGGGAAGCCTGGTAGGAAACGCGGCAATTCTGGGGCCCCGCTCCATTGAAAGCGCGGCTGGGAAGGGAAGGGAAGGTGAGGTGAGGTGAAGCGAGGCGCCCGTTGAGTGTTGTGGGCGACTTTGGAGCCCGTCGTGGAGCCACTGCGTTTTGCCCCCTCCCTTCCCAAGGCTGCTCCGAGGGAACGGAGCTCGCTCCCCCCTCCCCGCGTTTCTCCATGGAGCGACGGTACCCAATGCAGTACGCCGCCCCGTGCTCGTCCTCCTGCTCTTCCCTGGGGGCTGCGTTCCGGCGAGCGGCTGCACTTGGCCAGATGAGGTCTTATACGGCGAGTATATCCCAAACTCTATATTTTAACTGGAAAAGTTGGGGGTCATCTTATATGGCCAGTCGTCTTATACGCCGGAAAATACGGTAAATAGTATCACCTTGTGGGCCCCACGAACCATGCTCCTGCCCTGTGGAATGCCATCCCTCTGGAGATCCCTACTGCTCTCATCCTTTTGATTTTCCACAAATTGTTAAAGACCTGGTTGAGCCTCTTTGATTTTTGTTTCTGTCTTTCAGTCAGCTGTATTCTTTGTCTCTGATACATGTCGATGAAGGTTCTTAGTCATCCAGGTGGAACAGTCTGTGGCTTGAATCATGTCAACTGGATTTCTATTTTCTCAGTAGAAACGTTTCACTCCTTATCCAAGGAGCTTCTTCAGTCTGAGTAAAGTTAGTAAGGGAATCCTTAAATACGTTTCTAGGGTGGTTGTGTGACCTTGCACCTGGGGCTAGGTCATGGTTATTTTGAGATGTTTATTTCTAAGTCCCATTATCATCTAAAGGAGGATCGTTAAGATTACCCTGCTGCTGTTGAGCTTGCGAAATGGTCTTAATCTTCCTAGGCACAGAAGACAAAGCAGGAAGGAAGATAGGGGAAAGGTTGTGCCTGAGGCCCCCACCTCTATTCAAGGAAGGATTTTCCAAGTTGGCATAAATGGATTCCTTGACCCCTCTCTCAAACCACCTATCTTCTCTGTCTAAAATGTGAACATTAATGTCCTCAAATGAGTGTCCTTTTTCCTTTAGATGAAGGTAAACTGCTGACTCTGGTCCTGTGGTGTTGCTCCTCCTGTGTTGGGCCATCCTCCTGTACAAAGGTTGTTTGGTTTCTCCAATGTAGAGTTCAGAGCACTCCTCACTGCACTGGATTGCATACACTACATTGCTTTCCTTGTGTTTTGGAGTTTGATCTTTGGGGTGTACAAGCCTCTGTCTCAGTGTGTTGGTGGGTTTGAAATATACAGGTATGTGGTGTTTGCCAATTATCCGTTTTATCTTTTCAGACACGCCAGCCATGTAAGGAATGACCAGGTTCTTCCGTTTACTCTGAGTCTCAGCCCTATCTGTCGCTGTTTTAGGTCTGGTAGACTTAGATTTAGTGAAGGCCCAATTTGGATATCCACAGGCCTTCAGAGCTGTTCTCAGGTGCTGATTTTCATTCTTTTTGGAATCCATGGAGGTGGGGATGGTTTCTGCTCTGTGTGATAATGTCCTGATGACTCCTAGTTTGTGCTGCAGTGGATGGTGGGAGTCAAACATCAGGTATTGATCTGTGTGTGTGGGTTTCCTGTAGATCCCTATTTCTAGCTTGCCACCGGTCCCAATGAGGACTTCACAGTCTAGGAATGCCAGTCTGTTGCCCTTGGTGTCTTCTCTGGTGAAGCTAATGTTGGCATCTATAGTGTTTATATGGTCCGTGAAGGCCTGTACTTCCTGGGTCTTGATTTTGACCCAGGTGTCATCCACATACCGAAACCAGTGGGTGGGCACCGTTCCCTGGAAAGTGTTGAGTGCTTTCTTCTCCACTTCTTCCATGTATAAATTGGCCACAATGGGTGACACAGGAGAACCCATGGCACAGCCGTGTTTTTGTCTGTAAAAGTCACCTCTGTATGAGAAATAAGTGGTGTTAAGACACAGGTCCAGAAGATGGCAGATCTGGTTTGGGTTGAGATGGTTTCTCCTTTCAAGGGTGCTGTCCTCTTCTAGTCTCTTCCTGACAGCGGATAGAGCATGAGTGGTGGGGATGCTGGTGAAAAGGGAGGACACATCGAAGGAGACCATAGTTTCATCTGTATCCAGTTTCAGGATCTTTGCTTTGGAAACAAATTCTTCCGAATTTTGGATGTGGTGTTCAGAGTGTCCAACTAGAGGTGCTAGTATGGTAGAGAGGTGTTTGGCAATGTTGTATGTTACCGAATTAATGCTGCTGACTATGGGTCGGAGGGGTGTTCCTTCCTTGTGGATCTTAGGAAGTCCGTAGATGCAAGGTATGGCTTCTCCAGGATACAGACGGTGGTAGGTAATCCTATCGATGAAGCCATCATGTTCCAATTGTTTCAAACTGTCTATTACCTTTTTCTTGTAATTGCTGGTGGGGTCTCTTTTCAGTTTTTCATATGTATGGTGATCCTCCAAAAGTGAGGTAATTTTATTGTGGTAGTCTGCAGTGTTTAGAACCACTGTACATCTTCCTTTGTCAGCATGTATCTCTGATACATGTTTTTTTTAATTTTTAAATTGTGAACCGCACAGAGTTGTTGTAGTTTTGGGTGACCTCAAAACTGAAATTATAAATAGTTTTTTGCTTTCAAATATTTATAATTTTTTTATTATTTGTGCCTTCAAGTCTGTGTTGACTCCTGGCAACTGCCTGGACTAGTCCGTGCAGTTATGATGTTCCAACTACACTTTAAAAGAGGCTTTAGCTGTCTTCCAGTAGCAATTAAAGAAGTAACATACCTTTACAGTAACTGCAGATATGAAATGTAGGCATTTTAGGGAGAAAACTTTGTTTTTTCTGAAATTCCCTTGCTCAGAGGAAATTGATCTACACACTGAATGTTTTAATAGCCCATGAACAACAGCAGGTATTTTCATGTACTGCCATCCTCTCATGATGTGATAACAAATGTTATATGATCTTTGGCATCTCTGAAATACAAAGAAGGATGAAGTAGAAATAAAAACAAATAACGCTGAATTGATTCAAAAAGGTTTAAAATTGAAATGCCAGTAGCTTTATAGAAATTTGCTCCACATAATAACACACTCAAGTAACATTATTTTTGTGTAATATAATAGCTCAGCTTTGTAAATGTTGACATATATTGTACATAGAGAAGATAACTGTTGATTAAATAGAGAGGAAGAAAATGGTTTGTTAACTGACTGAGAAAAATATTTATGCAGTCACACTTGAGCATAATGCCTGTATGCTCTGGTAGTATAAGATTAGCTCTCAATTTAAGAGTTAAGTGTTCCAGATTTCATTTTGAGAGAGAGATTATAGCATCTGCAATTTGAGTATTAGCAGATGTCCATAGGTTCCTGTGTAGCTGTATTGATATTTATTTATTTTCTATCCCGCCTTTATTATTTTTATAAGTAACTCAAGGCAGCGAACATACCTAATACTCCTTCCTCCTCCTATTTTCCCCACAACAACAACCCTGTGAGGTGAGTTGGGCTGAGAGAGAGTGACTGGCCCAAGGTCACCCAGCCAGCTTTCATGCCTAAGGCGGGACTAGAACACACAGATATATATGTATAGATATAGATGAAAAGCTACAGACACATATACTGTACATAGAAGCATGTAATGGTAGCTACATTGTTTGTCTCACTCGCTGGATCGTCACCTTGTTGTGGTGAGTGGGCTTGTGTGTTCCCAATGAACCCTGTGAGCGAAGCCGTCGGGAGTCATGTACTCCTGGCAGGGTCACCCATGGCGGTAAGGTCCAGGGGGAGGAACCAGACAAAGAACGATCCAAGAAAGTCCTCAACGGCAGAACAGGCGGAAGATAACAAGGTGTATTGTTACAACGGCTGCGAAGGCGGATGAAGGCTGCAGCAGACAAAAGGTCACCAATCGTCATGGTATCCATGCCATTGGATTAGAGCCTTTTTCTGTGAAGGTTGTGTGCTGATTGTTGTGCACCGATCTCCACACATAAAACAAATTCACGCACAGGCGTCTTCCAACCACACCAAACCCAAAACAACCAAAAGTCCCATGGCGACTGACGAATGGCAACGGGGGCAGGACTGTGAAATCCGGAAGCTCCTAGTCATGGACCAGCACATGGGCGGTGGATACGGATTCAGTCGCCCTGACTCAAGGATCGAGGCAGTTGAGTAGTTCGGCAGCTGTATCCACGACTGAGCAGCCCTATTTAGGATCCACTCTGCTCACCCCATATGGGGAGGGGGCTAGAAAAGGTGCCCTAAACATAGTCTGCCTCATTTTTCTCCCTGACTGGATTACCGCGACCAGTGGGGTCACCATCTAGCGGTCGTAAAAAACACATGAATTTTGGAACATGGAATATACGGACACTGCAAGACAATATGGATAGTGAACGACCTGAACGTAGGACTGCCATTATTGCAAGGGAGCTGAGACGTTTTAATATTGATATAGCAGCACTCCAAGAAACTCGAAGAGCAGGAGAAGGACAGTTGAAGGAAGAAAAAGGAGGTTATACCTTCTTTTGGAAAGGACTGCCTGAACAAGAACGACGAATACATGGGGTAGGCTTTGCTATCAAAAACGACATTGTGAAGCTCTTGTCAGAAGTTCCCACTGGGATTAACGAACGACTCTCAACTCTGCGAATAAAACTCGCCAAAAACCAACAGGCAACTATCCTAAGTGCTTACGCACCAACACTAGATGCAGATGAGGATATCAAGGAAAATTTTTATACCCAGCTGGACACCATCTTATCAGAGATACCAAAGGAGGATAAAATTATCCTCCTGGGCGATTTCAATGCAAGAGTTGGGCGTGATTTTGATTTGTGGCCAGGGATCATTGGGAAAGGAGTTGACAACAGCAACACGAATGGAATCTTACTTCTGACTAAATGTGCAGAGCATAACCTTGTCATTACTAACACACTCTTTCGCCAGAAAAATAAATTTAAAACATCATGGAAGCACCCACGGTCGAAGCACTGGCATCTTTTAGATTATGTAATTGTCCGTGCTAGAGATCGCCGTGATGTACTTCTCACCAGAGCCATGACGAGCGCCGATGACTGCTGGACAGACCATCGATTAATTCGATCCACGATGGCCATAAAGATTGTCCCTCATCGTAGGCTCCAAGGAAGAAAACCAAGGCGTAAAATGAATACACTGGCCCTTCAAGATCCTATCAAACGAGCTTGCTTTCAATCAACTCTCAAGGAACATCTGCCTATGGAACTTCCTGAAAATGTTGAGGAACACTGGAGTAAATTGAAGACTTCTATTATTTCAGCCTGTGAACAAACTATCGGATACCAGACTAAGAGACATCAGGACTCGTTTGATGAGAACGATAGTGAGATTGAACATATTATTGACAAGAAAAGGAAAGCCTTCCAGATATGGCAAAAAGATATTAACTGTGCCGTTAAGAAAAAAATCTACGCCAGTGCAAAAGCAGAAGTTCAAAGAAGAACTAGAGAACTTAAGAACATATGGTGGATAAAAAAAGCCCAAGAAACCCAACATTTTGCAGATGCTCATGATGCACGGGGCTTTTTTAATGCCATAAAGGCCATCTATGGACCAACAAACCATGGTACAAATCCCTTACGCTCAGTAGATGGTGCTAAACTTCTAAAGGACAAAGAGTCTATTGCACTGCGCTGGAAAGAGCATTACTACAATCTCCTTAATCGTCACTCTACTGTGGCTGATGAAGTCTTCTTTCAAATCCCGCAAAAACAAATAAGAAATGAGCTTGCAGTACCCCCTAGTTTGGAGGAAGTCAGTAAAGCCACTAAACAAATGAAAAATAACAAAGCTAGTGGACCTGATGGGATTCCTGCTGAAGTCTTTAAAGAAGGCAGGCCTGAACTTACACAACAACTTCATAAGCTCATTGAAAAAATCTGGATGAGGGAGGAGATTCCAGCAGACTTTAGGGATGCCATAATTATCACTCTCTTTAAAAAGGGTGATAGAACAGACTGTGGAAACTATCGAGGCATCTCCCTTCTAGCCACAGCAGGCAAAATCCTGGCAAAGATCATTGCAAACCGTCTCCTATCTGTATCAGAAGACATCCTCCCTGAAACGCAAAATGGTTTCCGCCCTTCCAGGGGAACAGTGGATATGATCTTCACTGCACGACAGCTTCAAGAAAAATGCAAGGAGCAAAACCGCCCTCTATACATGGCATTTATTGATCTGACTAAAGCCTTTGATACTGTAAATCGTACTGCTCTCTGGACCATCCTTCTGAAAATCGGATGCCCTGATAAATTTGTGAACATCTTGCGGTTACTCCATGACGACATGATGGCAACAATCCTGAATAACAATGGCTCTCAAAGCGATCCATTTAAAGTGGAATCCGGCGTTAAACAGGGATGTGTTATTGCTCCAACCTTATTCGCTATCTTCATCGCTATGATTATGCACCTTGTTGAAGAGAAACTTCCTACTGGTGTAGAAATTATATATCGAACAGATGGAAAGCTTTTTAATCTTAGTAGGCTGAAAGCAAAAAATAAGGTAATTGCAACTTCTGTTATAGAACTTCAATATGCTGATGATAACGTAGTCTGTGCACACTCCGAGGAAGATCTTCAAACTATCCTAAACATCTTTGCAGAAGCATATGAAAAACTCGGCCTCTCGATTAACATTAAAAAAACCAAAGTGCTTTACCAGCAAGTTCGAACCAATCCCTCTGCAGCGCCATCAATCCAGCTTAAAGGTGTGTCACTAGAAAATGTCGATCACTTTTCTTATCTCGGCAGCCATCTATCTACAAAAGCCGACATCGACGCTGAAATTCAGCATCGCCTGAGCTCTGCAAGTGTAGCTTTCTCCCGAATGAAGCGTAGAGTGTTTGAGGATCGGGACATTCGCAGGGAGACCAAAATGCTTGTTTACAAAGCCATTGTACTACCAACCCTTCTGTACGCCTGTGAAACATGGACCCTCTACAAACGCCACCTCCAACTTCTTGAAAGATTCCATCAACGCTGCCTCCGAAAAATTCTGCAAATTACTTGGGAAGATAGGCGGACTAATGTTAGCGTATTAGAAGAAGCGAAAACCACCAGCATTGAAACAATGATCATCCAACATCAACTTCGCTGGACCTGTCATGTTGTTCCAATGCCTGACCATCGTCTTCCAAAGCAGCTACTTTACTCCCAACTTAAGAATGGAAAACGGAATATTGGTGGACAGCAAAAGAGATTCAAAGATACTCTCAAAGCTAATTTAAAAAAATGTAATATCAGCATTGAGAACTGGGAAGCCCTAACTCATGAGCGTTTCAATTGGAGGTCATCCTTTATTAATGGCGCTATGGACTTTGAAGAAGCACGAGTACAGGGCGAAAAGGAGAAAAGAGCTAAAAGGAAGGCACGTCAGGCAAACCCTCATCATGACCGTCTCCCACCCGGAAACCTATGCCCTCATTGTGGGAGGTTGTGCGGATCCAGAATTGGCCTTTATAGCCACTTACGGATCCACCGTTAAAATTTTACCTTTGGAAGACAATCTTACTCGGCTACGAGTGATCGCCAATGAATGATGAATGATTGTTTGTACAAAGTCTATATTGTATAATCCTTATACTGTAATTTAAAAAATAGCCATTGTATGACATGGCAATACTGCTGTAGGTTTATTGCAAATTGAGGGTTTGGTCTGCCATTCCTAAGATTCATGATACATATTGATCTAAAGGACTTTGTATGTGAATAAAGAAGTGAAATTGTGCAATCAGTGTATCAAAATCACAGTTGGAATTTTGATGTTGTGGAGATTTGAAGGGATCTGGTATTTCAGGAGTTCCTTTGAAAAATGTCATTATTGGCAAAATCCAGGAAAACTTTTTTAAAGCTTTTCTTTCTCCTGCATTCCCTATGCCTAATGGCAGTGCTGTAATTTCCATCACCAGATGTCTGCTCAGATTAAGGCATTCTCTGCTGTATGTACTAGAGTAATGACAATTATACATGGGTAAGATATAACATTTGCACAGCGAAAACACACAGAGACACAAGGGATGTACAATTCAGTGCAAAACTGCCATATTGTAATTTAAATCAGTAATTATTGTCTTTTAAATGTAGCAACCCAATTATAAAGGCCCCACAACTACAAAGTTACCCAGAATCCTTTGCTATGGTTCCCATAGTGCTCCAGAAGTGGTACCATAGGAGTAATTGCGTTGTTTTATGGGTTGCCTTTGACATCTGAAAAGGACTTAGTAGCAGAGCAAACCATCTTCATCTGAAGAGGCCAGGATTTAAAAAAAGGAACAGACTTTCAACCCACTAGGTAACTGTTTGCAGCTCCTTTGGGTAGCACTACACAAAAGTTGAAAGCAGTTCTTCAGGAGCATTCTTCCAGATGTGTAACTGTTTTCTTTCTTTTTAAAGTCTCTGTTTGATATTGCCATATTTCAACCTAAAGAATTCCTGCAATAGTACTTTAAAATCCACTGCAGGCACTTCTTGAACATTTCCAGTGTTGTTAGTAATTTGTAAAAGAAAATCTTTGCTACCTGATGCTTTCTACATTTTACACTGAAAGACTTCTGAACATTTTAGAGTTAGCTGCTGCTTCAACTTGGCATAACTTTAAGAGAGATACTTGTGTTCAGTTTTTTTTAAAAAAACAAATTCACAAAAAATAAATGCCATTCTACTTACTTTTTCACTACTCTTCATAATAAACTCAGTTGTACTGCTCTTGCTCAGTTCCAAATTCCCTAAAATGTAGGTTGTAGGTTATGGAACTACAGTGAGAGCAGGCAGCAACTACCTGAGCTTCGACTAATCGCAAAAGCTAAGCAAGGTCAGACCTTGAGAGTACCTAGGTGACAGACCACCAAGAAATACCAGGGTGGTAGACTAGACTGGGAAGTTGGCAAATCATTCCAGAAGAAGCCAGCAGCAAACTACTTCCATATTGTTGCCAAAACAGCTACAGGGACTTATTCCCAAAATCACCAGGAATCAGTTTTGATTAGTAAAACTCTTTTACCTTACATATGAAGCATGATTTCCTAAATCCATAATCTGCTATTTAAATGAGTTCCTAATCTATTATTTAAATGAGAATGAACTAAGCCTGCTTTTGCTGTTTCTTTTTTCTTTCATTGATTTATTATACTAAATTATAGCTAACTTCACAGGAGGAAAAAAGTCTAAAGTTTCTATAACTTCCATTGTGACTTAAATGTTTACACACTTTTTAAAACTGTTTGATCTTATCTTTAGTTAAATCTAATATATGTTTATGTTAGATGTAACTAACTAACTATTACAGCAGAGCTTTCCAAACTGTGTGTCGGGACACGTTAGTGTGTCTGCAGTGTCTGGGTGTGTCGCGGCTGCTGCTGCCTCCAAACCTGCCCTGCCAGGATTCCATGCAGGTCCTAGTGCCCGCCTTGTGCCCTGCTGTAAGAGTGTGTCGCAAAATGATGCATGTCTAAAAAGTGTGTCACCAACATGAAAAGTTTTGAAAGCTCTGTATTACAGTGTTACTGTATTCCTCTGTGTTTTGACACTGAGTTAGAAACATTTCCTGCCATTTTCTTTGGTGTTATGTGAGCATAAGTTAGCTTCAGTTAGTGACCATTTACAGAGATTCAGTATTTAGGAATTATTCTTGTGTCAACTGTAATTGGCAAGCCATACTGAAGATCTCCAAAAAATTCAGGAGATCAGGGAAAATACGCACAGCTATGTCCTGAGTTCGGGACACAACTGCCCTACTTGGAACATTACATAAGAAAAATTCCATAGGGAACAATATTTTTGATTCTTTGTAGCAAAGAATTTAAAAACAACACAAAACTGAGCTACCAAACAAGCATCAGTCATTTTCTTATGTCCAAGATGATTCTCAGTTTCTAACCAAGTGCATAACCGACTCTTTTACTACCCCTTCTTCCTCTCTACTAACTCCAGTCAATGTCAGCGGGGGTGGAACCTGTGCCTGCTGTTTTATTGACTAATGCACTCTCCAGTTCTCCATAGCTGTAGGAATTCAATTAAAAAAAACACAAACCAATTGTGGCATATTGGAACACTCTAGACTGAAGAACTTCATTTGGTTCCAGTTTCAGAAGAAAACTTGATTTGAGTGTGATTTGCTCTGTGCTTACAACATTTGAAACAGATGTTTTTAACTCAGACTGTTTTGTGCACCCCTAAACAGAATACATGAGCTTTTACATTGCCATAAGTATTTCCAACTCAATTAGTCAACAGTCTTTAACAGCATTATGAAATGAAATATTATTAAACCAACTAGGATACTGTATCCTTTCCTTTCTGTTCTCAACTCAGGTCTATATTTATTTGACTTTTGATGTATATTTTGAGATAGTAAAATATATATAGAGAAATAGTAGATTGTGGATTGTAGACTTCTGAAGAAAGTTCAACACTCTCAGAATGATATGTTAAGAAAAAGTTCTCCATCAGTTTTAAAAATAAGAATGCTAATTACTTTCCCCTTCTTGAAACAAGGCCCTTAAAAAAGCAACAAACTTATGTTGCTTTTTGCTTTTGTTTTACCAACTGTTTTATGAAGTCCATGTAATATTGGCATTTTGGAAAACTAATACCACACTTTAAAATTCTGATTATATAGAATTTGTGATTCAGATTTCAAGGGAAAGAGGTAATGGTTTTCCTAAAGGAGCAAATTTTCCAGGCATGCTCTCATGAGATTTTTTAAATAGAATATGAAATTTAGATTTTATTCCTATTCCCTTATTAAAGCCATCCAAGTTAGTGACCAATAAATATTATAATCTCATAAAATATTGAAGTACGTTGTAGTTTTCTTACTGTCATATAGTGGATATATTCATATATAAGAATCTACTTTTTAAATGCTAGTTAAAGGTGCAATATCCAAGGAAAGTGTTTATGGTGTTCATGGGGCTGATGCCCGTCAGGACATTTTTTATTTGTTGGACAAAAATATATTTAGACATATTCATAGAACCATCATCATCCCCCAGGAAATAGCAAATAATTTTTAATCTTTCATATAGCAGCTAGCTTGGGGGTTTATTTTGCTGCTCTAGTGGTTATAATATGAAGTCCTCTTTACATTCTTTTTTTTTAATGCCTACCTTTTAAGTTGTTTTTACTTTACGTTGGTAGGCTGTGTGGTAGACAATCCTAGTAGGGTATTCAGTACATATATGTTGGATTCTCAAGGGCTATGGCTTTTGCCAGATGAAGCACTTTTGATTTTGAGGCTGATGAAACACACTGCTATTATTGATCTGTGCATGACATACCCTGTCTCTCTGCTGGCAGAGTGTAGCAACATTTATCCAGGAATTTGTGAAATGTCACTTGGATCATGTTTGTAAGGTAAACTGTGTGAAAAGCAGAATCCAAGCTAAGAATATATGTGGAATTGGACGTGACTATCGTTTTTCTGTGTCCTATATTCTAGCTCAGCCAAATGATATTTGTTAACCCAATGGTTATGTTTTTATATTAAGTTTTAGATAATTCAGAGAAGTGTGATTATCACTTGAAATATTCTGTGAAATAAAGTTATACTATTTTACCACTCTATTTTCAAGTGCATCTGGGATCAGAATAGTTTAAGTCTGTTAATGTGAACTGAACAACACAAGTCAATACTTTGTGTTGTGTTTGTAATAAACCGATGGTTCTTGTACAACACAGAATAAAAGAATCAGCTTTTCTAGCTGGTTTCAATTCACCTTCATGTATTTCTGTTTTTCGATTCTACTTCATGTGTTTCTGTCTCATTAAAATCTCAGCGTGCATGGTGCTCACAAAATCTATGGTTTTGATCTCATGGTAATACCATTCCCCCTCCCAAAGCCCCTCCCCTCTGCTTTGTACATGTTTTCAAAATATTTTGGTATGCATCTCAGAAATAACTCGTTATCTGTAACTAGAATATGGAGAATTTCTTACAACCTAATTTGATGACTTCATTGTGATACAAGAGTTTTATTCAATTAATACTGGTTTTTAAAAGCCATCTCTCTCTCCCCTTACTCCCACCTACATGCAAAAGTTTTTGAAAACTCTGTCAGCACATGCCATAACGTCTAGGTTTTATCCAATAAGACTCAAATTTTGTATGATCTCTCACAAGAGTTTGGCATTATCACATAAAATCCTGGGTTACATCGATATGATTTAGTATGGTGTCATGAGATATACTGTAGCAATGTAAAATGATACTTCACACTGTTTTTGAAGGGGCACCTAAGCCTTTGTGTGTGAGAGCACTGGGACATAAAAAGCTAAGGGAATGGAGACTGCTGGAAGATTGAATTGTATTTCCTCCTGTGAAGTAGATCTGTAGGCATAAAAGGAACTGAGGTGGGAAGGAAAATGGCAATTCCCATTTCATCAGTGAAAGTTCATTAATTAACGCGATTTGCCCTCATATTTTAAGCTAATTAAAATTTCAGTAATAAGGGTACAATATCTGAGCTGAAAAAATCTGGACACCCATTAGCAGCAAAGGAAATGGAGATGTAGACGAGAAATGATATTAAACGTAAATGGTTAACTTACTGAGATGTACTAGAATTTTCTCAAGGGGATTGTAAAATGAAATCAAGAGAAGATTTGACAACAGAAGGTTATGCTTGTCAATGGTTTTCTTGCATACAACTATCAGAAAAGTTTAAAGTAGATAAAAGTTTTCATGGTTTTGAACAAAATAAGACTGAGTTTGAAACAGATTTAAGTACTAACAATGAACATGTTATTGCTAAAATGTATAAACTTATGTTGAAATATGAGACAGAAGAACAAGTGAATGAATGTATGATAAAATGAGCTAAAAACGTTGGCTATAATGTACAAATGGATCAATGGGAAATATGTGGTTGAAAGGATTGAAATTTACATTGTGTTCCAGCCTTAAAGAGAATTTTTATAAAATGATGTATCGTTGGTATTTGTCACCAGAGAAACTGTCTAGAATGTATAAAGGTACATAAAATGTACCTTTATACATTCTGTGAACAAACATGAAGGGACATTTTATCATGTTTGGTGGACATGCAAAAAAGCTAAAAAAAAAATTGGATACAAAGACATACATTAATTCAGAAGATCCTAAAGGTTAAAATACAATTGAAACCAGAAATTTCTTTTGGGTCTAATGGACAAGCAACTAGAAAAAACTCATGGAACTTTATTTTTATATACGATAACTGCAGTGAGACTATTTATATGCTCAAAGGTGGAAAGGTTCAACATTACCCACAATGGAGGAATGGTTGGTGAAGATGATGAAACTTGCGGAGATGGCTGAATTAACTTCTTTGATCAAAGAAAAAACAATATCTACATTTATGGCTGACTGGAAACCCCTTGTAGACGTTTTGCATCAAATGGAAAAAAATGCACTTATGATTTTTGGTTTTGATGATTAGAAAAAAATTGGATAATAAAAAAAAGTGAGCTTTTTTTTGTAATCATAGAGTAACAGATATTTGTGATTGTACTTATATTTGCTGCAAAGGAAATCGGAAGCTGCTTTCTGTTTCTTTTTATTCTTTCTTTCTGCACTTTTGCTTTTTTGTTTTTTCTTTCTTTCTGCCTCTTTCACTCCCTGTTAGTTTGTATTAGTTTTTATGTTTTTTTGCAAAACTTTTAATAAAGTTTATTTAAAAAAAACAATTAAAAGAAGAAAAAGTAATATACAGCACACTTAATAGCAAATAAGTGAAACAATGATATATCTAAACATTTGGTAGCAGTTTTGCCTTTCAAAAGCATATTTAGATCTGTGTGTTTATGAATGTATATTCAAGTGGGTGATCATCATAGACAGACCAAGTATTTGGGGAGTGGTATATGCTCATAACTCAGCAAAATGCATTTTGTATTACCAATATTTCCAGGTATTACTAATAACATTTTAATAATATGAGTGATCTAGCTCAGTATAAGACAAATTCCTTTGTTCCATGGAGAGTAATATCTGTTCTGCTATTCTAATCATTGCACAGGAGGAGTTAGAGAAAATTATTTTTCCTAGCTTCAAAAAATACATTGCTAAAAATAAATTTTCGACAAATCCTGCTTACATTTTATGTATGTAATGAGTTATTGTCTTCATTTGGTATGAAATAGTTACCTTAAATAATAAGCAAGCTTTTAAAGACAGGTTTTCTACATAATGTTTATTTCAATTTCATTATATTTTGCTAAGTGGAAAACAGATGGCAGCGTTTCTCCCCCATTGAATGTTAGTGTAGCATATTTGTGTGCATGATATCTGAAGCATATGAATACTTAGGATTGTTGGTGTTAAATTTGTAATGAGTTGTAGGGATTGTAAAATTCCCTGACCGAATATCATGTAAGTTTTTCATGATACTTATAATTCTAAGACGTGGTAAATAGTGGCTAAGAGTAAGATCTCCTTTGACTTGAGCTCAGCTGCTGGTGACTTTATAGTCATGTCCATGTAGTTTTCATGGTAATATTAGAGAAATGCTTTACCACAGCTTTGTTCCAAGATACATATTTTTTTAACTACCCAGTTTTTCAACTTCCTTTATAGCTCTGGATTTTTCAGATACAAGTTTTTCTCAGCCCTACCTTGAGATACCAGAAACTGAAGATGAAACCTTGTATATGCAAAGCATGTGCTCACTTTATTCAAATGATACCTTATTTTTCGTATGACATTTATAATAGAATCAGTCTTCTGATCAGTGTTGTTTCTGCCCACTAAATAATCACAATTTGCCTTCTGGCAAGAGGATAAAGAAATTAGTGTAGAAGTGAATTTTCATGCCTTAGGCCTGATCAATGCTCTAGGCAGATGTCATTCTTGCTAGCGAGAAGTAAGCCCCAAGTGTTAATTTTGTTCAGTATACATCCTTTTCTAAAATGGATTTCTGAATAGTCTGTTGCTTGAGTAGTTCTGTCATGTAAGAAATGGCTTTTCAGAGGTGTTTCTAGGATTCTTGTTTTAAATACTGTATATTGGCTGGGAGCTTCATTTGAAGAGGCCAATGGCAGCATTTTCTGGTTGTATGACTATCCATAGCTTACTCTTTGTAAGCATTGCTGGTTTGTTTCTAGCTAGCAAGAACTTAATGGCCATGGGGGTCATGACAGAATAAGGATCAGCAATCGTTTTGGGCTAGGTACAACATAAGAATTTCTTCCCCCCCCCCTAATATTTTTTAAATGTCCAAAAAATCACAAAATTACTGAATCACACATTATTGCTGGAAGTCTCGTTAATTCCATAGAATTTAGGAGATCAAATATTTTCTAAAGATTGAAAAGCCTTAAGGTTATATACCCCTCTTCATTATGTCTCCAAATTGAGGCGATGGCAGCCCTGGATTAACCATTAAGCAAAATAAGCACGTGCTTAGGGCACCAAGGGAAAGGGGGCACCACAGAGTTTTTCACACTAACTGTCATGCCCTTTATTCTTTTACTTGCACACTCAACTTTAGTTTTCAGCACTTACTGAGTCTTAATGTCTTGTCAGTTAAGCAGTGGAAGGGCCGAGGGGCACCACTGTTGGGCTGTGCTTAGGTTGTCAATTGGCCTTGGGTGATGGGAGTTAATCCCTTGCTATAGAATATATTTTAAAATACTATAATAACTGTATAAGCTATAATTTGTATGATTTAACATCAGTACATGAAAATAACTTTGCAAACTGTGCATTAATATCTGTAAGTATTAACATGATCTTTTGAAATGAAAATTATAAATTCCACTTATACCAAATAAGTGGAAAAAATACATACAAAAGGAATTGTATTTTGTAAAGCAATATTTATGAACTAATAGAACTTATCTATATTTCTCCTTTGGGATGTAGTTTAAAGACTTCATTAGAGATTGGCATTTTTAGTGCCTTAAAAATCCTTAAAAACTGTTTTGTTAATTCCACACCATATTTAGAATGACCTCAATAATAATGTAGCACACCTCAAGTGTCATAGCTGTCGGTGCAGCATATATTGAAGCGATGTTCATTTATACTAGACAACTGAACTTCAAGGGGAACTAAGTCATGATAGGCAATTAGCAGTAATTAGGAAGATTCAACTCAATGAGATGTCAACATTGGATTGCTTAAAGAAACAGCTGAATGTCAGGGACTTGAAAATAAAGTATTTCTTCCCCTGACATCCAGGTATGGCATATGAAATATGAAATGTTAATTTAACTTTTCTGCTTATTATTCATGTGCAATATTATTTTGTCATTCAGCTACTACTTTGACAGAATTCAAGGAGTCTTAGAACAGTGCTTCTGGAATAAAAGATTAATCTGCCCAAAGGCTGATGAAGTCTAATAATTATCTAAACTAGTTGTTAAAATGTTTTCTATATTGTTTTGTTTTGCCTGACATTTTGTGACATACTGTATTGTCTTTCAACAAATATCTGAAGGTAGTTTATAAGTGTGTGCTCTTTCTATATGAGCCACTAAGCAAATACTAAATTGTAGGTAATAATAATTTCTTACATTACAAATCTAGATTTTAGAGACTGAAGTTATTTAATTATAGCCTCTTAATCTGAAAGCATTTGGTGGTAAGGCCTACTGATCTTCCACATCCATCTTTTCCGTGAAGCAGAAACGCCACCTCTCTGGATGTACGATGAGAATATAAATGTCAGCCTCACTTATCAAAAATCTCTAAAGTTGTGTGATCATTTATTCAGTCAGACCCAACATTAATCCATTTTCCTTATCTCCTGACCTTAGAAAAACTGATTTCACCATTTCATTCTACCCATTTACTGTATATTTCATTTCATGTACCACGTTAGTTTTCCAAACAGTAGTGTGGCTAGAGATGGCTGAATCTAGATGAAAAGCTCAAGAAGTCCAAAAATCTCTCTGGAAGAAAATCCAATGCTGGGAAAAAGCATACTTTTATGCTCAGAGGTTGATACTTATTTTATAACATACACTTCATAAGTACCTAATTTTCTTGAAAGAGCCTAATGCTTTCAGATGCTGAAAGCTACAACACAGTGGAGCATTTTAACATAAGAACAAATGGGCTGGTTGTAACAATCTCCCTTCCCCTTGTAAATACCGTGTTCCACTATGTTAGTAAATGTTCTATTTCTGTAGAAGTGTAGGCCCAACATATATTAAAGAAAATTTCCTTTTCATATTATTTCTAAGATTCATTGAAGACATAGTCTTAGTTGTATTAATATATCAAGTTCAAAGCACTGGGATGTCAAAGGCAAATGTAGTGTTAAAATTATCTATCTTACCAAAGAACGCCTCAGTTGATTGTAAAGAGTAGAAGATCTATTGGGTCTCGCAGATGGTCAAATGGCACATTCAGATTTTAAAAGAATCCTATGAAAGAACAGGAACAAAATCAGGAACATATGAGAAGATCTATATGAGAACTCACAAAACTTTCAAGTTTCTTGGCCCGGGGCTGGGGGGAGAGTGTTTTTGAGACAGGGATTGTAGATTATAGATTATATTATAGGGATTGTAGCCACAGTGTGCAGAATGAAAGAGGTTATTTTCCTCCAGCTCCATTGTTTCAGTAAAGAATTCCCTATGCTGAACTGAAAACAACTCAAGAGCAGTAGAGCTGCTGCTTTAAGAGTGATTTTTTGCAGAGCACCTGCATATCTGGGTCCCAGAAATAGAGGTGAAACAATAATTCCTTACCCAAGTTTGAACAAAATGTTAAGGTAAGTAAACTTTAAACAAGTCATGGCTTCAGATTGTGACTATTCATTTTGCTCATGGTCTTGACTATGGTGCAAGTTCAAACAGTATCCAAATCTAACCATAATATTGGTCATTTTTGTACAAAACAGGTCATAGAAATAGAGACCTCTCCCTTTCAACTCCATGATCCTAGATGTTTGGTTTACTCAGAGATATAACAATTTTACTGCAGTAAACTCCATATAACAAATATGTGTTACTCCAATTAAATCCTAATCTGTTAAATGAACATTTTTTTAAAAAAAATGTGTACTCGAACTTAAAAAAAATACGTTTCACACTCATATATATCTTTGGGGAAAAAATTAACAGGTTGTGACAGATATTGTAATTCAACAGTATTGTGGAACCATAGTAGATCTGTTTAGTCCACAGGCATTTCTTGATGAATTAAGAAAAGCCAGCAGATGCATGGGCAAGCTGACTAAATTTAGTGTAAACAGCATGCATTATTCCAAAACCTCTCTAGATGACTGGCAGCAGGCTAGAACAGCAGCTGTAGGTGTAGAAAAAGCCAATTCCTTTTCTGTAGATATATTTTAATTTTGATTCTCTGAGGATTTTAATTACCTGTGTGTGTTCTTTGTATGTCCAGAAGCAATGTCCAGAAACCATAATTAAGGTATTAGAATTTAAATCAGGGCAGAAACTTTTATTGAATAAAATGTGTTTAAAATCAAAATACTTAATACAGTAATGCTTATTCAGTAGCCTCCCTACAACTGTTCATGTCTACAGTACTTAGAAGCAAATGCCATTATTTTTAATAGTTTTACCTCCTGGTAAATGTAAATAAGATTTAAGCCCAAATAAACTATTTTACTAAAAGTTATTTCCAGTAAGATAATGTTAGTTCTGATATATATCTTTAAGTAGATTATGCTGCTGTTCAAATAATTTTGTTACAAACTTCACTGAAAATGTTTAATCAAATGGCATCTTCTGCTTTTAAAAGAATCCTATGAAAATGGCATTTGAAGAATTTTCTTTCTTGTCTTTCTATCTGGTAGCTATGTTTACCTAGCAAAAGTCATATTTAAAGTCATAAATTTGTTATGAACCATATTTCCATCGGTTTCAATGGACCTAGGTCTTCACTGAAGATGTATGCACTGAATGTATGTGTGCATATATGAATTGTAACATCATTGGACTTTTTGGTGACTAGGGTAGAGCCAATAGTAAGGTTAAATTTCATGTATTATCATCTAAATATAATTTTATTTTAATTATTATGGTTTCATAAAATCTTTTTTATAAAATTGTTTTTTCCTCTAGTTTAATGTGATCACTGAATAACTTTGTTCTCATGAAAATGAATACGTATGATGCTACATAAAATATGTAGTCTATATTTTAGATTGATCATATATTATACAGATAGTCCTACTCCAACATTTTAACAACATTTTCCACTCTGAATAAAACACATTAGTTGTCCAGTTTTTAAAATAAGCACTTTATTTGGTACAATTGAATTCAGAATGTCTTTACCAAGAGGGTAAATGTATATGTGCCACCTGTCTTATGATAAACTAGTCCCATAAAGTCAGTGTGTCTGTTTTTTGGTATGTGTTCTTCCAGAACTTCAAGATTTGGCTGGTAACATTGAATATGAAGCTGATAAAAGTTTAGATGACCAATGTAATTTTTTAAATCACGAGAATGACAAAGTAATTGTTGAAAAGAATCAAACAAATCAACAAATCTAAAAGGAGGGAGGAAAATGTTGGGCAAATATTAGCATTTTTCAGTTTTTAATCTGCTTATTTCAATATTAAATATACTGAACCTATAGTGCTCTGCATTTGTGCTTTTGCAATATCTAATTGGGAGTTTTCAGAAGGATTTTTTTTTAACTCCTCTTAGTACACTGTCATTTTACCTATTTGTTTCTTATGTTAAATTACACATTATAAGCATCTTTAGAATATTAAAATGGTGCTATTGTTTGGCTCTTGGAATCTTTGACTGGTATATCATTAAAATCTTGGTGGCTTTCTGCTGAGTACAAACTGGTAAAAGATTGGTGTAACTATTACAGAATTAAAGCCAATACTACATATTTCATTTTACGGTACATTCTGATGCACTGTTTCTGTGAAATAAACTATTTCGGTCCATTGTCAATCAAATTCAATAAGTCTGAGTTTGTGTGCATGCTATTCATTTGAACTAAATCCCTAACAAGCCTCATCTGCTAATTGGAATTAACGTTTATGTTGCTAAATGAGAAGCATTTTGGCTGCAGTATAAGGTGGTAAGACCTACCCAATGGAATAAACAACTAACATCTGTTATCTTGTCCTGCTCCAGCTTGGCTTTTACTAGTAAAGTGCATCAGTTTCAGGGTCAAGGTTATGGAATTTGTGGTTCCCTGGCTGTGGAATGTACATGAGGAAGGGAAGAAACAACAGCACAAAGACCAGCCAAACAGAAGTTGTACAGTGCATATGCTCTATTTTGCTTTAACCTTTACAAGTCCTACAAAACTGATACAAGTCAAAACATGATATTCTGTGGAATTTTCCGGTGGCATATGCGTATAAATTGATTCTGACAGCCATTATAGCCAATCAAATGTGAAACTTCTTTGCATTTTTCTACATATAGCACAAGTAGTATTAATTGTGGCAGGGTGACACTGTTGCTGTTGTTTATTACACCCCTTTTCTTTTCCCTTGCAAGATAAATATCACCAGCCAGTCTCTCATCTCTTTTTATCTTTAGGATTGTATGCACTTTGTAACCAATAAATACTGCCCACACAATTGTAATTTGGACAATATATGATGAGTATTGTATTTTGTAAAGCTAAGCTATAACAGTATACAGTATAACATGTTGCTCTCAATTGCATATTGAATACAACTATTCCTATTATTTCTGTATTTGGAAAGCAGACCCTTACATCCACCCTGACTGAGTTGCAACGAGAGAAATCAGATTTGCAAGGAAAATTGGACCACCTGATCCAGTTGACCAAAGGGAGAGAAGGCCTGTCTCCTCTAGCATCTGGCCATGCTGGAATGGCACCAGCTACTCCTGTCAAGCCTGTAGATTTGGAAATGAAGCAGCTACTGTGTAAACTGAAGGTGACCATTTATACTATGGAATAGTTATTAAATAGGCATTTTATTTATGATAGAGGATATCAGGCATCCAGTGATTGAAAAGTGGGTGAAAATTAAATACATCTTGAGGTGTGAGATAACTTGGCTGTTAAATGATGTTTAACAATTACAATTCAGTAACTAAATGTTAATATTCATTTATTCATTCCTAATTGTTTACTGGGCCCAATTAATATGCTGGTATTGGCTTAGGGTCTGACTAAGCAAACAATCCCTTTACAAAGAGATTCATATGCTAAGATTGGCAGGAAAGGCCCTTTTGAAGAAGCCTCTGTTGTCAGAAGCTCATCTTTCTGGCATGTAGGGCAAGGCCTTCTGTAGCATTGCTCCCAGGCTATGAAATGCACTACCTTGGGAATTGCTCTTGACTTCCACTCTGTCAGGTTTTAGTAAATCTGTAAAGACACCTCTCCTTTGCCAAATTTATAATCGTTGACTGATCTTAACATCTATTTTATTGTTAACTTTGTTGATATTTTTTTTCTGATAAAAATTCTGGTTTTCTGCAAAACCAACATCCATTAAAATGAGGGTTTACTGTACCATACAAGCTGGAAGGTTCTGTGTATTTTGAAAAAGGGTAACTTTTGACAAGCCTCCACCTATGAGGCCACCTAAGCTTGCGTTTTGTGGTTAACAATATATATTTCAATACAGAAGCAGGATAGGAGAAAATGGACTATGATCTATTGGTCATATTATGATTATTAATACTAAGTTGGATTCAATCTAAATCATATTTAGTATAAACATATTGAAATCGATAAGATTTAAATAACAGTGTTTCTAGATGGCAGTTTTACCAGTAAAAAAGATTTGTGCTCTTGTTCTATCTTTTTCTTCTTTCAATGGATTTTCTGTGTTAATGAAAAAGATGGAAAAACACAGTGTGACAAATAGAAAAAGATCCTATATAGGCAACCTCCACTGTAAATTTTTTTTTGAATCAAGTGAATCAATTGTAGAATAAGTTGTTATATTTTTTTCCAAGGGTCTACTCTAGATAGATCTAAATTAGGATCCAACCCAATGGCTTTCACAACTATATGTTGAGATAAGAATTTATTTTATATTATCATCACTGCTAATTCCAGTAGCAATTGCTAAGTATTTAAAATGTTTACAATTAACCTAAAATTTGAGATGGTCTATCCTCAGGGAAATAAATTCCTACTGTTTTGCATTGAACTTGCTAGAGCTTCAGCTCAGTTGTTTTACTTCTATTTGGAATCTTACTGCAATTCCAATTTTATTTGGAATCTAATTCTTTGCAATGTATATTTAGCATTTACCCACAAGTGCTATAGATGATGAATAGTTGAACATCTTATTTGATTGCTCAATCTGTCCTTTCTTGTGGTCACTGAATTTTGTTCAGTTGAGAATTTTGTACAATTGGAAAGCAAAAGTTACATGATACAACGAGAGAGAGAAAAAAGATTTAATGAATACATAGAAATTGAGATAAATTGAGCTAGAATCAAATAAAATCCTTTTTTACACTCACTGACCAGCATCTTGTATAACTTTGTATCAAAGATTATAAAATGCAAAGAGAGACTAAGAGGAGAAAAAAGAACTTACTAAATGAGTAATAAAAAATATGAATGAAGACATTAGAACACTAACAAGAAAAAATAAGACTACAAAGCTAGTCTCAGTAATGAACTTACAAAAATATATTTACTTACTTTTCAGGCACTAAACTACTCATCTCTTAACACATAAAATATTAGAATACCACTGAGCCAAAATACAGTATGTATGCACATATTACAATATTAAGATACTGGGGGGGGAAATGAAAATGCTAACATTTAGTAATTAAACTCTGAAAATAATCATTCAAATACTAAATATAGAGTATTGCAATGTTAAAATACTATAGAGAGAACATCTACTGCAATTCTGTGCAGTATTGCCTTATCTGGCTGACTGCCACCAAAATTTTGCCATTTGCCATATAATATTGGGGTCACAATCCCCAAGTAATACCTGACATAAATTAATCAGAATTTTCAACAAGTTTAGAGATAATCATGTTCTTATAGATGTCTCTGTAAAACAAGTATAAAAGGATGCATGGCATAGATTCCACTACTCTTATTTCACAGAAGCAATGTTTTACAAAGGAGAATTTTCTTGTATTGGCCCTCTAGAATTGCTGTTGAAAGAATATTGAAATATGCAAGACTGAACAGTGTGCAGTATTTCAAAAGAGTGAGCTTTTATTATCATCCCACTTTCTTATGAATTAAGTCTGATTCTCAGCTATTATATTTATGGAAATTTTATGCAATCCAAGTGCCAATCTCTATCAACGAGCCTCTATCTCAATGTAACCTTTGCTTGTTTGTATCACATTCTTGACAGTATTAGCAATGAAGCTCCACATTGGAGTATTTCCCTCAGGACTCCCTGATCCAAATAGACTGGATTACTAGTGATCTGTCAATATTAAAGGATCCAGGCTTGATCTGTGAAATAAGTCGTCTTAGGGCAGTAGTTAAGAATTGTTAACTAGACCCTGGTCTTTTCTTCAATGGGCCCACTTCTAATGGAGTCTTGTATAACAAGCAAATTGGAAAACTTTCCTCGGGAACTTAGACTGAATGGCCTCCAGAATAGCAGGCTTACACATGAGTTCAAAACATATCCCTCACAGCATTACAATGATAATCCCGTTTTAGTTGAACACTGGAACGTAATTCCGTGCCCCAGTACTTTTTCCAAAATCATCTGATATCCATGATATCTATTCAGGAAATCTATTCAGGAAATTGCTTTGCTTGTCAAAACAAGTACATGGGTATATCTAGGAACTTTCTGTACATAATTAGTAAAGAAAACACAAAATAAAGATGCTTTGGTTTTCAATTTCCTGACTTGGGTTATTTAAAAATCAACAGTAGCGATTTTTTAAAAAATATATCTCTGAGCATTTTGACTCAAATTTTATCCAACAACTTTGGTAGAAGGAATTAAACCTATGTTGTTTATTCGCTCAGTCGCTTCCGACTCTTTGTGACTTCATGGACCAGCCCACGCCAGAGCTTCCTGTCAGCCATCACCATCCCCAGCTCCCCCACGGTCGAGTCCGTCACCTCCAGAATATCATCCATCCATCTTGCCCTTGGTTGGCCCCTCTTCCTTTTGCCTTCCACTTTCCCTAGCATCAGCATCTTCTCCAGGGTATCCTGTCTTCTCATTACGTGGCCAAAGTACTTCAGTTTTGCCTTTAATATCATTCCCTCAAGTGAGCAGTCTGGCTTTATTTCCTGGAGTATGGACTGGTTTGATCTTCTTGCAGTCCAAGGCACTCTCAGAATTTTCCTCCAACACCACAGTTCAAAAGCATCTATCTTCCTTCGCTCAGCCTTCCTTATGGTCCAGCTCTCGCAGCCATAGGTTGTACCACAGGGAATACCATTACTTTAACTATGCGGATCTTTGTTGTCAGTGTGATGTCTCTGCTCTTAACTACATATTTTATCAAGATTTGTCATTGCTCTCCTCCCAAGAAGTAAATGTCTTCTGATTTCCTGGCTGCAGTCAGAGTCTGCAGTAACCTTTGCACCTAGAAATACAAAGTCTGTCACTGCCTCCACTTTTTCTCCCTCTATTTGCCACTTATCAATCAATCTGGTTGCCATAATCTTGGTTTTTTTGAGGTTTAACTTCAACCCAGCTTTTGCACTTTATTCTTTCACCTTCATCATAAGGCTCCTCAGCTCCTCCTCGCTTTCAGCCATCAAAGTGGTATCATCTGCATATATGAGATTGTTAATGTTTCTTCCAGCGATTTTAACTCCAGCCTTGGATTCATCAAGCCCGGCACGTCGCATGATGTGTTCTGCGTACAGGTTGAATAGGTAGGGTGAGAGTATACAACCCTGCCGTACTCCTTTCCCAATCTTAAACCAGTCTGTTGGTCCGTGATCTGTTCTTACCGTTGCTACTTGGTCGTTATACAGATTCCTCAGGAGGCAGACAAGATGACTTGGTATCCCCATACCACCAAGAACTTGCCACAATTTGTTATGATCCACACAGTCAAAGGCTTTAGAATAGTCAATAAAACAAAAATAGATGTTTTTCTGAAACTCCCTGGCTTTCTCCATTATCCAGCGGATATTGGCAATTTGGTCTCTAGTTCCTCTGCCTTTTCTAAACCCAGCTTGTACTTCTGGCAATTCTCGCTCCATGAACTGCTGGAGTCTTCCTTGCAAGATCTTGAGCATTACCTTACTGGCATGTGAAATTAGTGCCAGTGTTCGATAGTTTGAACATTCTTTAGTGTTTCCCTTTTTTGGTATGGGGATATAAGTTGATTTTTTCTGATGGCCATTCTTGTGTTTTCCAAATTTGCTGGCATATGGCATGCATCACCTTGACATTAATTAATTAATCCTATCCCCTAACCCTAAAACCATAAGTACTTGAGTGATTGCATAAGTAACTTAAATGATACATCAAACTGCCTGGGAAACTGTTTCAAACTCCTACACCAGGGCTTTCCAAAGTTTTCCCGCGGCGACACACCAACCGCCCTTGGTGTGTCGCCGCGGGAAAATCCGGAAGTTTCGCCGCCGCGGCAGCGCGCAAAAAGCCAGAAGTGCTGCTGCCGCTTTCGGTCTTTGCACGCCGCCGCAGCTGCGGCGCCTTCGGATTTTCATGTGTCGCCGCGGGAAAACCCGGTGCGGGCGGGGGCGTGCATGGTGGCGGCAGCGGCGGCAGCCTCCGCTAAAACGCGGAAGCACCGGTGGTGCGCCGGTGCCGCCACCGTGTACGCCCCCGCTGCCACTTCCGGGTTGTGTGGCGACACAGCCGACTGTGTGTGGCGACACACTTTTGTGTCGCGACACACAGTTTGGAAAGCTCTGTCCTACACGGTTAAGTACAAATAAGCCAAGATTGTACCATATTAATGTGTCTTATTTATTTTTTTCTCCCAAATTCTAGCCACACTAGAAGTGGTTTTTGAGAACAGGCTTCCTGCTTCCATATTTACCCAATCATTGCTGGAAAATATTTGCTTCATTTCCTTTCCCATTCATAGCAGGAAATGGTGATTTTTTTTCATTGAACATAAGAACTTAAGTGTTGTTATAACAAGCACTGCAGTGTAACTTCTTGCAGAAGCCCACTTGAAATAAATGTCCATATTTACTTAAAAGTATGTAAAGTCCTTTAATGGGGTGTTGGCATTTCCAGTCAGCAGCAAAAGCAAACCTAGAAACTTCAGTGATTATTATGCCATCATTTGTCATTTTAACTAGTTTCCTATTAAATTTCATATATTTGAAGATTGGATGACTTATCTATTGGAATAATTCTGGCATCATAGGCATGCTTTGACCACATGAAAACATTTCATTCTGTTCTGTAGTAGATAGTTACAGTTCCTCTGTTCTGAAAAAAACGATTTCTTACTCAAAGAATGCTCCTTTTGAAGTACAACACAAGAATTATGGCTTGTATTCTTTTTGTATCTCAGAAATATAAACTATATATTACTCTCCATATCTTACATTAAGACTGTGTTCATAAACTTTTGAACATATAGACTAGATTTTTAAAATGAAAGAAAGAAAATACAGATTAAAATTCTTCCTGTGCTTTATCAAATTGCATTTGAAGTCTTTATGAGCCAATTTGTATTGCATTATATCTCTGTTTTAAAAAGGTGATAAGCATTTTAAAGGAAATGTAAAAATTTCAACATACTGCAGGTATTCAGAATTATTGACATTTATCTTGAAGCTCTGATGAAGACTATATAGCATTGCAGAGAAACTTATATAGTAATTTAGAAACAGTATCTTACATGTGACACTTCACATTAAAATCTATACTTCCATAGAGAAAATATTGTTACCTACAACAACCCAACAAATGTTAATGGGAATTAAAAGCCTACTATTAATAGGAAATATTCTTTATGTATTTTAGATTTTGATCTCTTCACTCAGCTTTGATCTAATGTATAACTTCCCAAAGACCAAACAATGGTTAAAACAGGTCTATTCTTACAGTAAACTCATATTTTTCTATGCATTGAAAACTCTCATTCTCTCTATCTGTGTGTGTGTTTGTGTGTGTGTGTAGGTAAGTATCGCCGGACAATGCCATTTATTCAGAACTCTTCTGAAGTGCACTTAATTTACGCAATTTCATATGACCTGTTGATCACTATTTAACCATTGCTAACTAATAATGCAGATTATTTGAAATTACCAAGAATTTTTTTTGCGATTATTCCCCCCTCCCTTGTCATAACTGACTAAAGTACATGTAATCCTTTGAGAAACTTTGTGCCATATGATTTTCCTGAATAGCATCTATAAAGACAGGGCTTTTTTAGGACAGTAGCCTTATATATGCTGTTTGATTTTCAACATTTGTGAGGGTCCTAGTAGAAGCTTTAGAAATGTATCTTTGGAAATAAATGGAGCTCAAAGAAAGAACTATTATAAATGATCATGTTCAGCTGTCTGTATGGAGGTAGAATGACAAGGAACAGCAGACATACTCAGATCAAATCATTAAATCATAACTAGGAGAGTATGCCATATCAAGCCACTTCCTAAATGCTGGCTTGGCATTATAAGTGAAGTTTAAATACCATAGTTTATGAAATGAAGTATGAATCCAGCAAACTGTGGTTTATTCAATTATGCTAATTAAATAACTGTATTAAATAAGTTACAGCTTAGCACAATTTGAGATTAGTGTTTGTGTATTACAATCCTGAAAACTGACAATAATAAGAAAAAACGTCAATCTTTTGAATGCAATCTTACAAATGTCTAATTAGGAAAAAATACATTAAAGGAAGTTCAACCAAGTATGAATAGTAACTTTTCCAGTCTAGTGTTGGGCTACAGTTTCCATATTTACCAGCTGCATCTGAAAGCACCTGTTTTGGAAAAATCAGCCATAGACTGTTAGGTATCAGAATTCTGGCAGAGATATTCCATTTGGAAAATAAGATGAAATTTATTTCTCTGTAGACTAGTCTTGAATAAGTATAAAATCATCACAGTCAAACATTATCAACCAAAAGCACATCAGAGGTATTCTTACTAAACTGTTAAATCACAAAGTTTCAGTTTTCAGTTTTGTAACTGATCACACTGTTTTTCAGTTACAGTTCTGGGTAATCCTACATCAACACTACTGAGACTTTAATAAAATATTTTATTCATTCTAGAATGCAAATAATGAAATCACTAAACATTCATCAACCATTAAATCTTTGAAATATGAAGTCCAAAGGAAGGAAGAACAGATGCAGGAACTGCAAGAAAAGTAGGTTCACATTACTGATTGGTTGTGTCTGGCTCCCCCTTGTGGCAAAAATGTAATTGCTTTAACTTCATGGACATTTTTCTGAAAGTGATCTTTCCTTTTTTTCTTTCGGCTTTTTATGCGTGGTTCAGATTATTTGCACTTTTAGGGGAAAAGTTTTAATGCATTTTTTTTTCTTTTAAATTGTTGAGTAATTTACAGTACAAAAGATGAGATATAACTGTAATAAATAAATACATTTTTTAAAAAATCAGATTCCAGTCTGGACTTGATTATATCCATGATGCAAATCTAAGTGAATACCTCAGCATACTTGAAAGCAATTTTTCAAATACAGTGATTCTTTGCCTAAGGGCTAAGAGACATGTCAAGGTTTAGATGCTTAAATTGGATTAAATGTCCAGTTTTACATTTTCTGAAAAATGCAAAAAAGGCAGTTAATATTATTTATTTTTTGAGTTTATTAAAATGTACACATTTGCAAATTGGTTGCTTAGTTAAATATTTAAAAATACCAACTTGTGAGTGAACCTACTAATAATGTTTAATCTTGAGTAATAAAAATTATTTCATTAAATGTTTCTTCTTTAAAAGGCTTTAACAAAATGCATATTTTATTGATTAATGCCTAAAGGAACACCTAAGGAACCCAGCTGGAGGTTAGACTTAGCATTCTGATATGCCTGTGTCCTACCAATATATTACATAGTAAATACTGAATATGCTTCAGTATAAGTAATATTCTTGATTGTCCCCATAAGCTAGATGTGTCCATTGAAATGTAAATTCTTTTCATTGGCTTTTACTCTGCTTTTTGCTGGTGCCTTAATATAAAAAATAATGTATTCTGTATAAGCATCGTATTGGCTCATTTTATTTAGATAGCATGTTGTTGTCACAAGAAAATTGAAACAAGTAACAAAGCCATAAGCACAGATTTCTGTCTTATATGTTACCCAGTGAACAGTTTCTTATTTCTTTCCTTCAGGTTTGCTATTTAGAAGTAGCACATTTTTGGAAAGTCACATTTTCATCTTTGAAATTGGTCTATTGATTTTCCATACCATAGCTGTATTTTACTTTTAAAAACTACCTCTTATATAGATATGAAGCTTTTTACATACTAAATAGTGTTCAAAATCATGACAGCCAATTCACATGGTTAACTTAACCATTTTAATTTATGTTTCCTTTCTATGCCTGCCTGTATTGAAATAGTAGAATATTTTGCTTCTCTTTTGTTTATAATTATATCTGCATCACAGTATAGTTATCTATAAATTACTGCATATTTTTATTGTTCTGACTTGCTACTATAAAATGCGGTGCTTAAGATTCTGAAGCCCACAGAGTTTAAATCTACCTTTATGCCCTTATACAGAGAGAAAACTTCAGCTAATTTCAACACTTTTCAGTTGACAAATGGCACAAAGATAAGCTATCACTGGAATTGTGCATTATAATTATTCAAAATAATGACATGCTAGTAATGTTCCATAATTCTAGGGATTTTTTATTTTCTCTTTATTTCAAGGATTTCTAGAATGGAGAGAGATATAAGTATGAAAAGGCATTTAATAGACGATTGGAGGTTGCGTATGAAAACATATCAGGAAAAGGAGAAAAGCTTTAATGAAACGTTGCAATGTCTGGAAGAAAAGGTATTTAATGTTTAGTATTTATTTAAAATCAAGAAATTGAATTTGGCACATATGTACCCTCCCATTCGGTGAATGAAGTGACACTCTTATGCTGTTTTGAACATGCGTATCCCTCTTGAAATTCCATCAGATATATTGATTAATTGTAGTAGCCATCATTATGATTACTGCAGTTCTATTTGTAGAGAGATCACTCTTAAAGCAGTAAAATAACTTAATGTGAGAATTACGTGCTTACTGGTATTTGGGGTATGTTGTTTAGCTGGAATTTCACATATCTGTTTCCTGAAAAGAAGCATCAAAGAAGATTCTTCTTGCAGTGTAAGTCAAGAGGCAAATGTCATAAAGGGGAAAAAATAACCTATAAATTAGCTTTATAATAATAGTTATGTGCTATCCCTTCCATTATTATATATTTAATGATTCCATTTTATGCTCTTCTGAAAGTTGTTTTCTCCATAAATATTTAATGCATTTTTCTGATGCTTAAAAAGATTGGAAGAGAAACTGTCCCTTAGTATCTCTGCAGTGTGTTTTATCCCTGTTTTATAGCAAACAGGTCACATGTGTAGGAATCTGTTAGGCTGCAAATCATAAAATCCAGGAAACATAGTTTTCAAGGCAAGCACTACTTTGATTCTTTTTAAAAGCAGGTGCTAGTTCTTAGGCGTGAACATCGTTTCTGCTGGCAGTCATACGTTGTCAGTTCCAGACTAAACTATCTTGCTCTCTGTATACGAGAATCACTTAGATATCGTCAGCCCAAGAGACAAAAGTGGTAGGGTAGGAAAAATCGCAGACAACATAAAAGTGATACAGGATAAATTCTTGAAGAGGGAGGCAGTATGTAAAAGCATTTTAGAGACCTACGTTACACTTTGCTGTGGGGTGGTGGTGGTGTTTTAAGTATTAAAAATATTGCAATTTTCTGGTTACATTGAGTTAGGGGGAAAAACAAGTGTATTATATACAAGAATATAATCTCCTTAGATGTGCTTTATAAATTGATTGTTATTTTATAGATTTGTTTTACAAATAATAACTAGCTATTAACTGTAGGACTATATTATTTGTAATTTTTCTCATCAGTACTGGTATGCTAACGTGCCCACAAGCTCCAGAGTTTTTAAGTGTTAGCATCTGGCTACTTGCCCATGAATTTGATAGTAAGTAAAATGTTGCAGTCTTATGCCCAGTTATCTATGAATAAATCCTATTGATTTCAATGGATAGTATACCTGTTTGAACAGGAGCCAAGATAGCCTGCGTTTACTCAGAAGGTACAGGAATTATGTAAAATTAGATGTGTGTATTATTTTGATAGTGTTGGTTTTCCATCTAAATGATTTAAATGCTTTCCTTAATAGTTTTTCTCTGGGTGCTGTTCCAGGTAAAGGCATTAACTGATGATTGTTCAAACAAAAAAATATCCATTGATTCGTTAAAGCAGAGGCTTAGTGTAGCTACCAAAGAAAAGGCACAGTATGAACAGATGTATCACAGAGCTAAAGAAGATTTGGAGAAAAAGGTACACTGTTATAGATATTATGGATGATTAAGATGATGATGATGATGATGATGATGATGATGATTTATTAGATTTACACCCTGCCTTTCGGTTCAACAGGGATACTTGAATCTGATAACAATGAGGTAAAATATAAAATATTATGAAAGAAAACACAGTTAAGAAGCAATTTAAAATATATGCTAATAAAATCATTATTATAATATTTAATATCTACCTTACATTTTCTAGTGCACAGTATTTTTTGCAAATAAATAATTGCATGATCAATGCCTTTGCATTTTTAATTTGCCCATAGTAGCATTTCTCTTGAGTTTTACTTGAAGCCATATAATATATGGCTGTAATGTCAGAAGAAATTGCATTAACTGTAATAGAATATTGTATGCTTTTAACTAGGGTGAGATATAATTTTCTAAAAGACTCTGTTTTATAGTAGCACTTTCTCTTCACCCTAAATTTAATGCAGCCATATCACACAAATATTTTCTACATCATTTGAGAAACCAGGAAGCAAGCCTCTGATGAACTTTGCTTTCTTCTCTCACTGTCCCTTTTTGTTACGCAAAGTGCTGAATGAATTGACATAATGCCAGGTTATTCTACATTTTGGATTTCCTTTGTTTTTCTGTTTCTGGATATGAGCAAAGGTTGGAAAGAGATCTCAGGGTTGCACTTAATTATGCCTAACAATGCACCTAGAAAGAAAGTTTGGATAAATTCTATTGTTATAGGGCAGAGCTTTCCAAACTTTTCATGTTGGTGACACACTTTTTAGACATGCATCATTTTGCGACACACTCTTACAGCAAGGCACAAGGCAGGCACTAGGACCTGCGCGGAATCCTGCCAGGGCTCGGAGGCAGCAGCAGTCGCGACACACCCAGACACTGCAGCCGACACACTAACGTGTCCCGACACACAGTTTGGAAAGCTCTGTTATAGGGTCTAATCCTGTATTATAAGTCTTTCTCTGGATTTTACAAATTCTCAGCCCAGAGATTCTAAGCAGTTCTGTCTGGTTGAGCACAAACCTGTCTCAGTTTCTCCTACAGCTTCAATACAGGAAGCAGCAGCTTTTTAGAGCCAAGGTACTCAAGTATAATAAGCACTCAGCACTGGACAGTTTAAAAGGAAGCAGCGTGCGGACTTGAACAAGATATGACACACAGGCACATTATTTCCCCTGAATTTTAAACAATAGACGGTCCTAGTGTTTTTTATATTTAACTGGAATAATAGGCAGGAAGGAAGACTATAGGAGATGGCAATGAGCTTTATGGTTAATTTTATGTAGGATCTTCTAGTCACTGTGTCAGTTTCTTTTCAATTCAGAAATGCTAGAAAACATTTTAAAAAAAAGAATGACAGAAATAGAAATTTGTGTAGTTTCCAAGATTTAACCCCTATCTTCAATCTGCCTAAATCAGAGTTTCCCCTTTGCCAGGTTCTCCACATGAGCTGAGAATTTGATTCCCAGAATTCCCAGTCACCTGGAAAGCGCCATATGGGAAGAGTTGACATAGCTTAGTGGGAATATAGACTTATGTTTCCAAGCAACTGGTAATTTATATGACCATGTGATTTGCTTAGCAAATTCATCAATATGCTTAGCAATTACCAGTATGATTTGTATGTGGTTTTATTTCAGGAGCTTAAGCTTACCAATCTAGAAGCTAAAATGGCAGAGGCCGAATATGCCATGACTGAACTTGAAACAACTGCCTCTCAACAGCTTCACGGCTTAGCAAGGCAGAGTGAGCAGGCACTTGAAGTGGTGCAGAAAAAGTTGATCATGTGCAATGAAAAAGTGGAAGAGTTCATTACCTTTGTGAAGGTTTGGCATTTTAAATATGTGTGTCCCTCTGTGTGTGTGTGTGTGTGTGTGTGTGTGTGTGTGTGTGTGTGTCTGTCTGTCTGTCTGTCTGTCTGTCTGTCTGTCTGTATTAGCATTCCCTGGAATATTCCATTTTTCAGCGAGAACATGCTGATCCAACAACCATTCTGGGGGAGGGGAGGCTATTTATTGTTTTCCACATTTTGCACAAAACTTTATCTGTGCAGTGATGTGTATATCTATTATACACCCAAACTCCAAATGCCCCTTTACTCCCAAGGAGTCCAGTTGGCCGCCTTGCACACCTGTTTCATTCACCTTGTTGGGATGATACATAGTGGTATTTTACCATGGCTGTGACTTCACCAATGTTGATAAAATTGGTTCTGGTTCAGGCTATAACCTAGAGCAGAGCTTTCCAAACTTTTCATGTTGGTGACACACTTTTTAGACATGCATCATTTCGCGACACACTCTTACAGCAGGGCATCATTTCGTGACACACTCTTACAGCAGGGCACAAAGCAGGCACTAGGACCTGCGCAGAATCACAGCAGGTTTGGAGGCAGCAAGGCACAAGGCAGGCACTAGGACCTGCATGGAATCCTGGCAGGGCTCAGAGGCAGCAGCAGCCGGGACACACCCAGACACTGCAGCCAACACACTAACGTGTCCCGACACACAGTTTGGAAAGCTCTGACCTAGAGATTAGGGGGGAAGTCATCAGCCACTGCCTCTGGGCTTTTAACATCATCTTCTGAATCCAAGCTGGATCTTACGTGCGCCCTTTTAATGCAGTAGTCAAGGGATTCCTGATGCCCTTTGAGCATATAAGGATAAATGCCCTTTGTGTCAGAGACTAAAACCTTCCCTTGGAACAGTGGATCAAGGGGGTAATTTGGGCACATCCTGGGAGTAATGAAGCAATTTGCAATTGCTTGTTTGTGCGTTGAAGATCCAGTTTGGGATCAATGCCACTGCCAAGACACTTGTGTAAGACAACAGAGTGGGGTTTTTTTGGAGGGGAGGGTAATGACATTATTCGAGACCAGGAAAAGAGATAATTGAGTCAGTTTAAGAACCACTGTCTTAGATATTTTGAAATGTTGTGATTACATGATTCAAAAATTATTCTAATTATTCTTATATTTAACTTTGGAGATTCCCAATTTTCTGATAGCACTATTTGCATTTACAAAAATGTCTGTGTTGTCGAGGAACAATCCTCCTTCCTCCACCTTTTTTATTCTGTTGTGTCAATTTTTGCATAATCACTGATTTATTTAATTACAATACATTATCTTGCTCTTGCTTTCAAGTAACTTTATTTATCCTCAGTTACATAGTCATAAAATGAAATGTCTGTAAATTTTACATATATCATCCATACTATAATACAGATTACGTTGTAGGCAAATGAATGGTGGACACTGAAATTTTCTCTACTGGCTATATTCTTAAAAGGGCAAGTTATTACAGTATCTATACATTTCTGCAAGATTTTTTTCACATTTATCTCCAGAAAAAAAATGTATGTTTGTTATTTAGAGCACTTTCCCCTTGTTGTTTAGCCAAAAAAGCTCCTAAAGCAGTTAAAAAAAAGAGTAGGCATTTACTACCTCACCTTAAACTTGCACATTAAAATGGGGCTAAGGGATTTTTATTGGAATCTGGAGGTCCATTCACTGGAGTCTGTTGCAAAGACATTTGGGGAGAGGTTTTTTTTTATTATTAGAACTGAATAGAGTTCAGACTATTGTTCCCCAGAAATACCTACTTCGTATTGTCCCAAGCATTCTTTGTTTCAGTCATATAGTTTGGATATGAAAGGGGAGTTGTTTTGCTGCTATTTGTGAAACAGCTGGGAGTCAGATCACTGGGTGGCTTGCTCTCTGCCATTATACTGATATCACCCTCTGCCCCTTGTTCATCTAAAAGACTCACCAGAAAGGGAGATAAAAGCAAACTCGGGTGCTAGATATCAAGTTGCAAGAAACAGTACTGCTTTCTCTCTTTCCCTCTCTCTCCCTCCCTCCCTCCCTCAAGAATGAGGAAAGGGGCTCTCAGCTGGAGTTGTATCTAGATACTTCTGAAGGTGACCGGCTGTTGGTTCCTCTTCCTCTGATGTTCTTAATCGGGCTTATTTGCATTTATCTATCTATCTATTTATCCTGCCTTTATTATTTTTTATAAAAAAACTCAAGGGGGGGAACATACCTAATACTCCTCCCTTCTCCTGTTTTCCCCACAACAACAACAACCCTGTGAGGCGAGTTGGGCTGAGAGACAGTGACTGGCCCAAAGTCACCCAGCCGGCTTCCATGCCTAAGGCGGGACTAGAACTCACAGACTCCTGGTTTCTAGCCCAGCACCTTAACCACTAGACCAAATTTACTGTATATAGAAGTGTGAAGAATGAAACACAAAAGGATCTCTTGTTTGCAATCCCTGAGGCAGCACAAAAGTATGCCAAGACACCTTGTGCTGCCCTAATTTTTTATTTATTTATTTATTTATTTATTTATTTATTTATTTATTTATTTATGTTTCGACTTCTATCACCGCGCCATCTGCTGAGTCCTATTCTGCCTTGCCACAAGAACAGCTTGTGGCGCTATCCTCACATATTTTGATGGGATATGAGGGTGATGGTCTAAAGAAGAAACTTAGGAAAGACTCACCCTGACCACTCAAGCAGTAAATAGGGAGGGCGGGAGGTTTGTACTTTCAGACTTGCAAGATTCTGTTAGGGTAGCCTTACAATAAAGTACAATTAGTTCATCTAGTCATGTTTCCTGTCTGGTTTACCTGGAATGGCTGACATATATTTAATGAGAGACAACTTGAGAAAAACAGTATTGAATAACTTTATCCCTGATAATGGTATATCTTCATGCCCAATGAGGCGGCTTTGTGCTCTTCCCCATTGCTTTGTTGAATGCTATCCCACGCATCTTTGATCAATGAGAAAGCTATACTGACATGAAATGTACTATCCCCATTGCTGATTCCTATCCTATCTCTGTTAACGTGTGTTTGAAGTCACAGTGTTCATCTGACTCTTCTTTAATATACCACTAGAGCAGAATTTCTCAACCAGGGTTCCGTGGAACCCTAGGGTTCCGCAAGAGGTCACTAGGGGTTCCCTGGGAGATCATGATTTATTTAAAAAGTTATTTCAAATTCAGGCAACTTCACATTAAAGAGGTAGGTTTCATTCTTTATTTTCAGTTTAAGAACATTGTTAATGCATATATACAAGCCTACACATGAAATGAATATAATAATTTTGTATCTTCTGGCCTATATTTGAGCCTGAATGTGCAGGGGTTCCCCAAGGCCTGAAAAATATTTCAAGGGCTCCTCCAGGGTCAAAAAGTTGATAAAGGCTGCACTAGAGTATGTTTATACCATGATTACTTGAAAGTGGGGAAAGGCCCGTCAGCTGCCTTGTGGGGAGATAGCATGAAATGGAATTTGTCTTAAAGACGAGGCTGTGTAGAACCCCATGCCAGGCATGCCATTTCTGACTTGAACATATTGCTTGTTAACTATTGTTTCTGACATAGTGAACTCATTGTCTGATTATTTGGGCTTTTGTTTTACTGACTACTTACCCCCATGGAATGAAGTTTAGAAAAGAGCAATAGTTGTGCCACAACATAATTAAACAAATCCAGTATAGCTAGTTTTGCCGTTATTTAGACTGGTACAAATATGGAATAGAATATTTCATTTTTCAATATCACCAACTTCTCTAATTCAGAAGCCTTTTCAAATAAATACCATCCTCAAAATAGCATACTTTCTTAACTGCCTTTACCATTTCTTTTTCTTTTTCTGCACCCAAAGCCAGCCCAGCCCTGCCTAAGAGCTCTTTGCAAAGGGGCTGCCTCTACCATTTTTTTCCTTTTTCCACACCCGAAGCCAGCCCGGCCCACTGCCTCGTCAGCAGTGGGAGCAAGAAGGTGGCAAGGTCACCTGGGGCAGCGGAGCGCAGGGTGGCAGGGGTCTTGGAGTGCAGGATGGCGAGTGGGACTGGGCGGGGGTGGCTGCAGCTTCCTGGGGTGCAGGGCAGCCAAAAGGGCAGAGATGGGGGGAAATAGGCAGGTGGGGGGAGTTGGAGGCAGTCCCTTACCTTACTGAGGCTTGGGGCTGGGAGGGACCCAGCCCAGAATGGCTTGGGTTGGGGTGGGTGCTCGGCTAACGACTGGTAAATTCGCTTAATGACAGCAACAGGAATTGCTGGGATTGCCGTCACTAAGCGATGCGGTCATGTGATGTCTCGCTTTACGACTGCATCGCTTAGCAATATAAATTTCAGTCCCAATTGCCATTGTTAAGCGAGGACTACCTGTACTAGCAAAAGGCTAAATGCACTCCATAGGACTTGTGTTGCCCATTAGTTGGACTTTTATGTTATTGTCACTTTGTATTAGGAATGTGAAAAACGTCTTGAAACTGAAACAGCTGATTCAAGTTTGTAAAGGGCTGCCCCAACTTTTCAAAAAGTGTTATGAGCTGCAGACTCCCATTTTGAACTCAAAACAGAGTTGTTTCATTCTTGAGACACTTCAAGCCCATTCTGGACTTGAAACAATTTTCAGATTTGAAAAATGACATTTTAGCTTAAAATGTTTCAAATTCAAAATGGTTTAGGCACTGCTATTTTATACATTGTAAAATATACAATATTTTACATTGCATTTCCTTCTGAACTTACTTTTACAGAACATAGTACTTCTTGCATCTGAAAAAAAATAATAAAATCCATAAAAGCTTTGTTATAATAAATTGTAATTCTTTAAAGTATCACGGGATTTGTCTTCATTTTTCTGCATTCTGTGGAGAGCATCCAAGCCAGTTTACATGCGTCACTGGTTTAGATCTTCTACATAGTTAAAAAATATGAAATGATGGGCTGTGTTTCATGTTATTTAGTAGAACAGGGAAGAAAACTAAGACCTAGAGCAAGATGTTGCAGCATGGAGCATACCCGTTTACAATGGCCTATCTTTTTTTCACAATACTACATTCTATGTGAATCTTCAGAACTGATGTATGCAAATAACATCTTCAGTGCACTATTCACTGTGACCCCGAGATCTTACACACATCTCAGATTTTACCAGTGTATGTGAAATTGGGAGGGGTAGGGGGAATGCTCCAATGTTTATCATGTACATATACATAAATTGTAGCTCATTTGCCATATGATTGACTGGTCAGCCAGTTTCAATCTTTTGGAGCTTTTTACAATCATTGTTGGTTTTTAACACCCTGAATAGTTTGGCAACATCCTCAAACCTGGCCAGTTCACTCGAATTGAATTATCCATTCAGTCGTATCCAACCCTTGGCGACTCCATAAGCCAGCTCTCTCCATGATTTCCGATCTTGTACAGCTTCTTTCAGTTGCTTTAAATTTTGGGCTGTGTCTGCTTTGATTACATCCAACCAGCGCGTTCTTTGCCATCCTCGTCGTCTTTTGCCACTGACTGTTCCAAGCATAACGTCTTTCTCCAACGATGTTGATCTCATGACATGACCGAAGCAACTAAGTCTAAGTTTTGTTATTTTTCCTTCTAGTGACATGTCCGGTTTTATGTGCTTCAACACTTCTTTATTCGTTATCTTTGCAATCCAAGGGATTCACAAGAGCCTCCTCTAACACCATAGTTCAAAAGAATCAATTTTCCTTCTATCCAACTTTTTCCAGTTCACTACTTACCCCTAAATCACCAATTCATATGTTTTGAGCAGCTGGAAGAATTCCCTCATTCTACCCAGGCATCATATATTAATCTTCCCTAAAACGTATACAGTTCTAAGCCTCATGTTACAAAATGATCAGTATGTATTTCATAGCATAATTTTGGTAAAAGCTGTTTATCTGTTGCTCCTAATAGACAAACTGGAGGAAAATAAAGATGCAGTCTGAAAGTCAAATATTGATGATGATCAGAGCAGTTGCTATTGACATTCCCCAAGTTGCTAAATATTTATGTATGAAAAGGTCCTCTGAAATCCTCCCTCCTTTTTTCCCATAGAATGTTGCTGAAAAACCGAAAATCTTTCTCAGATTTCAGTGAGTGCACAAAGTAAACTGGATTAAAACTCTACTTATATATTTGCAAAAGCCACACAGGGGAAATTAAGTTAGCACAGCTAGTATTATTTCTATTCATACCATCTTTCTTTAAATACATTTTGTACCTTTGCTCACTAGGAGGATGCCTATACTTGTGTGCTTTCCTCCTTAGGCTTTTTTTTTGTCCACTTTGCTTATGACTGTCCATCTTCTCTCAGTCCTTATACAGTAAATGCCAAATATTCAACTGAAACTATTCAAAGGAATGACTCAGACCAGCCTTTGCCCGTGCTGGCTGGGAATTCTAGAGACTGTACTTCCAGTACATCTGGAGGGCACTAGGTTTTGGAAGGCTGACCTAGAGAGGCTTCACATGATACATACTTTAATGTGTACATGTATTAATACTGGATTGTATGGTTGACACACACACATATACTGTATATGGGGGGTGCATGTGTGTGCATCCTAGCTATTCTTTTTCTTTGCACTGTTCTTATTGCTTATTTTTTCTCTGCAGTAATTATGCACAATGTACCTGACCATCTTCCTCCACTCCCCAAGTGACTCTTCCCAACTTACTGGATAAGGTGTTGTCCAGACGGCTTCCATCTCTTCTTTCTCTTTCATTTGACTGGTCTCTTCCTTTCAATATTGTCCTGTCAAACCTTCAAATCTTCAGCTCTGAGTTATTTTTAAGCACTGTGTTTATCTGCAAGAAGCCTGTACACATGTCAGTTACATCTTCACAAGAAGGAAAGTTAAGAATTGTTGAAGGGAATGAAAAACAAGCCCTTAAAACAAAAAATGGATTTGTCATTAAATAATGATATTTGAGATGATAATTCAAATGAAGCATTTTTAAAGAGCTAATAATAGTTTCATTCAGAGATCTCATGTCATGAGCATCTTTTAAAAAATCATGTACATTCATATAAAGTATATTTATTTACATCAGCAGTAGGCGACGTTTTTCTAGCAGAAGCATGGTGAAGACTTCACCAGAAGATCATCTGTTTCATTTTTATTTGATCTGATTTTCTTTCTTTCTTCTTTAACTTTTGGGTGGTGTAGGAAGTACATTTAATTTTTTTAAAAAGTATGTTCAGTCTGTTTGGAAGCATTACAAACCTATTTTGCTTATTATTTAAAAAAAAGAAAAACAGAAAAACAGATTCTGGCTGGCATCTTAGGGTTCTCCAGAGGCTACAAAAAGTATTTGGGTATTCACAAAATCCTGTAAAATCCATTTGCATTCACTTTTAAGCAATGCATTAGTTTATCACGAGAGCCAGTGTGGTGTAGTGGTTAAGGCATCAGGCTAGAAACTGGGAGTCCATGAGTTCTAGTCTTGCCTTAGGTACACAGCCAGCTGGGTGACTTTGGGCCAGTCACTCACTCTCAGCCCTCAGAAGGAGGCAAGGGCAAACCACTTCTGAAAAACCTTGCCAAGAAAACTGCAGGGACTAGTCTAGGCAGTCACCAGGAATCAAAAACTGACTCGAAGGCAATAATAATAATAGTTTATCATATATTAAAAAATATGGGTTCCCCCCGCACATTTGTGCAGTCGTGTCCGACTCTAGGGGCTGGTGCTCATCTCCGTTTGTTAGCCGAAGAGCCAGCGTTGTCCGAAAACACTTTCGCGGTCATGTGGCCAGCATGATGCATGCGGAACGCTGTTACCATCCCACCGAAGTGGTACCTATTCATCTACTTGCATTTGCATGCTTTCGAATTTATATATATAGACATCTATAAACTTGTAAAGAATATAGAATATTTTAAAATGTAAACACTTTGCTCATCTAGAAATCTACATTAAAAGGATCATCCGATCCTTTTTCTCCATGCTGCTAGAAAATCTTGCTTCTTGTTTTAAAGAAAGCTTTACTGAATATTCTACTCACTAGCTTCCTTGGGAGCAAAGTAAACACCAAGGCTTTTATTAAGGAACAGCCACAATAGATGGCTCTGATTAAATTAATTCTCTATCAGGATCACTCTTCATATGGGATTTAGGCAAATTAAATCAGAGGTCTGGATGGTGACACTGAATATCTATTAGACTGTGAACATAATAATACGCTTTGAATTGTACTGATTGAAGTGTGGTTGACTGAATTCTTGTTTCTTAGGGTTAACATGTGGTAAGTGATGCATACAGTCCATCAGAAGCTGCATATAATGTGGATGTTGGACAAACTGTAGAACTTTATTGATGAAGAAAAAATCTGCTGCTCTAGAAATTATTCTCTATGATTCAGATTCCAGGAGACCTTAATTTATGTTCATACACAATACAATTTTTTTTTTAAATCACAAATTGGTAAATTCGAGTGTGGGTAGTTTTAAAAATCTGTTAGCTTACATTGAAATATATAAGATCATATTTTAAATTATTGATCTTTACAATCAAATGATAATACGCAGCATGTTTTCAGCTGCTGCTCATGTAATCTCATGGGGTCCATTGGCCTGATTTTTGTATAAAATGCTTGATTTAAAAGAACTGAAGAATTAATAGTCTGCTGATCCTAAATGAGTGTACTAAAACTACTCTAGCTCTTGAAATATTCCTTCAGTATTGTGTTTTCATTTTATATTTGAGTAATAATAAATAAACTGTATTGTTATTTTCTGTGACAAGGAGAGCCAGTTTGGTGTAGTGGTTAAGGCACCAGGCTAGAAACTGGGAGATTGTGAATTCTAGTCCCGCCTTAGGCACAAAGCCAGCTGGGGTACCTTGGGCCAGTCACTCTCTCTCAGCCCTAGGAAGAAGGCAATGGCAAACCCCTTCTGAAAAAAACTTGCCAAGAAAACCACAGGGACTTGTCCAGGCAGTGTCCAGGAGTCAACACTGACTTGAAGGCACAAAAAATAAAAATGATAAGACAGGATATTTTTGTTTTTGTTATAAAATGATTGCTTTTTTAAAAAAAGAGGCTGTGTTGCATGGCAGAATCCAAAGTTAGCACATAAGCAGCAGGACACAAGCTTTATCTATTGAAATCTTTGGTATATCCCCCAGAACTGCAGTTTATTTCATTTATTTAGAATATTAGTATGCTGCCCACTCCTGTACAGTAATGTTTCAAAGCAGCTCACAGAAATAAAGTCAAAACACAAGTACAATTTAAAATCAATCTTAAAACATTATTAAAACAATAAAATAGTAGGGTCTGAGTAACCAAATAGGTTTTGAGTCCCCTCCTAAACTATAAAAAGGAGGCAGCTTGCTTCAACTCCATTGGCAGTTTGTTCCACAACATGGATCCCGCCATAGAAAAAAGATGTAACTGTAGATATCAAATATATTTGAGGTGGGATTTGCAAAAGATAATTCATTGGTGAATTGGGGCAGGGGGGCAGACTGAATGGCAGTTATAGTCCTGCAAATAACATAGTTGTAAACCATGTAAGATTTTAAACATCACTGTGAGTAGCTTGAATAGGCCCTTAAGGCAGTTAGCGAAGTTGTTTCAACACAGGAGTGATGTGGGACATTTGGGAGGCACAACCTATCACTCATGCTGCCATATTCTGGGCCATCTTCAAAGGGCACCTCACAAAGAGTTTATTACAGCAGTCCAACTTCAAAGTAATCAGTGCATAAATCACCAAAGCCAAATCTGCTCAGGTAGAGATGTGAGTTTATTAGCTGAAATTGATAAGAGGTCTCCATATATTGATGCTATGCAACTGCTGGATCTAGGAAGACCCAAAAACATGAAACCTGATCCTTAAAGGGGAATGCAACCCCATCTAGAACAGGCATTACTCCAGAACCCTGAATTCCAGTTCTCAAAACTGGTAACAACTTAATCTTGTCCACACTGAATTTCAATTTGTTCCAGGCCCTTACAAAATGAAGACATTCAGAGATCTTCACTGAGAACAAATGTCATGTAGTGGCTAAGGAGTTCAGTGAGGTGATCTAGATTTTAGTTTACTGGTAGTCCTCAGGCTACAATGGCAATTGGGACCAGGATTACTGTTGCTAAGTGATGCAGTCATAAAGCATGATGTCAGGTGACCACATTGCTTAGCAACGGCAGTCCCAGTTGCTGTCATAACCTCAGGACCACATGGATCATTAAGTGAGAAGAAGCAGGAGTCCCAGGTGTGTGGGGGTGCCATGAGCTGGCACTAGAGAGAGTGGGTGGGCCAGCAGGGGCTGTGGGCGGGCACTGGGGAGCATAGGCAGGCATTGGGGAGTGCAGAGGGGCCTGCGGGGGCCATGGGCGGGCAGGGGATTGCTGCAGGTGGGCACACGCTACAGAGCGCGGGCGGGTGGGAGGTGCTATGGAGTATGAGATCCCTGGATACTTACTGTTATAATGCCCATTTCCTTTCTACATTTGGAAGGATCCTTTTGGAGCTCTTCACTATCTCTTTTGCTTATTTAGTTTTCTATCCCACTCTCCTGCTCATCCCTAACTACAAATCATTTCTGAACAAATTTTAGAGGATTGTGACCAATACAAATCTTTTGAAAGAGCACCCACTGCTTGCATGTGTCCATTGCACAAACAATTGATTCTTCCTCGCCTTGAAACAATTCCCCACTGTAAGAGGACCACTCCTCTTATTGCATGTTTGTGCAAGAGTCTTTTTTGAGAGACTTTGCCGAAAGCCTTTTGAAAGTCCAAGTAAATGCCTAGCAGATGATCTCTGTCCATCTGTTGTTGACACTTTCAAAGAACTTTAAAAGGTTAGTAAGGCAGATCTTACCTTGTCCTCCTTCAGTAAAATTTGACCTGTCTGCGTGATACTTTTATCTTCAGTAATGTTTTACCCCAGTTGCCCCAGAATAGACGTCTAACCCACTAACCTAAAATTCCTAATCCCCTGGGGCCTTATTGTAAAAATAGCTTTTTCTCTAGTGCATATTAATATGTTTTTGCAAGATCAGCTTTTTTGACATTTGAGTTCCTTTATGAACTATCTGGACTTGTAAACTATCTGGACCTAGTCATGTGTTTGTTTTCAAATTATCAATAAGATCACTACTGTTTGCTTTTGCTCCTCATATTACCTTCCTGAAAATATCAGTTTAAGTAAAACCATCTTCCCCCCCCCCTTTTTTTTTTTTTACAGTGGTCACTTTTTTTGATTGAGTAGAAGGTTCAGTAAGGGAATGAAAATATTGTGTAACAAGTTAAAATTTATTGTTATGTTTAAGTTGTTATCAGTCCTTGGTAAACATATGCAAGACATTTAAATGAAAAATTAACCTCTTACACTTTATTTATTTATCATATTTCTGTACCGCCCATCTTGTATACAAACGACTCTGAGCGGCTTTGCTTTAACAAATGCTCAGGCTGCTTTTAGAAAAGGCAGATCAACAATTGATCAGTGTTTTATATTAGCTTACCTAATATTCTATTCTATATATTCTAATATTAGAATTCTATATATTCTAATACAATTAATCTAATTAGAATTTTATATATTCTAATATTCTAATGTTTTAATATTCTATTTTCCTGAAAAGCAAGTGATTTGCTGCTTTTATAGGTTTTAAGGCTGCTTTTGATTCTGTTAATAGAACCAAACTCTGGGTTAAATTGGAGAAGTTGGTCCCTGACAGGTGTCTCACATGTGTAATACAGGCACTATATCAAGATAGTATACTGTAATGCAAGTTAGATGCAACAGAAAAGGTTTACTTACACGTGATATAATAATGAATAAGAGTGTGAGACACGGCTGTATTCTGGCCCCTACACTATTTAACCTCTATGTCATAAATTTTATTAGGTTTCAAGAGAAGAATAAAAACTACAAAAAAACAAAAAACTATGAAGAAAGAAAAAAACTAAAAAAGTGCAAAAACACAGGAGAAATTATTTCAAATTTACAAAAAGATGTGGCTTCCGACTTTTAACAGCAAGGATATACAAAAAATTTCCATAATCAATCTCTTACTCTATATTAAACCAAAACACCACATTATTTCTATAAGTCATTCCACTTTTAACACATAATAAAAATCACTAAGTACAGTTACTCCTCCCCCTTATATTAAAATAAAGAAAAAAAAGTTCATAAAAACCTCCTAAACATCTTTCTCCCCTCCAAAAGATAAAAATATTTAATTATTCCCTTCCTACCACTATTCTATACATTTCTGTCTACTATAGTAAGAATCAAATTAAAAAGCACATAAATTGTCTATTATACTTAATAGTACAGCAATTTTAATAATCCCAATCTTAATAAACCCAAAAAACAAAGCCAACTCAAAACAGTAATTCTATATCTTTAAAAGGGAATAACATCAATCAAATCCTTAAAGCAAACCAGATAAACATTCTTTAACCCTAATATAACAGTTTTAATAATTTTCATCTTAATAAACCCAAAAAACAAAGCCAATTCAAAACAGTAAATCCAAATCTTTAAAGGCAAATAACATCAATCAAATCCTTAAAGCAAACCAGATGAACATTCTTCAACTCTTATCCCACTTCAAAATAAACCAAAGCAGTCACATATCCCCACAATGTTCACAGAGTTTTCCTCTTGAAAGGATCAAACAGCCCTCAAAGATCCCAGGTTCTTTTCATGGCATTCCACCAGGAGATTGATTTTACTGATGGCTTGCAGATCACTCTCTCCCTTAGATTTCTCCAACTCCATTATCCAATCTTCATCCAGCATCTCAATAAAAATCCCAATCTCAATCTTAAAAAAAACCTTTTGTCATGATGGAGGCTGAGTCCAATGAGTCCGATTTGGAAATAGAGGGGCCGTTAACATTTGAAGCGGGAAAGAACAGGGATAGTGCGAAATTCGGATGTAGGTAACCTACATCCCACGAGGTCAGAATCAATGGGCTGATGAGCTATCCAGAAAGTCGGAGTATGACCGTCTAGAAGCCTCCCCACCGCACCAGTCAGTCATTCCGCTCGAACAATTCGCCGCAACCAGTGCACTGTGTGACCTTCTTCAACAGATCTGCAATCAGCAGCAGAAGGACCCATTCGTAATCAAACAGAAGCAAGAAATCTTGCAGATGCCCACAGATCAAACCAACCAGTGGATCTGGTCCCATGATGTACTCTGTTATCGGGGGCATTATTACGTGCCCGCGGGAAAGTTGCAGGAAATGACGCTGCAGTTGTGCCGTGACAATCCTGCGGCAGGCCATTTTGGCTTCTTTAAAACGCTAGACCTGATTTCCTGGGAGTTTTGGTGGCCTCGCATTCAGGACAAAGTGAAACAGTATGTGCTGTCGTGCCCCAAATGCTGCCAAGCCAAGAATCAGATAAAAAGTACATTTGGAAAATTCAAGATCATGTAATAACACAAGTAGAGAATTTTAGTTATTTGGGCATTTTATTTGATCATACTCTATCCTGGCAACATCATTGCAAGGCAATACTTCTGAAAGCAAAATCTACTATGATGGCCTTGCTTCAATATTTTTATTCAAAAGGAGGGAGATTTGTTCCTGAAGCAATACAGGTTTTTAATACAAAAATTGCATCTCAAATTTTATGTGGAGTTCCAATTTGGATTACATTTGCCAATAATAACATAGCCCAACTGCAGGTGAATTTTTAAAGATCTCTTTTAAGTGTTTCAAGTTGTGTTCCAAATTCTGTTATTCTCCTGGAAAACTGGGCAGTGCCCTTTGAAAACAAAGGCTTGGCTAAGCACTATTAAGTTTTGGTTGCAAATATATGTTTTTTTAAAAAAGGAAGGACTGCTTCAGGACATCCCAAATGAATCTTTTGTAGATATGTGGTTTAAACAGATGACCCAAAAGATTAGTCGGATTGTCATTGATCCTGATTATTTAATTTCCAGGAGTGTAACATCAGCATTTCATTGTATTAAACAAAGATTATGGGTTAATTCAGTACAGGAATTAATGGCTAAAGCCAAAGTTTCATGTTCACCTGTAACTTTTGGAATTAATTACAGATATACTTTTCAGCTCCCTAAATATCTGAATAGTTTATATTTAAGTAAACACAGAATAGCCTTTTCAAAAGCCAGATTAAATGTGTTGCCATCAAATATGCTATATGGTAGATTTCAAAAAATCCCCATCTCTCAAAGATTTTGTTCCTGTAATGGTATTGATCTTGAAACGGTGGATCATATTTTATTGTACTGTGAATTTTATAAGAGTCTTCGGCAGGAAGTTATCTGGCCTATTTTAAAATCAAAACCAGATAGAAATACTTCTGAGTATGTTAAAATTTTACTTGCAGATCAAAATCCTAAAATTACAGAGGCAGCAGCCAGATTTTTAACTATGGCTATAGAAACAAGGTTTTTAGTAACACATCAATGAGTTGGGGTTTTAAGTGTATTGTAATATTTATTAAATATTTTATTTGTTGAACTGTTTTATTTAATGCCAAATTTTAGATTATATTTGTAGCTTGCTATTTGGGCCTTTTGGCCATAAATAAATTGATTGATGGATTGAATAGAGTTGTCAAATAGAGAAGGGAACAGACATGGAAACAGGAAAAAAAAAGAAAAGATAAAGTTAGAATGTTGTTACAGAGAGAAGATATATAATCGATCCAGATTGGGGAGACAGAAAGACTACAAGTTGCTTTATTGCAATGTATTGGCTGAGTTAAGGAATCAGCTTAGAGTTAACTTAATTGTGTCTTTTCCCTAATTCATAAGATACAATGTAATCACACAGTTTATGCAAAATTATTTCAGAAACTTACTTTCTTTACTGCTTTAACAAGGGAGCATGTCAAAATACATGTGAAGGGGGAGCTAGATTGCCTGAGCTTTACCATTATAAATGACCCAGCAGCTCATTAAAACTATCAGTACAAGAACAGAGTTGGTCCCAATCCTAGTACACTTGCAGTAGAAGTAACACATTGTGATTTCTTTGCAGTATTTCCTTTCTCCTTTGTGGTTCATCTGTTCTGTGCATAAAGCTGTATCTCAATTTCTTCAGGCCCACCAGAATAATTGTCTTTGACAGGGATTTTAGAATCTTGCCTGCAAAGATGCTATCTTATGATCCTGGTAACAATAAAAATTTTATAACTACAGACTTTGCCTTGGGGCAGCAACTTCAAAGTAAATAGTTTAAAGATCAAATCCTTGCTATAAAATCAAATAATTCTTTATTGTTTAATTAATCTTTAAACCATATTTTTCACCTATAAAGTACAACTGATCTCCTGATATAGGAATTACTTTTCAAATTCCCAATAACTACTTTTTGATTATTTCGAAGATTTAAAATACATTCTAGTTACAGAGATAATGGTCTCTCATCTAGACATGAATGACAAATTGTTACTGAAAAGTTGGGATAAATATACATTGATCATAGTGTTTTTCATCTGTATTACCTTATTTGGAAGCAGCAGTAGTTTCATAAAACTATGTGTTATTTATTTATGCATTAAAATTATGTTGCTCATTGCAAAACAGTGGAGATAGATGCAAGATTAAGAATATTAATATCATAAGCTGTTATTTTAAAGCAATTTTTACTGACAATAATATATTCTAATAGCCTTAAATAATATTCTTTTTAAGTAAAAATAAAATGTTTTTTACTTTTAGAGATAAAATAGTAGAAATTCCTTGAACAGAGTATCTTCAACTTATGTTCATGTAATGTACATATACCTGCTTCTAATCTAAACTTAAATAGAATTTATGTCTAACACATCTACCTCTCAGCCTTACAGGTCATTCATTTATTGGAAACTCTTTGTGTTTTCTTTTTGATGTAAGATTAGGTCTGTGCTATATTTTTACAGATTAGAGACTGAGTTTTCTTCTGCCATTCTTCTCTTTCTCTGTCTTCCGTTAATAATATTGCTATTTTCTTTTCTGTTTTTTTTAGCTACTCTCTCAAGCTCTTCTCTGATACTTCCAAGGGCATTCCCATTATAGCCCAAAGGAATTTTGTTCCATTCTCTTTGGCGATTACAATTATAATTTTCATTGTTTTATTTGCTGCATTTGCATTGTTGATTTTTATAATGTTGTGGCTGTTATGGGATCATAAGAGGACTTGAATGTTGAAAAGAAGGCAGCCTAGGTTATTTAAAATTATATATTTTAATATTTATATTACTTGAATATTGGGTTAATTAAATCCAGAAATTGAACAGTGCAAGATTACAAAAGCATATTAAAAGTTGAACTCCACAGATCTTCTTTGGAACCTTTGTTTTAAACTTTTTGTCATCAAATTATTTCATCATACATCTGTAGTTTAAAAAACAACAATAAAACAGGTCAATCTTCACTATCTGCAGTACCGGCAATTTTAGTGCAGAGTTTTATTCTTTAAGATTAACTGTTCTTAATTTAATAGCCTCCAATGGATCGAAGCTAAGGCTAACAAAGCTGTACAAAATGTTAGCAGACTTTAATCATCAAAATGTCTTTTCTCCAAGGATATGATAATAAAAATCACCAAAAATATGACCTGTATTCTTTGATCTTTGAGGACCAAATCTGGTCTTTGATGACCAAATTTGGTCTTTGAGGACGAAACCCTGAGAAACTGAAATACTTGGACAGTTTTCCCCAATGTGGGGAAGTTGTGTTTGATGCAGCTCCTAAAAACCAAGTTAGGAAAGGGTGTTATTTTTAAAAACGAGGAACCACTGACTACAATATGAAGATTTCCTTTTGTTTAAATTGGCAGCAAAGTTTTATATCCTGCTGTACCTGCTGCAGTATAAACCAATTCTGCCTTTACACATCTGATTTTCCAACACAAGGGGATTCTACAAAGAACAGATCTGCTCCCATTGCCCTTAGATTGAAGAATCTACACTGGAATTGTTAAGCTGCTACTTTGTGTGTGGAGGGGTGTCTATGGGTGTTCGTGTGTATGGGTTTTTTATTAATATGTTTTATTATGTTTTTCAGATTTCCATTTATATTTCAGAAATAGAGACTCTGCTCCTATGTTCCTCATACAGATCTATGAAGGAAGAAGGAGAGTAGGCATAAAAATAACTGGAGAAAAACTAATCATTCTAATGACAAAACTCATTTGGTCTTAGAATGCAACAGCTATTTTCAAGCTCACATTGAAAAAAATAATGCAAAAGAGTGATCCTAAGACATAAAAAAGAAAGACGAAGACTGGAGAAAGGCTGGAGAAAGACGAAGACTGAATCTGACCAAACACAATCTAGAGCCGCAGTTAAGGCCTACCTTGTGGCGGTAAGAGCGGCGAAATGTGAATATTTCTCCGCTCTTATTGCGTCCGCAGAATGCCGGCCAACGGCCCTGTTTAAGATTACAAGATCGCTTTTGGGTCGGGAGCAAGGGGAGACCCATTTACAGGGCCGATCGGAAGAGATTTTGGAGCATCTGCAGGACAAAATCGCTCAGATTCATTCCAAGTTGGACTCCAAGCGTGAGACAAGATCTGGGGAGATGCCAGAGGCTCGTACTTACCATGTTATCTGTGAGCAGTTTGATCCTGTTGTGCCTGATGAAGTAGACAGGATCCTCCGGACTGTAAACGCCACCACATGCCACCTTGACCCATATCCCTCCTGGCTGGTGAAATCAGCTAGTGAGGTGACATGTGGCTGGGTCCAGGCAATTATAAATTCGTCCTTGAGTGAGGGGGTGTTCCCGGCTGCCTTTAAGGAGGCGCTGGTGCACCCCCTCCTCAAGAAACCATCCCTGGACCCTACCATCCTGAGCAATTTTCGCCCAGTCTCCCACCTTCCCTTTTTGGGAAAGGTGGTTGAGAAGGTGGCGTTGCAACTCCAGAGGATTCTGGAGGAAACGGATTATCTGGACCCCTTTCAGTCAGGTTTCAGGCCGGGATATGGGACGGAGACTGCATTGGTCGCGCTTATGGATGATCTCTGGCGAGAGCGGGATGGAGGGAGTGCGTCCATCCTTGCTCTCTTAGATCTCTCAGCGGCTTTTGATACCGTCGACCACGGTATACTCTTGGGGCGGCTCAGGGAGTTGGGGGCTGGCGGTGTGGTTTTGCGCTGGTTTGCCTCCTTCCTCCAGGGCCGTTCCCAGTCGGTGTTGATAGGGGAGGAGAGAGCTGACCCGCGTCCCCTGACTTGTGGGGTACCACAGGGGTCGGTTCTCTCTCCTCTCCTGTTCAACATCTACATGAAGCCACTGGGCGAGATCATCCATCACCATGGGATGAGGTATCACCAATATGCTGATGATACCCAGTTATACATCTCCATCCCGGGTGAAGTAGGCGATGCGGTCAATGCCTTATCTCAGTGTCTGGAGGCTGTGGGGGTCTGGATGGGGAACAACAGGCTTCAGCTGAACCCTGGTAAGACGGAGTGGCTGTGGATTGATGGCCCCCCGAGATCCGGGAAGTTGTCATCTTTGGTTCTGGGTGGGGTTGCACTACCTCACTCAGATCCAGTGCGGAATCTGGGGGTCCTCCTGGACTCGCGACTCCTGCTCGAAGAGGAGGTGGCAGTCGTGGCCAGGAGGGCCTTTGCACAACTTCGACTTGTGCGCCAGTTACGCCCTTTCCTGGATCGGGAGGCCCTCCGAACAGTCACTCACGCCCTTGTCATCTCCCGTATAGACTACTGTAATGCGCTCTACATGGGGCTACCCTTGAAGAGTATCCGGAAGCTTCAGCTGGTACAGAATGCGGCGGCGCGAGCAGTTATGGGTGCTATGAGATCGGCACATGTAACACCTCTGCTACGCGAGCTGCATTGGCTGCCAATTTGCTTCCAGGTCCAATTCAAGGTGTTGGTGATGACCTTTAAAGCCCTATATGGCATAGGGCCAGGGTACCTGAGGAACCGTCTCGTCCCGATAACATCGGCCCGCCCCACCTGTGCTTGCAGAGAGGGCATGCTTCGGACCCCCTCAACAAGAAAATTCCATCTAGCGGGGTCCAGGAGGCGTGCTTTCTCTGCGACAGCCCCCGCCTTATGGAATATCTTGCCCCCGGAGGTGAGACTGGCCCCTTCACTCCTGGCCTTTCGGAAGGCCCTTAAGACCTGGCTCTGCCGCTTGGCCTGGGACAGCGGAGGCGGTAGTGCCTCCTGGGGTTGGCTGGCCCCGTAGCATTAAGTTCTATTCTACGGCTCCCAATCCATCTTGGATTTTATTTATTTTATATTGGTTGTGTTTTTAGACAGTTGTATTTGTATAGCTTTTAAATTTTTAATTGTTGCAACCCGCCCAGAGTCCCTTGCATGGGAGATGGGCGGGGAATAAATTGAACAAAATAAAATGATAAATAAATAATAATAAAGTTTTAATTTGAAATTAGCTAATTCAGATAAACCTAAACTTAGCCCACTTGAACTGATCCTTATATAAATCAATTAGCCTGTAAAACCAAATTGTTTCCTAGATTTTTTTCCAGTCTTGTTCTTTGTCTGAAGTTCTGCTTTAAAATGATTGTCTACTTGATGAGATAAAAAGTAGTTTTTTGCCCAGCAGTTCTCAGTTATCTTACTTCAAATGAAATTCCTATCTTTATTCTTTTTAAAAAAATAATTATGGGACAGGATTGGGATTGACCACTTATAATTATTCAGGAACATCTTCTTTTGGCACTTCAGTCATTTATCTGTTGTCATAAACATATTAGTGCATGCATAGTTATGCATGTCAGAGACTGCCAATTGTTGCCGGGGCCATTTAAAGTTTAGGTGGTTCAAAGGCCACAGGAGGTGACTTGATGATGCAAAATGAGGAGAAACATGTCAATGTCAAGGAAGTGAAGATTTGCCTGGTTTTAAGTGGCAGTTGAGCCCCCCCCCCTTTTTTTTTTTTTGAACTATGCTAAGCCTGTTGGATTTACATGACACTTTTAGGGCTTACAGGAAGGTTTTTATTTATAGAAAATTGAATTATGTTGGTTTGACTTCCAACAAAATGGTTTGCAATTTCACAAAAGTAAGAGCAGTTTGACAGTGAAACAAATTAGTAGAGGTGGTAGCCTACCCTTTACTGGGTATGTGCAGTCAAAAGTGAGACAGCCATATGTTGTGGAGTCTCTAGTTTGGATTCCTGCACTAATCAGAAGTTGGACTAGGTGGCTTAAATGATTTTTTCCAATTCTATGATTCCTATAAAAGATTTCCCCACTTTTTTATCAAGATCTTTGCAGCCACCATAGCTGTAGCTTCTTTTAAACTACCTTTGCATGTCACAATATTATCACTTTAAATTTTCATCTGTTATTTGTAAAGTAACCAGATTTAGGCCTTAAGTTACAATCGTCACATTTCTCAATAAAAATAAGATAAAATCATACACACCAAAAATGTACATTTTGCAGATTTACAAAATTATGTTAAAGGTTATATCCATTAATTTAAAGTTCAGATTAACTTTCAAGCAGATGACGAAATTGCCAGGTCCTTAACTGCCTTTCCTTTCTACATATTAAGATGTTATTCATTGTGGAGTCCTTGGTGCTCTCTGAGCCTTGTTGTTTTCTTGCAGACGTTTCATTGCCAGGCTAGGCAACATCTTCAGTGCGAAAAGGGAGTGGAACTTGCTCTCTGTTTATATACCCTGGCTTGTCCTGCCTGTGTTGGTGGGGGTGTTGTACTCTCCTTAGTAGTACCTTGATTGGGTTGTTGTGTGCTGCTTGGTTGATTGGGTTGACAACAACCCAATCAAGGTACTACTAAGGAAAGTACAACACCCCCACCAGCACAGGCAGGACAAGCCAGGGTATATAAACAGAGAGCAAGTTCCACTCCCTTTCCGCACTGAAGATGTTGCCTAGCCTGGCAATGAAACGTCTGCAAGAAAACAACAAGGCTCAGAGAGCACCAAGGACTCCATAGTTCAACCCTGAGCTACAAATATTCTCTTTGATTGATGTTATTCATTTTCCTGATTATTTTTTAATAAGCAGTTTACTTGTTTTTTTTATCAGATGATTTGCTCTATAGCTAATCCAGTTCTTTCAGCTGACAGATACTGCTTTCTTTTGCTTGTGTCCAAATGTCAGCTAAGTATGATGGTGTAGTTCAGGTATAATCTCTGTAAACTTATAGTTATTTATGTGGTGCTCTCTCTTTCTATCATACCAGTATACGCTAGTACTGCTGGTGAAGCTGATCATTCCCTTTCATGCTCATATGAACTTATTTAGGAGAAATTGGGTTCATAGGAAGTCACAGAGGGAATTTTATTTTCCATAGTACTCTGGTGACAAATTAGATCATGATCCTCTACAACATGTAAGCTTCCATTGTAAAAGCTTCAAACTCTGCCATTTAATTATTGCTGCCAACATTTAAAAAAACCTATTGAATATTAATAGTCCTCCTGTGTTATTATTGGTAAGGGAACATTGAGAATAGTTTAACAGTTTTCGCACTAAAGATGTTGCCTAGCCTGGCAATGAAATGTCTGCAAGAAAACAACAAGGCTCAGAGAGCACCAAGGACTCCACAATTCAACAGTTACCCTGAGAACCTTGCACAGGGGTTGGAGGAACCAGTGGACTTTGAATCATTATAGTTCTGCTCCTTGATGGGCCATAGTCAGTTAGAAATACTTAAGAAAATTGAAATCAATATGCTGGTTGCAATATGGCCCTTCAGTGCTATAGATCTAGCAAGAAGTAGAGGGTTCTGTATCTCTTTATTCTTGTGAGGCAAATCCTAAATCAGGTTTTTACTTCAGATGTGAAAATTACCATGACTTGATGGCATGGACTTAAAAAGTCCATCGGAAAGCTTTGTCCCTTTTCTATTCTAGATGGTGCCTTAATGGCTATAATGCTGTACAAGGGCTTTGATGATTTTGTGGTTGCTCGTATATGTGTGAGAAAGAGTTCCTGTCACCTGCATGTAGTCAGAGAGTTGCCCAAATAGGATGTTGCAAATTCTCAGAATTTCAAACCACACAGTAAAATTTTGATCAGCGTTTAAAATCTAAAACCACTATGAACGTCCCCTTTGTTCATTAACTGTGTGTACGATGTTTCATCTTCAGAACCATTTCAAAGATTCCAAGCTCAAAAGGAAACACATGCATTTCTAGAGTTTTGTTTTGATGTTGAAACATAACACACTTTGTGCTGTACTGTTGGTTTTGATTGAATAAAGTGATATGGGGAGGAGTTGAATGCTGAGATGGAACAGCAAGCATTTGAATAAGGGAGCAGTTCTGGTTTTGACTTCAGGAGGAAAGAATCAAGATTGCTGCAGTGGATCAACCATCTAAAATCAGAACTTTTGCTGTTGGAGCTAATGAGCATCTGCAAGAAAATGTATTTGAGTATCAAGGGGTTGAACCTGATGTGACAAAGCACTTGAACATATGTTTCCTTGACTCCTGGGAGTGGAGACTCATACCTTCTGTGATAGCGCTATTCTTCTTTGTGACAAAACTAGAATGTGCTCTTGGTTCTTTCTTAGAAAAGACACTGGGCCAATTGCAGAAGAAGTATGGTTTGGTTCCAAGGATGGTGAAGCCTAGGCAGCCTCACTCCATACTGGAACCATATGCCTGCTGAAACCGCTGGTGACAAGCAAGCATTTGTGATTGCCAGCTTTTATGACCCAATGGGGAAAGCAAGCATTGTCAGGGATACTCCTTGTTGTGGAATTGGCCCAAATTGAGGAGAGAAAAACAGGCCAGATCCATCAGGAAGAGATTGGATCATCCAATGTATGCTCGACCCCAGCAGCAGCAGCCAGGGCCTCAACACTAACAAGGGATTCTCCTTGGGCCCTCGCATGCCATCATTCTCTGGGAGAAGACTACCACACTCTCAGGAAGAAAAGCTTGATTTGTTCACTAGTACACAGCATTCCATTCTGCACCCTCAATGTGTGTGCAAGAGATAGAGCTCTCATTTCCTTTTGATGAACTTCAGAGTGCATTTAAAAGTGAAAAGATTTAGACTTGTTGAGCATTGCTCATATCTTGTTAATGTGTTGATGTGATAAAGGGCTTGTTTGTTTGTTTGTTTGTTTGTTTGTTTCCATATTTCTATGTTTCCCCAATCTATTACTTTGGGTGGTTTATAGATATTGGCATTGTTAAATGCTAATATTGTTTGCAGAGCCTGGCTAACTAGCAGTAGGTTGTAGCTGTTGTCATGGCTGTTGTTTTGCTATTGTAATGTTAATATTATTCATTATTAATTCCAGTAAGCATTTTAATGCCATTATGCATTAGCATCCTTTTTTCTTTCAATCAGCAGCCATCCCTGTTTGCAAGTAAAATATCAGACACAGCACAGTTGCTTGTTTGATAGGCTTATGCCTGGCAGGCAAGAAAAAAAAATCTGTTGCTTGAACTTGCTAGGTAGATTGGGTGTTAACCCAGACTGACTGCTATCTGCCACCTAATCTACAGAAAAGAAAATGGCCATTGAGATGATTTTTAAAAACATTAAAATAAAGATACGATATAATGAAAGTACATTTTAAAATAGAAATTCATGCCTGCTTGCCTTATTAATCTTCAGGTTGCAAAGTATTAACTGAAAATGTTGAAGAGATTTGCTCTTTTTTAATGTATTAGTTAAGTGCTTCAGGGTTAAAGAACTGCAGAAGACTTCTTGATTGAGAAATCAGTGGGTGCTTTTCTCATAATGAATTCTATGTTTTTCTTCAGTTGGTGGGAATATTTTCAAAAAAGTGTTTAAAATCATCACTGGGAACAGTTTTTCTATAGTTTGGGTAACGGCAGTCAGCATGAACTATATGCCTGTCTACTCTTATGGCCTTAGAGTAAAAAATAAGGGAACAAGAGCCTTGTTCTTAGTTCCCATTTTTACCTATGAGCAGAATATTCAATACTTTACATGTTTTCTACCAACATAATAATTTAGCCATTGTAATTTTTGTCCTGTTGAAATACAGCCAGCTTTATCGGCGAAGGAGTTCTGATGGTGAAAATTGAGGTGGTTTTACACAGAGCTGGCCTGTTTTAAACAAGCTAACATGTCCCTGGCCCCTAGTGATTTTTCACAATATGACACTGATGTGCTCTACTAATTTTTCCTCTAAAAAGGCCAGTTACAGAGATCTATTTAGCATTCTAACTTAGAGCCCATAATTTTATTAATACACTGAAGTTATTAAAATATGAATAATGCATGCCCATTGATTTGGAGAATGAACAAAAAATCCTAGGTGTCTACTAAGACCAGCAATTTTTAAGTGGTCCAGAGGGGAAAACAAAATTGAGAACCACTGATCTAGATCCAAACAGGTCTTCAAATAGTGGCAAATTTACTACTGTAGCAGCCTGTGAGAATTCTTAATTGTAAGCTTTGGATACTTTAACTCATATTTTAAAAAACATGTTTTTCACATTTAATTACTTAATTTGAAAACTTATTTACCAATTTGTTTATCAACTAATACAGAGCTTTCCAAACTGTGTGTCGTGACACAAAAGTGTGTCGCCACACACAATCTGGTGTGTCACCACACAACCCGGAAGCGCTGATCATCATCAGTGCTTCCGGGTTTTCCCGCAGCGACACACCAACGGCGGCGGGCAAAAACTGAAAGCAGCAGCAGCGCTTCCGGGTTTTTGCGCGCTGCCGCAACGGCGGCACTTCCGGGTTTTCCCACGGCGACACACCAATGGCGGTTGGTGTGTCGCCGCGGGAAAACTTTGGAAAGCCCTGAACTAATAAATGATAAACAAAAGGAAATATTGTTAGGTATGCCTGGACAATCCAGATTATCCCATGTATAGATATAAATACAGATATAAATGTGGATATAGACATAATTTGTCATTTCTAGCCTATTTTGCTTTGACTTATAGTAGAACTACAACTGTACTTTGATAGATTGTTTATTTTCTCAAATGTGTTGAAAATAGGTAATTAATCATAAATACTTTTACTTATTTTTATCTTCACTTTATTAGAACTTGGCCACTGAGCTACAGCATAATGTGAAAGAGATGCGAACACGAATCAGATGTACTAAAAAAATGCAAGAAGACAAAAAAAGTGGTAGTAACATTTCCAAAGAATCTGTTCACCGGGCCCAGTACTTGGCAGCATCAATCCTTAATATTTCAAAAACTGATTTAGATGAGATACTCGATGTTGGAAATGATGAGGTAAGTTATACTTGATTTGTCCAAGAATTAATGTTAAATCTTTCATTGGTACAGAGTGGCATAGGTTCTTATAAATCAGTGGGCTACAGAAATATCAAATTCATTTAGACTGTTTTTTTACTGTTTTTTACTGTTTATTTTCTTATAGTAAGCAATAATTTTATCTGATGTCCTTAGTTTAAGTAAGTAAGAATCTCATTTTCTTATTTCTTTATTTCTTGCCATTGTTGAGCTAATATTCTTTCTCAGATTTCAATTTTCCTATTATTTTAGGCCACAGCACTGAACTTTTAAAGTTCCATATGCTGCCAAAATAAGTATATGCTTTTACAGTGTCTTCATGTTTTTTGCCATCTGCCTCCTATTGATAAATTCCCTTTATAGGGATCTTTAAAAATTACTCCCCATATCTGAAGTCCCTCAGGCCTCCACTGCTATCTAAATCTAGGATATCAATGAAGCATTTTTTGATATTACTGTGAGCCCTCACTGCTCACTAAATCTAATTTTGATCTCTTAAGACAGGAATAGGCAGTTCAGACTTACACAGTCAATTTAATTTTTTGCTGCAGCTTCAAGTTTCATTGACCTGGAAAAAGGTGCAAAAAACATACACTTAGAATTAAATACTTTTGATCCCGGGAATTTGTTTTGAGTGCCAGAATAAATTAATTGATTTTACAGTCCTTCCACACACACATCCACTTTCTCCTAAGTTTCCTCTATTTCTGCAGTATAATTAGGAAACAGTGGCAAGAGACTTGCTATTGTTAAACAGTAATGAATTAGAAAACTTAACTCATCTACTACAAATCATGTACCTGTAAATCCTGATCTACATTCTGCCCACACCTGCTTTAAGCAATTTTAACTTTTAATTTTATTTTCCCATGCTTAAGTTCCCAGCTAGGTGGCAGTTTGTTGTTTATTCGTTCAGTCGCTTCCGACTCTTCGTGACTTCATGGACCAGCCCACGCCAGAGCTTCCTGTCGGCCGTCACCATCCCCAGCTCCCCCATGGTTGAGTCCGTCACCTCCAGAATATCATCCATCCATCTTGCCCTTGGTCGGCCCCTCTTCCTTTTGCCTTCCACTTTCCCTAGCATCAGCATCTTCTCCAGGGTATCCTGTCTTCTCATTATGTGGCCAAAGTACTTCAGTTTTGCCTTTAATATAATTCCCTCAAGTGAGCAGTCTGGCTTTATTTCCTGGAGTATGGACTGGTTTGATCTTCTTGCAGTCCAAGGTACTCTCAGAATTTTCCTCCAACACCACAGTTCAAAAGCATCTATCTTCCTTCGCTCAGCCTTCCTTATGGTCCAGCTCTCACAGCCATAGGTTACTACAGGGAATACCATTGCTTTAACTATTCGGACCTTTGTTGTCAGTGTGATGTCTCTGCTCTTAACTATTTTATCAAGATTTGCCATTGCTCTCCTCCCAAGAAGTAGACGTCTTCTGATTTCCTGGCTGCAGTCAGCATTATTATTATTATTATTATTATTATTATTATTATTATTATTATTTATTCAATTTATTCCCCGCCCATCTCCCATACAAGGGACTCTGGGCGGATTACAACAATCAAAGTTAAAAACAATACAATAATTTTAAAAAATACAGTATAAATAAATAAAATACAAGATGGGGGACGTAGGGAACGTAGCATAGTGTTGCTACGGGGCTAGCCAACCCCAAGAGGCACTCCCGCCTCTGTTGTCCCAGGCCAGGTGGCAGAGCCAGGTCTTAAGGGCCTTCCGAAAGGTCAGGAGGGAGGGGGCCAGTCTCACCTCCGGGGGCAAGATAAGAGCGCCGAATCCTAACCACTAGACCACCAGGGACCTAACCACTAGACCACCAGGGAATAGCATCTGCAGTAATCTTTGTGCCTAGAAATACAAAGTCTGTCACTGCCTCCACTTTTTCTCCCTCTATTTGCCAGTCATCAATCAAGCTCGTTGCCATAATCTTGGTTTTTTTGAGGTTTAACTGCAACCCAGCTTTTGCACTTTCTTCTTTCACCTTCGTCATAAGGCTCCTCAACTCCTCCTCACTTTCAGCCATCAAAGTGGTATCATCTGCATATCTAAGATTGTTAATGTTTCTTCCAGCGATTTTAACTCCAGCCTTGGATTCCTCAAGCCCAGCACATCGCATGATGTGTTCTGCGTACAGGTTGAATAGGTAGGGTGAGAGTATACAGCCCTGCCGTACTCCTTTCCCAATCTTAAACCAGTCCGTTGTTCCGTGCTCTGTTCTTACCGTTGCTACTTGGTCGTTATACAGATTCCTCAGGAGGCAGACAAGATGACTTGGTATCCCCATACCACCAAGAACTTGCCACAATTTGTTATGATCCACACAGTCAAAGGCTTTAGAATAGTCAATAAAACAAAAATAGATGTTTTTCTGAAACTCCCTGGCTTTCTCCATTATCCAGCGGATATTGGCAATTTGGTCTCTAGTTCCTCTGCCTTTTCTAAACCCAGCTTGTACATCTGGCAATTCTCGCTCCATGAATTGCTGGAGTCTACCTTGCAAGATCTTGAGCATTACCTTACTGGCATGTGAAATAAGTGCCACTGTTCGATAGTTTGAACATTCTTTAGTGCTTCCCTTTTTTGGTATGGGGATATAAGTTGATTTTTTCCAATCTGATGGCCATTCTTGTGTTTTCCAAATTTGCTGGCATATGGCATGCATCACCTTGACAGCATCATCTTGCAAGATTTTAAACAGTTCAGCTGGGATACCGTCGTCTCCTGCTGCCTTGTTATTAGCAATGCTTCTTAAGGCCCATTCAACCTCACTCTTCAGGATGTCTGGCTCTAACTCACTGACCACACCGTCAAAGCTATCTCCAATATTATTATCCTTCCTATACAGATCTTCCGTATATTCTTGCCATCTTTTCTTGATCTCTTCTGCTTCTGTTAGGTCCTTACCATCTTTGTTTTTGATCATACCCATTTTTGCCTGGAATTTACCTCCGATGTTTCTAATTTTCTGGAAGAGGTCTCTTGTCCTTCCTATTCTATTGTCTTCTTCCACTTCCGCACATTGCTTGTTTAAAAATAATTCCTTATCTCTTCTGGCTAACCTCTGGAATTTTGCATTTAATTGGGCATATCTCCCCCTATCACTGTTGCCTTTTGCTTTCCTTCTTTCTTGGGCTACTTCCAGTGTCTCAGCAGACAGCCATCTTGCCTTCTTGGTTTTCTTTTTCTTTGGGACGTTTTTTGTTGCCGCCTCCTGAACAATGTTGCGAACTTCTGTCCATAGTTCTTCCGGGACCCTATCTACTAAATCTAGTCCCTTAAATCTATTCTTCACCTCCACTGCATATTCCTTAGGAATATTAGTGAGCTCATATCTAACTGATCTGTGGGTCTTCCCTATTCTCTTTAGTCTGATTCTAAATTTTGCAATAAGAAGTTCGTGATCTGAACTACAGTCAGCTCCAGGTCTTGTTTTTACCGACTGTATAGATGTCCGCCACCTTTGGCTGCAAAGGATGTAGTCAATCTGATTTCGGTGTCGACCATCTGGTGAAGCCCATGTATAAAGTCATCTTTTAGGTTGTTGGAAGAGAGTGTTTGTTATGCACAGTGAGTTGTCTTGGCAAAATTCTATCAGCCTATGTCCTGCTTCATTTTGTTCTCCCAGACCATGCTTGCCTGTAATTCCAGGTGTCGTCTGACTACCCACCTTAGCATTCCAGTCTCCTGTAATGAAAATAACATCTCTTTTTGGTGTATTATCCAGTAGGTGCTGCAGATCCTCATAGAACTGATCTACTTCTGCTTCTTCAGCATCTGTGGTTGGGGCGTATATTTGGATCACTGTGATGTTAAATGGCTTACCCTGAATTCGAATTGAGATCATTCTATCGTTTTTTGGATTGTATCCAAGCACTGCTTTAGCCACTTTATTATTAATTATGAAGGCTACTCCATTTCTTCTGTGGTCCTCTTGTCCACAGTAGTAGATCTGGTGGTCATCTGATGTGAAGTGGCCCATCCCAGTCCATTTCAGTTCACTGACACCTAAAATGTCTATATTTAATCTTGACATCTCACCAATAACCACATCCAATTTGCCCTGGCTCATGGATCTTACATTCCAGGTTCCTATGGTGTGTTGATCTTTAGAACATCGGATTCGTCGTTCACCACCAGCACCGTCGGCCGCTAGCCGTCCTTTCGGCTTTGAGCTAGCTGCGTCATCACATCTGGGGCTAGTTGAACGTATCCTCTGTTCCTCCCCAGTAGCATTTTGACCATCTTCCGACCTGGGAGTCCCATCTTCCGATGGTATACCAACATATCTCTGGTTGTACTGATCCATTTAGTTTTCACGGCAAGAATACTGGGGTGGGTTGCCATTACCTTCCCCAGGGATCGTATTTAGTCTGACCTCTCTGCCATGACCTTCCCGTCTTGGGTGTCCCTTCACGGTTTAGCTCATGGTTTCATTGAGGTGCTCAAGCTCCAGCACCACGACAAGGTAACGATCTCCTTTGCTGGAGTAGGTGGCAGTACCAAGCTAATATTAGTTGATCTTGAAAAACTAAGTAGACTCAGACATGGTTAGTACTTGGATGGGAGATCATCAGGAAATCTTAAGGCTAGACTAAGAAGTTGAAAAACTGTTCTGAAAGTCTGCACTGGCAAATATTTTCTGTACTGTTGCCAAGAACACTATTGATGTATCTATGACATCACCAGAACTCAAGCTCAGTGCATAAAGACATTGTTTTTTACATGTTAAAGTGCCAAAGCTCTGAACATACCACATTTTGCAATGAAGTTATATGGCCGCTGATTCCTAATTGTACATGCCCACTGATTTGCCTACTGATGCCATAGAGCTGACAAATCACAGAATAGTTAAGCTTCATCAAGCTGGGACTTTAGGACAGCCTTGAAGAAAACAGGCTGGAAATTGCCAAGGAAGTAGGTTTTTCCTCTTTCTGCTTTTTATCCACTTTTTAAAAATTGCTGCTATCAGATAGGATGGTCTTCTGGGCAAATGGTGTTAGTACCAACTTCACTGTAGCATAATAGAGAATTTTTACAACATTTTTTTTTTAATTTTTAGGAAACACAACAGATGAAAATGGAATATGAAAGTGACAAAGAATGGTTGGGCTATTTACAAAAACTTCTGGAAGGACAGGTACTCAATATTGTCTTTTAACAATTGTAACCATGACTATGGCTTATTTATTTCATGCTGACAGATACTTATTTAATAGACCTGCTCAAAAAATTCAGCACTTATTCTATTAGAAGTTTCACAAGGGCTTTGAAGCACCTTACACTGAACAGCTGCTTTAAGGAGTAGATCAGAGAGGCCTTCATTCAAATAACTTCCAGAGGCCTATTATTTAATGAAAGAGGCCCTGTCTCCCCCTTGGTCAGAAAAAAAGAATGGCTGTGATTAATGGCAATGATGGCCCACTTGTTCAGTTTGAAGGTTGGAGGGGATAATTCTCTCTAGTTAAGTTGCTTGGGTGGGGGCCACTCTAAATGACATCATCACTCATCTTTGACAGCTTGGATGAAGATATCCCAAGCTCCCGTAACGAAGAATTTAATGCTGGCCAGGCCCAAGGCATTTGAGAGAGTTTCATTCTGCTCCTTTCCCTATTGGTAGGTTCTCTTTCTGTTAAGAAATTGAAAACTGTCAAAGGCCATTGGTGTTACTGCAAACATCTCTTGAGCGATCTACCATTTTCTGATGGAAGAAGCTCCTATCAGTGTATTTCGGAGACATTTCCGAAGATGGATGCTTAGTTGAAAGCACTACAAAATTCTGTATCTGTTTCATCTGGCAGGTGCCTCTTTTACTAGGAACTGAGAAATCATAATGAGGCTATAACCTCTGACATGGATTTGCCATTTTCCAATGAAAAATTATCTGGGAAAGAGACGTCCTGGCCAAGCCAACAGCAGTGCTCAAAAGCCATTAATTTTCTCTCCAGTCACCCCTTGTTTGTGACTCATAGGAATACCTGCCAAGTGAGGGGGGCCTACCTTCCTTATCCAGGATGGCAGAGGTGGAGGGGGCCAGAGAAATGATAACACCAATCAAGTGCAACCCAAGATCCATTGGTTAGTCTTCCCAAAGCTAGGGGAAAGGAAAGTGAATTGAAAAACTTTGGACCCCTTGAAAGAGTTCACTTTATTATGAGAAGTGCAAGTACAAATTTGAGTAATGAATGCTCAGACCTGTTTAAAATAATTTGTAAATTATCTTTATTCACTTTATTAATTAATTTTTTCCTCTCGTTTTTTTCCAAATTCAAGTCTATTTTCTAAGCATTTTTTTTCTGTTAGGCTGAGAGGTTTTGAGTGAGATGGAGGAAAGGTTAACACTACATTTGTTTGAGCTAACTTTACAGGTAGAAACTAAAACATCTAGGGATACAGGCATCCATCTTGGCAAATGTATTAATTAAATTATTGAGTCCATCTGTATCCTTGGTGGAGAGAAAAGGATCCATTCTCTCACACGTCTTTGGAAAAAGAGATTTTTTTATTATGTGCCTTTAAAGTTAGTAGTTGATATGGACACCTGAGGAGTTCATGGGTTTCAGTGACCTTTTACTATGGACCTGTTTCCAGTCAATTCATGTTTTCCTCACAGCCAGACAGCTGTTTATTACCATGTCTTCCCGCATTCTCTACAATATTTTCTACTGAGACCTCAAGCAGCTTGTTAGTGGGAAGTAAATATTGATTTGGCATCCTGTCAATGCAGAAAGAATGAAAAAATTTCCACCAGAGGCCCCTCAAACATTTTCCTATCGACATTTTCTGGGCAGAGTGGAAAGCTGCATAGAGGATGACAAGGCTGAGACTAGTTGAAATCCCTGAGGGGTCCATTGAGACCGCCGCTGTGACCTGTGTGATACTTTTTCTTCTCTTTCAAGTCTTTTTTTTTAATACACACACAGTCTGCTGGGAGGCACCCCTCTTGTAAGTGATCAAGGGCAGCTTATTGGCAGGTGAGAGCCTGCTTTTCTAGTCATAGCAAGGCAGCTTTTGCTTCAAGATGGCTGACAACATAAACTGGATTTTCAAACTTCTGTCGACTGTAATGCATTTTTCATTTTCATTTTGTTAATGGGGCAGTCGGGTTTGAAAGGCAGCTGCTTTTAAAAGACATTCATGACAAACATCTTGATACTTAGCGTGCAAATGGCATCAACATCATTTCTGCTCAGGAAGGATGAATAAGGGGTGGTGATTAGGATTAGTATAGTATCAGCCAGATAAGGATAGCACACATTTTTACTAAGTTGAACATTTATAGTCCAGTGTTATATTATGGCTGCTATTTATTATCAAAATATTTTTGCTAAAGAAGCGTCAATAGCTTGATTGTCAACAAATTCTGTTAATGTGACTTCAGCAGGAAATATGAATTGTACAATTACATTCTAGAATTGATTCATATGTAACTCTGATTACTCTTAATTGTGGTTAAGAGATTTGGATCTGGCACCAGAAGCAAATCATTCTCTTTCCTTGGTTAGCATATAGATTATCACTGTGCTCTGACAGTCTTTACTCTGGGTAACTACTCAGTTGTCACCAGTATTCACAATGGCTAATGCTAAACAGGATTTGGCCACCAAGAGAGAACTTATTAGGGGTAACATCGATGCTGATGTAATGATATCTCATAGAATCTTAAAGGTGGAAGGGTCATCTACTCCAACCTCCTGCTCAGTGCAAGATCCAGCAGAGCATTTCTCACAGGTCACTACCCAGCCTCTCTTTGAAAACCTCCAGTGGACAAGTCACCACTTTGTGAGGCAATATTTTTATTCATATAGTCAGGAAGTTCCTCCTCTTATTTAGCCTAAATCTACTTCCTTGCAGTTTCAATCTGTTTGTTCTGGAGCAATAGAAAATAAATCCACATCCTCTCCTGTGTGACAACCTTTCAGGTATTTGAAGATTGTTTTATCTCCCCTCGATCATCTCTTTTGAAAGCTTAAATCAGGGCTTTCCAAAGTGCCGCCGCTGGCGACACACCCGGCGGCGGCGACACACGCACGCACGGCGATGGCGCAGGGTGTGTGCGGCGGCGCGCGCGCACGGCAGCAGCGCGGGGGAGCGTGCGGCGGCGCGCGTGCGCACAGTGGCGGCACAGGAGGGGCGTGTGGCGGCGCAGGGGGCGTGCGGCGGCGCGCACGTGCATGGCGGCCGCCACGCGCGCGCCGCCACTTCCGGGTGGTGTGGCGACACACTTTTGTGTCACCACACACAGTTTGGAAAGCTCTGGCTTAAATGTTCACAAATCCTTTAGCCGTTCTTCATAGGGCTTGGTTTCCAGACTTTCACCATCTTGGTAGCCATCCTCTGAACTTGCTCTAATGTGTCACTGTCATTTTTGAATTGTGGTGCCTGGAACTGGACACAATATTCCAAGTGGGATCTGACCAGCTCAGAGTAAAGTGGATAATTATTTCTTGTGATCTGCACTCTACACTTTGGAAAAGATATAAGAAAGAAAAGGGGTATGTAAGGTGATATTTTCTATGCTATGCCTTTTAACCAAGGTTCTAAGTCATAGCTTTCCAAACTGTGTGTTGCGACACAACCCGGAAGTGGACATGCATGGCGGTGGTGTGGGGGGGGCGCGGTGGCGGTGTGCACGGTGGCGGCGCGCCATCAGCGCTTCCGGGTTTTAGCGGAAAACATGCTGCTGCCCACACTGCTACCGCCACGCACCTCCCCGCACCGCTGCCGCACGCGCTGCTGCCGTTGGTGTGTCACCAACAGCAGCAGTTTGGAAAGCACTGTTCTAAGTTATCCAGAGTTACATTTGCACCAGTACCTGAGGATGAGGCATCTGGATCTGTTCAGATAAAAGGCACACTCTCAGTCATCTTATTTTGGACTTCTCACCATCACTAAGATTGTCAAAAATTTAGATTGCCCAACTTAATTCAGTAGAGCTTACTCCAGAGTAAGTGTGTTTAAGTTTTTGATTGTATTAGATTTTATTTCCTTTCATCACAAATATGATTTTTGAGGAAATCTGAGTTTAAGAGAGTGACTTCTAACTTTGTTTAGGCTTCTAATCTCTGCAAATAAATACTCTTCACAATTTATTTCATTTTACAGCCCTTAAATTGTCCTCCTTTTAAGACTTTATAATGGCTTGCATAGGAAAATAAAAACAGTTCAGTTCCTTATACACAGAAGTGCACTTGCATTATACCCACTTTTCCTACTAAGAATTTGAATTAAAAAATGTTTCCTAGGAAACAGCCCTGAATAAGAATAAAATGTCATGAGGGGGAACCTGAGGGAGATAGCTGGATTTTTGTATATTTATGAAAATAAGGGTGATACTATATGTTGAGAGGGGGAAAGACTTTATGATATGCATCAGCCCATTTTTCTGGAGAGCCAGCATCAGCTTATGTTCCTGGCAAGTGCTCTCTGGAAAGGGACTTTTTTCTTTTTCTGTGGGGACTGCACACTGGCTAAGAAGCTGACAAAAATCAGAGCCTCTCTATATGATTTAACACAACCCATTCAAAACATTTATACATTTACATCAGTTTTGTGATATTCTGGGCTTTTTCTCTGTTCCACCACCACCACCACTTCTTTTTTTCTTACAAAATGCCTTGCAGCAAAGTACATGAGATCACTTAATTCTGAAGTTTGATATAGTGTCTTCTTGTGACATCAAGCCTGGCCTCTGGAACATAATTGCCCAACAGTATTGATTTAATTGCCTAGGTTTATTTGTGGACTCCTAATTATTGACTGGAGGTAAATTTAATGGAGAAACCTTTATGAACACAGGGAAACTGCTGCTGTTGCTGTTGTACATAAATGAACAGCATCACATCCCTTTAGATCATTTTTCAAGCTAATTTTATTCCACTGTGACAGTATGATAACATTTAAAATGTCATAGACATTTTATTTTTATTGCTGACATGCACCATTTTAGTGCTACATTAGAATTTGGGAGGGAGTAGTTTCATGTGAACACTAGTTGTTCTTTATTGTCATTTAAAGATTCCCCAGGAGTGTAATAATAAGCCATGCCACACCTCTGGTGTACATTCCATTTCCATTTGAATTTTCTATACTGTTGATACTGAAGGGGATTAAACTTGCCACCTATTACAGTTGTTAATAATATGTTGGTGAACAAATATATCTATGACAACTGCTGAACAGCTATACCGATATCAATATCGGGGTGTGTGTGTGTGGCTTTTATCTTGCTGTTCAGACACACAGAAAAGAGATTCCCAGAACAAGTCATAAAGATAAATAACAAGGTTCTCAGGAGTATAATCTTAAAGAGAAAAAGGATTTCAAGTGAGGAGGAAAGGAGTAAAAGAGTTTCATCTAATAATTACGGTATAGGTGTACAGTCTGGCAGGGGATACATAAAACATGCTCCCTTCAGAATAGGGTAAACAACGTTAAGCAATCAAGGTCCATCAACCACCCAGTCTTCCATAAAAGGGATCTGGTGACACAGTGACTTTACCAGAAAGGTGGAATCAAAAAATGTTAGTCATTTTTTGTTGTGGTATTTTTTGCATAATTTAAGGGTGGGAATAGGAGCAGAGGGCCTCTGGAAAACAAACTGCTCCCATTCTATTTTTTTAAACCCCACCAGAATCATAAAAAATGGGGCCAGGCTGGTTTCCTCCTTGTTCTGATGTTCTTCCTAGGAAGCAGGGTCTTCCAGACCAAGTGGAGGAGACCTGAGTGTGCTATCCTGCTTTCCCAAAGGAATTTCATTTGGAACTGAACATTCTGTCCAGATAAGTAAACTCTTCCTCCAATGAGTTCTTATCCCATATAATTCGACCTTTCAGTTATGTTACAGAGAAATCATATCTTGTGTTATATTAATTGGAGGAGAATGGAATACAGCTGGACTATGGCTGCTGCAGCAAAATGATTGCCATATTCAAAGTTTGCTCACATTGGCTAAAGAGAATAAAGACACAAAAGCAGGAAAAAGAGTAGTAAAACGGCAGCTATATCCATCAACCTGGGACTATGTCACAATACTCATGTACTTCTTCAAGAGGAAGAGTGAAATAAAAACCAGATTAATAAATGAATATGATGCCCTAACATGAAAGGCACCAAGCAACTCTAAATGAAAGAAACACACACCATAGAACCGAGAGATTTGTGTTAGGACACATAGCCTGGGAAATCTGTAAGCAATGAAATATATATATATATACTTATTTTACTAAGTTATAGTCATCCTTACCAACTAAACACATATCCTTACTTAGTTTATTATTTATGTACTATACTTTTATAAATAAATTGAGTGAAACTGTATGTTTCAAAATCCCTATTAATGAGGTTTGGGAGAAAACCCACTATGTGCTCTTTTTGTAATGCTTTCAATCCTATTTTATATTTAAACTACTGATATTTGTGGGTCTTCCT